>JAQQAC010016209.1:49511593-49752090 GCA_029783875.1 Phataginus tricuspis | reverse complement strand
GGTAAAAGGGGCATTACGATTGGCAGACATAGGGTGGGGGTGCACGGGGGGGACTGTTCAGCTCAGAGAAGACAAGTAGTGATTCTCATCTCACTACACTGATGAACAGTGACTGTAATAGGGTCGGTGGGGGGGACCTGATGAAGCGGGTAGTTTAATCATCACAATATTGCCCATGTAATTGTAGGTTAATGATACTAAAATAAAATAAATTGTTAAAAAAAAAATTAAGCTCTAGGGTCATTTTTCAGTAAGATCAGTTATGTGCCCCAGACAAAGAGTAGCCCATGTTTTATTATGCTAATCATTTGTAGATTCACTTTAGCATGCTAAAAGGCCCAGGCCTATGTGCTATCTTTCCTCTTTTAGATCTGATGGGGTGATTTTACACACTGGGAAACTAATTTAGCATGCAGACCCAGCTGTAAACAGCATATTAAAAGTCAAGAAAGATTCTACCTTAAAGGTAAGATGGTATTTTAACACCCAAGAAGTTTAAGAAGTAATAATTTTAACTTACTCTTTAGCAAACAGACAATACCTCAGCGCACCTTGGGAGCTGGGCAGGCTGACTTTTGATATACTCCTACACCGAGACACAGGTGTCCCAGAGAAAAGTCGGGCAGAAAATTCCTTGTGTTAAGTTAATTCTAGATATTCAGACACCACTTAACAAGTCCATACACCTAAGCCTTTTTCTCATGTTCTCAAAATCCTCATTTTGCCTATAAAACCCCTACACAATGCACCACATTGGGCTCTCTTGTCCCCTCCTGGAGTGAGCTGGGAGCTCTTTCCTCTCAGTTTATCTCTAAATAAAAGCCTGTACCTTGCTCTCCTACCTTAGGTGTTTGCTAAGCTTATTCTTTAGCTTTGTGAACAAGAACCCCGGCATCATCTTTGGGGGATCGTCCGGGATAACATCGGAGGTGAGTATTGGCATCCAAGCCTGCCTTTTCTTTCACTGTCCTTATAGAAGGAGGCCGTCTATGGCACACATATCAGGTGCTTGTCAGCCAGTTAAATGGGACTAGCCTGGCTGCCAATCTCAAAGTCTCAAGCAACAGGTTCCCCTGTGTCTCCCTCACTGGATCCACCATCTCCCTTGGGAGCTGGGAATGTCACCTGAGTGGAGGCCAGGATTCCCTATCAGAGGCATCCCCTTGGATGTGAGGGACGGAGGAAAGCTGTGGGTAACTGTGAGAGTCTAGGCTGAGGCTTCACTTCAGCGGCTTCTCAAAGGACCATGTGTCTGGAATCAGACCCCAACAGCCCGACTAGGTGTCCATGAGGAGTGTCTGTCTTTCTCTGTCTCTGACTGCCAGCCTGCTTTTTCAGGCCACTCTTGCCTCTGAGTGAAGCAGGGGGTGTTCCTAACTCTCTTCTAAGTTCATCAATTTCACAGAACCCGATGCTCACCACCGCAAGGTAGGCAATCTACACTTCACTCTTATTCCTGACTTATTACTGCACTTTTTTATATCATGAAAATGTGTCTGGGCACCCGTTAGTCACTTAAAAGATGATTAGTAATGGATACCAGTTTCAAGTCTCGGGTGAATGGTTTCCTGGTGTCTGCTGCTCCTTTATCCCATGCCTCCGGATGGACAGGAATGTCAGGCAGTGGCCGAACCAATTTCCTACTTTCCTATCCTAATATGCAGACTCTGATGGCAGACCGGATTAGTAGACAGTGGTCCTTGGATCTCAGCTCCCACCAATTGATCCGATGGCACTGAGTGAACTTCCAGCTAGGCTGCTTCCTATGCGAGTGTCACAGATAACCCCTACTGACCTCTTGTCTCACAGATCACATTTGTTATAGTGGGTGATTGGCTAAATAATTTCCAGACAATGGCAGAAACTGGTGCTTGAATATAGACCTCCCCTCCATAACTGTACATGTAAATGGTCACATTTAAATTCGAGCATGGCTCTATTCTATTGATCTCTCTTCATTGTAGGCAGTCATCCTGGGGCTAGGCATTTCCTTTTCTGTGGCCGCAGGGAAGCAAAATGGGATTGTGACTCTGACCAAGGCTCAGGCAGTGAGAGATCACCCAGTCCCTGCCCTTATCAAACAGCTAGGGGGCTCTCAAGGAATGACTGAAGCTCGTGCAGAGAAAATTAGGACTCCCAAGACGCATAAAGTAAGAGCACACTGGTAATGTCCCACTAAATCCAGAGCTCCGAGATGAGTCTTGCTGAGTGGGAAGGCAAGAGAGAAATCAAAGCAAGGTGCAGGCCATGTTGGTAAAGAGTGGTTAATTCCAGTAGGCCGGCTGAGGGGGTGACTGACCACTGTCACCTAGGCTCCAAGGTGAGGGGACACCCTCACAGGGAGAGAGGCCTGTTAGGTGCTCGACACCCATCTTTTTCTCTCTTCCAGACGGGATTATCCTCTTCAAGTTTAAATCCAGACATGCCTCTGGCATGCATTCTGAGGAACTGGGAGCAATTTTATCCCTAAACCCATAAAAAAGTGCCTTATCTTCTTCACACAAGCCTGGCCTCAATCAGAAGTCTCTAATTAGGTTTGATCCCTGATAGACGTATAAAATATAATAAGGTTATGCAGCTAAATTTATTTTAATGCAAGGAATGAAAATTATCAAAAGTCCTGTGAACTACTACAATAGGAAACTAGTTTTCTAAATTATTTTAGTGGAAATCTATTCTACTTATTGGGTTCATTATCTTCAGAAATTTGGAGGTTTTTAAATTAGACTCCCTGAAATGGAATTAATTTATCTTTTATAATACAGTCTGTATTTAAGTGACTGATGTTAGAATTGTATTTGCATTTCATTTCCAGCCTCCTTTACACACACAATCCCTATCTGTTCAGAGCCTTCATCTGCCCTGTTAGTCAGGGACCATCTAAACCTTAACCCAGTTATGTAAACTGCTCGTCCTTAGAGTGTATTCTTTAAAACTGAGATACTTTTAGTCAAATAATCTAAAAGGAAAGAAGGCAATTGGATATCAGTAACTCAAATCTTTGTTTCAGTTCATCTGTCTGTGTATGTTCTTTTATGAAAAGTAGTGCTAACTTTAGTCATTACATCTCAATCTTTATGTTTGTATGTTTTAAGTATGTAAAGAAAAAATATTTTTCTACCTCCAGATGGTATTAATAAATATTAATTTAAAGACAAGCACTTGTGAAAATTGGGCATTCTAAAACTTCCACAAAATTCTAATAAAAGATATTAAGCATTAATGCTAATTTAAGTTGAAGTGAAACGGACATGTCCTTATGGTTATCAGCTGCCTAAGTTTACCTAAAGTCATTTAAGTTGATGTTATCTGTTAAATCTTTCAAGAATAAAATGCTTAGAGGCTTGACTTTGTCTAATGTTGAGTAAAGGTTTTGTAAGTAATCTAGCATAGTTGTTAGGAAGGAGTAAACAAAGTGTAGCAAGTGAACATCTTAATAATAATTGTATGTTGTAGTGTCTTACATTATGTATACCTACAAAGAGCCTGAGAATCTTTGTGGTAAACTAAAACCATAAAGTTTTGCTAAGTAGACATACTTTATGCTTAGTGAGACACTGTGCTATAAAGCTCATGGTTACAGAAATTATAAAATGTGTTCATAAATTTGTCAATCTAAAGAATGCTAGTGTAACACTTTACAATAGCCTAATTCTCACTGTTGACTGAAAATTAAAGTTTCTAATGGTTTTAAGTTCTAATTAAAGCTATACAAAATAAGGAAAACATTTCTTTCTGCATACTAAAAATGTGTCTTTTCATAAAAGTAACTTTGTTCTAAAGTACAGCTGTTTATTTAAAGAGGGAAAACTCTGAATGTAAAAGAAAAATTGTAGAAAGTTTGTAGAAAAATTGACATGGACATGCTATGTAAAATTAAAGCAAATGAGTCTTGATATCAAGTACACAGCAAAATTAGACTTTTGTTTTCAGTTAAAGACAAAGTTTTCTTAAACTATTAGTCTGCTCCTTATGTTGAAAGATTGCAAGTTTTTCTCTAATTGTTTTATCAAAGCAGTTTCTCATGCTTAAAGTCTCAATGAGTTGTATGAGTATTTAAGAAAATGAGAACTTAAAATTAAAAGGGCTGAAAGCTAAACTTTGCTAACAATTGTAACCTTCTGTATTTGTCTTTGAGGAATTTTGTTGTCATTCTGGTTAAATAAGTATCACTTCCTAGCAACCTATAATCCTACTTAAGCAAGTGCAAATAAACTTTATTCTGAAAACTTCCCAAAATCAAATTGAAAAAGATGCATTTACCTGTAATTAACTGCTATTTTCCAGAGGGCACCTAGAAGAAGTCAGAGGAATTTTTTCTCATTGGGAAAATATGTGGCTAATTAGGTATTTATCTGATATATAAATACTTGCTTAATTACCTGGAAAGCACTGTCAAAGAGAATAAGTCTAAACTTTGTTACTAAATGATTTGTGTTGCAGAAATATCCAAATTTCCTTATGTCAACTGTCTTATAATAAGCTCTCATCAGATCTTTAGCCATTGCATTTGTCTTTTCTCATTTATAGTCACTGTTTTATGACTCCTAAACTAGTAAAGAACTAGATTTCATCAGAACAGGTATTTACATAGGATTAAGTGAACGAAGGAAGATGATTTTGTGGCTTTTTGTTTCAAATGTTACTGATAAAGTGTTTTAAGCTTTTTCTCTTAATCTGACAACAGTTTAGTAAATGCCAATACCATTGTAAGCAGAACTGAAACATTTATCTTTCTCTCTACCTGATCCCTCCAGAATTTAAAAACTCAGTGACTACTTTTATATTTCATGGAGTATGTTTATATGCATAAGTTCAATAAGAATCTGCTTTCCTTGTAAGAGGACCTGTCGGGGTTTCTATCCTCCCTCCTGCTGGTCCTGCTCACTGTCAGGATTGCAAGCTCCTTCTGTTACAAGCTCTTTCTGCGACCCACCAAGCCAGTGGAGGGAAAGGAAGGGAGGGAGAGGCATGCCCCGACAAGGCGAAGCAAGGGAGGTAAGAGCCGACTGTCCACCCATTCCACAGCCTCCGCCGTTTGCCATCCCCGGAGACAATCAGATGCGACAGGGAGCTCAGTCGAAGCAGGAACTTGTTTATTGGGGCTCAGAACACGGAATATATAGGGTGTCGTCTCTTCTGTTTGGTTACACCTATGCTAACAAGGCGACTTTCAAATTTCCAATCATGCACAGTTATGCGCATGCGCAGTTGTCTCCGACATAAGAAGTGGACCGGAGTGGGCGCACCTGAAACCCAGAGGGCTCTCAGTGGCCACCCCCATGGCATGGCTGAGATTCAAGGCAGTTCTCAGTGGCCATTTTTGTGGTGTGGCTGAGATTCAAAGGTGGTTCTCCACATTTTCCCCCTTTTTGTTTTTGTATAAGCAAGAGAGATGCCATCCTGTACTCGAGGATGTGCCTGTCTTAGGTTGTCCCCATCTTTCAGGAGATCTTACCCATCATTGACTACCATCCTAGCACTTCCAGTAATGACATTCTCAAGAGGTCGCTTGTACCTCTTGTAGGGCCATAAATGCCCATGACTGCTCTGGGGTATGGGGAACTCCTTCTTCAATCACTTGAACATCTGTTGCTGTTGATATGATCTTCACTACCACACGAGCATGAAAATAACTGAAGACATTACAATTATTATACCTCCTAATAACAACTTGGGTAGACTAAACAAACTAATTATTTCTTCCCATACTCTGGTAAAAATGGAAGCAGAGGGTAAGAAAACATAGAACTGCAAAGATGTTCTTGTTGAAGGCTTAACAGTGTCACTTCTTCAGCAGTAGTCACTGTTTGGACTATGGCAATAGTCTAGCCTTCATGACTCCTTTTCTTCTTATGCAATCCTCAAAAGGTCAGTCCTGAAACAGAGAAGAAAGACAAGCCCTCAAGAGGTCACCCTCTTGGGGAGAGTCTATATCATGGCTTTCTTCCATTTGCTGAGTGGTCTGAGGGCAGAATTTCAAGTTCCTACCAGGAACCCAAATTGGATTCGGTTCGCCTATAGGAAATACACATCCGAATCCTCTGCCCATACTTATCAGTGGATCTGGTCCTCGCCATTGCCCAGTCAGCTGGTCTTTCCAGCGCACTTCTATTTTGGCATATGGCGTTTGATTTGTCCAGTGCCTTTGAAAGGCCGTTAGAGGTTGATCTTTTGAAAAATTTAAAATATTTAATGTAAGTAGGGCCATTCGTAATTGGTCATGGGGGCTTATTCCCCTTTTTGTTTTTGTAATAGATCTTTTAATGTCTTATTGTGATGCTCTACTATGGCCTGGCCCTGTGGGTTGTATGGGATTCCTGTGGAGTGGCTGATATGCCATATATTAAAAACGTCTTGTAACGCCCTGCTAGTAAAGCAGGGACGATTACCTGTTTTTATTTGATGTGATATGCCTAATATAGCAAAACATTGTAAAAAATGGTTCTGTGCATGTTGAGCTTTCTCTCCAGCATGGGCACTAGCCCAGCAAGCATGGGAGCATGTATGTATTGAGACAAAGACAAATTTAAATTTTCCAAAGGCTGCATAGTGAGTAACATCAGTTTGCCAGAGATAATTTGGTTTAATGTCCCTTGGGTTAACTCCAGAGGACTGGAGGGGTAGAATTTGTAGAAAAGGCAAACAGGATTTATAAGTCCTGATAATTTTTTTCATGTCTTTAATAGGAATATGAGAAAATCTATGATGAAGTCCCCTCCAATTTAGGTGGGTAAGTTCATGAAGGTCTTGGGCCTGTTGGAAATCTTGGGCCTGTTGCATGGAAAGGGCTTGAGCAGCAGAGGACGCTAACTGGTCAGCTAATAGGTTTCCTCTGGAGAGGAATCCAGGCAAACCTTGGTGTCCTCAGAGATGCTGCAAGAATATGGGCTTGGGTCGTGCCATCAGCAAGGATCTCACCTGAATCATCAAGGGGGTTATGAACTCTTTATATAACTTGATATAAGAAGAGGCTAAGGTGGGAAGCAAGTTCACCACATACAGACTATCAGAAAAAAGATTCATAGGTTCAGAAATTTTACTTAGGGCCAATGCTATGGCATACAACTCCTTAAATTGTGCTGAGCCAGTAACCTTTTCAAAACGTTGGGTTTATTTTAATTTGGTCGAGAGGTGAGGGGGGGAAGACAATAACAGCAGACTCCTCCTTCCCTCCATCGGTAAACACATTCAAGGCATCAGAAAGGGGCTTACTCAAAAAGAGTCTAGGGGTGGTCCAACTTAACTTGGAGAAGGAAGCAACCCATCTGCTAGGCCCATAATGGCAATCAATCTTACCCAAAAACCCTGTCAGAGCCTCGGACACTCTATTGTGATTTCGCTTGATCCATTCAAAGTCTGACAAACGATAAGGAATGGTTAAAATTTACGGGTCTTTCCCATAATGTCTTAAGGTGGTGTCTCTGCCTTTGACTATAAGATCTGCTAGTTGATATAACTGGGCATACACTCGCGGAGTGCCTCCTATTGATGCATGGACCCATTGGAGAGGGTTACCTTGCTGTGTGATAACAGCGGTAAGCAGCTCCAAGCCAGGAAGAATCCACAGACAAAGGTCACAGTCAGGCTGATACTGGGCTATCTGGGCATTATCAATTGCTAATTGAAGCTGTCTAAATATTTGTTTTTGTTCCTCCGTTAAGACAAAAAGCTCAGATGGAGTTTTGTCTTTTAAGAACTCAAAGAGAGGGATAAGGTCCTCTGTTGTAATGTGGATCCAGGGTCGTAGCCAATTAAGCTCCCCTAATACCTTTTGTAGTTCTACCAGGGAGTAGGAGTCCTTGATAGATAGCTGGGGTTTAAGGGGACACACAGAGTCCAGGTGAAGCCTCGCTCCTAGTATTTCAAAGGGAGGCACATTCTGGACCTTGTTGCTGGACACAGGTAACCCCCCTTGTTTCAAGAGGGTTTGGAGATTCTGGTAGGCAGAGCTCAGCTGTTGGGTAGTGGATGCTCCTTAAAATAATATCATCCATGTATGCATATAGGACCACTCCTGGCCACTGTTGAAGGGGCTGAAAAACCTGAGATACATATTGTTGGCAAAAGGCTGGGCTGTTAGCCATGCCCTGTGGCAACACTGTCAATTCATATCACTCATCAGGCCCCTGAAAATTGGTGGAACGTATGGAGAAAGCAAACTTCTCACAATCAGCGGGGTTGAGGGGATTGGAGAAAAAACAATCTTTAATATCAATCACAATGAGGGACAAATCTTTTGGAATGGACGGAATCAATGGCAACCCCCTCAGGGGCGTGCCCACAGGAACCATCCACTCATTGATCTTTCTTAAATACTGTAACATCCTCCAATTGCCATAGTCCTTCCGAATAACAGAAACAGGACTATTCCATGGGCTTAGGGAAGGTCTAATGTGTCCCAGTTTTAATTGTTCTTGGGTAATTTCTTTAAGTCTTTGAAGCTTTGCTTGTGGTAATGGCCACTGCTTCTAGGCTAACAAATACTTGTTTAAACCAACAAACTATTAGTTATAATATTTGAGAGCTTAACCTAACAGGAACGTAAAATCTTAGCACAAATATAACTGGCCTAGAATTAAACAAGGTTTATATGTTACAACTAAAACACCATATATATAAAATCAATGGCATCTATTGATTTCCAGATCTTAAGTGTTTTATCAGACTTAGATATAACCAATCAGAAACTCAAATCTGGATACAACAAATCTAAGCTTTGTTGATTTGTATGAAATTTCCTCTACATAGATAGGAATTACTAGGGTTAGTTTAAACACTGTTCAGTCTCTAATAAGAGCAATTTTATGTTATTTCTCGGAATATTTGCACTATTTTGAAATAACTGATAAACTTAAAACAACTCACACTGACAGCTCCATGCATTACAAGATGTCTCTAAATGTATTTCTCTTTTAACATGAGCTGAATTTACTGCTTATAATAAATTATATTTCTCAATATCACTAAGAGTCTTCAAAAGCATGGAGACTGCTATTTGTCAATAAAAACTGCAAGAAAGGCAATCTAAAAGCATAATAACTTACTGGGGAAATTTGCATATAATCGGAAAAATGAACTACTAAGAGTCAGAAAACTTGTTTCAATACTATATATAAAATTATCTCTTAAATTTAACTAAATGAAAATTCCTGGAATTTAATTACATGGCAAGATATCCTGAAGCAAACACTTCCATGAATTCTCAGAAAAGGAGAAGATCAGAAAAGGCTAGAAAGATCAAACATCAAGTGTTCATCAAACTTTTCATTCAACAGAGCCTTATTAACATGTGAATATCTTTTGCCCCAAGATATACAGGTTTTCCTTATCTTTAGTTCTATTTCAATATTTTAAACTTAAGGTTACTTCTGGATCTTAACACATACAGTAACCTACTAAAATTGGTCAAAGTAAACTTTATTCCATCACTTTGACTTTTAAGATTATCATTTAGGTTTATATACAATTAACATTAATATTTAATTGCTTTCAATAAGCTGGAACATATAACGTTAAGTCTTTTAAGAAGAAAAATTGCTTTTCTACATCTTGGTTTATAGTTTTTGTAGGTTCCAAAAAAACTAGTCCATATTAAGCCAGTCTTAAAAAACTAATCTAAAGACAAATTTATAGACCCTAACAGCTGACAGTTTTATTTTACTACTAAGAGTCAAAAATCCAACTCCAGTGCTTCTTTTCTCATGCCTAAGTGATGCCGGGGTTCTTGTTCATGAAGCTGAAGAATGAGCTTAGCAAACAGGCAAGGTAGGAGGGCAAGGTACAGGCTTTCATTTAGAAACAAAGTGATAGGACAGAGCTCCAGGCTCATGCCAAGTGGGGACAAGAGAGTCCAGTGTGCTGCATTTGTCTAGGGGTTTCATAGGCAGATGAGAATTTTTCGAGAACATGAAAAAAAGGTTTAGGGGTGCAGACCTGCTAAGTGGTCTGCCCAGAATTAACTTAACACAAGGAATTTCTCACCTCATCTCTCTCTCTCTGGGATACTGGCTTCTTGGTCTAGGGGCATATCAAAAGGCAGCCTGCCCAGCCCCCGAGGTGGGCTAAGGTATTGTCTGTTTGCTAAAGAGTAAGTTAAGAATCCTGCTTCCCAAACTTCCTGGGTGTTAAAATGCCATCTTATCTTTAAGGTGGAATCTTTCCTGCCTTCTACTATGTTGTTTACAGCTGGGTCTGCATGCTAAATTAGTTGCCTGGTTTGCAAAACCACCCCATCAGATCTGAAAGAGGAAAGACAGCACATAGGCCTGGGCCTTTTAGCATGCTAAAGTGAATCTTACAAGTGATTAGCATAATAAGAACATGACGTACTCCAATCCATCTGGGGAACACCCACCAATCTCACTGAAGAATGACCCTGGAGCTTAATGTTTAACACAGAGCCTTGGATGGGGGCCTCCCTGCATGTAGTTACCTTGCTCTGACTGCAAATATTCTGCCTTGCTTTTCCCAGAGGCCCTCCCCCCACTCTGACTACACCCACAGTCCCTGTCTCATTAACAGAGATGCTGTCATAGTTTTTCAAATACATATATGTTTTTTCTTAATATAAAAGCTGAATGACCTCTTTGTAAGTTGGATTTCAGTAGAGGATCAAAAAGATTACTAGCAGAAAGCCAAGGAGCCACTCTTACTAAGGTTTCCCAGACATTCTCAGCTTGGGAGTCCAAGAGTTCTAATCCTTGGCTCTTGAGCATATCAGCACTTTTAGCGCAGGTTCATCCTTAGAAAGTTGCCTGTCTTATTTTCCTGGGAGTGCTCTTACCACGTAATCACCCACTGCTCACTCCACCGCCCTTTCGGTTCGTCAACCGAGAGATCATTGATCCAGTCTGTGTAGCCTCTTCAGGTGTTCCTCTGCATAGCCTCTTCGGGCATTCCTCACATGGGGCATCAGCTGTCTGGATTTCTAGCCTCTCTCCCACTGGTCCTGCTCACCATCAGGATTACAAGCTCTTTCAGTTACAAGCTCTTTTAGTTACATGCTCTTTCTGCGACCCTCTGAGCCAGCAGAGGGAAAGGAATTGAGGGAGAGGCACACCCCAACAAGGCGAAGCAAGGGAGGTAAGAGCCGACTGTCCACCCGTTCCACAGCCTCCGCTGTTCGCCATCCCCGGAGACAATCAGATGCGACAGGGAGCTCAGTCCAAGCAGGAACTCGTTTATTGGGGCTTAGAACACGGAATATATAGGGTGTGGTCTCTTCTGATAGGTTACACCTATGCTAACAAGGCGACTTTCAAATTTCCAATCATGCACAGAGTTGTGCGCATGCGCAGTTGTCTCCGACATAGGAAGAAGATTGGAGTGGGTGCAGCTGAAACCCAGAGGGCTCTCAGCGGCCACCCCCATGGCGCGGCTGAGATTCAAGGCAGTTCTCAGTGGCCATTTTTGTGGCGTGGCTGAGATTCAAAGGTAGTTCCCCACAAGGACCAATTAAAAACACTGGTTATGTTACCAAGGCTTTGACTGGAATATTATACCTGAGAGACACGTGTGTAAACTCATATTAACAGACAGCTTTAAGGAACTGAGGTTGACTTTATAAAGCCAACAGAGCCCCTTTGAGGAACTGGCCTGATACCTTGCTTACAGGATTCCAAGCAACCTTACCAGGTGAGTAAGGAAGGTCACTTCCTGGCAGGTGCAGGAACCTCAGAATGTCTTGGGGACCTCAAGAAGAGAGGAAATCACCCAAATCTACAGGTACTGCAGGCAAAACCTGATGGCAACTCTGGCTTGGCTTTCTGGCCTTGAGAGGCCTTCAAAAGTTCTATCTGAAGTTCCTTATAAAAGTTCCAGCAAAGTGCATTTAAAAGAGCCTATGTAATCACTTGCTCTTCTTGCTGCACTTATGCAAATAATCAAGCCAAGTGTTAATTATTTTCTTAATCTGGTTACTTCTAATAAAAATTAGAGTGATTTTTGAGAAAAGCATTATTTCAATAATGTAGCCTTATCTATACTGAGTCCTAATACTAGTCATTGGGACATAAACTAGATCCAGAATTCTGGTTTCCTCAAGATATCTGGCTATGATTCTCAATTAGAGTTTTACTATTTCTAATCCTCATATTCAGCCATACATTCATCAATCGTCTTGTCAAGTCTGTTCTTCCAGAATGGAAAATCCAACACCAGATATTGCTACTTAACCTAATAACTTGATTTATTTTATCTCACCTAGAAGGCATGAAACTGCAAATGGTGATAGCAATAGAACCCAGGATGGAAACTCCCATCTTCCAAGACCCTCCCAACCGACTACTGAAGGAGACCTAGCTGCACCCTTTACTGCACCCCTTCTCAGCATGAAGCAGCCAGAGCAGTCATCGCCCCCTAACCCTAGCAGCAGCTAGGGTCTCTATCTGTAGAGGGGCAAATGAGACAGTGACCGTGGGTGTAGTCAGAGTAGGGTGAGGGCCTCCGGAAAAAGCAAGGCAGAATATTTGCATTCAGAGCAATGTAACTACGTGCAAGGAAACCCCCTACCAAAACTCTGTGTTAAGCATTAAGCTCTAGGGTCATTCTTCAGCAAAATCAGTTAATGTGCCCCACATAAAGAATAGTAGCCCATGTTTTCATTATGCTAATCATTTGTAATACTCACTTTAGCATGCTAAAAGGCCTACGCCTATGTGCTCTCTTTCCTCTTTCAGATCTGATGAAGTGATTTTACAAATTGAGCAACTAATTTAGCATGCAGACCCAGCTGTAAACAACATATTAAAAGGCAAGAAAGGTTCTACCTTAAAGATAAGATTGCATTTTAACACCCAGGAAGCTTAAGAAGTAAGAATTTTAACTTACTCTTTAGCAAACAGACAATACCTCAGCACTCCTTGGGGGCTGGGCAGGCTGCCTTTTGATATTCTCTTAGACCAGGATGCAGGTGTCCCAGAGAAAAGTCATGTGGGAAAATCCTTGTGTTAAGTTAATTCTAGATATTCAGACACCACTTAACAAGTCCACACCTCTAATATATTTTTTTCATGTTCTCAAAAAATCCTCATTTTGCAAGTAAAACCCCTAGACAATGTACCACACCAGACTCTCTTGTCCCCTCCTGGCATGAGCTGGGAGCTCTGTCCTCTCACTTTATTTCTAAATAAAGCCTGTACCTTCCTCTCCTACCTTGCCTGTTTGCTAAGCTCATTCTTTGGCTTCATAAACAAGAACCCTGGCATCATCTTTAGGGGCTCGTCCGGGATAGCTTCAGAGGTGAGTATTGGCATCCACGCCTGCCTTTTCTTTCACTGTCCTTATAGAAGGAAGCCGTCTATGGCATACAAATCGGGTGCTTGTCATCCACTTAAATGGGACTAGCTTGGCTGCTGATCTCAAAGTCTCTAGTGACAGGTTCCCCTGTGTCTCCCTCAGTAGATACCCTGTCTCCCTTGGGAGCTGGGGTTGTCACCTGAGTGGAGGCCATGATTCCCTTTCAGAGGAATCTCCTTGGATGTGAGGGACTGAGGAAAGCCGTGGACAACTGCGAGAGTCTAGGCTGAGGCTACACTTCAGTAGCTTCTCAAAGGCCTGCGTGTCTGGAATCAGACCCCAACAGCCCAACTGGGTATCCATGAGGAGTGCTTCTCTCTCTTTGTCTCTGCCTTCCGCCTGCTTTTTCAGGCCACCCTGGCTTCTGAGTGAGGCAGGGTCATTCCTAACTCTCTCCTAACTACATCAATTTCACAGAACCCAATGCTCAGCACAGCAAGGTGGGAGATCTACGCTTCGCTCTTATTCCTGACTTAATATTGCACTTTTTTTAATCTCATGAAAATGTGTCTAGGTACACATTAGCCACTTAAATGATGATTAGCGTTGGCTACCAGTCTTAAGTATCGGGTGAAGGATTTCCCAGCTTGTGCCACTCCTTGATCCCCCACCTCCAGATGGACGGGAATGTCAGGGAGTGACTGAACTGATTCCCTACTTTGCTATACCAATCTGCAGACTCCGAGGGCAGATAGGACTAGTAGACAGTGGTCCTTGGATCTCGGCTCTGGCCGATTGATCTGATGGAACTGAGTGAACCTCTGGCTAGGATCTGCCTATGTGAGAGTCACAGATGACCCACCCCTGACCTCTTGTCTCACAGATCAGATTTGTTATAGTAGTGACTGGCTAAATGATTTCCAGACAGTGGCAGAAACTAGTGCTTGAGTATAGACCCCCCTCTGTAACTGTACATGTAAATAGCCCCATTTAAATTATAGCCATGGCTCCAGTCTATTGCTCTCCCTTCCTTAGAGGCAGTCATCCTGGGGCTAAGCATTTACTTTTCTGTGGCCCCAGGGAAGCAAAATGTGCTTGTGACTCTGACCAAGGCTCAGGCATTGAGAGGTCACAGTCCCTGCACTTATCGGACAGGCAGGGGCACTCAAGGAATGACTAAAACTCATGTAGAGAAAACTAGGATCCAGATTAAAACTCCCAAAGGCGTAAAGTAAGAGCATACTGGTGAGGTTCCCACTAGATCCAGGGCTCTGAAGCAACTCTTGCATAGTGGGAAGGCAAGAGGCAAATCAAGGCAAGGTGCAGGCTACGCTGGTAAAGAGTGGTTAATTCCAGTAAGCCTGGCAGAGGGGTGACTGACCACTGTCACCTAGGCTCCAAGGTGAGGGGACACCCTCACAGGGAGAGAGGCCTGTTAGGTGCTAGACACCCATCTTTTTCTCTCTTCCAGACAGGATTATCCTCTTCAAGTTTAAATCCAGACATGCCTCTGGCATGCATTCTGAGGAACTGGGAGCAATTTTATCCCTAAACCCATAAAAAAGTGCCTTATCTTCTTCACACAAGCCTGGCCTCAATCAGAAGTCTCTAATTAGAGAGGTTTGATCCCTGATAGACGTATAAAATATAATAAGGTTATGCAGCTAAATTTATTTTAATGCAAGGAATGAAAATTATCAAAAGTCCTGTGAACTACTACAATAGGAAACTAGTTTTCTAAATTATTTTAGTGGAAATCTATTCTACTTATTGGGTTCATTATCTTCAGAAATTTGGAGGTTTTTAAATTAGACTCCCTGAAATGGAATTAATTTATCTTCTATAATACAGTCTGTATTTAAGTGACTGATGTTAGAATTGTACTTGCATTTCAATTCCAGCCACCTGGACACACACAATTCTTATCAGTTCAGAACCTTCATCGGCCCTGTTAGTCAGGGGCCATCTAAACCTTAACCCAGTTATGTAAACTGCTCGCCCTTAGAGTGTATTCTTAAAAACTTAAATACTTTTAGTCAAATAATCTAAAAAGAATGAAGGCAATTGGATATCAGTAACTCAAATCTTTTTATCAGTTCATCTGTCTGTGTATGTTCTTTTATAAAAAGTATTGCTAACTGTAGTCATTACGTCTCAATATGTATGTTTGTGTGTCTAAGTGTGTAAATGAAAGATTTTGCTACCTCTGGATGGTATTAATAAGCATTAATGCTAATTTAGGTTGAACTGAAATGGATATATCCTTATGGTTATCAGCTACCTAAGTTTACGTAAAGTCATTTAAAGTTGATGTTATCTGCTAAATCTTTCAAGAATACAATGTTTAGAGGCTTGACATTGTCAAATGTTCAGTAAAGGTTTTGTAAGTAATCTAGCATAGTTGTTAGGAATGAGTAAACTAAGAGTAGCAAGTGATCATCTTAATAATAGTGTGTTACTGTGTGTATACTTACAAACAGAATTTTTGTAGTAACCTAAAACCTTAGAGTTTTGCTAAGTTAAGTAGACATACTTTGTGCTTAGTGAGAGATTGTGCTATAAAGCTCATGGTTACAGAAATTATAAAATGTGTTCATAAATTTGTCAATCTAAAGAATGCTAGTGTAACAGTTTACAATAGCCTACTTCTCAGTGTTCACTGAAAATTAAAGTTCCTAATGGTTTTAAGACTTAAAATAAGGAACACATTTCTTTGCGCATGCTAAAAATGTGTCTTTTCATAAAAGTAACTCTGTTCTAAAGTACAGCTGTTTATTTAAAGAGAAAGAACTCTAAATGTAAAAGAAAAGTTGTAGAAAGTTTGTAGAAAAATTGATATGGTCGAGCTATGTGAAAGCAAATGGATCTCGATGTCAAGTTAGAATTTAGAATATTGTTTTCACTTAAAAAGACAAAGTTTTCTTAAACTGTTCATCTGCTCTTAATGTTGAAAGGTTTCAAAGGTTTCTCTAATTGTTTTATCAAAGCAATTTCTCATGCCTAAAGTCTCAATGAGTTGTCTGGGTATTTAAGAAAATGAGATCTTAGTATTAAAAAGACTAAAAGCTAAACTTTGCTAACAACTGTAAACTTCCGTATTTGCCTTTGAGTTATTTTGTTGTAATTCTGGTTAAATAGATAAGTATTGCTTCATCACAACCTATAATCCTATTTAAGCAAGTGCCAAAGAAACTTTCTTCTGACAACTTCCCAAAATCAAATTCAAAAAGGTGGTTTTACCTCTAGTTAACTCTGATATTTTCCAGAGGACCCCTAGGACATGTCAGAGGAATTTTCTCCTCATTGGGGAAAGTATTTAGCTAATTTGGCTTATTTATCACATATATAATTACCTGCTTAATAACCTGGAAAGCACTATCAAAGGGAATGATGCTAAACTTTGTTACTAAATGTATTGTGTTGCAGAAATATCCAAATTTCCGTATGTCAACTGTCTTATAGTAAGCTATCATCACATCTTTATCCACTGTCATTTGCAAGTTTTTGTCATTTATAGTCACTGTTTTATTACTCCAAAGATACAAAAGAACTAAAAATCAACAGGACAGGTATTAGTTATATAAGATTAAATAAACTAAGAAAGATGATTTTGTAGCTTTTTGTTTCAAATATTGCTGATAGTGTTCTAAGCTTTTTCTCTTAAGCTGACAACAGTTTAGTAAATGACAATACCGTTGTAAGAATTGAAACATTTATCTTTCTCTCTACTTGATCCCTCAAGAATTTAAAAACTCAGTGACTACTTTTATATTTCATGGTAGTACGTTTATTTGCATAAGTTCAATAAGAATCTGCTTTCCTTGTAAGAGGACCAATTAAAAACACTGGTTATATTACCAAGGCTTTAACTGGAATATTATTCCTGAGAGATGTGTGTAAACTCAGATATGAACAGCTTTAAGAACTAAGGTTGACTTTATAGAGTCAAGAAAGCCCCTTGGAGGAACTGGTCTGATACCTTGCTTACAGGATTCCCAGCAACCTTACCAGGTGAGTAAGGAAGGTCACTTCCTGGCAGGTGCAGGAAACTCAGAATGTCTTGGGGACCTCAAAAAGAGAGAAAATCACCCAAATCTACAGGTACTGCAGGCAAAACCTGATGGCAAGTCTGGCTTGGCTTCCTGGCCTCGAGGCCTCTAAAAGTCCAATCTGAAGTTCCTTATAAAAAGTTCCAGCAAATCACATTTAAAAGAGCCTGGGTACTTAATTTCTCTTCTTGCTGCACTTATGCAAATAATCAAGCCAAGTATTAATTATTTTCTTAATCTGGTTACTTCTAATAAAAATTAGAGTAAATAAAAATTAGAATAAAAAAAATAAAATAAAAATTAGAGTAAATAAAAATTAGAATAAAAAAAAATACTTCTAATAAAAATTAGATTTTAAAGCAAAGGATTGTTTCAATAATGCAGCCTTATCTATACTCATTCCTAATACTATTCATTGGGACATAAACTAGATCCAGAATTCTGGTTTCCCCAAGATATCTGGCTATGATTCTCAATTAGAGTTTTACTATTTCTAATCCTCATATTCAGCCATATATTCATCAATCTCCTTGTCAAGTCTGTTCTTCCAGAATGGAAAATCCAACTCCAGATGTTGATACTTAACCTAATAACATGATTTATTCTGTCTCACCTAGAAGGCATGAAACTGCAAATGGTGATAGCACTAGAACCAAGGATAGGAACTCCCAACTTCCAAGGCCCTCCCAACTGACCACTGATGGAGACCTAGCTGCACCCTTTACTGCACCCCTTCTCAGCATGAAGCAGCCAGACGGGTCATCACCCCATTTCCCTAGCAGCAGCTAGGGTCTCTATCTGTAGAGGGGCAAATGAGACAGGGACCGTGGGTGTAGTCAGAGTAGGGGGAGGGCCTCCGGAAAAAGCAAGGCAGAATATTTGCAGTCAGAGCAATGTAACTACATGCAAGGAAACCTCCTACCAAAACTCTGTGTTAAACATTAAGCTCTACGGTCATTCTTCAGTAAGATCAGTGGGTGTTCCCCAGATAAAGAATAGTAGCCCATGTTTTCATTATGCTAATCATTTGTAAGATTCACTTTAGCATGCTAAAAGGCCCAGGCCTATGTGCTGTCTTTCCTCTTTCAGATCTGATGAGGTGATTTTACAAATTGGGAAATTAATTTAGCATGCAGACCCAGCTGTAAACAACATAGTAAAAGGCAGGAAAGATTCTACCTTAAAGATAAGATTGCATTTTAACACCCAGAAAGCATAAGAAGCAAGATTCTCAACTTATTCTTTAGCAAACAGACAATACCTCAGCCCATATTGGGGGCTGCGCAGGCTGCCTGTTGATATGCTCCTAGACCAGGATGCAGGTGTCCCAGTGAAATGTCAGGCGGGAAATTCCTTGTGTTAAGTTAATTATAGATATTCAGACACCACTTAACAAGTTCACACCCCTAAGCTTTTTTTCATGTTCTCAAAAAATCCTCATTTTGCCTATAAAACCCCTAGACAGTGCACCACACTGGACTCTGTTGTCCCCTCCTGGCATGATCTGGGGGCTCTGTCCTCTCACTTTATTTCTAAATAAAAGCCTATACCTTGATGTCCTACCTTGGGTGTTCGCTAAGCTCATTCTTCAGCTTTATAAACAAGAACCTGGCATCAATGAGGGCTATGAAACCACTGATGATTTTTTCCTTAATGAAAAGTGGGGGTAGGGAGGGGAACATGCTTGCTGAGGCTGATACTAATGGACCAGTAATCAAAATAACACAAGGGACATCTTCAGCTTGTGCAAAAATGGATTTTATACCTCACTTTCTTCTGAATGAAGGAATATGAAAGAATGACCGAGTTGATGTTGGGAAAAGGTGCATTCTAGCAAGAATACCAGCCAGGATGACTTAATCCATTGCCTTTGCAGCCTTTTGAGGAGAGGAATAGCCTGTCAAGGTACCCATGCACACTGTCCACTCTTTTGACTCGAAATACACACTTAGTACTTTCAGTCCTTTCAGAAGACACCTTGGTATGTGGTTAAGGAGTGTGCAATAGAATCCCACCCCACCTTTGTCTTTGATCAGTGCAAGCCCATTTATGAATTAGCTTAATTCCCTCATTAAAATTCATATTTGTAGTAAACTATCTCTCTGCCTACTTAGCTCTTTTATATAGCTTTTCAAATCCTTCAGAATAGTTTGATGGATTTAGTTCATTTAATCCTCTCAAAAGCTATATAAGGTAGGTGAGGAACATGCAGTCTCTTTTTCAGATTAAGTAACTGAGGCCAGAAAAGTTAAAGTGACTCATCCAAAATCATAGGTTGAAATAAGAAGAGCCAGGTACGTTGAATAACCATTCCAGTTTGCTTGAGACTGTTCCAACTTTAGTACTGAAAGTCCCATGTCCTGGGGAAGATTCTTAGTCCCGAGCAAACCTTGGTGAGTGGTTACATGGGTTATATAAAGCCAGGATTAGACTGCATATCTCCAAACTCTTAGACCAATGCTAATGTTAATTTCCTGTGTTACATGTATTCTGAGAACTATTATCTGAGTAGCGTTTCCATTCTCTACACCTTAGTGCACTAGGGCATTAATTCATGCTCTGTCATCCTATCCTTCTACTGTGCCTAGGACAGAAACAATGAAAGCTACTGGCCCTCAAAGGTAATTCAGTTTTTGAGAAATATTTGTGCTTCAGCTTTCTCATTCACAAAAGAAGGATGATAATCTCTATACTGCTTACTTCACAGGATGTTCAGATCAAATAATAATGGATTTGAAAGTGCTTTCTAAACTGTTAATAGTTGATCACATGTGAGAGATGGTGTTGTTCTCTACCCCCTGGGAAGGAGTCAGATGCTTGTCTTATCATTCTCTTTCCAATTCAGCAAGTATTGCAGCCACTGACTATGTGAACTTTGGTGAATTCCTTGGCATCTGTGCCTCAGTTTCCTCATCTGTAAATGGATCTAATAATAATTCCTGATATAGTGGTTTGAAGAATTGAATGAATTATTACACGCAAAGCATTTCATAGAGTTCTTGGCACATGGTCATGGTTATATCAGCATTAGCTGTTTTGGTTTGGTTTATTCAAACCCTCTAACTCACAGCCAGATAATAAATTAAAAGGACACATAAACCAAGTGATATGGAAGCCACTATTTACCTTGCAATCCCTTTCCACTAGCTCCTTAGTTTTTGTGTTCCATACCCACAGCTTTCCCACCATGGATTCCCAAGAAAATGAGTACTGGGACCAATGGGGACACTGTGTCACCTGCCCACTTTGTGGGCCTGGACAAGAGCTCTCCAAGGTACATCTCCCTTGTAAATCATACACATTTCTGCCACATTTTAGGAACCAGACTGGCAACTGAGATTAGGCAAACAATATTAGGATTGTCCTGGCTAATCCAGTTTAGCAGGCAAAACATGGAATCTAAAGATTATAACAATAGCAGTGACAGCTCTATCAAGAAGTCAACCTGGCCGGATAAGCATCAGGGAAAGTTTCTATGAGATAATTAGGTATTTCAAGAATAAAATGGAACACAGAAGCTTAGGAAGGAAGACTGTTTGACAGACACTAAGGAACTATGTCAACTAATGCAAGGTCCAATGTTTGAAGTTCTGGAACCAGATATCAAAATTAATCTTATACATAGCTACTTAGATCAGATAGCAGGGGAAGGCCTTTCTTAAGGTGGTGCTTTCCAGGGAGAGGATATAGCGAGTGCAGGGTCCCAAGGTGAGAATGAACTAGGCATGTTCAAGGAAAAGGAAGAAGGTCCGTGCATCTGATATATGGTGATTGAGGGATAATAGAACACAATGAGATCACAAAGGGAGGCATGGGCCAGACCATGTAGTGTGTTGAAGTCTATGATGAGAAACTTCCATTTTTTAAAATCTAAGTGCACCAGGATCCCTTTGGAGGGTTCTGTGTAGGAGAGTGATATGATCCTTTGGCTGAAAGAAAACAGTAATTATTTAGTCCATCTTCTGACCTCCCTTTTTCACAAACGAAGAGACTAAAGTCCAGGGGTATCAATGGATACAAGCACTAATTCTAATTTTAAATATTTACACATGACATTTTATACCACAGTGGGGCACTCACAAGGGATCCCAGGACCAAGGAAAGGACATCAGAGTTTAGGTATGCTGGACATTAGGATGGACTCAATGGAATAAGCTACATGACTTGGCAAAATCTATTTTAAAATCATATTGTTTTTAATGATGCATTCCCATAAGAGTAGTCACTTACAAATGTCCCTGTGATGTGCATTACTATTACCTTTCAAAGTGAGACAGGGACTGTGGGTGTAGTCAGAGTAGGGGAAGGGCCTCCAGAAAAAGCAAGGCAGAATATTTGCCCTCAGAACAATATAACTACATGCAAAGAAAAAACCCTACCAAAACTCTGTTAAACATTAAGCTCTAGGGTCATTCTTCAGTAAGATCAGTTAATGTGCCCCAGACAAAGAAACGTAGCACATGTTTTTATTATGCTAATCATTTGTAATCATGTGCAAGATTCACTTTAGCATGCTAAAAGGCCCAGGCCTATGTGCTGTCTTTCCTCTTTCAGATATTATGGGGTGGTTTCGCAAATTGGGCAACTAATTTAGCATGTAGACCCAGCTGTAAACAACATAGTAAAAGGCAGGAAAGATTCTACATTAAAGATAAGATTGAATTTTAACACCCAGGAAGTTTAAGAAGCAAGATTCTTAACTTACTCTTTAGCAAACAGACAATACCTCAGCCCACCTTGTGGGCTAGGCAGGCTGCCTTTTTATATGCTCCTAGACCAAGATGCCAGCATCCAGGTGAGAGATCCGGGTGGGAAATTCCTTGTGTTAAGTCAATTCTAGATATTCAGACACCACTTGGCAAGTCCACACCCCTAAGCCTTGTATTCCTGTTCTCGAAAAATCCTCATCTGCCAATAAAACCCCTAGACAACGCACCACACAGGACTCTCTTGTCCCCACCTGGCATGAGCTAGGAGCTTTTCCTCTCACTTTATTTCTAAATAAAACCCTGTACCTTGCTTTCCTACCTTGAGTGTTTATGAAGCTCATTATTCAGCTTCGTGAACAAGAACTTCGGCATCAAAAGCATCCTTATTGACAAGCAGAATTTTTTCATGGGAGAAAAATAGGTCTTTCTATCAAACTGCTTTTACCAAGCTCTCCAAATGTGGCCCACGATGAAATGCACATTTGTTTAAATACCTCGATGGTTGCCATTTATTTCAGCACCACTTGAAAGCTCACATAAAATGAATGAATGTCAATACTGTGCTCCTGAAAAATTTTATATATAAACAGCTTGTACTTGTAATAGCAATTTGTACTTTGTAAAGAGCTTTTATGCATTATTTCAGTTGACTCTCAGTCCCACAAAGAAAGTATTATAAGCCCCATTTTAAATGAAGAAACCAAGACACAAAGAGGATATGTGACTTGCTCAAAATCACAATAGCTCAGTAAAAATAAACATGAGCCAGATACACATGGGTTTGAGTCTTAGCTTTGCTGTAGGCAAATTAACTCATCTCTGACTCAATTAGGGTGTACTAAGTTACAAATAACATAAAACTGAATACTGACTTGAAGCATAAATACATTTATTTGTATAGTGAAGTCTGGGAGCCTTGTCGTTGGTTGGGCAGATCAATAATGTCATCAAAGATCCAAGCTTTTTTGTCCTTCATCTTGATGCCGGAGTTATTGTTCACAAAGCCAAAGAATGAGCTTAGCAAACATCCAAGGTAGGAGAGCAAGGTACAGGCTTTTATTTGGAGGTAAAGTGAAAGGACAGAGCTCCCAGCTCATGCCAGGAGGGGCAAGAGAGTCCAGTGTAGTGTGGTGTCTAGGGGTTTTATAGGCAGATGAGGATTTTTCAAGAACATGAAAGAAAGCCTAGGGGTGTGGACTTGTACCACCTGCCCTGACCTCAAGGTGGGCTGGGTTGTTCTCTGCTTGCTAGGACTGTTTACAGTGAAGTCACAGGTTATACTGAGATACCCTTCTTTATTTGTAAAACACTCAAGCATTCTAGGCCAAGTTGCTCCTGGCCTTTAGACCTGTAACTGACCTCACTGAAGATGCCTGTATTCTTAGTATGGTATCTTGATCCTAGAGAATTAGTGTGACCTTGACTTTGCATAATGCTTAACACAGAGTTTCAAAAGGTACTTCTTTGCCCATTGTTATATTGCTCTGACTGTAAATATCCCGCCCTGCCTTTTCTGGAGGCCCTCACCCTACTCTGACTACACTCTGACTACCTGTCTCATTTCCCCCTCTACAGATGGAAACCCTAGCTACTGCTAGGGAAAGGGGGTGAGGACTGCTCTGGCTGCTTCATGCTGAGAAGGGGCACAGTAAGGGATGCAGCTAGGCCTCCATCAGTGGTCGGTCGGGAGGGCCTCAGAAGATGGGAATTTCCATCCTGGGTTGTATTGCTATCACCGTTTGCAGTTTCGTGGCTTCTAGGCGAGATAGAATAAATCATGTTATTAGGTTAAGTAGCAACATCTAGAGGAGGATTTTCCATTCTGGAAGAACAGACTTGACAAGGAGATTAATGAATGCCTGGCTGAATATGAGGAATAGAAATCATAAAACTCTAATTGAGAATCACAGCCAGATATCTTGTGGAAACTAGAATTCTGGATCTAGTCTATGTTCCAATGATAAGGCTTTATTACTGAAACAATACTTTTCTCTAAAATCATCCTAATTTTTATTAGAAGTAACCAGATTCAGAAAATAATTAACACTTGACTTGATTATTTGCATAAGTGCAGCAAGAAGAGCAAGTGATTACATAGGTTCTTTTAAATGTGCTTTGCTTTAACTTTTTTATAAGGAAATTCAGATTTGATTTTTAAAGGCCTCTCAAGACCAGAAAGCCAAGCCAGACTTGCCATCAGGTTTTGCCTGCAGTACCTGTAGATTTGCGTGAATGCCTCTCTTCTTGAGGTCCCCAAGACATTCTGAGTATCCTGCACCTGCCAGGAAGTGACCTTCCTTACTCACCTGGTAAGGCTGCTGGGAATCCTGTAAGTATGTTACCAGGCCAGTTCTTCCAAGGGGCTCTGTTGGCTTTATAAATTCAACTTCAGTTCCTCAAAGCTGTCTGTTAATATGAGTTTACACACGTGTGTCTCAGGTATAACATTCCAGTCAAAACCTTGGTAATATAACCAGTGTTTTTAATTGGTCCTCTTACAAGGAAAGCTGATTCGTTTTTTTTTTACAATTTATTTTATTTTAGTATCATTAACCTACAATTACATGAGCAATATTGTGATGATTAAACTATGCCCTTCATCAGATCCCCCCCACCAACCCTATTACAGTCACTGTCCATCAGTGTAGTGAGATGAGAATCACTACTTGTCTTCTCTGAGTTGTACAGTCCTCCCAGTGGCCCCCCACCTTATGTTATTGAACTTATGCATATAAACATATTGCCATGAAATATAAAAATAGTCACTGAGAGTTTTTTTAAATTCTGGAGGGATCAGATAGAAAGATAAATGTTTCAATTCTGCTTACAAAGGTATTGTCATTTACTAAACTATTGTCAGCTTAAGAGAAAAAGCTTAAAACACTTTATCAATAACATTTGAAATTCCTGTTTACTTAATCCTGTTTAATACCTGTTCTGCTGAAATCTAGTTCTTTACTAGTTTAGGAGTAATAAAAACAGTGACTATAAATGACAAAAGACTTGCAAATGACAGTGGTTAAATATCTGATGAGAGCTTACTATAAGACAGTTGACATAAGAAAATTTGAATATTTCTGTAACATAAAACATTCAGTAACAAAGTTTAGCATCATTCCCTTTGATAGTGCTTTCCAGGTGGATGGAAATGAAATGCAAGTACAATTCTAACACCAGTCATTTAAAGCTAGGCTGTATTGCAGAAGATAAATTTCTTCAATTTCAGGGAGTCTAGTTTAAAAACCTCCCAATTTTTGAGGATAATGATGAACCCAATGAGTAGAATAGATTTCCACCAAAATAACTTAGAAAACTAGTTCCATATTGTAGTAGTCCACGGGACTTTTGACCATTTTCCTTCCTTGTGGAAAAATATATATAGCTGCATAACCTTATTGTATTGTATACTTCTTTCAGGGACCAAGCCTCTCCATTAGAGAGTTTGTATTGAGTCCAGGCTTGTGTGCAGGAGAAGATAAGGCACTTCTTCAGGGTCTGGGGATCAAATTGCTCCGGGTTTTCAGAATGCATGCCAGAGGTGTGTCTGGCTTTAAACTTGAAGAGGATGTTCCCATGTGGAAGAGAGAGAAAGACAGGTGTCCACCACCTAATTGGCCTCTCTCTCACCTTGGAGCCTAGGTGACAGTGGTCAGTCACCCCTACTGGACTTAATCACTCCTTACCAGCGTGGCCTGCACCTTGCCTTGATTCCCCTCTTGCCTTCCCACTCAGCAAGAATCTCCTTGGAGCTCTTAATTCAGTGGGATCTTACCAGTGTGGTCCTACTTTATGCTTTTTGGGAGTTTTAATCTAGATCATAGTTTCTCTGCACAAGCTTTAGTCATTCCCTGAGAGCCCCCTGCCTGTCTAATAAGTGCACTGACTGTGTGACCTCTCACTGCCTGAGCCTTGGTCAGAGTCACAAGCCCATTTAGCTACCCTGGGGCTGCAGAAAATGAATTGCCTAGCCCCAGTATGACTGCCTTTAAGGAAGGGAGAGCAATAGAATAGAGCCATGGCTAGAATTTAAATGGGGCCATTTACAAGTGTAGTTATGTAGGGCGAGTCTATACTCAAGCACTAGTTTCTGCCACTGCCTGGGAATTATTTAGCTAGTCACCCACTATAACAAATCTGATCTGTGAGACAAGAGGTCAGGGGTCATCTGTGACTCTCACATACACAGCAGCCTAGCCGGAGGTTCACTCTGCACCGTCAGATCAATCGGCTGGAGCCAAGATCCAAGGACCACTGTCTACTAGTCCAGTCTGCCCTCAGAGTCTACAGATTAGGATAGAAAAGTAGGAAATTAGCTCGGCCACTCCCTGACATTCCTGAACATCCAGAGGTGGGGGATCAAGGAGCGGCAGACACCGGGTAACCTTTCACCGGAGATTTGAGACTGGTAGCCAACGCTAATCGTCTTTTAAGTGGCTAATGGGTACCCAGACACATTTTCATGAGATAAAAAAAGTACAGCATTTGGTCAGGAATAAGAGCCAAGCGTAGATCTCCTAACTTGCAGTAGTGATCATTGGGTTCTGTGAAATTGATGAAGTTAGAAGAGAGTTAGGAGCGCCCCCTGCTTCACTCAGAGGCCAGGGTTGCCTGGAGAATCAGGCTGGAAGTCAGAGACAGAGAAAGGGAGACACTCCTCATGGATACCCAGTTGGGCTGTCAGGGTCTGATTCCAGACACGCAGACCTTTGAGAAGCCACTGAAGTACAGCCTCAGCCTAGACTCTCGCAGATGCCCATGGCTTTCCTCAGTCCCTCGCATCCAAGGAGACGCCTCTGAAAGGGAACCCTGGCTTCCACTCAGGTGACATTCCCAGCTCCCAAGCGAGATAGGTGATCCACTGAGGGAGACGCAGGGGAACCTGTCACTTGAGACTTTGAGATCGGCAGCCAGGGTAGTCCCATTTAAGTGGCTGAGAAGTGCCCGATGTTGTGTGCCATAGACGGCTTCCTTCTATAAGGACAGTGAAAGAAAAGGCAGGCTTGGATGCCGATACTCACCTCCGAAGCTATCCCGGATGAGCCCTGAAAGATGATGCCGGGGTTCTTGTTCACGAAGCCAAAGAATGAGCTTAGCAAACATCCAAGGTAGGAGAGCAAGGTACAGGCTTTTATTTAGAGATAAAGTGAAAGGACAGAGCTCCCAGCTCATGCCAGGAGGGGACAAGAGAGTCCAGTGTGGTCTGGTGTCTAGGGGTTTATAGGCAAATAAGGATTTTTAGAGTACATGAAAAAAAGCTTAGGTGTGTGGACTTGTACCACATGCCCTGCCCTCAAGGTGGGCTGGGTTGTTCTCTGCTTGCTAGGGCTGTTTACAGTGAAGTCACAGGTTATACTGACATACCCTTCTTTATTTGTAAAACACTCAAGCATTCTAGGCCAAGTTGCTCCTGGCCTTTAGACCTGTAACTGACCTCACTGAAGATGCCTATATTCTTAGTATGGTATCTTGATCCTAGAGAATTAGTGTGACCTTGACTTTGCATAATGCTTAACACAGAGTTTGAAAAGGGACTTCTTTGCCCATTGTTATATTGCTCTGACTGTAAATATCTTGTCCTGCTTTTTCTGGAGGCCCTCACCATTCTCTGACTGCACCCATGGTCCCTGTCTCAATCTTGGGCACTGTAGTTTTGTCCTCATGCTTGTGGGCTCTTGGATGCAAGAACTCAGAGTATTACATCTTCACACCATTATTCAAAATCAGGAAGAAGGGACAGGGACAAAGTAGCTGGACTTTTATTAGTAAAGAAGTGTTTTCTTAGAAGGTCCACGATTTCCCCATACATTTTTTGGGTGAGAACTAGGTGCTGTAAATATCTATAAACTGCAAGGGAGGCTGGGAAATGAGTACTTGCCAAATGGGAATGTGATTGCCATGATTAACTAAGACCAATCAGGGATAAATTCTTGAGTATGGTCACCTTGCCACCTAGAATGAAATCAATGTTTTATTAATAAGAAAGAAAATGGGCAGCAACTTTTGGATAAGCAACTAATAGCATGTGACACAGCCTTGTTTTTATAGTTACCTTTATTTAGTTTTAAGTTTCATGCATATGAATTGTAAGGGAGAGAGGGACCCTGGGTTTGTCAGAGCAAGGGGAGGGCCTTGGGAAAAACAAAGCAAGATATTTGCAGTCAGAGCAATGTAACTACATGCAAGGAAACCCCCTAGCAAAACTTTGTGTTAAACATTAAGCTTTAGGGTCATTCTTCAGTAAGATCAGTTAATGTTCCCCAGACAAAGAAAAGTAGCACATGTTTTTATTATGCTAATCATTTGTAATCATGTGCAAGATTCACTTTAGCATGCTAAAAGGCCCAGGCCTATGTGCTGTCTTTCTTCTTTCAGATCTGATGGGATGATTTTACAAACCAGGCAAATAATTTAGCATGCAGACCCAGCTGTAAACAACATAGTAAAAGGCAGGAAAGATTCTGCCTTAAAGATAAGATGGCATTTTAACACCCAGGAAGTTTGGGAAGCAGGATTCTTAACTTACTCTTTCCCAAACAGACAATACCTCAGCCCACCTTGTGGGCTGGGCAGGCTGCCTTTTGATATGTTCTTAGACCAAGACACCAGGATCCCGGAAAGAGATCAGGGCAGGGAAATTCCTTGTGTTAATTCTGGGTGTTCAGACACCACTTAGCAGGTCCACACCCCTAAACTTTTTTTCATGTTCTCAAAAAATCCTCATTTTACCTATAAAACCCCTAGACAATGCACCACACCAGACTCTTTTCCCCTCCTGGCATGAGCCGGGAGCCCTGTCCTCTCACTTTTTTTCTAAATAAAAGCCTTTACCTGTCTCCTACCTTGCGTGTTTGCTCAGCTCATTCTTCGGCTTCGTGAACAAGAACCCCGGCATCATAAGGGTCATTGTAAATAAATATATATGAGACACTATCACTGTCTTCTCAGGGCATATTCCTAGAAGTATAATTACCAAGCTAAATAAAGCATACAATTTTAAGACTTGAAATATATTAACAGGTAACACTTCTGAAATTTTTCTTACTATTTTTCATTACAATAACATTTACTTTCAATGTTGCACGGAATTCTAATATCCAAGAAACCTAACCACAGAGGAATGATGCATGCTTCTATCATCTGTTAATTTTATGCCTTCTTTGTAACATTAAATTACTAATTTATGAGTACTCTATGATAATTTTTTTAGTCTCCTATTCGATAGGGAAAAGTACCAACATTTTTGTCTACATTTCCAATTTTGTGAACTGTTTCTGATTGCTTGTCTTTCTCTTCGTTTTGTTGTTTATTGTTCATCCTTTACTCATATAAAGCACCTGAGTAGACATACATGCAACAGAATATGGAGGGTTTTTTACATCTTTTCTATAATGTGTAATGTTTTTCAAAATCAGAGATGGTTTTGAATTTTGTCTCATTTAATCATCTCTTAACTATTTCAATTATTTTCACTTTGACATATTAATTTTATGACGTGTAATAAATTCCAAAAATTTAAACATCTTGCATTACCAGTATAAACCAAGTTTGTGGTTTTGGGTTACATGCCTTTTTATATTTTATGAGTTAGTATTTTATTTATAATAAATACTCGTTTAGTGCTACCTACATCAAAACTTGTATCATAATTGTGCTAGCTTGGTAAAATTCATTCAGAAGATGAGTGTTTTACAGTAATAAAACTGGTTAGTAGTAAATAAATTTTGGGGGCTTGATAATTTGGAATAATTTTCTTTGCCTCTTAATTAGGAAAGAGGAGGGAGTCTCAATATAATTTTTTCATGATAATTTGTTCTTAAAGAAATTATTCATTCATTTATTCAAGAAGTTATTATTGAGGATTCCATATTGATTTATTTGTAGTACTCTTGTATAGTTTTCTTAGAGATCACTGTGTGTATTACAATACACACATGTAACTTAACACTCTTTACTGGTATCCATATTTTACCATTGTTTAGCATAAATCTCACTGGTAGTGGGTAAATATATAGTCTTAGATTCTGCAATATGGTAATAGTTGTGTATAACCTATACCTCTAGTTTAAAATTTAAAAAAGAAATGAATGTTGTAAAAATAATTATAACCATAAATACAATAATTTATTATTACTTACACAATATATAAAACATGAACAGATCGTCCCTGACTTATGGTTGTTTGACTTAAAATTCTTTGAGTTGATAATGGTGCAAAAGTGATACAAATTCAGTATATACTGAAACTATACTTCAGAATTTGAATTTCGATCTTTCCTGTGCTAGTGGTATGTAGTAACAACACTCTTTCATAATGCTGGGCAGTGGTAGCTCACTACCATTCCGTCAGTCACACAATCATGAGGGTAAACAATCAATATACTAACAACCATTATATAACTATAAAACCATTCTGTTTTTCACTTTCAGTATAGAATTCAAAAAATATATGACATATTCAACACTTTACTATAAAATAGTCTTTGTGTTAGATGATTTGTCGTTGGTAGGAAAATACAAGTTTTCTTAGCACATTTATGGTAATCTAGGCTAGGCTAAGCTATGATATTCGGTAGGTTAAGTGTATTAAACACATTTTTCACTGATGATATTTTCAACTTATGATGTGTTTATTGGAATGTAATGCCATCATAAATCAAAGAATATCTGTAAATTGCCAGCAGTAATATAAAATGTGAGGGGGAGACATAAAAGACATAAAAGTGTAATGTGTACAAATTCTATTGAAGTTAAGTTGTTATCAGTTTAAAATAGGATATTACAACTTTAAGATAATGTATGTAAGCCTCATGGTAACCACGAAGGAAAATTTTTTAGTAATTATAAAAAAGAACACAATAAAGAAGTCAAAGCATACTGATACGAAGAGACATCAAAACACACACACACAAAGCAGCAGAATAAGAAGCAGGAATAATGAAACTATGCAACAACCATAATACAATTAACAAAATGGCCTTAGTAAGTATTTACCTATTAGTAATTAATTAAAATGTAAATTGATTAAATTCTCCAATTATAAGGTGTAGAATGTCTGAATGGATAAAAACACAAAACAAAACAAAATCCAGCAATATGCTGTCTACAAGAGACTCACTTTAGCCTTAAAGACATGCATAGACCAACAGTGAAGGGATGGAAAAAGACATTTCAAGCAAATTATAACCAACAAAAAAAGCAGGCAGTATTATTAGACCAGTCTTAAACACATAATATAGACTTTAAAACAAAAATGGTAAAAAAGAGACAAAGACGGTCATCATATAAAGAGGTCAGTTCATCAAGAAGATATAATGACTGTAAATATTTACATGCCCAACATTAAAGCACGTAAATACATTAAGCAAAAACTAACATACCTTAAAGGAGAAATAAACAGTAATACAATAATAGTTTGGGACTTTTAATACCCTATTCTCAAGAATGGATACATCATCCAGACAAATTAACAAGGAAACAATGGATTTGAACAACTCAGTAAACCAAATAGACCCAACAGACATATACAGAACATTCTATTCAGCAATTGTAGAATACACATTTTTCTCAAGCACACATGGAACATTTTATAGGATAGATATGTTAGGCTTCAAAACAGGTCTTAGCAAATTCAAGAAGACTGAAATCACATCAAGTATCTTCTCTGACCACAGTATCATGAAACTAAAAACCAATAACAAGAGGAAAACTGGAGCATTCATGAACACATGGAAATAAGAATTCTTCAGAGTAATCAATGGATCAAAGAAGTTAAGGGAAAAAAAAGTTTATTCAGACAAATTAAAATGCAAACACAGCATATGAGAACATAGGTAATGCAGCAAAATCAATTCTAAGGGGGAGGTTCACAGCAACAAGCATCACTTTTAAAAGGCAAGAAAGATCTCAAACAACCTTACAGCTTAAGAAACTGGGGTGGGGGAAGAATAAAATGAGCTCATAGTTGGCAGAATTACGGAAATAATGAAGTCTAGAGCAGAAATAAGTGACATAGAAAACAGAAAAACAATAGAAAAGATTTACTAAACTAAGAGTTGGTTATTTGAAAAGATAAAGAAACTTGACAAAACCCTGGCTAGACTAATCAAGGAAAAAAGAGAAAGGATGCAAATCAACAAAATTATAAATGAAAAAGTAGATGTTACAATTGATAACACAGAAATTTAAAGGATCATAAAAGGCTACTAAGAAAAACTATAGGCCAAAAAGCTGGACTACCTAGAAGAAATGGAAAAATGTTTTAGAAACATAAAATTTACCAAGCTAAATCAGGAAGAAATAGAAAATCTGAAGAGACCCATTATTAATAAGGAGGTTGAATTGGGAATCAAATATCTTACAACAAAGAAGGGGAAAAAAGATGGTGGTGGGAGGAAGAGAATCAGAGTGGGAGGGAGTGGAAACACAGGGCTGCCAAATACCCAGCCCTAGAAATCTACCCATGGAGCATAGATGGACATTGTATGGTACTCTGGATTGAAAGAGTAAAAACAAAAGTTAGAGACTAAGACTGCGAACAGGTTCCCACAAACTGCTGCCCTGGGGCAAAAGAAAAGGAGGCACTTTGAAATACTTCTCAACGGTGGAAGGCTACTAAATGGGCAAGGGTTTAGGAGAAGGAACAAGTGGACAAAATCGGCCTGGCACACTCAGCCCAGCAGGTTGGGAACTTTCAGGAGCTTCAGGCGCTCCATCCTCCTGGTTGGCAACACAGCTCCAAGGTCTCCACTGCTATAAACAGCCTGCCAATCCTTCCTCCCCACCAGTACCTGTGTGCAAGCCCGCTGTCCATGCCACTGATGCAGACTAGCCAGAAGGCATTCCCACCTACAGCAACTACACAGCTTAATGTAGATGCTTCTCCCTGTACAAGGCTAACCAGCCCAGACACCAGAGATGGGCATGGCGACTATGAAGTATGAAAGGGCTTTGCCCTTCTTTCAAAGAACTGCTTGCCTGTGACACCCTCCACTGCCCTAGGCAATTACGAGGGCCACCCCGCCCATGGAAGCTTAGGTGATTAACCCAATGGCCACCCCTGGTGTGCAGCTAACCAGCTCAGACAGCAGAGACAGGCCCTACAAACAGGAAGCATGAGAGGACTTTGTCCTCATGGCAGATTCCCGTGCCACTCACCTACGACCCCTGACATTGCCCTATGCCATCCTGAGGGCCACCGTGCCCATGGCATCAATGCAGCGGCCACTCCCTGTATCCAGCTAACTGGTACAGACAGCAGAGACAGGCCCTGCAACCAGGAAGCACGAAAGGACTTTGTCCTCGCAGCATACTACCACACCACTTTCCTGTGACCCATGCCATTGCCCTACACCATCCCAAGAATAGCCCCGTCCATGGCAGTTTAGAGATTAACCCAGAAGCCACTCCCTGTGTGCAGTTAACCGGCTTAGAGAGTGGAGACAGGAACTGGGACCAGAAAGCAAGAAGGGACTTTGTCATCACAGCTGACACCCCCACTGCTTGCTTGTGATGACTCCCATCACTCCAGGACTATGAAAAGGCAGAAGAACCTTGTTCAATCCAAAATCCCTCAAGCAAGAGAAAGAGGGGTCAGTGAGACTGAAATCACCAATCTTCCTGAAAAAGAATTCAAAATAAAAGTTATAAGCATGCTGATGGAGCTCCAGAGAAATATTCAAGAGCTAAGGGATGAATTTTTGATGGAGAAAACAAAAGAAACAAACAATGGAAGGATTTACAAGCAGACTGGATGAGGCAGAAGGGAATGTTAATAGAAGAGAAATCAGAGAACAGGAATACAGAGAAGCTTAGGCAGAGATAGAAAAAAGGATCTCTAGGAATGAAGGAATATTAAGAGAACTGTGTGACAAATCCAAGCAGAACAATATTCGCATTATAGGGGTACCAGAAGAAGAAGAAAGAGAAAAAGGGATAGAAAGTGTCTTTGAAGAAATAATTGCTGAAAACTTTCCCAATCTGGGGAAGGTAATAGTCTCTCAGGCCATGGAAGTTCACAGATCTCCCACCACAAGGGACACAAGGAAGACAGTACCAAGACATATAATAATTAAAATGACAAAGATCAAAGACAAGGACAGAGTATTAAAATCAGCCAGAGAGAGAAAAAAGATCACTTACAAAGGAAAACCTATCAGGCTATCATGAGATTTCTCAGCAGAAACCTTATAGACCAGAAGGGAATGGCATGATAATATTCAATGCAGTGAAACAGAAGGGCCTCAAACCAAGAATACCCTATCCAGCAAGATTATCATTTAAATTTAACAATTACCAGATTTACAAAAGTTGAGGCATTAAATAATTACCAGATCTGCAAAAGTTGAGGGAATTTAGTGCCCACAAATAATCTCTACAGGGTATTTTAAAGGGACTGCTCTAGATGGAGGTGCATCTATGGCAAAATAGCTGTCACCAGAGAAAATATATCCACAGAAAAGGAAGTAGATAAATTAAATACTAACCAAATGCAAAATTAAATCAGCTACCCACAAAGTCAGTCAAGGGATACACAGAAAGTGCAGAATATGACACCTAAATTCTAAAGAGAGAAGAAGGAAGAAAAAGGAGTGGGAAGAATCTTCAGATTGTGTTTACAATAGTGTAATAAGTGAGTTAATGTAGACTGCTTGATAGTAAAGAAGTTGTCTTTGAAGCTTTCCTAATCAGGAATCCAAAGCCTGAAATGGTAATAAGTACATATCTTTTGATAATCACCCTAAATGTAAATGGACTGAACACACCAAACAAAAGACATATAGTTACAGAATGGATGTAAAACCAAGACCCATCTATATACTTCCTACAAAATACTCACTTCAAACCCAAAGACATGCACAGACTAAAAGTGAAGGGATGGAAAAAGATATTTCATGCAAACAATAGGGAGATAAAACAGGTGTTGCAATGCTTGTACCAAATAAAATAGACTTGAAAACAAAGAAAGTAACAGGAGACAAATAGGAATATTATATAATGATAAAGGAGTCAGTTCAACAAGAAGATATAACCATTATAAATATCTGTATGCACCCAACATAGGAGCACCTACATATAAGAAACAAATACTAACAGAATTAAAGGGTTAAATAGAATGCAATGCATTCATTTTAGGAGACTCCTACACACCACTCACTCCAAAGGACAGATCAACCAGACAGAAAAAAGTAAGGAGACAGAGGCACTGGAAAACACATTACAACATATGGACCTAATACACATCTATAGAACACTCCACCCAAAAGGTGCAGGATACACACTCTTCTCAAGTGCACATGGAACATTTTCCAGAATAGTCCACATACCAGGCCACAAAAAGAGCCTCAGCAAATTCAGGAAGATTGAAATTGTACCAACCAACTTCTCAGATCACAAAGGTATGAAACTATAAATAAATTGTGCAAAGAAAACTAAAAGGCTTGCACACACATGGAGGCTTAACAACATGCTCCTAAATAATCAATGGATCAATGACCAAATCAAAACAGAGATCAAGCAATGTATGGAGACAAGTAAAAACAGCTCAGTGCCCCAACTTCTGTGGGATGTGTGGCAAAGGCAGTTCTATGAGGAAAGTATATATCAATTCAGGCCTATTAAAAGAAGGAAGAACAATTCCAAATGAACAGTCTAAATTCACAATTATTGAAACAGGAAAAAGAAGAACAAATGAGGCCCAAAGTCAATAGAAAGAGGGACATAATAAATATCAGAAAATAAATAAATAAAATTGAGAAGAATAAAGCAAGAGAGAGGATTAATGAAACCAAGAGCTGTTTCTTTGAGAAAATAAACAAAATAGATAAACTCCTAGCCAGAATCTACACACATAAACAGAATCGGAAATGAGAACAGTAAAATCAGTTTGGACACCACAGAAATACAAAGAATTATGAGAGAGAGTACTATGAAAAATTCTATGCAAACAAACTTGATAACCTAGAAGAAATGGATAACTTTCTAGAAAAATAAAACCATCCAGACTGACCCTGGAAGAAACAAAAAAATCTAAACAGAGAAATTACCAGCAATGAAATTGAATCCCTAATCACAAACTTCCCAAGAACAAAACCCCTGAATCAGATGGCTTCACCACTGAATTGTATCAGACATTTAGAGCGGACATAATACCCAATCTCCTTAAAGTTTTCTGAAAAAATAGAAGAGGAGGGAATACTTCCAAACTCATCATATGAATCCAGCATAACTCTAATACCAAAATGAGGCAAAGACACCACAAAAAAGGATACTACAGACTAATATCCATGAACAACATAGAAGCAAAAATACTCAACAAAATATTAGCAAACCAAATGTAAAAATACATCAAGAGGATCATACATCGTCAAGTGGGATTCATCCCAGTGATGCAAAGATGGTACAACAGTACAAAATCCATCAATGTCATCCATTATATAAATAAAAAGACTGACCAAAATAGCATGATCATCTCCATAGATGCTGAAAAAGCATTTGACAAAATTAAACACCAATTCATGGTAAAGACTCTAAACAAAATGGGTGTAGAGTGCATGTACCTCAATATAATAAAGGTCATATATGACAAACCAACACACAACATCATACTTAACAGTGAAAAGCTTAAAGCATTTCACCTAAGATGAGGAAAAAGGCAAGGATGCCCACTTTCCCCACTTTTATTCTACATAGTACTGGAAGTTCTAGCCATGGCAATCAGACAACACAAAGAAATAAAAGGCATCCAGATTGGTAAAGAAGAAGTCAAACTCACTGTTTGCAGATGACATGATATTGTACATAAAAATCCTAAAGATTCCACTCCAAAAATACAAGAACTAATATCTAAATTCAGCAAGGTTGCAGTATACAAAATTAATACACAGAAATCTGTTGCATTCCTATATACTAATAATGAAAGCAGAAAGAGAAATCAGGAAAACAATTCCATTCACAATTGCAACAAAAATATAAAATTCCTAGGAATAAACCTAACCAAAGAAGTGAAAGACATATAACCTAAAAACTACAAGACACTCGAGAGAAATTAAAGAGGACACTAATAAATGGAAATTCATCCCATGCTCTTGGGTAGGAAGAATTAATATTGTCAAAATGGCCATCCTGCCTATAGAAATCTACAGATTCAGTGCAATCCTTATCAAAATACTGACAGCATACTTCAACAAACTGGAACAAATACCTCTAAAATTCATATGGAACCACAAAACACACCAAATAGCCAAAAAATACTGAGAACTAAGTTTAAATTGTGTTATTATGCTCCCCAGCTTCGAGCTCTACTACAAAGCTACAGTAATCAAGAAAATTTGGTACTGGCACAAGAACATACCCATAGATCAATGGAACAGACTAGAGAGCCCAGATTTAAACCTACACATATATGGCCAATTAATACACAATAAAGGAGCCATGGACCTGCAATGGGGAAATGACAGCCTCTTCAACAGCTGGTGTTGGCAAAACTGGACAGCTGTATGTAAGAGAATGAAACTGGATTACTGTCTAACTCCATAAACAAAAGTAAACTTGACATGTATCAGAGACCTGAATATAAGTCATGAAACCATAAAACTCTTAGTAAAAAACAGGCAAAACTCTCTTGAATATAAACATGAGCAGGTTTTTCATGAACGTATCATGAAAGGGAAACAAGCAAAAAGCAACAAGTGGGACTATATCAAACTAAAAACATCTGTACAGCAAAGGACACCATCAGTAGAACAAAAAGGCATCCTACAGTATGGGAGATTATATTCATAAATGACATATCTGATAAGGGGTTGACATTCAAAATATATAAATAGCTTATGTGCCTCAACAACCATAAAGCAAATAACCCAATTAAAAAATGTGTGGAGGATCTGAACAGACACTTCTCCATAGAAGAAATTCAGAAGGCCAACAGGCACATGAAAAGATTCTCCACATTGATGAGTATCAGGGAAATGAAAATTAAAAGCACAATGAGTTACCACCTCACACCAATTAGGATGGCCAACATCCAAAAGACAAACAACAACAAACGCTGGCAAGGATGTGGCGAAAGGGAAACCCTCCTACACTGCTGATGGGAATGCAAATTAGTTCAACCTTTGTGTAAAGTAATATGGAGGTTCCTCAAAAAACTAAAAATAGAAATACCATTTGACCCAGGAACTCCACTCCTAAGAATTTACCCTAAGAATGCAGGGGCCCAGTTTCAAATAGACACATGCACCCCTATGTTTATCACAGCACTATTTAAAATAGCCAAGAATTGGAAGCAACCTAAGTATCCATCAGTATATAAATGGATAAAGAAGAGGTGGTACATATACACAATGGAATATTATTCAGCCATAAGAAGGAAACAAATCCTACCATTTGCAAATACTTGGATGGAGCTAGAGGGTATTATGTTCAGTGAAATAAGCCAGGCAGAGAAATACAAGTACCAAATTATTTCACTCATCTGTGGAGTATAACAAAGCAAAAACTGAAGGAACAAAAGAGCAGAAGACTCAGAGAACCCAAAAATCGACTAACAGTTACCAAAGTGGAAGGGACTAGGGAGAGTGGGAGGGAAGGGAGGTTTAAGAGGATTAAGGCGCATTATGATTAGAACACATAATATTGGGAGGCATGGGGAAGGAAGTATATCACAGAGAAGACAAGTAGTGACTCCATAGAACCTTTCTATGCTAATGGACAGTGACTGTAATGGGGTATATGGTGGGGACTTGATAATAGTGGGAATGTAGTAACTACATGGTTGCTCATGTGAAATCTGAGCATAAGATTGTATATCAATGATACCTTAATAAATTTAAAAATTCTTCCTACAAAGGAAAGCCTATCACCATATGACTTCACTGGCAAAGTTTACCAAGCATTTCAAGAAGAATTAAGAGCAATTCTTCTTAAACTCTTCCAAAAATTCAAAGAGGTGGGAGTATTTCTAAACTCATTTTTATAAGACCAGCATTATCCTCATAGAAAAAGATGCTATTTGATAAGAAACTATAGCCAATGTCCCTGATGAATATAGATACAAAAATTCTCAATAATAAACTAGGAAACTAAATTCAGTAGCACCTTAAGAGATCATTCAACATGTTCAAGTGAGACAGAAATAAATGGAAATGTATCCCATATTAACAGATTCAAGAGCGCAGAAATAAACCCAAGCATATGTGGTCAATAAATATTTGACAAGGAGACCAAGAATACTTAATGGAATCTTTTTAAAAAGTGTTGTTAGGAGAATTGGATATTCACATGCAACAAAATGAAACTGGACACATATGTTACAACTCTTACAAAACTTAACACAAAATGGATAAATTATTTAAATGTAAGACCTGAAACTATGAAATTCCTAGGGGCAAATGCAGGAACACAACTCCTTTATGTCTTGATAATAGTATTTTGTATATGACATCTTTTTTAAATTTTTATTGACGTATTGTTGATGTATATAGTATTATATTGGTTTCAAGTATAGAACACAATGATTCAACAGTTACACACATTAGCAAATCCTCACTGCAACATAGAAAGATGTTACAGAATTATTGACTATATTCTCCATGCTGCACTTCAAACCCTGTGACCAACTTATATTATGATTGAGATTTTTGTGCCTCTTTATCACCCTCATCAACTCCAACCCCTCTCTCATGTTAACATGAGTTTATATATATACTCATGGTGAAGCACAATCAACAAAATAAAAAATGAACAAGTGTGATTATATCTAACTAGAAAAACCTGCACAGCAAAAGAAACTACCAATAAAGTGAAGACAATCTACAGAATGTGGAAAACATTTACAGACCATATAATCAAGGGATTAGTAATAACTCATTAAACTCAATACAAAAAATACAAGGAAACCAATTAGAAAGCAAACTGAGTAGACATTTATTCACAGATGATATCACAAAAGACCAACAGGAATGTGAAAAAATGCTCAACATCACTGTTTTTAGGGGAATACAAATTAAAACCACAATGACATATCACCTCACACCTATTAGAATGGCCATCATCAAAAAGACAAGAGATAACAAATGCTCGTGTGGATATGGACAAAAGGCAACCCTAGTTAGTGCACTGTTGGTGGTATTGTAAATTGGTACAGCCACTGTGGAAAACAGTATGGAGGATCCTTAAATTAAAAATAGAACTGCTGTATATCCATATGATCCAGCAATTACCCTTCTGGGAATATATCCCAAAGTAATGAAAACATTAACTCAAAAAGTTATCTTCATGCCTGTCTTCATAGTAGCATTATTTACAATACACAAGACAACAAACAATCTCAGTGTTCTTTGATGAATGAATGAATAAGTTTTGATATGTATATGATATATATATAAATGATATATATATCACATTGTGTATATATATATATATATATATGCAATGAAATATTATTCAGCATAAAAAGAATGAAATCCTACCTTTCTAACAACATGGATAGAGTTTGAAGGCATTATGCTAAATGAAATAAATCAGAAAGACAAATACCATTTCATCTCGTATGTGGAATTGAAAAAAAAACAACTCATAGAAAAAGACATCAGACTTGTTACCAGAGATAGGGTGTGTGGGGAGGGAGAATTGGATGAAAGTAATCAAAAGATACAAACTTCAGTTAAAAGATAAATAAGTACTAGTGATGTAATTTACAATATGATGACTATAGTTAACACTACCATATGATACACAGGAAAATAGTCAAGGGAGTAAATCTTAAGGGTTTTCATTGCAAAGTTTTTTCCTTTGTTCTTTTTATCTTTCTTTTCTCCTTAATATATCTTTGTGAGAAGATAGATGTTCACTGAACCTATTGTAATAATCATTTCACAGTATGTATAAATCAAACCATCATGCTGTGTGCCTTAAAAATATAGTGATGTATGTTAATTATTTCTCAATAAAACATGGGAAAAACACTTTATTATTGAATAAAGTATGGGAACATTACTTCCATTTAGGTTCTTTACTTTCCCCAGTTTTAAATATCCTTGTCATGAATATCAGAGAGTTTTATGATTTTTCTTTTAATCATTAAACAAAATTTATAAAACTCATGAGAACAGTTTATTATATATAGTATTACTTTTGGTCATCCAGTGTCCTTTCTTCCCTCCTGATGTTCCAGATTTCCTTCTTTCAGCACTTTGTCATTTCCTTCATTTGAAGAACTCCCTTTAGCCATTCTTTAAGAGTAGATCTACTAACAACAAATTCTTTCAGTCTTCCTTTGCCTTGTAATATCATTATTTCCCCTTCACTTCTGAAGGGTAATTTCACTGGATATAGAATTTGCACTTGTGACAGTTTTTTTCTTTCAGCACTTGAAATATGCTTTTTTCAAAAAAAGGAAGTTTGTAGCTTCCTTCTGTTTTCCATGTCTTCAGATAGAAACCTGTTACTCCAATTAATACTGTCTTTATGCAATGTCGTTTCTTTCTAACTATTTCCAATATTGATTTCTGTCTTTAGTTTTCAGAAGTTTCATTATAATGCTTATTGGTGTATATTTAAAAACATTTTATTCTATTTGGGATTTTCTCATCCTCTTGAATTTGTAGGTTTTTGCCAAATTTGTGAAATTTTTAGCCTTTATTTGAATTTTTTTCAGACACACATTCTTTTTTCTTTTCATCAGATTCTGATGATATAATTGTTTGGTCTTTTGTTATTGTCACAGTTATTACTCATTTTATTTTCAGTCTATCTTCTCCCTGTTGTTCAGATTGCATAAATTCTATTGTTCTGGCCTCATGTTAAGTGATTCTGTCATCCGAATTATCCTCCCTGATATTAAGAACATCTAGTGGGTTTTTTATTTCTTTAAAAAAATTATATCAATTGTATTCAAAATTATATATTTCTGTAACTTCTATTTTTTCCTGTTATTTTCTAATTTTTCTTTTGTTTCAAGATAACTTTATTTCTTGTTGAAGTACTTTATGAGGGCTGCTTTTCAAAATCCTTTTTAAAATCACAAAAAATTACACCTGACTCATCTAAATGTTGTCAGTTGATTGCATTTTCTCATTCATATTATGATTTTCCTTATTATCACCTATTATTTTTTATGTCTTGGAAATTTTATCACCTCTCTTAAGAAGAGTCAGGGTCTCATTTAATTATTTTATTTTACTATGCAGTCACTTGTTTAGATTTAGCTCAGAGGTCCTGGCCTACTTTTATGAGAGTGATTCTAATGTTGATTTAATTTTCAAGGGCTTTGTGTAAGGATTTTGGTCTGAGTGGTTTATTTGCTGCTGCTCTGGCTCTCAGTACTCTTTGCTGGGTACTGCCTAAGGGGTGGAAGGAATTTCCCTAGCCCGGGTCACTGGCACATCTAGATTGGAGGAAAGAAGCCTCTGAGTTGTGGGGAGGAAAGGCACTTCCCAGGCCAGAGTGCTTGTTGTGGTAGGGTACTACTTGCCAGCGCACCATGGCTATCTGTCTCTAAGTGGTGTGGATGAGTCTCAGACCCACAGGCCAAAAAGGCTTCTTGGAAAGGGTACTTGTTTCAGCATCCCCTTGGCCAGTACACCCTGTATCCCACTGTCTCTGGTTGTAGATGAAAAGTCTCAGGGCCACATGGGGAAGAGGCTTCCTAACCTGGGCCACATGTTGTGACACAACCATTTGTGCTTCAAATTTGCTTATTTGTGAAACGCAGATGATGATGTATACTTTACAGAGTTTTATGGAGAATAAACAAAATTATAATTCCATGAGGGCAATAATTTTTGTCTGATTGACTCAATTATTTAGTCACAGCACCCAGAATAGTATTCTTGCACATAGTAGTTGCTCAATAAATATTTCAGGATTAATGAATAAAATAAAGAGTGCCTGACACATGGTTGATTCTTAATAAATCCTAGCTAGCTGCCATCAATATCTTCCCTAGCAGGTGAACAAATGGGCAGTCAGGCTCAGGTCTTCCAATTTCAGTGCACTTGGTATTGTAAGACCATACCTAATGTTCATTGAGGACTTACTATGTGCTAGGCATATTGGCAGCATGTTTTACATGCACCCCCCCCCACACACACACACTCTCATACACTCATTCATTTTAGGTTCATTTCATTTAAATTTTTATATATTCCTTTACTTTCAATTTAATTTTGTTTTATGATTATATAAAATATTTATATTCTTGAAAGTAAAATATATAAAACAAAACATAATCACAAATTCATGCTTCTATTCTTGTACCCTCAACTAGTCGCTTCCTTCTCCTTATAGGTAATTCCACTCTTCCTCATTAAAGAAAAAGAACTTTTACAGTTTGTCCTTCTATTGTTTCTTTTTGTAATATAAACAGAAAAATGTGTGTGTGTGTGTGTGTGTGTGTGTGTGTGTGTGTGTGTAGTTGGACCAAGCTTACCTAACCCTCCTTTTTAGATAAATGATAGCATGCTTTTCTCTACCTTGATTTTTTTCACTTGACAATATGTTTAGGAGATCATTCCATTGTATTATATATAGATAGTCTTCATTCCTTTTTACATGTGCAAAATACTCCATTGTATATCTTTCACAGTTTATTCAAACAGTCTCCTCTTGATAGACATTTTGCTATTATAGATAGTGCTGAAATGGGTATCTTATGCATGCACCTGTTTGTATTTTTGTAACTGTATCTGTGGGATAGATTTCTAAGTGTACAGTTTTTGAGTTAAAGAATAAATGCTTAAGCAATTTTTTTAGATATTGCCAAGTTCCACTTCATAGGGTCTGTGCCATTTTTCATCACCACCACCAATATACCTGTTTACCTACAGCCTTACCAGCAGAGCTTGTTTTAAAATGTCTGGATTTTTGTCAATCTATGGAGTGAAAAATGGTCCTTCAATATAGTTTTATATTTTATTTCCCTCATTATGAGTGAAGTCAAGTATCTTTCAGCTGATAAGAAGCAATTTTGTTTCTTTTTCTGTAAAGTATATGTTTAGTTTTCTTTGGGTTGTTTTTTTTCTTATTTTTAGGAGTTCTATATATATTAGGAGTAGTAATATTTTGTTTGTAATACAAGATGCATATATTTTCCCAGTCATTCATCTTTTTGTTTTGCTAATGAATCTTTTACCCTGCACAGTTCTTTTTAAAAAAATTTTATGTAAGTAAATTCAGCTATCTTTTTCTTATTGCTTCTGGACTTTAAGCTATAATTAAGAAAGACTTCTTTACTGCAAGGTTAAAGAGGAATTCACCTATATTTCCTTTCAGTACTTGTAGGTTTTCATATTTTATGTATATAAATTTTTGATTCATCTGTAATTTGTTCTGGTGTATAGTATGCAAAAGAGATCAAATTTTATTGTTTTTCACATGGCTATCCAGTTATCCAAGATGACCCTTTAAAATACCAGCTTTTCCCCACTGATTTGAGATTCTCCCTTTGTTCATTTGGTCGGCTCATTTAATCTTAAAAAACTTATAAATTAGGTAGGATCATCTCCAATTATATTGACAAGAAAATTCAATCCCAGTTACTTGCCTGAGGTCCCATAGCTGGTCAGTGGTAGGGATGGCCGTTAAATCTAGGTCACCTTGACCATGGGAATGGGGATTTTTACTATACTGTCAAGTATCTTTCAGCTGATAAGAAGCAATTTTGTTTCTATATTGTATACTGTATTTTCTATTACTTTTCTCTTCAGTCCACTCTATAAACAGATATGGCATCCATCACCATTTCAGTGTTTCATGTAAGGTATATAAGGTAACGGCAGCTCCAGGAAGCCCCTTGCCTTCCTTGGAAACCCAGATGGTGAAAAGAATGACCAGCACTCATGTCAGATGTCCCCCACCCATGGGTTCTGTCAGGTCTCTGGTATCCAGCAGAGAGTTTGGTTTTGGTGGATAGGATCACTGCAAGAGGACCTGTAAGTCATTGAGTAAGGCTGAAATGGACAAGCAAGTGGACAGAATGGCAGGAGTATTTAATGGTTGATACTCTGTTTATCCAACTCTTTGGAAGGTATGTCTTATCTGATATTGCCTCAGTTACTTTAACAGATAAATACTAACATTTTAGTGATATAAAAGAGTAAAGGTTTATTTCGGACTCTAGTAAACTCCAATCAGTGATGAGGAATGGAAGTATTCCTTGTCATTCAGGAACTGGGACTAATGGGGAGGCTCTTTAATTTTATTAACTTTTTTTTAACTCTAGTTCACATATATAATTCACTCATTTAATATGCAGAATTCAGTGGGTTTTGGTACATTGAGTTATTAATTTTTAAAAATGTGGTAAATACGAAATGCAAAATTTTGGGTTTTTTAAAACGATTTTAAATTCAGTGGCATTAATCACATTTACATTGTTTTACAACAATCACCACTATGTAGTTCTAAGATTTCTTCATTACCCCAAACAGAAAGTATGTACCCATAAAGAAATAACTCCCCCAGTCACCTCTTCCCCCAGCTCCTGGTAATCTCTATTGTACTTTCTGTGTCTATAAAATTGCTTAATCTAGATATCTCACATAAGTGGAATGATAACAATACTTTACATTTGTGTCTGGTGTACTGCACTTAGCAAAATGTTTTCAATGTTCATTCATGTTGTAGCAAGTATCAGAACTTCTTTCCATTTTATGGTTGAATAATATTCCATTGAATGTATATACCACATTTGTGTATCCACTCATCTATTTATGAATATTCAGATTGTTTCCACCCTCTGGATATTGTGAATAATGTTTTAATGGACATTGGCATGCAAGCATCTATTTGAATACCTGTTTTCAGTTTTTTGGGTATATAACTAGAAGTAGAATTGCTGAATTATATGGTAATTCTATGTTTAGCTTTTTGAGGAATTATCAAACTATTTTTCTTGACAGCTGTACCAATTTACATTCCCAGCTACAATGTTCAAGGATTCTAAGTCCTCCACATTCTCACCAATATTTGTTATTTCCTGTTTTTCTCATTTTTAAAAATAAGCCATGTTATAAGCCATCCTGGTGGGTTTGAATTGGTATCTCATTGTGGTTTTGATTAGCATTTTCCTAATGACTAATTATGTTGAGCATATTTTCATATGCTTACTGGTAATTTGTATATCTTCTGGGAGAAATGTCTATTCAACTCTTTGTCCATTTCTTAATTGGGTCATCTTTGTGAGTTTTAGGAGACCTTTATATATTTTGGATACCAAACCATTAAAAGATATATGATTTCCAAATATTTTATCCCATTCTGTAGATTTCATTTTCATTCCAATACTGTCCTTTGATGTACAAAAGTTTTTATTTTCAATAAAATCCAATATATCTATTTTCTTTTGTTGCTTGTGTTTTTGGTGTCATCTTTCAAAATTCATTACAAAAACCAAGATAATGAAGATTTACTACTGACTTCTGAGTTTTATGGTTTTATGTCTTATATTTATTCATTTTGGCTTCATACTTTTATATGTATAAATCTAGTTATACCAGCACCATTTGTGAAAGAGACTCTTCTTTTCTCACTTGATGGACTTGGATCCCTCACCAAAACTAAATTGGTTATAGGTGTATGTGGGTTTATTCCTGGAGTGTGAATTCTATTCCATAGGTCTATATATCCAATATACTGCTACCAGACTTATTTGATGAATGTAGCATTGTGGTAAGTTTTTTTTTTAACAATTTATTTTGGTATCATTAACCTAAAATTACATAAGCAAAATTATGGTGATAAAACTATCCCCTTCTTCAGGTCCCCACCACCAACACTATTACAGTCACTGTCCAACAGCGTAGTGAGATGAGAATCACTACTTATCTTCTCTGAGTTGTACAGCCCTCCCCATGCCCCCCACCTTATGTCTGCTAATCGTAATGCCCCTTTTACCCTCTTATACCTCCCTTCCCGCCCTTCTTAGCCAGTCCCTTTCCCTTTGGTAACTATTAGTCCGTTCTTGGGTACTGTGAGTCTGCTGCTGTTTTGTTCCTTCAGTTTTTTTCTTTGTTCTTTTACTCCACATATGAGTGAGATCATTTGATACTTGTCTTTTTGGGCTTGGCTTATTTCACTGAGCATAATACCCTCTACCTCCATCCATGTTGTTGCAAATGGTAGGATTTGTTTTTTTCTTAAGGCTGAATAATATTCCATTGTGTATATGTACCACATCTTCTTAATCCATTCATATACTGATGGGCACTTAGGTTGCTTCCATTTCTTGGCTATTGTAAATAGTGCTGCAATAAACATAGGGGTGCATCTGTCTTTCTCAAACTGGGCTGCTGCATTCTTGGGGTAAATTCCTAGGAGTGGGATTCCTGGGTCATATGGTATTTCTATTTTGAGTTTTTTGAGGAACCTCCATACTGCTTTCCACAATGGTTGAACTAATTTGCATTCCCACCAGCAGTGTAGGAGGGTTCCCTTTTCTCCACATCCTCGCCAACATTTGTTGTTGTTTGTGTTTTGGATGTTGGCCATCCTCACTGGTGTGAGATGATATCTCATTGTGGTTTTAATCTGCATTTCTCTGATGATTAGCGATGTGGAGCATCTTTTCAAGTGCCTATTGGCCATCTGAATTTCTTCTTTAGAGAAGTGTCTATTCATGTCCTGTGCCCATTTCTTAATTGGGTTATTTGCTTTTTGTTTAATGTGCGTGAGTTCTTTGTATCTTTTGGATGTCAACCCCTTATCAGATACATCATTTATGAATATATTTTCCCATATTGTAGGATGTCTTTTTGTCCAACTGATGGTGTCCCTTGCTGTACACAAGCTTTTCAACTTGATATAGTCCCACTTGTTCATTTTTGCTTTTGTTTCCCTTGCCGGGAGGATATGTTCATGAAGAAGTCGCTCATCTTTATGTCCAAGAGATTTTTGCCTATGTTTTTTTCTGAGTTTTATGGTTTCATGACTTATATTCAGGTCTTTGATCCACCTTGAGTTTACCTTTGTGTATGGGGTTAGACAGTAGTCCAGTTTCATTCTCTGACATGTAGGTGTCCACTTTTGCCAACACCAGCTGCTGAAGAGGCTGGCCTCTCCCCATTGTATATCCAAGGCTCCTTTATCAAATATTAATTGACTGTAGGTGTTTGGGTTAATGTTTGGATTTTCTATTCTGTTCCACTGGTCTGTGGGTCTGTTTTTGTGCCAGGACCAAATTGCCTTGAGTACAGTGGCTTTGTAGTAGAGCTTGAAGTCAGGGAGCGTAATTCCCCCTGTTTTATTCCTCCTTCTCAGGATTGCTTCAGCTATTCGGGGTCTTTTCTGATTCCATATGAATTTTAGAATTATTTGTTCCAGTTCATTGAAGAAAGCTGTTGGTAGTTTGATAGAGATTGCATTGAATCTGTAGATTGCTTTGGGTAGTATAGCCATTTTGACAATATTTATTCTTCCTAGCCAAGAGCATGGGGTGCATTTCCATTTTTTAGTGTCTTCCTTAGTTTCTCCTAGGAGTGTCTTGTATTTTTCAGAGTTCAGATCTTTCACTTCCTTCTTTAGGTTTATTCCTAGGTATTTTATTCTTTTAGAGGCAACTGTGAATGGAATTATTTTTCAGATTTCTCTTTCAGTTAGTTCATTAGTGTATAGGAAAGCAACAGATTTCTGTTTACTCTTTTACTGTGTGTTAATTTTATATCCTGCAACTTTGCTGAATTCAGATATTAGTTCTAGTAGTTTTGGAGTGGAGTCTTTAGGGTTTTTTATGTACAGTATCATGTCATCTGCAAATAGTGACAATTTGACTTCTTCTTTACCAATCTGGATGCCTTGTATGTCTTTGCTTTGTATCATTGCCGTGGCTAGGACCTCCAGTACTATGTTTAATAACAGTGGAGAGAGTGGGCATCCCTGTCTTGTTCCCGATCTTAGATGAAAACCTTTCAGCTTCTCGCTATTAAGTATGAGGTTAGCTGTGGGTTTGTCATATATAGCCTTTATGATATTGAGGTACTTGCTGTCTATACTCATTATGTTGAGAGTTTTAATCATGAATGGATGCTGAATTTTGTTTAATGCTTTTTCAGCATTTATGGAGATGATCATGTCGTTTTGTTCTTCTTTTTATTGATAAGATGGATGATGTTAATGGATTTTCGAATGTTGTACCATCCTTGCATCCCTGGGATGAATCCCACTTGATCATGGTGTATGATCCTGTTGATATATTTTTGAATTCTGTTTGCTAATATTTTGTTGAGCATTTTTGCATCTACGTTCATCAGGGATATTGGTCTGTAATTTTCTTTTTTTGTGAGGTCTTTGCCCGGTTTTGGTATTAGAGTGATGCTGGCTTCAGAGAAACAGTTTGGAAGTATTCCCTGCTCTTCTATTTTTTGGAAAACTTTAAGGAGAATGGGTGTTATTTCTTCTCTATATGTCTGGTAGAATTCAGAGGTGAATCATTCAGGTCTGTGGGTTTTGTTCTTGGGTAGTTTTTTGATTACCGATACAATTTCGTTGCTGGTGATTGGTCTGTTTAGCTTTTCTGTTCCTTGCTTGGTGAGTCTTGGAAGGCTGTATTTTTCTAAGAAGTTGTCCATTTCTTCTAGGTTTTTCAGCTTGTTAGCATATAGATGCTCGTAATATTTTCTTATAACTCTTTGTATTTCTGTGGGGTCCGTCGTTATTTTCCCTTTCTCATTTGTGATTCTGTTTATGTGTGTGGATTCTCTTTTTCTCTTAATGAGTCTGGCTAGGCATTTATCTATTTTGTTTATTTTTTCAAAGAAACTGCTTGTGGTTTCATTGATTTTTTCTATTGTTTTATTCTTTTCAATTTTATTTATTTCTTCTCTGATCTTTATTATGTCTCTCCTTCTGGTGACTTTGGGCCTCATTTGTTCTTCTTTTTCCAGTTTCAGTAATTGTGTCTTTAGACTGTTAATTTGGGAATGTTCTTCCTTCTTTAAATAGTCTTGGATTGCAATATACTTTCCTCTTAGAACTGCCTTTGCTGAGTCCCACAGATGTTGTGGCTTCGTTTTGTTGTTGTCATTAGTCTCCATATACTCTTTGATTTCTGTTTTGATTTGGTCGTTAACCCATTGATTCATTAGGAGATGTTGTTAAGTCTCCAAGTATTTGTGAGCATTTTTGATTTCTTTCTAAAATTTATTTCTTGTTTTATACCTTTGTGATCTGAGAAGATTGTTGGTAGGATTTCAATATTTTTGAATTTACTGAGGTCCTTTTTGTGGCCTAGTATATGGTCTATTCTGGAAAATGTTCCATGTGCACTTCAGAAGAATGTGTATCCTGCTGCTTTTGGGTGCAGAGTTCTGTAGATATCTGTTAGGTTCATCTGTTCTAGTGTGTTGTTCAGTGCCTCTGTGTCTTTACTTATCCTCTGCCTGGTTGATGTAAACTTTGGAGTGAGTTGTGTTTTAAAGTCTCCTAAAATAATTGCATTGCTGTCTATTTTCTCCTTCACTTCTGTTAGTATTTGTTTCACATATGCTGACGCTCCTGTGTTGGGTGCATATATGTTTATAATAGTTATATCTTCTTGTTGGACTGAACCCTTTATCATTATGTAATGTTCTTCTTTATCTCTTGCTACTTCGTTTTGAAGTCTATTTTATCTGATACAAGTACTGCAACACCTGTTTTTTTCTCTTTGTTGTTTACATGAAATATCTTTTTCCATCCCTTCTCCTTTAGTGTGTTTATATCTTTGGGTTTGAGGGGAGCCTCTTGTAAGCAGCATATAGATGGGTTTGCTTTTTTATCCACTCTGTTACTCTGTGTCTTTTGATTCAGTCTGTTTATGTTTAGGGTGATTTTTGATAGATATGTACTTATTGCCATTGCTGGCTTTAGATTCGTGGTTACCAAAGGTTCAAGGGTTGCTTCTTTACTATCTAAGAATCTAACTTAACTTTCTGGTTAAGTTATTGTGAACGCCGTCTGATGTTTCTTTATCTCTCCCTTCCTATTCTTCCTCCTCCTTTCTTTATATATTAGGTGTTTTATTCTTTGCCTTTAGTTAGTATTTGGATGGTCTGCTTTCTTTGCTATGATTTTATTTTCTCTGGTGACATCTTTTTAGCCTTAGGTGTGTTTCCCTCTAGAGCAGTCCGTTTAATATATCTTGTAGTGTTGGTTTCTGAGAGGCAAACTCTCTTAACTTTCCTTTGTCTCTAAATTGTTTAATCTCTCTGTCATATTTAAATGATAATCGTGCTGGATACAATATTCTTGGTTCGAGGCCCTTCTGTTTCATTACATTAAATATATCATGTCATTCTCTTCTGGCCTGTAAGGTTTCTGTTGAGAAGTCTGATGACAGTCTGATGGGTTTTCCTTTGTAGGTGATCTTTTTTCTCTCTCTAGCTGCCTTTAATACTCTGTCTTTATCTTTGATCTTTGCCATCTTAATTATTATGTATATTGGTGTTGTCTTCCTTGGGTCCCTTCTGTTGGGAGATAGGTGAGCTTCCGTGGACTGCGAGGCTATTTCCTTCCCCAGCGTGGGAAATTTTTCAGCAATTATTTCTTAAGGACACTTTCTATCCCTTTTCCTCTCTCTTCTTCCTCTGGTACTCCTATAATGCGAATATTGCTTCATTTGGATTGGTCACACAGTTCTCTTAGTATTATTTCATTCTTAGAGATCCTTTTATCTCTCTCTGCCTCAGCTTCTTTGTATTCCTGATCCCTGTTTTGTATTTCATTGATAGTGTCTTGAACCTGATCCAGTCTGCTGTTAAACCCGTCAATGGCTTGTCTCATTTCTGCTTTGTCTTTCCACATTTCCTCCCTCAGCTCTTGCACATTTTTCTGTAGATCCATCAGCATGGTATGACTTTTATTTTGAATTCTTTTTCAGGAAGACTGTGCATGTCCATTACTTCAGATTCTCTCTCAGGGGTGTGTGTCTGAATTCTTGTCTGTATCATATTCTTCTGTCTTCTCATGACTATAGAGTTGGTTGTTGGTAGTTTTCACGTATGTCATCTGGGCTCTTTAGGACTTTAAAAAGGAAAGAGAAGAAAGGAGAGAAAAAGAAGAAGAAGAAGAAAAATTAAGAAATACTACTACTAATAAAAAAAGTAAAGAGAGAGAGAGAAAGAGGAAAAGAAAGGAAAGAAAAAGAAAAAGCAGCAACACCTAAAAAAAAAAAAGAAAATACACGCCCACCAGGAGTGGGTTCTGTGTGAATGCTGTAGGTGGCACTGTTGCTCCACTATTCCAGAGCCATTGCCGCGCCACTCTGCAAGGCCCTTTATAGCTCTGGCCGGGGTGGGATCGAATGGGAGGCTGTTGATCTCTGCGGGAGTCTTAAGCATGGCCACCCTTTCCCAGTCTCCAGCTAAGGGGTTCGGAGCTCCCCAGGACTCCCAGCCTTCTGGGCTGAGTGTGCCACGGAGATCCGACCCCTCCATTAGGCTCCTGTCTCTTTAAGACCGCTGAGAAAAGCGTGTGCTTTTCTTCCCTTTCTTTATCCTTCCCAGAGCCTGCTGCAGGCAACTGGCATGTTCCCCGCTGAGACCCTGCACCCTCTGTCTCTCCAATCTCCACTACACCATGTGCTGTGTGTCAGCGCTCCCGGTGCAGACTTCCACTCCTCTTCCGGCTCTGAATCCTCTCCTCCTGACAGTGTGTTGCAGTGAGGGAGCGCTCGGGCCCCACCGGGTCATGGCTCTGTATCTTACCCACCTCGCCGGGTGCCAATTCCTCTCTCAGGTGTAGCTGCCCACTGGAGCACTGGGGTGGAGGAGCGCTTGGGTCCCACTGGGTCGGGGTTCTGTATCTTACCCACCTCGCCGGGTGCCGAATCCTCTCTCAGGTGTAGCTGCATGCTGTGCCCTTTCCTGTGTATTCTGGTCTCTCTTTTAGGAATAATTGTATTTGCTGTGTTTTCGTGAATAAATATAATGTTGGGAGGAATTTTTCTGCCAGTCTGTTCACGTCGCCATCTTCCCCGAAGTGTCCTGTAGTAAATTTTTAATTAGGGAAGTGTGAGTCCTCAATTTCATTTCTTCTTTGTTGAGATTTTTTTTTTTGGATATTTGGGACCATTTGCAATTCCCTATAAATATGAAGACTGGATTTTCAATTTCTGCAAGTAAGGCTGATGCAATTTCAACCAGGATTGTGTGGAATCTATATACCACTTTCAGTAGCATTGACATTTTAGCAATATGAAGTCTTCCAATACATTAACACAGGATGTCTTTCAATTTATTTAGGTCATATGTAATTTCTTTCAAAGTGTTTTGTAGTTTACAGTATACAAGCTTCTCACCTCATTGGTTAATATTTTTCCCAGGTACTTTTACATTTTAGATGCTATTAAATGTAGTTGGTATTTAATTTCCTTTGTGGATTATTTCTTGCTGATATATAGAAACACAACTGATTCTTGTGTATTGGCCTTTAAACTTTATGTTTCCCTTGTATTCTTTTATGTATTACTGTGCTAGAGTTGTTATAACGAAATAATTTTGATTGGGTGACTTAGATAACAGAAATCTATTTACTTATAGTTCTTGAGTTTAGAATTCTGAGATCAAGGTGTAGGCAGGTTTGGTTTCTTCTGAGAACCCTCTCCTTGGCTTGCATATTCTGCTGTATATTCACATGGTTGTTTCTCTATGCATGTGTGTGCCTATTGTCTCTCTTTATATCCTAATCTCTTCTTTTTATGAGGACAAGTCATACTGGATTAGCACCCACCCTAACTATACCATTTTAAATTATTTCTTTCAAGGCCTTCATCTCTAAAATACAGCCACCTTCTGAGGTACCATAAGTTAGGGCCTCAAACATATGAATTTTAGTGTAAGACACAATTCAGCCCATAACAATTTACTAGCTCTAGTAGTTTTTGGTAGAATAGTTAGGTTTTTCTCTGTGTAGAATCATGTCATCTCCAAAAATAAATTCACTTCTTCATTTCCAATTTGGATGCATGTTATTTCTCTTCCTTCTTTGGCTAATAGCTCTGGCTAGGACTTACAGTACAAGGTTAAATTGCAGTGGTAAAAGTGGCCATCCATTTCTTGTTCTTGATCATAGTGGAAAAGGTGTTATTTACCATGGAGTATGATGTTAGCTGAGGGTTTTTCACGTGCGTCTTTTATCATGTTGAGGAAATTCCCCTTTATTCCTAGTTTTCTGAGAATTTTTATCATGAAACAGTGTTGGGTTTTGTCAAATGCCTCTGTGGCAATTGAGATGAACATTTATTTTATTTTTCCTTCATTCTCATATTAATAAGCTGTATGAACATTGATTTTTTAAGGTTAAATAACACTTCCATTCCTGTAATAAATTCCACTTGGTGTATAATCATTTTAATATGCTGTAGCATTCACTATACTAGTGTTTTTCTGAGAAGTTTTGCATGACTATTCATGTGGTGTGTAATTTCCTTTTCCTGTGATGTGTTTTTAATCTGGTATTTTATCAAGTTATTTATGCCCTCATAAAATGAGATAGGAAGTGTTCCCTCTTTAATTTTTTGGAGGATTTTGAGAAAGATTAGTGTTAATTTAAATGTTTGGTAAAACTCACAATCTTGTCTTGGACTTTTCATTGACAGGTTTCAATTACTGATTTGATTTCTGTGTACTTGTTACAGATCTGCTAATATTATCTCTTTCTTCTTGAATCAGCTTCATTTGTGAATTTCTAGGAATATATCCATTTCATCTAGATTATCTAATTTGCTAGTGCATAATTTTTCACAAAATTCATTTATAATTCCTTTTTGTTTCTGTAATGTTGCTAATATTCTCTCTACTTTCATTTCTGATTTTAGAATTTGCATATTCTCTTATTTTATTTATCAATATAGCTAAAGGACTGCCAATTTTGTTGATCTTTTCAAGTAATTGAATTTTAATTTCATTGATTCTGTTGTTTTTCTACACACTGTTTTATTTATCTCCACTCTAATCTTTATTATTCCCTTCTTTCCGCTACTCTTGGGTTTAGTTTGCTCTTCTTTCCTAGTTCTTCAAGTTATAAAGTTTTGTTGACTTGAGATCTCCTTTTTCCTTTTGAATATAGGCATTTAATGGTATAGATTTCCATCTGAGAACTACTGACCTTGCTCTAGCTCATAAATTTTGGTATGTTGTGTTTTTATTTTCATTGATCTCTTGAGTAATTTCTAGTTTCTTTTGTGATTTTTTTCTGTGACCCATTGATTGTTTAAGTGAGTCATATTTAATTTCCACATATTTGTGTATTTTGCACTTTTCCTTCTGTTACTGACTTATAACTTCATTCTCTATGGTCAGAAAAGGCATTTTGTATGATTTCAACATTTTTAAATCAATTTGTACTTGTTTTATAACCTATGGTCAATCCTTCAGAATGTTTCATGTGTAATTGAGTAGATTGTGTATTATTCATTTGTTTGGTGTAGTGCTCTATGTCAATTAAATCTAGTTGGTTTTGAGCATTTTTAAAGCCCCATTTATCATTATTGTTCTTTTCTCTATATAGTCAATCTATTATTGAAAGTGGGGCTTTGAGCCTCCAACTATTTTTGTAGAACTGCTATGAAGTACTTAAATTCTGTCAATGCTTGCTTTGTAGATTTTGGGTCTCTGTTGCTTGGTGCATATATTTTCATAATTGTTACATATTCTTGATGTATTGACCATTTATCAACATAAAGTGTCTTCACTCATAGAATTCTTCATTTAAAGTCTATTTTGTCTGACATCAATATACACACCTCAGATCTCTTTTTTTTACTGTTTGTATGGAATATGTTTTCTATCCGTTCACTTACAATCTATTTGTGTCTTTAGATCTAAAGTGCATCTCATAGATAGGTGGATCATGTTTTTTTAATCCAGTGTACAAATCTCTATCTTTTAAAGTTTAATCCATTGACATAGGATGTATACAGATAAGAGAGTACTTCTGTCATGTTGTTGTTGTTTTATGAATGTCTTATACCAGTTTTTGTCCCTCATTTTCTACATCATTGCGTGTTTTTCCTGTTTATTTCTTTCAGTGAGAGGTTTTAATGCCCTTATAATTTATTTTGTATGTATTTTAAGATATTTTATTTGTGATTATCATGCAGATTCCCATGAGCATTCTAAATTTTAACAGTGTAATTTGAGTTCATATCAATTTAACTTCAATAGCATACAAACATTGTACTCCTATACAGCTTTGTCTCACCTCTATTTCTGTTATTGCTGTTATTTTTGTTGTCATCTTAATCATTGTGTGCCCAATGACATAGATTTTTAATTATTATTATTTATTTTACTTTTAAATCACATAGGAAATAAAAGGTAGAGATACAAACAAAACATGCAAAAATGCTGTATTCTATATCTGACCATGTATTTATTTTTACCAGAGATATTTATTTCTTTGTATGGCTTTAAGTTATTATCCAGTGTCCTTTCTTTTTAGCCTGAAGAAGTCCCTTTAGCGTTTCTTGTAGTATAGGTCCAGTGGTATCAAAACCTCAGCTTTTGTTTATCTAGGAATGTTTTGATTTCTCTCTCATCTTTAGAAGATATTTTTGCTGGATATAGAATTCTTGTTTTCAGCCACCACAACTTCTGAAGAAAAACTGACTTAATTTTAATTTTATTGAGGATCGATTGTACTTGACAAGCTGTTTCTCTCTTGCTGCTTCAAGATTTTCTGTTTGGCTATCCACATTTGGTTATGACACAATATATATCTCCGAATTTTTCCTACTTGGAAGTTCATTGATTATCTTGAAATGTTTATTTGCCAAATTTATCATATTTAGAAAATTTTCAGTCATTATATCTTCAAATATTCTTTCTGTTCCTTTATATCTCTATTTTCCTTTTGAGATTCCCATAATGTGTATGTTAGTCCACTTGAGGGTCTCTTAGGTTTTGTTTACATTCTTCATTATTTTTTTATTTCTGCCTCTCAGACTTGATAGATTCATCTGTCTTGCTTTCAGGTGTGCTCATCTTTCTTCTACCTGCTCAGATCTGCTGTTGAACTCAACTAGTGAAATTTTAATTTCAATTATTTTATTTTTCAACTCCAATATTTCTCTTTCATTTTTTCTATATAGTTTTATTTGATATTTTCATTGTTCATATGCTTACTCTTTTATTTCCTTTAATTCTTTGTTCACATATTTTTTCTTTACCATATTTAAGATAGTACAAACATACCTCAGATATTGTGTTGTTTTACAAATTGAAAGTTTGTGGCATACCTGTGTCAAGCAAGTCTCTTGTAACCATTTTCTAACATTTGCTCACTTCATGCCTATGTGTCACATTTTGGTAATTCTCACAATATTTAAAGCATTTTCATTGTTTTATGGTTATCTTTAATGTTACTATTGTAATTGTTTTGGGGCTCTGCAACTGTTCTCATATTAAGATGCAAAATTAATTGATAAATTTGTGCATTCTGACTAGTCTGCTGACTAGCCATTTCCCAGTCTCTCTCCGTCTCCTCTGACCCCTATTCCTTGAAATACAATGATATTGAAATTAGGCCACTTATTAACCCTACAGTGTCCTCTAAGTCTTCAAGTGAAAAGAAGAGCCAACTTTCTCACTTTATTATAAGCTAGAAATTATTTAGTGAAGACATGCTGAAAGCTGAGATAGACTGAAAGCTAGGCCTTTTCAGCAAAATAGTTAACCAATTTGTAAATGCAAAGGAAAAGTTCTTGAAGTAAATTAAAAGTGCTACTCTAGTGAACATACAAATGGTAAGAAATGAAAACAGCCTTATTACAGATATGGAGAAAGTTTTAGTGGTCTTAATAGAAGATGAAAACAGCCACAATATTTCCTACGCCAAAGTCTCATCTAGAGCAATGATGCAACTCTCTTCAATCTGCGAAGGCTAATAGAGGTGAGGAAGCTGCAGAAGAAAAGTGTGAAGCCAGCAGAGGCTGGTCTACAGAGTTTAAGAAAAGAAGCCATCTCCATTGAAGCACAAGATAAAGCAGCAAATGCTGATGTACAACAAAACCTAGATAACAGCACATCTATTTACACCATGTCTTAGTGAATAGTTTAAGCCCATTGTTGGGCTTAAACTTTTTCTCAGATAAAAAGAAGATTCCTTTCAAAATATGACTGCTCACTGACAATGTACCTGGTCACCCAAGAGCTCTGAGGGAGATGTACAACAGGATGTATGTTGTCTTCATGCCTTCTAACATAGCATCCATTCTTCAGCCCACAGATCAAAGAATTATTTTGATTTAAAAATCTTACTATTTAAGAAATACACTTCATAAGATTAATCTGCCACACCTAGTGATTTTTATCATGGATTTGGACAAAGTAATTTGAAATTATTTTGTAAATTGAAACCTTATGGAAAGGATTCATCATTATTGATTCCATTAAGAACATTTGTGATTCATGAAAGGAAGTCAAAATATCAACATTAATATGAATTTGGAAGAAGTGAAATCCAAGTCTCGTGGATGACTTTGAGGGGTTAAAGACTTTGGTGAAGAAAACAACTGCAGATGTGGTAGAAACAGCAAAAGAACTAGATTTAGAAGTAGAATGTGAAGATGTCACTGAATTTATGAAATCTCATTATCAAACTTTAATGGATGAGGAGTTGCTTCCTATGGATGAGCAAAGAAAGAGGTTTATTGAAATAGAATCTACTTCCAGTGAAGATGCTGTGAATATTGTTGAAATGACAAAAGAAAATATATAATATTACATAAATTTATTTGATAAGGCAGGGGAAGGTTTTGAGAGGATTGCCTGGAATTTTTTTTCTTTGGTACAATTACTCTACAATTACATGTGCAATATTATGGTTACTAAACTCCCCACTTCATCAAGTCCCCCCCACATACCCCATTACAGTCACTGTCCATCAGCATAGTGAGATGCCATAGATTCACTACTTGTCTTTTCTGAGTTGTACAGCCCTCCCCGTGCCCCCCCTACATTATGTCTGCTAATTGTAATGTCTCCTTTCGCTCCCTTGTCCCTCTCTTCCCACCCAACCACTCCAGTACCTTTCCCTTTTGTAACTATTAGTCCATTCTTGGGTTCTGTGAGTCTGTGGCTGTTTTGTTCCTTCAGTTTTTTTCTTTGCTCTTATACTCCACATATGAGTGAAATCATTTGATACTTGTCTTTTTTTACCTGGCTTATTTCTCTGAGCATAATACCCCCTAGCTCTATCCACGTTGTTGCAAATGGTAGGATTTGTTTTCTTCTTATGTCTGAATAATATTCCATTGTCCATATGTACCACATCTTCTCTATCCATTCATCTACTGATGGACACTTAGGTTGCTTCCATTTCTTGGCTATTGTAAATAGTGCTGTGATAAACATAGGGGTGCATATGTCTTTTTCAAACTGGGCTGCTGCATTCTTAGGGTAAATTCCTAGGAGTGGGATTCTGGGTCAAATGGTATTTATATTTTGAGTTTTTTGAGGAACCTCCATACTGCTTTCCACAATGGTTGAACTAATTTGCATTCCCACCAGCAGTTTAAGAGGGTTCCCCTTTCTCCACATCCTTGTCTCCTTTCTGCATTGTCTCTCCTGACTTCCTTCCTTAGCTCTTGCATATTTCTCTGTAGATCCATCAGCATGGTTATGACTTTTATTCTGAATTATTTCTGAGGAAGATTGCTTAAATCTATCCCATCAGGCCCTCTGTCTGTGGTTGTCTGGGTGATCCTTGTCTGGACCATATTCCTCTGTCTTTTCATGGCCATAGAAGTGGTCGCTGGCAGGTGCCACATGTGTCAGCTCGGAGAACATAGTCTCTTCCTGCTTGTTGTTCTCCTTGCCCTTCTCCAGTGCTTGAGCTGGTTGCCCGCACAATGGAAGGCAGTCTCTGGGATAATCCCCTGAGCTGCTTGTGTGTGGGGCCGCCCTCAGCCTCGCCTATGGTACTGTGAGTGTTTGGAGTCATGCTGGGTGCATTCTGCTTGCCGTGGTGCCTTCCAGACCTTGCTCTGGTTCTACGGCCCTTCTCGGTTAGCTGCTTGCTTGATGGGAGGGGATTGTGTTCAGTTGTTGTGGGTGGGGCCACTCTCCTGCTGTTCCATTGCTGTTGCAGATCCGCTGCAGCACTGGCCGGGTGTAACGAATGGCAGGATGCTTATCTCTGTGAGGGGCTTTGGGGCTGCTGTACCCAGCAGGCGGTTAGGAGGTGGGAAGTTTCTCAATATTCCCAGCCTGCTGAGTTGAGTGTGCTGGGATGATATTTTTCCGCTGTTGGGCCCTTGTCTCTTTAAGACTTTTAAAAAAGCACCAGCTTTTCTTTTGTCACAGGGGAGCCAGCTGTGGGACCCGCTTGCAGTTTCTGTTTCGGATCCTGCACTTCCATTACTCTAATCTCCAGTACACCATGTAATGTGTGTCTGTGCTCCCAGTGCAGATCACCAAGGCTGGTTATTTAGCAGTCCTGTGCTTCCACTCCCTCCCCACTCTGATTCTTTTCCTCCCTTCAGTGAGCTGGTGTGGTGAGAGTGCTAGGGTCCCACCTGGTGACATCTTTGTGTCTTACCCTTGTCCATGAGATACTGCGTTCTCACAGATGTAGCTGTAGCCTGGTTGTTGTACAATACCTTCTGGTCTCTCTTTTAGGAATAGTTGTATTTGTTGTATTTTCACAAATATATGTGGTTTTGGGAGGAGATTTCCCCTGCCCTGCTCACACAGCCATCTTCCCAGAAGCCCGTCGGCCTTGAATTTTTTAGGAAGTTCTACTATGCATAAAATGCTATCAGACAGTATCACATGCTACAGAGAAATTGTGAAAGGAAGTCATTCACTGCAGCAAATGTCATTGCTGTCTCATTTTAAGAAATTGTCACAACCACCACAACCTTCAGTAACCACCACCCTGATCATTCAGCAGCCATCAACATCAAGGTAAGACCCTCCATCAGCCAAAAGATAACAATTCACTGGAAACTCATATAATGATTAGCATTTTTAGCAATAACATATTTTAATTAAAGTATATACATTGTGTTTTATCTATGTACAATGCTACTGAATACCTAATAGACTCCAGTATAATATAAACACAACTTTTATATTCACTGGGAAACAAGAATATATCATTTGACTCACTTTATTGCTGTATCTGCTTTGTTTATGGTGGTCTAGAACTAAGACTACAATATCTCTGAGGTACAACTGTACTCTTTCCACCCCTTTCGAATCTGCATTTTGAATTGAGTGAAACAGAGGTAAGTACGTTGTATTTGTCCTTTAGGTAGCCCCCCAGACAAGGTAGAACAAATACACACAGTAATTGAGTGAATAAGTTTTGCTCAGCTCACATTGGAACTAGAGATGAGGGTCTCAAACTAGGAGTACAAACTGCTGCCACTTTAAGACTGCCTGCCTCCACTTTAGGACTGGTGCTGCTTTGGGGAAAGGGGTACTATAAGAGGAGGTAGAAGTGTCACAAACCCTTCCTACCATTTTCAGATTGCTTTTTCCCTGATTCAATATTTTATTCATTACTATAAACCTTTAACTGTGTTCTGACAACATTGATTCTGACAGTGTCTGTTGCTTCTCTATGATTCTTTGAGGGAATGAAAGTTTGGAACTCCTGCCTCCTCCATTTTCTTGATGTCAACTATCATTTTTAATATATTAATTTCAGCATTTCCTTGGGTGGCCCTATGTATCAGAAAGTCAAAGTATAAAGAAAATTAAGGAGATTTTAAATATGAAATAAGCAAAAAGGCAGTATTTTGGGGCCAGGCTTGGGAGAGGCACACATCATTTTATGCATATACCACTGGCTAGAAATTAGGCACATCATCCCACCTAACTGCAGTGGGTTTAAGGAGTGTTGACTAGTGTTATTCCCGGGAGGAAAGGGTAATCATTTTGGTGAACAATCAGCCAGCTTCTGCCACAACTAGAGACTAGCTGACATCCCTTGATTATTTGTGTCTTTGAGAAAGACCTATGACATATAAGGCAGGAATCTTGTTCCTAAGTTAGAATTTTAAAGCTAGAAGAATATTAAGAGGCCACTTATTTCAGGCTCTTCAGATCTTGGGGCTTCTGATACCCAGAAATGGAGATGGGCTGGTCAAAGTCACATGGAGTCAGTACCATAATTGAGACAAGAGCCAGCTGGATTACTCTTCTCTCCTCTGTACCATTGACATCCAAAAATTTTTTACCATTATCAAGAGTAAGAAATAATTTTTCATCACAACTCCACACGTACTTCATATATTTTATCATAAAAGTTTTACAATACAATATTGAAGTTGGTCATGATTACAGCTATTCATCAATAACAGCCAGCTCTCCACCTCCTGGCACATTGTAGAATTGCACTTTCTTTTATTTTTGCAATTACTAATGATCAGGTGATATATGTGGTCAGACTTGTGAGCAAAATGATTTCTGAGGAAAACTTTGAAAGCCAGTACACAATTCACAATGTTCTCTTTTCCTTGATGCTCCAATCATGGAAGCACAAAGATAAAGCCTTTGTCACCGTGGGTAACCCAGTAAGAATAATGTAAAGCAGAACCCTGGGAAACCTCTGGTAGACAAATTATGTGAGTGAGAAACTTTTTGTTCTTTTGAGACGCTGAGACTTGGAATTTGCTTTTTGCCATAGCACAACCAAGACTATGCTAACTCATATAAATATCAGTTTTAGTACATACTATGCACTCTGAGACTTGAAATTTATTTTCTTTGGTCCTATTTCAATTTTCAGTGCTGGTTGTAACCTATTAAATTGATTTCATGAACTTAGTAATGGGTTACAACTTGCAGCTTGTAAAACACTACTCTGTACAATGTCCACTTGTATCATAGCTAATTTTCTCTCCAAATTCCTGTAGAACAATGTTAGTGACTCATATCTCTCTGTAGGACTGTGGTTATGGAGAGGGTGAAGATGCATACTGCACAGCCTGCCATCCCTGCAGATATAAAAGCAGCTGGGGCCACCATAGATGTCAGACTTGTATCACCTGTGCTATCATAAATTGTGTCCAGAAGGCTAACTGTACAGCTACCTCTAATGCTGTCTGTGGAGACTGTCTGCCTAGGTAAGTCCACTGTATGAGGCCAAGCTCTTCTGGGCCTTCTCTAGCCCTTGGAGGTCTCCTTCATCCTTACTTCTCAGAGCCTAGTTGAAGTATTCTGTCCATATCATGATTACTTTAAACTCCCATGAGAAGCATTGTCTTCTCAAGATCCCCCTAAAAAGTACCTAGCACACAGTCAGCCACAGATGAGTACTTAATAGCTTTTACATCATGCTGATATGCTTAGTCCAAGCCCAAGATTCAACGTAAATCTCACTGTAGACCTAAAAATCAGGAAGAAGTTGGCATCAAAGCAGTGCTCCCTTCTTCTATGACAGTAGTTCCTCTTTGTGGCTATATGGTGTGGTGAATGGGGGAAGAGGTGGAGTGTCTTGGACTCTGAGCCAGAATCAGACATAGAAGCAGATAACTCATGAGGCATATGGGCAGGTGCTGACTTCCAGGAGGACAAGACTATGGAATCAGGAAGGACCAGTCCAGGTGCACTGCTTGTTTGATCACCTTAATATGCCTTATTGCTCTGACCACAGGTTCTACAAAAATAAACACGTATTGGAGGCCTGCAGGACCACGAGTGCATCCCATGCACAAAGTGGGCCCCCACCTCTGAGATTCCGTGTGTGTATCTAGTTCTCTTTTTCCCTTCCCTCCCCAGTGTTTTGGGTGGCACAAGATGTGGTAGTAAACATTTCACTTACCCCTTCTGGTAGAGTAGATTGGCAAAGGAATCAGATTTGGATCCTGGTTCCATAATGTATTATCTGTGTAACCCTCTGCAAATCATTGAAACTGATTGAACCTCATTTCCATCATCTGAAAAATATATATTAGTCATGATAATCATTGTTCTTAATACCTCATGGGATAGCTGTCTAGCTCTAATGAAATTATAGAGTTAGAGAGAATTTTACAAATGCTAATATTTGTACACCTGTGGATGATGACGATGGTGACATGAGGTTTGTAGGAGTCCCTAGTGCTTAGGTCTAATAAAAGGCTGAATGAAGTACTATGATGTAGTCTGTGCATATATCACTATCCATTTGTGTATCATTTTTATGTATTTACCATCTGTATGCCTATTTATTTATTCTTTTTAATTTATTGATATATTTTTAAATCATGAATTCAAATTTGTAGAAATACTTAAAATGTAGAAAAAGATAAAAATAAAAATGCTCAGTTACACAACATTCATAATTAATAAATATTAACATTTTACATATTTGCTTCAGAGTTTTTAAAAAAGAACAAGAATCCACAGGTTTAATGGTATTCCATTTTGGTGCTCTCCCTACTTTCCCAAAAGTAGCCACTGTCTTTAAATTGTATGTACCTTATTAGTAGGCTATGCTACAGTAACAAACTACCAAATCCCAGTGACTTAATACTATAAAACTTTATTTTTCATTATGCAAAGACCTCCTCCATCTTGTGACTACACCATCTAGACCATGTGACTTCCAGCTTGGTGGGACAGTGGAAGAGACAGAGGAGACATACTGGCTCTTAAATACTTCAGTCTGCAAGTGACACACATTACTTCTACTCACAGTCCATTGGCCAGAAGTATTGTGATGGCCTTACTACAAGGGTGTATGTAAAATGCTGGGAAGAATGTGGATATGAGCATTATGAGCACTATGCACAGTATTCTCCACCCATGTTTTAATATTTGTATTCTTTTGTAATATATGTATATATTCATAGGCAATGTATGATATTATTTTATATTTCATATTTTTAGTATAAATGATATCAAACTATATAATCTCTCTAATTTTCTTTTCCCCTATGGATTATTTATATTAATATATGCACATCTTTTTTTTTACAATTTATTTTATTTTAATATCATTAACCTACAATTACATGAGCAATATTGTGATGATTAAACTACCCCTTCATCAGGTCCCCCCCACCAACCCTATATGCACATCTTTTAAGAGCTATATAATAATATTACATCATAGGATTATATCATGATTTATTTATCCCATGTCCTCTGATGAATATTTTAGTTCGTTTCCATTTTTCTAGGTTATATAATGGGTGTGGTGTGGAAAGACCAGAGGATATGTGCATCTCCAAATAATTGTACTAATTTATACTATATGAGAATTATATGTGAGTTTCTTCCCTTTGTTCTTTACACTTTTTCCTGCTGTACAAAGAAGCAAAACCAGCTTAGCAGCCTAATTGAGGAAGACCCAAAGGAAAGGGTGATGGCCTGAGGAGGTGTCAGGATGACTATTGACCTCCCCGACTTTCTTATGTCACAGGTGCCTTCCAGTTGAGCTTAGTTAAGGAAGATGTACTCATAGTGTCTCCTCAAGAGGTCACACTTCTTGCACTGGTGAGCAGTCTGCTGGTGGTATTCACCCTGGCCTTCCTGGGGCTCTTCTTCCTCTACTGCACATGGCTCTTCAACAGACATTGCCAGCATGGTAAGGGTAGCTGCTTCATATATAACATGAATCAGGAGAAAGGCTCTGATTAGCAGAAGAGAGTAATCTTCTGGGGTTGAGAGTTAATGGGCCTTCCCTACAGTGCTGGAAAACCCTAGGAGTGGACTCTTTATGGGTAGTATTAGGAAGCACAGTACTTCAGAGATGGCTGAGGCTGACTCTGCAACTTTATGGGACTTGGTTAATTAAGGTACAAGGGTTCATAAAGGAACACAACATCACTGGAAAACCCTTGGGAAAGGAATCTGGAAATCTAAGTCCTAAGTCTACCTCTAAATTACTGCATAACCTTAGGCATCTTCTAACTTCTTTGAGCCTCTTTCTCCCTAATGTTATAAAATGAGAGATGGAATTGGATGTTAGTTTCTAAGTTCTTTTCCTATTCTTCATTTTACTTATAGTGATTCTGGAGATTTTCAGGAATGGAGGAAGTCTGGCTAGATTTGAGACATGACTGTAATAAATGTGAGTGAAGTCTTGGGGCAACTGTTATGTATAGTAATATCCCGAATGTAGGTAACTGAGAGATCAGTATCCAGAGGGGTTGCAAACCTAGATGTTTTACACCAGACAAAAAAACTCAGAGAGAGCTCAGACTTCCAGGAATATGGCGACATGAGTGGAACGGAAGAAATTTCCTCCTAACATTATATTTATCCACGAAAACACAGCAAATGCAACTATTCCTAAAAGAGAGATCAGAATACACAGGAAAGCGCACAGCATGCAGCTTCACCTGAGAGGACTTGGCACTTGGGAAGGCAGGTAAGATACAGAGCCACGACCCAGCGGTACCCAAGTGCTCCCCCACACCAGCGCACCTGTGGTAGAAGAGGATTCCGAGCCGGGAAGGAGTGGAGGTAAAGGCCCGGGAAATAACCAGCCCCGGTGAACTGTGCTGGGAGCGCCAACACACAGCGAGCTGTGTAGCAGAGATTGGAGAGACAGAGGGTGCAGGGTCTCAGTGGGGAATGCGCCAGGCAGCCGGCTCCGGGAAGGGAAAAAAATAGAAGAAAAGGGCGTGCTTTTTTCAGTGGTCTTAAAGAGACAGGAGCCCAGCAGAGGGAGTGCCCCATTGCCCTGGCACACTCAGCCCAGCAGGCTGGGAGTCCTGGGGAACTTTGGACCCCTTAGCTGGCCACTGGGAAAGGGTGGCCACACTTAGGACTCCCACAGAGCTCAACAACCTCCCATTCGTTCCCACCCCAGCTAGAGCTACAAAGGGCCTTGTGGAGCGGCGTGGCCACAGCTTGGAAATAGTGGAGCAACAGCGACACCTACAGCATTCACATAGAATCCACTGCCGTGGGCTTTTTATTTTATTTTTTTTAGATGTTGTTTTTTCTTCTCTTTCTTTTCTTTCTTTCTTTATTTCTTTTTTATTATTATTATTTTTCTCTTTTATTTTTTCCTTTTTAATGTCATAAAAAGTCCAGCTGACATACGTGGCAATTACCAGCAACCAATTCTATAGCCATGAAAAGACAGAGGAATATGGTACAGACAAAGCTTCAGACCCATACAACCCCAGAGAGGAAACCTGAAGGGATGGACATGCACAGTCTTCCTGAAAAAGAATTCAGAATAAAAGTCATAGCCACGCTGACAGATCTACAGAGAAATGTGCAAGAGCTGAAGGAGGAAGTGAGGGAAGTGAGGAAAGACTATGCAGAAATGAGACAAGCCATCGACGGGCTTAACAGCAGACAGGATGAGGTGTAAAATACTGTTAATGGAATAGAAAATAAAGAACAGTAATACAGAGAAGCTGAGGCAGAGAGAGATAAAAGGATCTCTATGAATGAAAGAATATTAAAAGAACTGTGTGACCAATCCAAATGGAACAATATTCGCATTATAGGAGTACCAGGCGAAGAAGAGAGATAAAAAAGGATAGAAAGTGTCTTTGAAAAAATAATTGCTGAAAACTTTCCGATACTGGGGAAGAAAATAGTCTTGCAGTCCATGGAAGCCCACAGATCTCCCAACACAAGGGACTCAAGGAAGACAACACCAAGACACATAATAATCAAGATGGCAAAGGTCAAAGATAAAGACAGAGTATTAAAGGTAGCTAGAGAGAGAAAAAAGATCACCTACAAAGGAAAACCCATCAGACTATCATCAGAGTTCTCAACAGAAACCTTACAGGCCAGAAGAGAATGGCATGATATATTTAACGTAATGAAACAGAAGTTCCTCGAACCAAGAATATTGTATCCAGCACGATTATCATTTAAATATGACGGAGGGATTAAACAATTTCCAGACAAACAGAAGTTGAGAGAGTTTGCCTCTCATAATCCACCACTACAGGATATCTTAAATGGACTGCTCTAGAGGGAAGCACCCCTAAGGCTAAAAAGATATCACCAGAGAAAATAAAATCATAGCAAAGAAAGCAGACCATACAAATACTAACTAAAGGCAAAGAATAAAACACCTAATAAATAAAGAATGGAGGAGGAAGAATAGGAAGAGAGAGATAAAGAAACATTAGACAGTGTTCACAATAACTTAACAAGAAAGTTAAGTTAGATTCTGAGATAGTAAAGAAGCAACCCTTGAACTTTTGGTAACCAGGAATTTAAAGTCACCAATGGCAATAACTACACATCTATCAATAATCACCCTAAATGTAAATGGACTGAATGCACCAATCAAAAGACACAGAGTAACAGAGTGGATAAAAAAGCAAGACCCATCTATATGCTGCTTACAAGAGACTCACCTCAAACCCAAATATATATACAGACTAAAAGTGAAGGGATGGAAAAGATATTTCATGTAAACAACAAGGAGAAAAAAGCAGGTGTTGCAGTACTTGTATCAGACAAAATAGACTTCAAAACAAAGAAAGTAGCAAGAGATAAAGAAGGACATAACATAATGATAAAGGGGTCAGTCCAACAAGAAGATATAACTATTATAAATATACATGCAACCAAAACAGGAGCATCAGCATATGTGAAACAAATACTAACAGAATTGAAGGAGGAAATAGACAGCAATGCATTCATTTCAGGAGACTTCAACCCACCACTCACTCCAAAGGACAGATCAACCAGACAGAGAATAAGTAAAGACACAGAGGCAGTGAACAACACACTAGAACAGATGGACCTAACAGATATCTACAGAACTCTGCACCCAAAAGCAACACGATACACATTCTTCTGAAGTGCACATGGAACATTTTCCAAAATAGACCACATACTAGGCCACAAAAAGAACCTCAGTAAATTCAAAAATATTGAAATCCCACCAACCAACTTCTCAGATCACAAAGGTATAAAACTAGAAATAAATTTCAGAAAGAAATCAAAAAGACTCACAAATACATGGAGACTTAACAACACTCTCCTAATTAATCAATAGGTTAACCACCGAATCAAAACAGAAATCAAAGAATATATGGAGACTAATGACAACAACAACTCAAAGCCACAACTTCTGTGGGATGCAGCAAAGGCAATTCTAAGAGGAAAGTATATTGCAATCCAGGCCTATGTAAAGAAGGAAGAACATTCCCAAATGAACAGTCTAAAGACACAATTATTGAAATTGGAAAAAGAAGAACAAATGAGGCCCAAAGTCACGAGAAAGAGGGACATAATAAAGATGAGAGAATAAATAAATACAATTGAGAAGAATAAAACAATAGAAAAATATCAATGAAACCAAAAGCTCGTTCTTTGAAAAAATAAACAAACAGATAAACCCCTAGCCAGACTGATTAAGAGAAAAAGAGAATCTACACACATAAACAGAATCAGAAATGATAAAGGAAAAAGAATGACAGACCCCACAGAAATACAAAGAATTATAAGAGAATATTATGAGCATCTATATGCTAACAAGCTGCAAAACATAGAAGAAATGGACACCTTCTTAGAAAAATGCAACCTTCCAAGACTGACCAAGCAAGAAACAGAAAATCTAAACAGACCAATCACCAGCAATGAAATTGAATCGGTAATCAAAAAACTACCCAAGAACAAACCCCCAAACCTGATGGATTCACCTCTGAATTCTACCAGACATATAGAGAAGAAATAACACCCATTCTCCTTAAAGTTTTCCAAAAAATAGAAGAGCAGGGAATACTTCCAAACTCTTTCTATGAAGCCAGCATCACTCTAATACCAAAACTGGGCAAAGACCTCACTAAAAAGAAAATTACAGACCAATATCCCTGATGAACGTAGATGCAAAAATACTCAACAAAATATTAGCAAACCGAATTCAAAAATACATCAAGAGGATCATACACCATGATCAAGTGGGATTCATCCCAGGGATGCAAGGATGGTACAACATTCAAAAATTCATCAACATCATCCACCACATCAACAAAAAGAAGAACAAAAACCACATGATCATCTCCATAGATGCTGAAAGAGCTTTTGACAAAATTCAGCATCCATTCATGATTAAGACTCTCAACAAAATGGTTATAGATGGCAAGTACCTCAACATCATAAAGGCTATATATTACAAACCCATAACTAACATCATACTTAACAGCAAGAAGCTTAAAGCTTTTCATCTAAGATCGGGAAAAAAGAGGGATGCCCACTCTCTCCACTGTTATTCAACATTGTACTGGAGGTCCTAGCCATGGCAATCAGACAAAACAAAGACATACAAGGCATCCAGATTGGTAAAGAGGAAGTCAAATTGTCACTATTTGCAGATGACATGATACTGTACATAAAGAACCCTAAAGACTCCACTTGAAAACTAATAGAACTAATATCTGAATTCAGCAAAGTTTCAGGATACAAAATTAACACACAGAAATCTGTTGCTTTCCTATACACTAACGATGAACTAACACAAAGAAAAATCAGAGAAACAATTCCATTCACAATTGCATCAAAACGAATAAAATACCTAGGAATAAACCTAACAAAGGAAGTGAAAGACCTGTACTTTGAAAACTACAAGACCCTCCTAGGAGAAATTAAAGAGGACACTCACAGATGGAAATGCATCCCATGTTGTGGCTAGGAAGAATAAATATTGCCAAAATCTCTATACTACCTAAAGCAATCTACAGATTCAATGCAATCTCCATCAAACTACCAACAGCTTTCTTCAATGAACTTTAACAAATAAATCTAAAATTCATATGGAACAAGAAAAGACCCCAAATAGCCAAAGCAATCCTGAGAAGGAAGAATCAAACAGGGGGAATTACGCTCCCTGACTTCAAATTCTACTACAAAGCCACAATAATCAAGACAATTTGGTACTGGAACAAAAACAGACCCACAGAACAGTGAAACAGAATAGAAAATCCAAACATTAACCCAAACATTTACAGTCAATTAATATTTGATTAAGGAGCCTTGGATATACAATGGGGAGGTGACAGCTTCTTCAGCATCTGGTGTTGGAAAAAATGGACAGCTACATGTAAGAGAACGAACCTGGACTACTGTCTAGCCCCTAGCCCGTGCACAAAGGTAAACTCAAGGTGGATCAAAGACCTGAATGTAAGTCATGAAACCATAAAACTCTTAGAAAAAATCATAGGCATAAATCTCTTGGACATAAACATGAGCGACTTCTTCATGAACATATCCCCCCGGGCAAGGGAAACAAAAGCAAAAATGAACAAATGGGACTATATCAAGTTGAAAAGCTTCTGTACAGCAAAGGACACCATCAGTAGAACAAAAAGACATCCTACAGTATGGGAAAATATATTCATAAATTATGTATCTGATAAGAGGTTGACATCCAAAATATATAAAGAATTCACACACCTTAACAAACAAAAAGCAAATAATCCAATTAAGAAATGGGCACAGGACATGAATAGACACTTCTCTAAAGAAGAAATTCAGATGGCCAACAGGCACATGAAAAGATGCTCCACACACATCGCTAATCATCAGAGAAATGCAGATTAAAACCACAATGAGATATCACCTCACACCAGTGAGGATGGCAAACATACAAAACACAAACAACAACAAATGTTGGCGAGGATGTGGAGAAAAGGGAACCCTCCTACACTGCTGGTGGGAATGCAAATTAGTTCAACCATTGTGGAAAGCAGTATGGAGGTTCCTCAAAAAACTCAAAATAGAAATACCATTTGACCCAGGAATCCCACTCCTAGGAATTTACCCTAAGAATGCAGCAGCCCAGTTTCAAAAAGACAGATGGACCCCTATGTTTATTGCAGCACTATTTACAATAGCCAAGAAATGGAAGCAACCTAAGTGTCCATCGGTAGATGAATGGATTAAGAAGATGTGGTACATATACACAATGGAATATTATTCAGCCATAAGAAGAAAACAAATCCTACCATTTGCAACAACATGGATGGAGCTAGAGGGTATTATGCTCAGTGAAATAAGCCAAGCCAAGAAGGACAAATATCAAATGATTTCACTCATATGTGGAATATAAGAACAAAGAAAAAGAAAACTGAAGGAACAAAACAGCAGCAGACTTACAGAACCCAAGAATGGACTAATAGTTACAAAAGGGGAAGGGACTGGGGAAGATGGGTGGAAAGGGAGGGATAAGAAGGTAAAAGGGGCATTACGATTTGCAGACCTAAGGTAGGGGGGGCACGGGGAGGACTGTACAACTCAGAGAAGACAAGTAGTGATTCTATAGCATCTCACTACACTGATGAACAGTGACTATAATGGGGTTGGTGGGGGGGACCTGATGAAGGGGGTAGTTTACTCACCATAATATTGCACATGTAATTGTAGATTAATGATACCAAAATGAATTAAAAAAAAATACTCGGAGAGGTCTAGCCCTACCCATAAGAGATAGCCATGTGAAATTGCAGATGGAAGGTCATATTTTAAGTCACAAATAACACTGTGATCTGTTTTCTGTGCAAGTCCAGCTATCATTCAGGAGTGTGAGACAGAAAGTACAGTTCACAGAGGGCAAAGATGGGGGAGGTAGGATGGTTGCAGGCCAGGACAAAGCAAGGGGTCAGAACTCCATCGAAGAGTACTGAGGCTCAGTGCCATCAAGGGAACGGAAAACTAGGCAGAGACACCAAAACTGGAATCCAGGCTAGCGAATGCAGTCGATTTAGCAAGGAAGGGGGAGGATAAATTTATTAGATAAATGGATGTTCAGGACTCCTTCTCAGCCCAAGGATACTGAGCCCAAAGAAACACATATTTTTTAAACCTCTCTCTATTTGTGCGGGAAGATTCCTCTTATACAGATCTACTTTGTTTAGTTTGGCTATAGGGCCTGCCAGATGATTTTCGAAAAGTGTAGCAGATATGTTTGGCTATACCCCTGGCTTAAGCAGTAGTAAATCTAGCATTTTATGGGCTTCAGGATCACAAAGGGAACACTGTTGCCCCTTTATGACCCTTCTCAAATTCTGCTTCCTTCTCCTCTACTCTTCAGTGGCTCCTGGAACACTGTGGCTTAGAGAGGCCCATCCTGTCTCTGACTTTGGAGACCAGTTTCTCAGATAGGAGCTGTTGCCCAGATCTTGGGCATTGACAATGAAGCGTTTGGGTCCCAGGGCCCATAATAATGAAGATGAGGCAACATCTGAGAGCCGACCATTTCCCACTTCCTGCTTCAAGGAGGAGAAATGGGTGGCCCTTCTCTGCCCGGCCTCTATCCTCAAAATAATAATATAGTGCCCTCCCTTTTCTGTAGATATGCGGGCAGGCAGCTCCATATGGGTTTCCATAAGGGAAGAAAAGGTTAGACATTTTCTCATTTTGGGATGGTGTTTATCAGGAGTCACTGCCTTATAAGCATTCTAGGGTTTTATGGGTAGAATAATATGTGAATTATATCCATTATAAAGTGAAGTTGAGAGGACCAGGGACTGTGGCAAACTGAAGAGTTCATCCCCTATCTAAATGAGAATCTACTACTCAGCTCCAGCTGTCTTTTACCATGTATAAATAGTGTTTCAAGAACTCCTGAATTTTCAAGAAAAGGCAAAAATCTGGATTTTTTATGAAATAATTTTAAGCCCTTGCAATGAGTTCTAATAAAAAACAAAACCACAACCACAATGTACAGGTCAAACAAACACACACCCCATAGCATAGGCTCCGAATTTGTACCCTGATGTTAAATCAGACTTACATATGAAGGGTGTGTTATTTTTCTATCATTATCACAACAAATTACCACATTTCAAAAGGCTGAAATCAATTGCTGGCAGAGCTGCAAACCTTTCTGGAAGCTCCAGAGGAGAATCCATTTCCTTGATCATTCAGGAATATGGAAGAAATTAGTTCCTTGCAGTTATAAGTCTGAGGTCACATTTACTTGCTTACTTTCAGCTGGTGGCCATTCCCAATTTCTAGAGACCACCCACATTCTTTGGCTCATTAACCCGTTCTACTTTCAAAACTGGCAATGGTGGGTGAAGTCCTTTCCATATCACATCTCTCTGATACTCCTTAATGACACTTCTTCCTCATTCTTACACTTTTAAGGGCACATATGATTACATTGGCCCTACCTGGGTAATCCAGGATAATCTGCCCATTTTAAGGTCCATGACCTTAATTCCATCTGCAAAGTAATTTGCCATATAACATAATATACATACAGGCATAACGCACAGGACAAAGATCATGAGAAATGAAGATGGTCAAAATTCTGGTTCCCACAAAGGGTTTCCCTTTCTTTTGATAAATGGACTTTTTCCCGGGACCACAACCAGGCAGCCTCAATCTGGTACCCCAAAGTTAGTGTGTCTCTCAACTGTGTCACCTCACCCTGGTGCTAGATGCTCTGCTACCCAGGGATAGGAAGGGGAGTGATAGCTCCCAGACCCTTCTCCATCTTTTACTAGGACCAGGTGCCCTTCTGAGAGGACCCTCTGCCTTTGGGTGACCCAGTGGCTTTCTGCTTCTAGTTGCAGGAGATTCGTTTAAGTTTGAGGCTAATGAGGCTGTGGAGGAAAAATCTATCTTCCTCATGCCACCTGACCAGGAGACCAGTCCTGAGTCTCCACTGAGTGAAAGCATCTTTGAGACCCAGCTATTTAACCCCATCTTGGATGATGACTGAAGCTCAGCTTATGGCTTCCCCACACAGGAGACTTTTACCATGGCCTCCTGTGCCTTAAGGATCCATTCCCACTGGGTCCATACTCCCGTTGAATGCACAGAACTGTACCTGCAAAAGTTTTCCAGATCTTCCTCCTATACTGAAGGTGAAACCTTTGTGGGTAACACAGTTGAAAGCTCTGAAAACAGGATGGAGGATCTCAGTGTACCCTTTGAAGTACCCAGCCCTTAACTCTACCGAGGTGAGCTGGAAATGTAGGGCAGAAAGACCAGGAACTGCGAACTGTCTCCAAAGAATCCCTCTCTGGAATGCTGTTGTTCAGTAGGGCTAGAGGTAGACGAGCAACAAGCTCAGAACACTGGTGGATGGACGGGCAACAGTGGTGATGCTAATGTTTTGAGTTAGTCAGTCAAACATCACATTTCTGGGCCTACAATTGTCAAGGAAGTGACTAGTTGACATGACACAAGTATCTCTATTCTGGCTTTTTGCAAGCTCTCTTAGGGTCCCACTGTCTAATAGTCATATTCAGTTATATCCTTTCATGTGTATAAACACCATGGCACAGTGGAAAAATATGCAAGCCTTGGCATCTGGCAGTCCTATATTTCAAATCTACCTCCATTCCTTAATAACTATGAACCTTGTGTAAATACCTTCACCTGTCTGAGCCTCAGGTCCTTACACTTTAAAAAGTATAAAGTACTACTCACTTCATAAGTTCTTCTGAGGGTTGAATGAGAAATGCATGTACAAGTGCCTTTTACAATATCTGATACATTAGAAATGTTTAAACCATGTTAAATTTTATTTCCCTTCCATGCCCCTAGTCATAATTCACACATCTCTCTATACCCACTATATTCATCTGATCTTCTTAACACACCTTTGTAGTAACCAGGTCAGAGTTTTTTAACCTTATTTTATAGAGGCAGAAACTATGACACAGAAAAGGAAAGTGATTTTCTCAAACTCATAGAGCAAATAGTAGCATAACTAAATTAAAGCCCAGGGTTTTGGACTCCAAACCAGAGCTTGGCCAACTCTATCAATATGACTATTTCACAGCCAATGTTATTTCCTCAAAGGATTAAGTAACATGAGGCAGCATAGGTCAAGAAGGTGGGTAGGTCCTACTTTTTAACTAACCAACTACCTTTCACCACACATTTACATATTTCTCGAGCTAAGATATTATCCATGTTCTCCTGTGATTCCCCCCTCTTGACATTCTAAGTAAATGTGAACAATGTGTGGATGAAAGCCAAGACACATAACAAACCAGTCTGTCTAGATATCTTCAAGATCATCTATTCCAACCTCCCCTCCAAGTTCTCCAGTCCATGCCTGAGTCGTTTTAATAATATCCCCACCAAGTGTTTGGGTTATCCTTGCTCACATACTTGCAGTATCAGAGAGGTCTCTATTGCCCAATATGTATTCCACCTATGACTGGTGGATTTGAGCTCAATGTAAAGAAAAACTTTCTGTCTCCCTATAGTACCCACTCTGGGTTCTGGTTCTGTTCCTTGGGCCACACAGACCTCATCTGCTTCTTCTGCCTTGTGATATCCCTGAAGAGGTTGTCTTATTTGGAAAGTACCATTTTGGGGTTATGGTAAAGTATGTGGGGTTTGAACTGAACCCAGTTTCATGAGGAATGGTCTTAGCAGTATTGAATAAGTAGAACTGTCATCATCCTAGCTTGTGATGCATTTTTGTTATTACATCCTAAACCATTGGCCTAAACCATGCTTTTGTTTGTTTGGTTTGGTTTGGTTTTAAGGATTGGGTGATGAGGGAGCCAGTGAGATTGGCCTAAGATTTCTAACTTTATGTGCTCCCTCCCTAGGTCTCTTGGGCTCCTAGCAGCTTTGCTCAGTCATTATCCCTGGGCTCTCCTGGCTTGTTCCTCTACTGTGACACCAATAGGGTTCTGGAATGTGGTGTCCACAACAGCCAGTATGCTACGGATGGGACACATCCTATTGCACCCTACCAGAGGATTTATTCACCATTTTTCTAAGACTGACCTTCAGGATTTCTTGCTTCCCTAAACTGATTAGCCTGGATAGCCAGATTTTCAAGCTATGGGGCTACCAGACAAAAATAAACCCTTCCTTCTTTAGCTCCTCTGCACTCCCAATACACACACACACACACACACACACACACACACACACATACCCCTACACACATTTTAGGGGATGCCTGACACCTTAGGGCTGGGGGTTGCCCTCTTAGTACCTTTCAGAAAATTCCTGAGCCAAGGTGACTTTCCCTCTGGAGCTGATTTCCCCAAACTACCGACCATGGGTACCCCACACATACCCTCAAATAATTTAAGGACAGCTGAGGGGGAGAGGAAAGGAGCCCTACTACCTCTTTCTAATGACATGTCAATTGGTTCCCAGTTCTCCCACCACCCCTTCCCATTTGATTCTTTCTGAAGTATGTTTTTGCTTTAGCTCCTACCTATACATCCCATGACCATAGAGGAACAAGCTATTTGGAGTCTGTATTTGTCTTTGCTACCTCATTATTTTTCTAAAGCCCATACAGCTTTTTGCTGTCCCACAAGTACCTGGTGGTTAATTAAGTACATCAGGAAGCATGTGCAGTTAATCACCAGGTCCTAGCCCTGGCAAAGGGAAACTCTTTAAAGAAAGACCACTTCTTTCAGGATTTTACTAAATACATTTTGGGCGATAGTACATCTACAAACACTGATCAAGGGCATCTGGACCAACCCATTGATGAGGATCTAAAAGAACCTGGGAAAAAGTTAAAGGACCCCATTGTATGGGAGACTGGAAAGAATGGAATTACAAGCCTGCACCAAACAGGCTCACAAACCTGGCCTCACACAGATACTAGCAAATATGTGTAAGTCAAGGGTTTAGGCCTTGGCCTTTAGGTCCTCTGTTCTTTTATTTCTGTGACAGTTTATTCTTATCTCACTTGCTGTAATTAGTCACTTCTTCACCTTATGGTTGGGTTAAAACTACTACCCAAATAGAAGATGATTCAGCTTGAACAGGCCCTAGGTGTTCAAAGGTCACCATGTGTCTAGCATTTGTTCAGGCCCTACTCTAATGCTGTTGCTCTATGGAAAGGATAGTGATTGTAACACAGTAATAACAACAATAATATAGTGATAAAATGACATAGTCAGCCCTCTTATAGTCCTGTGCCTGCTCTAGACCCCCTAATTTAAAAAGCCCTTTTACACCCATGGTCTAATTTAATCCTCACAACCCTTGAATTGGGTGATACTACAGTATACCTCAGAAACAGTGCAGGTTCAGTTCCAGCCCACTACAATAAAGCAAATATTGCAATAAAGCTAGTAAAATGAATTTTTTTGTTTCCTAGTACATTTAAAAGTTGTATTTACACTATACTTCAGTGTACAATACTATTATGTCTAAAAAAACAAAATACGTGCCATATTAAAAATACTTCATTACTAGAAAAATGCTAACCATTATCTGAGTTTTCAGTGATCACAGATCTCCATAATAAATATAATAATGAAAAAGGTTGAAATATTGGGAGAATTACCATAATGTGACATAAAGTGAGCAAACACTCTTAGAAAAATGGTGCTATAGACTTACACAATGAAGGGTTTTCACAAACCTTCAATTTGTAAAAAAAAATGTAGTATGTTAAGCACAATAATGTGAAGCACAATAAAATGAGATACGACCATATATCCCTTTTAAAGAAAAGAAACCAGCTTATATTGGATACTTGGCATGTCAGGCCAGAGCTCAATCTGGTCCATCTACTGATTCCCAGACCAAGGCTTTCTGCACTGCTTCAAGGCTTCTTCTTCCATCTGCTTTAGGATGGTATTGTTAGTGGCGCTAGGGGCAACATTAAAGAAAAGCCAACATCTATATAGCAAAATCCTCTGATGGCATGTCTATACACAAAATCTCTACAAAGTTCACTGTGAGCCCCACACAAAACAACAAACTTCCTAGTTGGAATACTCAACCCAGATAGCTTCTCAGCACTGACTTTTCCTGAAGCAATGAACACACCTGCCTTGTTTGCTGGGGCTCCCTTAATGCACACGTGTGTCAACAAGGATTTTGGTCCTCATGGTATGAACAATTGTGTGACCATCCTAAGCCATACCCAGAATCACCTTGGTCCTAACTATCTTTCTGAAGTTCAAAAATTGGAGTTGGCAGTTTCTTCTTTATATTTGCTATTTGTCCATGGCAAATGTCACACTCAGGAGTTTTCTCCTGGAGAGAACTTTCAAAGATTTCCTTTTTATTGCTTTTAAAGTATAGGCATCTTTGTCTGAGCACCTTGCTTTCAAGTATTCTTTTTTTTCTGCTTGGGAATTACTGGTCAATCAAAGCACAAATGAATCTTGATGAAAATGTTTTCAACATGCCCCTGAGCACAGGTAATAGTTGAGTTGTCTATATTTGAACTAGCAAAAGTAAGTTGTTTTTGCTTGTAAGGGAGAGGTGGTATTTGCTAGAGATTAATTTGTTTTTTTTTTTTGGTTGACTGTTTACCTCTTTCTACACTTGAATTTGGACTTTGACAGGAATAAATCTTGGAAAGCAATTTACCCTTCCAAGGTTCTCAGACCTGGCTAGGTAAGAGTGTCAGTTCTGCACACTCTGTCTCCAACATATAGCCCAACTATACTGGCAAGATAATATCTCATGCCTCTAACCTCATGCCTGCATCAGTATGAAGGCCTTTAGTGTTTTATATTAAATGTTTGTAAATGTAAATTACTTACCCTCATAAATTGGTTATTTATAGAAATTTTTGTTAAATGTTGATCCATATGCATGAGTGGCTACTGGCAGGATTGTGTTTTCTTTCTGATGCTCTGGAAATATTTTATATTAGCCAATAAACAAAAAATATATCCAAAAACCTTGTATATTCTTCTACTTTCAAAGAATCAAGGAGACTTATTTTATTGGTGTATTTTTGTTCATCTAATACAGCAAAGAAATGTGTTTCTTCTCAGTGGATGCAGCACCAGGGATAGTAAAATCCTCTGACTCGTTACCCAAGAGATGTGAGTTATCCAAGCTGTCCTGCTATATTTTGAATTGTTTATGACGTTTATCTTCTCATCTGGGCTGCAGATCTACTCAGTATTCTTATCTCTTAAACTAATATTACTTAAACAGGATTTCATGGCCCTAAGAGGACTGTGTACATGACTTCTGAGGTCTGGAAAATTTCTATGAGTGAATGTGTGTGTGTGTGTGTGTTCATTTTCATTAAAATATTTTTTAAATATGGGCGTATTCTATCTACTGGACCATCTGGATGATTACCTAAGAGTATTGCCTTGCTATTTCAGAGTCTGTGTTTGTGTTTCGATCTCATTTGATTCAAAGAATGACATAGAGAGATACTACTAAAACTTGAATATCGTGCTTTACAACAATCTTATTGAAAAGAGAGACAAATCAAGTTTCTTCCCATTTTTAATATTCTATGACCCCCAAAACAATACATGTTGGCAAGGATGTAGAGAAATGTGAACCCTCATACATTGCTAGTAGGATTGTAAAATGACACACCCACTTTAAAAACAATGTTACATTTCCTAGAAATGTTAAACCTAGGGTTAAGATATTATTCAGGAATTCCACTCCTAGGTATATACCCAAGATAATTAAAAACATATGTCCAAAGACACCACAAAAAAAGTAAATTACAAACCAGTATCCCTGATGAACGTAGATTCAAAAATACTCAACAAAATATTAGCAAACCAAATTAAAAAATATATCTAAAAGATTATCCCTCATGATCAAATGGTATTCATCCCAGGGATGCAAGGATGGCACAATATTCAAAAATCCATCATCATACACCACATCAACAAAAAGAAGGACAAAAATCACATGATAATCTCAATAGATGCTAAAAAAGACCAAAATTCAACACCCATTCATGATAATAACTCTCAACAAAATGGGCATAGAGGGCAAGTACCTCAACATCATAAAGGCCATACATGACAAACCCACAACCAACATCATACTTAACAATGAAAACCTGAAAGCTTTTCCTCAAGATCAAGAACAAGACAAGGATACCCACTCTCCCCACTTTTATTCAACGTAGTATTGGAGGTCCTAGCCACAGCAATCAGGCAACACAAAGAAATAAAAGGCATCCGAATTGGTAGGAAGAAGTTAAACTGTCATTGTTTGCAGATGACATGATATTATACATGAAAAATCCTAAAGAATCCACCCCAAAACTACTAGAATTAATGACTGAATTCAGTAAAGTTGCAGGATACAAAGTTAATATGCAGAAATCTGTTGCATTCTTATGTACTAACAATGAACCAGGAGAAAGAGAAATCAGGAAAACAATTCCATTCACAACTGCATCAAAAACAATAAAAGACCTAGGAATAAACCTAACCAAGAAATTAAACACCTATACCATGAAAACTAAAAGACACTCATGAGAGAAATTAAAGAAGACACCAATAAAAGGAAATACATCCCACATTCATGGATAGGAAGAATTAATATTGTAAAAATGGCCATCCTGCCTAAAGCAATCTACAGATTCAATGCAATCCCTATCAAAATACCAAGAGCATTATTCAATGAGCTAGAAAAAATAGTTATAAAATTCATATGGAACCACAAAAGACCCCGAATAGCCAAATCAATCTGAAAAGAAGAAAAATTTGGAAGGATTATGCTCCCCAACTTCAAGCTCTACTACAAAGCCACAGTAATCAAGGCAATTCGGTACTGGCACAAGAACAGACCAATAGATCAATGAAACAGAATAGAGAACCCAGATATAAATCCAAGCATTTATGGCCAATTAATATATGATAAAGGAACCATGGATCCATAGATATACACTGGGGAAATGACAGCCTTTTCAACAACTGGTGTTGGCAGAACTGGACAGCTACATATAAGATAATGAAACTGGATTACTGTCTGACCCCATACACAGAAGTAAACTTGAGTGGATCAAAGACCTGAATGTAAGTCATGAAACCATAAAACTCTTAGAAGAAAACATAGGCAAAAATCTCCTGAATATAAATATAAGCAACTTTTTCTTGAACACTTTCCTCGGGCAAGGGAATCAAAAGCAAAAATGGACAAATGGGACTACATCAAACTAAAAAACTTCTGTACATCAAAGAACATCACCAGTAGATGAAAAGGCATCCTACAGTAGTATGGGAGAATATGTTCATAAACAACATAGCAGATAAGGGGTTAACATCCAAAACATATAAAGAATTCACACACTTCAACACCCTAAAAGCAAATAACCTGATTAAAAAATGGGCAGAGGATCTGAACAGACACTTCTCCAAAGAAGAAATTTGATGGCCCACAAGCACATGAAAAGATGCTCCACATTGTTAATTATCAAGGAAATACATATTAAAACCACAATGAGATATCACCTCACACCAGTTAGTTAAGATGGCCAACATCCAAAAGATAAACAAGAAATTCTGGCAAGGATGTGGAGAAAGAGGAACCCTCCTACACAGCTGGTGGGTATGTAAATTAGTTCAACCATAGTGGAAAGTAATATGGAGGTTCCTCAATAAACTAAAAATAGTAATAGCATTTGACCCAGGAATTCCACTCCTAGGAATTTACCCAAAGAAAACAAGATCCCAGATTCAAAAAGATATATACACCCTTGTGTTTATTACAGAACTATTTACAATAGCCAAGATATGGAAGTGACCTAAGTGTCCATCAGTATATGAATGGATAAAGAAGAGGTGGTACATATACACAATGGAATATTATTCATCCATAAGAAGAAAACAAATCCTACCATTTGCAACAACATGGATGGAGCTAGAGGGTGTTATTATCAGTGAATAAGCCAGGCAGATAAAGACAGGTACCAAATGATTTCCCTCACTTGTGGAGTATAAAAAAAAGAAAAACTGAAGGAACAGAACAAAATCAGACTCACAGAGTCCAAAAAGTGACTAGTGGTTACCAAAGGGAAGGGGTTGGGGAGGGTGGGTGATGAGGGATTTAGAAGGGGATTAAGGAGCCCTATAATTCACAAAAATAACATATGTAGGTCACAAGGAAAGCAGTACAGCATGGAGAAGACAATTCATGACTAGTGTCTTACTACACTGATAGTGACTGCAGTTGGGGGTGAGGACTTGGTAATATGGGTGAATGTTTTAACCATAATGTTGTTCATGTAAAACCTTCATAAGATTGTATATTGAACATACTTTAATTAAAAAATGTCTATTCAGGGCAGATGACCTGAATAGAGTTTTTTACAAAGAGAACATACAGTTGGCCAAAGGACATGAAAAGATGCTCCACATCACTAACCATCAGGGAAATGCAAATCAAAACCACAATGAGATATCATCTCACACCAGTTAGAAAGGCAAAGAAATTTCTTGTCCAAAAGACAAGAAATAACAAGTGTTGGCTAGGATGTGGAGAAAAGGGAACACTCCTACATTGTTGCTGGGAATGTAAATTTGTGCAGCCACTATGGAAAGCAGTAGGAGGCTACTCCAAGAACTAAAAATAGAAATACCATAGGATCCAGTAATTCTACTTGTAGGAATTTGCATGAAGAAAACAAATCTGTGATTCAAAAAGATATAAACATCCTTATGTTTATTTCCATATTATTTAAAATAGCCAAGATACAGAAGTAACTTAAATTCCAGTCAATTGCTGAATGTATAAGATGTGGAATACACACACACACAGAGGAATATTATTCAGCCATAAAAAGGAAAGAAATCCTGACATTTGTGACAGTATAGATGTACTTAGAGGGTATTATGCTAAGTTAAATAAACCAGGTAGGGAAAGACAAACACTTTATGATTTCACTTATAGGTGGAATTGCAAATTAAAACAAAACAAAATGAACAAAACAGCAATAGACACATAGACAATGAGAAGTGACTAGTACTATGGGGAGAGGTTGGCGTGAGAATGTCAAATAGGTGAAAAAGGCGCAGAGGCACAAAATCTCTATTATAATATAAATTAGTCATGGTGATAAAAGTACAGCATAAAGAATATAGTCAATAGTTCTGTAACATCTTTCTGTGTTGACATATAGTAACTATACTAGTTGGCTGAGGATTTAATAATGTATAAAGCTGCCAAATTGCTATGTTGTGTACTTGAAACAAATATAATATTGTATATCAACTATACTTCAATGAAAATTATATCAAACACAAAAATAAATAAATAAATAAGCTCCTTAGAGTTTATTGAAATTGAAACATGCCACCCCATTTATGCACCTTATAAATTAAAAATCATCCTTTATACTTAGATAGTACTTTACCTGTTAGTAAGAATGCTCTTAAACATAATCTTATTGCAGCCTCTCAACAGCCCTGCAAAAGGGTTATGAGTAGCCCTATGGTCCAGGTGAGGAAAATGCCAAATTTGGACTGCAGTCTTGCATTTCTTTTTGTTCCTACTGACATGTTCTCTGCGAAGGCTGACTCTTTGTTCTATGTGGGTTCAGCTCCTTGAGTACCAGAGCGTCCCTTCCTTACTTACCTAAGGCCCCAGACTACTTTGAGTCTCAGGCCACTGTTTTAAAGCTCTTTCCTAAGTACACTCAACTAATCTGACTTTACCATTTTGGGGATCTGCCAGGGGCTTTTCTTTTAGGCTGGGACTATCCTCTCTATCCCTTTCACCTGTGGATTCTCCACAGCTTCTATTTCCCCAGAATATCAGAGAGAGAGAACAGTTTCTGATATTTTAGAGGTTCAAGAATTTCCTCTATTCCAGATACTCAAGATAGAGGTTTTCTTTTGTCTCCCTGAGAGCAGAGCCAAGTCTTGATCTGGACCCACAGCAGCATTTCCAAGCAGACTTTTTTGCAGATGGACTGACTGGCCATTGTTCTTTCTTTTGATTCGTCCCACTATGAATTCAGAGCTGTTTTTTCTACCCTATAGCTCAGCTGAGTACCAACAACTGAGTAGCTTTCCCAGGAGGCCTGCACTAGAGGGACATGTGGGCATTTATTCTTGTGGATTTTCTTCTAGACTTTCTCTATATCTAGTTCCTTAAAGCTGATGCAGGCTGGTAGAGTATAAACTGGCTGTGTAACCTTGGTTAAGCCTTTTGTTATCATGGATCTGTTTCCTTAAGTGTAAAAATGGAATAACCAGTCCTCTACCCTACATCCAAGATTCTTATTATGCCTATTAAATGAGATGTTTAGCTATATGAATATTCCCAGCACAGTGCCCAACACACAATGGGTACTCAAATAATTAGAGTTAATTCAGAACCAGTGTGTTTGTCATTTGACTTGGATTCTAGATAGAGACACCTCCCTATGTTGTTCTCAATTACCAGATATTTGAGTTGTTTTTTTCCTATCCACAAAATAGTGCACAGATATGTGAACCCGCATATACACATTGTAGGGACAAGCACTGACGGCATGCAAACTTTTGTCCCAGAATAACCATGCGTCCACATGGCCCCCTTCTTTGAGTGCTATGCCAGGTATTTGATGGCCCAGAGCTGACCAAATCCAGTCCCTGCCTTATCGATGGAAACATCGTATTAGGAGGCAGACCACTCTGACCAAGGTTTGTTCCTTGGGCACTGGTCACACAAGAATGATCTCTCCTAGCAGTATGCACACTCTTTGTCCTCTGGCCTCTGGCACAAACATGTAGTCTTTGTCTCCTTACCCAATAAAAGCAGTACCCACTCTGTCCATGACAGCAGAGGCAACTTTGACCAGCCAGCCACTCCTGGACCCCTGTACATAAGTCCCAATAAACCTTCATATCTTATATGGTATCTCTGGGTCTTTCTTCTATCTTTTGAGCCCTTTCTCATTGCAACTGACACTGTTGGGCATGCGATTGGGCTTGTGGTCACACACACATGAACATTTATTCTAATAACTACTCCATATGTACTTGATTCTTAACAGAAATTTGTCAGAGAAGATTAATTGCAGCCCGGTGGGGTAGAAATAGCATTAAATTTGGAGTTATATGACTTTGATTCATATTTTAACTGCCAATTAATAGTTTAGCACTGTGACCCTGAGTAAGTCACTCTCTGAGTCACTATTTTCTTATCCTTCAAAGGTACCCTTATATTGGAGGAGATTGACTTTAGTTCCTTTGTAGAATAGTTTAAGAGATGCTCCTGGTTGTTCTTCACTATCAGCTGAAAATGTGCTGAATTAGCATCCAAAAGGATCGCTTACAGTTCATTATTAAGCATCACAGTAAGAAACAAGAGTGGGTGAAAATAATAACATCTTTGTGTTTGAAAATATACATACACTTATTTCTCACTGAAGGCAGGAGAACAGTTTACATGACCCCAGAAGAAGTGGAGTTAAAAACATCCTGGACTGGGAATCTGACTTGTGGTCTAGTTTGAAATCTATTCCCAGAGAGTGACTTTGGACAAGTCTTTTTGTCAGATTCTTTGTTTCATTGAGATGGAAGATTGGAAATAGAAGTTTTGAACCCGAAAATCTCCATCAAGCTTCCTAGCTCTGATAATCTAAATCCTATCTCCAGTCCCATTCTAATTTCAGACTATAATGATAAAAATTTCATTCAAATACAATTCTAATTGATGACTGTCCTCTAAAGTGCCCTTGCCATTCCTTTCTTTCCTCCCCAGCCATCTAGACAAACTGAAATTAGACCCAGCATGATTGGAATGTTTCTGGGACTATACACATGTAACTTAACTTGATTAGTTGTTTCTCTTATTAAAATATCTTCCCATTAAGGAGATAAATAAAACAATTATAAATATGAAGAGCTGCAAGGGGCCCTAGGCAAGTACTCTCTTTATTTTCTTCAATTTTTTGCCTTCATATCGCTTGGCCTAATGCCAAGAGTTACATGGTTTCTATGAGTATTGAATGAGGGAGGTTAAGATCACATTTACAAAGAAGTCTTCAGATATGGTTAATATTCAGGTCATTGATCCACCTTGAGTTTACCTTTCAGTATGGGGCTAGACAGTAGTCTAGTTTCATTCTCTTACATGTAGTTGTCCAATTTTTCCAAAACCAGCTCCTGAAGAGGCTGTCATCTCCCCATTGTATATCCAAGGCTCCTTTATCAAATATTAATTGACTGTATATGTTGGGGTTAATGTTTGGATTTTCTATTCTGTACCACTGGTCTGTGGGTCTGTTTTTGTGCCAGTACCAAATTGTCTTGATTACTGTGGCTTTGTAGCACAGCTTGAGGTCAGGGAGCGTAATTCCCCCTGTTTGATTCCTCCTTCTCAGGATTGCTTTGGCTATCCGGGGTCTTTTCTGGTTCCATATGAATTTTAGATTTATGTGTCCCAGTTCATTGAAGAAAGCTGTTGGTAGTTTGATAGGGATTGCGTTGAATCTGTAGATTGCTTTAGGTAGTATAGCCATTTTGACAATATTTATTCTTCCTAGCCAAGAGCATAGGATGCATTTCCATTTGTTAGTGTCATCTTTAATTTCTCTTAGGAGTGTCTTGTAGTTTTCAGAGTACAGGTCTTTCACCTCCTTCGTTAGGTTTATACCTAGGTATTTTATTCTTTTTGATGTCTTTGTTTTGCCTGATTGCCGTGGCGATGAATTCCAGTACTATGGTGAATAAGAGTAGAGAGAGTGGGCATCCCTGTCTTGTTCCTTATCTTAGATGAAAAGCTTTCAGCTTCTCACTGTTAAGTATGATGTTAGCTGTGGGTTTGTCATATATGGCCTTTATGATGTAGAGGTACTTGCCATCTATACCCATTTTGTTGAGAGTCTTAATCATGAATGGATGATGAATTTTGTCAAATGCTTTTTCAGCATCTATGGAGATGATCATGTGGGTTTTGTTCTTCTTTTTGTTGATGTGGTGGATGATGCTGATGGATTGTCGAATGTTGTACCATTGTTGCATCCCTGGGATGAATCCCACTTGATCATGGTGTATGATCCTCTTGATGTATTTTTGAATTCGGTTTGCTAATATCTTGTTGAGTATTTTTGCAACTACGTTCATCAGGGATATTGGTCTGTAATTTTCTTTTTGGTGAGGCCTTTGCCCGGTTTTGGTATTAGAGTGATGCTGGCTTCATAGAATGAGTTTGGAAGTATTCCCTCCTTTTCTATTTTTTAGAAAACTTTAAGGAGAATGAGTGTTATTTCTTCTCTATATGTCTGGTAGAATTCAGAGGTGAATCCATCTGGTCCAGGGGTTTTGTTCTTGGGTAGTTTTTTGATTACCGATTCAATTTCGTTTCTGGTGATTGGTCTGTTTAGCTTTTCTGTTTCTTGCTTGGTCAGTTTTGGAAGGTTGTATTTTTCTAAGAAGTTGTCCATTTCTTCTATGTTTTGCAGCTTGTTAGCATATAGATGCTCACAGTATTCTCTTACAATTCTTTGCATTTCTGTGGGGTTCGTCGTTATTTTTACTTTCTCATTTCTGTTTCTGTTTATATGTGTAGATTCTCTTTTTCTCTTAATGAGTCTGGCTCGGCATTTATCTCTTTTGTTTATTTTTTCAAAGAACCAGCTCTTGGTTTCATTGATTTTTTCTATTGTTTTATTCTTCTCAATTTTATTTAATTCTTCTCTCATCTTTATTATGTCCCTCCTTCTGGTGACTTTGGGCCTCATTTGTTCTTCTTTTTCCAATTTCAGTAATTGTGTCTTTAGACTGTTCATTTGGGAATGTTCTTCCTTCTTTAAATAGGCCTGGATTGCAATATACTTTCCTGTTTGAACTGACTTTGCTGCATCCCACAGAAGATGGGGCTTTGTGTTATTTTCATTACTCTCCATATATTTTTTGATCTCTGTTTTAACTTGATTGTTGACCCATTGATTATTTAGGGGAATGTTGTTAAGTCTCCATGTATTTGTGAGCCTTTTTGTTTTATTTCAACAGTTTATTTCTAGTTTTATACCTTTGTGATCCGAGAAGTTGGTTGGTAGAATTTCAATATTTTTGCATTTACTGAAGTTCTTTTTGTGACCTTGTATGTGGTCTACTCTGGAAAATGTTCCATGTGCACTTGAGAAGAATGTGTATCCTGCTGCTTTTGGGTGTAGAGTTCTGTAGATGTCTGTTAGGTCCATCTGTTCTGGTGTGTTGTTCAGTGCCTCTGTGTCTTTACTTAATTTCTGTCTGGTTGATCTGTCTGTTGGAGGGATTAGTGTGTTAAAGTCTCCTAAAATGAATGCATTGCTATGTATTTCCTCCTTTAATTCTGTTAGTATTTGTTTCACATATGTTGGCGCTCCTGTGTTGTGTGCATATGTGTGTAAAATAGTTATATTCTCTTGTTGGACTGAGCCCTTTATCATTGTGTAATGTTCTTCTTTATCTCTTGCTACTTTCTTCGTTTTGAAGTCTATTTTGTTTGATACAAGTACTGCAACACCTGCTTTTTTCTCCTTGTTTTTTGCATGAAATACTTTTTCCATCCCTTCACCTTTAGTGTGTATATATCTTTGGGTTTGAGGTGAGTCTCTTGTAAGCAGCATTTAGATGGGTCTTGTTTTTTCTTTTCTAAATTTATTTTGATATCATTAATCTACAATTACATGTGCAATATTGTGGTTATTAAACTACCCACTACATCACGTCCCCCACCAACCCCATTACAGTCACTTTCCATCAGTGTAGTAAGATGCTGTAGAATCACTATTGTCTTCTCTGAGTTGTACAGCCCTCCCCGTGCCCCCCCAACATTGTGTCTGCTACTCGTAATGCCCCTTCTTCCCCCTTGTCCCTCCCTTCCCACCCATCCTCCCCAGTCCCTTTCCCTTTGGTAACTATTAGTCCATTCTTGGGTTCTGTGAGTCTGCTGATGTTTTGTTCCTTCAGTTTTTTTCTTTGTTCTTATGCTCCACACATGAGTGAAATCAGTTGATACTTGTCTTTTTCCACTTCGCTTATTTCACTGAGGATAATACCCTCTAGCTCCACCAATGTTGTTACAAATGGTAGGATTTGTTTTCTTCTTATGGCTGAATAATGTTCCATTGTGTATATGTACCACATCTTCTTTATCCATTCATCTATAGATGGACACTTAGGTTGCTTCCATTTCTTGGCTATTGTAAAGAGTGCTGCGATAAACATGGGGGTTCATCTGTCTTTTGGAAACTGGACTGCTACCTTCTTAGGGTAAATTTCTAGGAGTGGGATTCCTGGGTCAAATGGTATTTCTATTTTGAGTTTTTGAGGAAACTCCATACTGCTTTCCACAATGGTTGAACTAATTTGCATTCCCACCAGCAGTGTAGGAGGGTTCCCTTTTCTCTACATCCTCACCAGCATTTGTTCTTGTTTGTGTTTTCGATGTTGGCCATCCTTACTGGTGTGAGGTGATATCTCATTGTGGTTTTTATTTGCATTTCTCTGATGATTAGCGATGTGGAGCATCTTTTCATGTGCCTGTTGGCCATCTGAATTTCTTCTTTAGAGAAGTGTCTATTCGAGTCCTCTGCCCCTGTTTTAATTGGATTATTTGCTTTTGGTTTGTTGAGGTGCATGAGTTCTTTATATATTTTGGATGTCAACCCCTTTTCGGATGTGCCATTTATGAATATATTTTCCCATATGGTAGGATGTCTTTTTGTTCTACTGATGGTGTACTTTGCTGTACAGAAGGTTTTCAGCTTGTTATAGTGCACTTGTTTGTTTTTGCTTTTGTTTCCCTTGCCCGGGGAGATATGTTCATGAAGAAGTCGCTCATGTTTATGTCCAAGAGATTTTTGCTTATTTTTTTCTAAGAGTTTTATGGTTTCATGACTTACATTCAGGTCTTTGATCCATTTTGGGTTTACTGTTGTGTATGGTGTTAGACAGTAGTCCAGTTTCATTCTCTTACATGTAGCTGTCCAGTTTTTCCAACAGCAGCTGCTGAAGAGGCTGTCATCTCCCCATTGTATATCTAAGGCTCCTTAATCACACATTAATTGACTGTATATGTTTGGGTTAATGTTTGGATTTTCCATTCTGTTCCACTGGTCTGTGGGTCTGTTTTTGTGCCAATACCAAGTTGTCTTGATTACTGTGGCTTTGTAGTAGAGCTTGAAGTCAGGGAGTGTATTACCACCTGCTTTATTCCTCCTTCTAATGATTGCTTTGGCTATTCGGGTTCTTTCGTGGTTCAATATGAATTTTAGATTTATTTGTTCCACTTCATTGAAGAAGACTGTTGGTAGTTGATAGGGATTGCATTGACTCTGTAGATTACTTTAGGTAGTATAGCCATTTTGACAATATTTATTCTTCCTAGACAAGAGCATAGGATGAAATTCCATTTGTTAGTGTCCTCTTTAGTTTCTCTTAGGAGAATCATGTAGTTTTCAAGGTATAGGTCTTTCACTTCCTTCATTAGGTTTGTTCCTTGGTATTTTATTCTTTTGGATGCAATGGTGAGAGGAATTGTTTTTCTGATTTTTCTTTCTGTGAGCTCATCTTTAGTGTATAGGAAAGGAACAGATTTCTCTGTGTTAAATTTGTGTTATGCAACTTTTATGAATTCAGATATTAGTTCTAGTAGTTTTGGAGTGGAGACTTCAGGGTTTTTATGTACAATATCATTTCTTTGACAAATAGTAACAATTTGACTTCTTTAGCAATCTGGATGGCTTGTATTTCTTTGTTTTGTCTGATTGCCTGCATAGATCCTCCAGTACTATGTTGAATAACAGTGGAGAGAGTGGGCACACCTGTCTTGTTCCTGATCTTAGATGAAAGGCTTTCAGCTTCTCACTCTTAAGTGTGATGTTAGCTGTGGGTTTGTCATGTATGGCCTTTATGATGTTGAGGTACTTGCCATCTATACCCATTTTGTTGAGAGTCTTAATCATGAATGGATGATGAATTTTGTCAAATGCTTTTTCAGCATCTATGGAGATGATCATGTGGGTTTTGTTCTTTTTGTTGATGGGGTGGATGATGTTGATGGATTTTCGAATGTTGAGCCATCCTTGCATCCCTGAGATGAATCCCACTTGATCATGGTGTATGATCCTCTTGATGTTTTTTTGAATTCGGTTTGCTAATATCTTGTTGAGTATTTTTGCATCTACGTTCATCAGGGATATTGGTCTGTAATTTTCTTTTTTGGTGAGGCCTTTGCCCGGTTTTGGTATTAGAGTGATGCTGGCTTCATAGAATGAGTTTGGAAGTATTCCCTCCTCTTCTATTTTTTAGAAAACTTTAAGGAGAATGGGTGTTATTTCTTCTCTATATGTCTGGTAGAATTCAGAGGTGAATCCATCTGGTCCAGGGGTTTTGTTCTTGGGTAGTTGTTTGATTACCGATTCAATTTCGTTTCTGGTGATTGGTCTGTTTAGTTTTTCTGTTTCTTGCTTGGTCAGTTTTGGAAGGTTGTATTTTTCTAAGAGGTTGTCCATTTCTTCTACGTTTTGCAGCTTGTTAGCATATAGATGCTCATAATATTCTCTTATAATTCTTTGCATTTCTGTGGGGTTCGTCATTATTTTTACTTTCTCATTTCTGATTCTGTTTATGTGTGTAGATTCTCTTTTCTCTTAATGAGTCTGGCTTAGCATTTATCTATTTTGTTTATTTTTTCAAAGAACCAGCTCTTGGTTTCATTGATTTTTTCTATTGTTTTATTCTTCTCAGTTTTATTTATTTCTTCTCTCATCTTTATTATGTCCCTCCTTCTGGTGACTTTGGGCCTCATTTGTTCTTCTTTTTCCAATTTCAGTAATTGTGTCTTTAGACTGTTCATTTGGGAATGTTCTTCCTTCTTTAAATAGGCCTGGATTGCAATATACTTTCCTGTTTGAACTGCCTTTGGTGCATCCCACAGAAGTTGTGGCTATGTGTTGTTGTTGTCATTAGTCTCCATATATTCTTTGATTTCTGTTTTGATTTGGTCGTCAACCCATTGATTAATTAGGATAATGTTGTTAAGTCTTCATGTATTTGTAAGCCTTTTTGATTTTTTTCTGAAATTTATTTCTAGTTTTATACCGTTGTGATCTGAGAAGTTGGTTGGTAGGATTTCAATATTTTTGAATTTACTGAGGTTCTTTTTGTGGCCTAGTATGTGGTCTATTCTGGAAAATGCTCCATGTGCACTTGAGAAGAATGTGTATCCTGTTGATTTCGGGGTGTAGAGTTCTGTAAATATCTTTTAGGTCCATCTGTTCTGGTGTGTTGTTCAGTGCCTCTGTGTCTTTACTTAATTTCTGTCTGGTTGATCTGTCCTTTGGAGGGAGGAGTGTGTTAACGTATCCTAAAATGCATTGCTATGTATTTCCTCCTTTAATTCTGTTAGTATTTGTTTCACATATGTTGGCGCTCCTGTGTTGTGTGCATATGTGTGTAAAATAGTTATATTCTCTTGTTGGACTGAGCCTTTTATCATTGTGTAATGTTCTTCTTTATCTCTTGCTACTTTCTCATTTTGAAGTCTATTTTGTCTGATACATGTACTGCAACACCTGCTTTTCTCTCCTTGTTGTTTGCATGAAATATCTTTTTCCATATCTTCACTTTTAGTCTGTGTATATCTTTGGGTTTGAGGTGAGTGTCTTGTAAGCAGCATATAGATGGGTCTTGCTTTTTTATCCACTCTGTTCCTCTGTGTCTTTTGATTGGTACATTCAGTCCATTTACATTAATGGTGCTTATTGATAGATATATACTTATTGACATTGCTACCTTTAGATTCATTGTTACCAAACGTTCAAGGGTAGCTTTTCTACAATATAATAGTCTAAATTAACTTTCTTGTTTAGTTATTGTAAATACAGTCTGATGATTCTTTATTTCTCTCCCTTCTTATTCTTCCTCCTCCATTATTTATATTCTAGGTGTTTTATTCTTTGCCTTTAGTTACTATTCGGATGGTCTGCTTTCTTTGCTATGATTTTATTTTCTCTGGTGACACCTTTTTAGCCTTAGGGGTGCTTCCCTCTAGAGTAGTCCATTTAAGATATCCTGTAGTGGTGGTTTATGAGAGGCAAACTCTCTCAACTTTTGTTTGTCTGGAAATTATTTAATCCCTCCGTCATATTTAAATTATAATCGTGCTGGATACAATATTCTTGGTTCGAGGCCCTTCTGTTTCATTACATTAAATATATCATGCCATTCTTTTCTGGCCTGTAAGATTTCTGTTGAGAAGTATGATGATAGTCTGATGAATTTACCTTTGTAGGTTATATTTCTTCTCTCTCTAGCTGTGTTTAATACTCTGTCCTTATTTTTGATCTTTACCACTTTAATTATTATGTGTCTTGGTGTTTTCTTCCTTGGGTCCCTTGTGTTGGAAGATCTGTGGGCTTCCATGGTCTGAGAGACTACTTCCTTCCCCAGCATGGGGATTTTTTCAGCAATTATTTCTTCAAACACACATTCTATCCTTTTTTCTCTCTCTTTTTCCTCTGGTACTCCTATAATGTGAATATTGTTCCGTTTGGATTCGTCAAAGAGTTCTCTTAAAATTCTTTCATTCCTAGGGATCCTTTTATCTCTCTCTGCCTCAGCTTCTCTGTATTCCTCCTCTGTTTTCTATTCCATTAACAGTCTCTTGCATCTCATCCAGTCTATTGCTAAGCCCTTCGATCGCTCGTCTCATCTCTGCATTTTATTTCCTCACTTCCCTCAGTTCCTCCCTTAGCTCTTGCATATTTCTCTGTAGATCCATCATTATGGTTATGACTTTTATTCTGAATTATTTTTCAGGAAGATTGTGCATGTCCATCCCTTCAAACTCCCTCTTTATGGTGGTCTGGTCTGGGGTTTTCTGGGTAAGTTTTGATTGTACCATATTTCTCTGTCTTTTCATGGTGATAGAAGTGGTCAGAAAAAGAAAAAAGAAGAAAGGTAAAACAGAGAAAAAAAATGCCTGCCAAGTGTAGTTTCTGTTAGGATCCTGTAGGTGGCACTGCTTCCACACTAATCTGCCACCACACTGTTCTGCCGGGCCCTTTGTGACTCTGGCCAGGGAGGCATCAAATGGGAGGCTGCTGATTTCTGTCAGAAGTCTCTGTGAGACTGCTTTTCCCAGCCACAGTCCAAGGGGACCAATATTCCCCAGGACTCCCAGCCTGCTTGGCTGAGTGTGCTGGGACCATCCTGCTCCTCTGTTTGACCCCTGTCTCTTTAAGACCCCTATAAAAGCACATGCTTTTCTTTTGTCCCTGGGAACTGGCTGGGTGTACTCACCATCTTGGAATCTGTACCTGTGTCTCTCCAATCTCCAATATACTGTGTGAAGTGTGTTAGTGCTCCCGGCGCAGATCACCAAGACTGGTTATTCGGTGGGCCTGTGCATCTACTTCCTCCCCACTCTGAATCCTCTCTTCCTGTCGGTGTGCTACGGTGGGGGGGTGCTCCTCTCCTGCTGGGTTGCAACTCCGTATCTTACCTGCCTCACGGGTTGCCGAGTCCTCTCAGGTGCAGCTGCAGCCTGGTGTTGTCCTGTATCTTCTGGTCTCTCTTTTAGGAATAGTTGTATTTGCTGTATTATCATAAATATATTTGGTTTTGGGAGGAGATTTCTGCTGCCCTTCTCACGCCACCATCTTCCTGCTATTCTTTCATTCTTAGAGATCCTTTTTTCTCTTTGTGCCTCAGCTTATTTGTTTTCCTCTTCTCTAGTTTCTATTTCATTTATCATCTCCTCCACCACATCCAGTCTGCTTTTAATACCATCCACTTTGCTCTTCAATGATTGGATCTCCAACCATAATTCATTCCTAAATTCTTGAATATCTTTCCATACTTCCATTAGCATGTTAATTTTTATTTTGAACTCCCTTTCATGGAGATTCATGAAGTCAATATCATTTAAATCTTTCTCCAGTGTTGTATTTATAATTTTACTGTGGACCAGGTTCCTTTGGTGTTTCATATTTGTGTATGGCGCCCTCTAGTGCCCAGAAGTTCTACTCCCTGGAGCTGCTCAGCCCCTGAAGCAATGTTGGGAATTGCAGGGGAGTGGTATTGGTGCCTTGGTGGAGGAAAGAGCTGTTTCCTGGTTCCTGCCTGCTATGCCTGTCTCCACTGCCTGAAAAAGTGGGCCGAGCACACAGGTATAAGCCTCTGTGCTTTGTGTTTTTAATTGCTGTAGACAGATCTTCCCTCTGGGTGGCCTAACACCAGGGTAAGGTTTCCCGATTTGCAAGCCTGGTGGGGCTGGCCAGGAGAAAGGTGCAGTAGTCTGCCTGTCACAGAAGGGGTTCTTGGAGCTATGTAGGTAGCCAGGGAGCTGGAGCACCTGAAGATCATGAAAGCTCCAAATCTGCTGGGCAGAGTGCACCTGGATAATTTTTTCTACCTCTCCTTTCTCCTGAGCAGTAAACTCTGTGCCATCCTTGCCCCTTTAACAACCCTCTTGCTAAGGGCTTTTTTGTTAGGAAGTCTGTCAGACTGCCTGCCTTTCTTTTGTCCCAGAGCAGCTCTATTTGGATCCCTGCTTTCCACAAGCAGCTGGAATCTTAGTCTCTCCAGGAATTCTGCCTGTCTTAGCTTTCCAAACCCCTAATTATGAGAGTATTATGCAAGCACCATGAAATGTAGGTTTTGCTCCCAGAGAATATCTTCATAGTTAGGTATTCAGCAGTCCCATATCTCCACTCCCTCCCTGCTCCCTTCCTTTTCCTCCTGCTGATGAGCTGGGGTGGAGGAAGGGCTTGAATCCCTCAGGACCACAGCTTTAATACATTACCCTTTTCCATAAGGTCTGCTCTTGTCTCCAGGTGTATGCAGTTTGTTGTCGTCCTCTTTCCTGTTGCTCTTTCAAGAGTAGTTGTATTAGTTATATCTTCATATTATATGCGGTTTTAGGAGGAAGCCTCTGTCTCACCTCTCACACCACCATCTATAATCCAATTTCCTAGATTCCTTTCTTTTTGTCTTTTTTGTATGTACTATTTATTTTTACTTTGCAATTCCATGAGGCTTACAAAAGACATCTTTTATTTATAACAATTTATTTTAAGTTGATAACAATGTAAATTCAAATGCATTATAATGCTCTACATTTTACTCATTCCTCAATGTTTTATGCTTTTAATGTCACAATTTATGTATTTTTATCTTATGCATCTATTAAAAAATTATTGTAGTTATTTATTTTTATTACTTCTGCCTTTATCCTTCATACTATTTTTAAATGATTAAGCAACCAGCTGTACATTTGATTATTTTTAATTTTACTAAATACTTACCTTTACCAATGAGATTTATACTTTCATATGCTATCCTGTTGCTAAGTAGTGCCCCTTCATCTCACTTTAAACAAGTCACTTTGAAATTTATTATAAGGATTGTCTATTGGTAATGAACCTCTTCAACTTTTGTGTGTCTAGAAAAGTCTGTCTTCCCTCAATTATGAAGGACAACATTGCTAGTTAACAGTTTCTTCCTTCTTTCAACACTTTGAATATAGTGTGCTTCTCCCTTTTGGCCTTTAAATTATCTGTGGAAAAATCTGTTGATTGTCTTATTGGGGTTCCCATATATATGAAATTTGTTTTTCTCCTGTTGCTTTTAAGATTATCTTCTTGTCTTTTAACTTTTGACATTTAATTGCAATGTGTCTTGGTGTCATTCTCCTTGGGTTAATTTATTTGGAATTCACTGGACTTCCTGAATCTTGTTATCTATATCCTTCCCAAGTTTATTGAAGTTTTCAGCCATTACTTCTTCATATATGCTTTCTTACACTTTTCCTCTCTTTTCTTCTAGGACTCCTATATTGCAAATATTGGTCCATTTGGTATTTAATATAAGTTCTCTAAGTTATTTCATTCTTTTTTCTTTTTGTTTCTCTCATTAGATGAGTTCAATTTCCCTTTCCTTAAGCTCACTGATATGTTATTCTGATTTATTCAGTATGCTGTTGAACATGTCTATCATATATTTAAGTGCAGTTATTGTATTCTTCAGCTATGTGATTTCTCTATGGTACTTTATTGTTTTCTCTCTGTTGAAATTCTCTCTTTGCTCATCCATTTTTCTTATGCTTTTTGTGAGCATCTTTATGACTATTTTGAATTCTTTATAAAGTTAATCAGTTATCTCCATTCCATTGTCTCTTTCTTGGGTTTTATCTTGTCCTTTCATTTGAAACATATTCCTTTATTTGTTCATTTTCCTTGACTCTGCGTTTCTATGCATTAGATAAAACAGCCACCTCCCCAAGTCTTGAAGGAGTGGCCTCACTTAGCATATTAACTTTATCATTAAATCCTACTCTAGCTCTTGGTTATTTCTCAAACATCTGTGATTGTCTAAGCATCCTATTTTATTTTAGTGACTCCCAATAGTTGAGAGTGTGCCAAGACCCGCCAGTGTCCCAAGGAGCAGACCTTAGCAGCTAGATTCAGGCTTAATGGAAGCTAGAACCTCAAGCAGCAGCTTTTAAAGTGTGCAAATATATCCTTTTAAGTAAATACTGGGAGATGATGTTTTTATTTGCTTCCTCTGCTCTGAGCCCTGGAGTGATAGCTATTTAATAACTGTTTCCTGGTTTGCTATCTTCCCCTTGAACCTATATCACAAGTCCTGCTGGTCAAAATCAGGCTACCAAGGTATTTATCTTCTTGTTCAGCAGCCACAAAAGCCAGTGTGCCAGAGAGGCGCAGTAACTCTTTTCTTAAAGATACTGATGTCATTGTATAGGATACTGAAGGCAAACAAATATGATATTTGCAGGCTTACAGTGTCTCTGGACATGATTTTAGTCAGCATGTAGATGTGTGTTTAATTAGAAACTTGCTCCTCAGACCATAGCTGTAAAGATATGACAATAGACATTTCACAGAAAGACTGAGGATGCTTTTCAGTTTGCTATCCTGTATTGTGCATTGGGAGGATAGCTGGTAATGAACTGTTTCTTATTTTTGTTACAGTCCTACATGACTGATGAAAATAAGTCTTCCTGGCCACCAAAGCCAGGATATAAAGGGTGTTACCTGGGCATTAATTGCAAAAACTGGGGCACTAAATGTGTGCACAAGTTGCTTTATGAGAGATAAAATATCCATGGAGCATGGCAGAGTGAGAGCACAAAGATAGTGCCCATCTTCTGAGTTCTCTTTAAAGGATTAGAGTCAGCCCTCAGTTGAATCTTTAATTAGGAGCTTACCTCTCAGGCTGCAGCTATGAAATTAATAAGCCTCTTTGATAGAAAGACTGGCTACTTCAGTTTGTTGCTGCTCTGTTGTGCCTTAGGGATAGCAGGTTAAGAACACTTTCTCTGTTTGTTATAGTTCAATGGAACCTATAAGCATAATCCCCAACTGCCACCAGAGCCAGGTAATCAGGAAGTGTCCCCTACATGGCAACTACAAAAATCAGGGTTATATATGAGCATGCAAACTCCTTTCTAGGAGATGCTGTCCTCCTGGATCAAAACATAGTGAAGAACAAAGATGGTTTCCTCTGCCCTATGTCTTTGGAGTGTATTTCAGTAGGCCCACTTGTGTTTTAAAATAGATGTCTACTGCACAGTTTAAAGATAAGCAAATAGAAAAGATGGTGGCATGAGTGGTGAGACAGAAACCTCCTCCCAAAGCCACACATAATATGAAAATATAGAAAATGCAACTAATCTGAAAAAGCAACAGGAAAGAAGTCTGAAATAGACTGACTACATCTGGGAAACAGAGCAGACCTCATGAGAAAGGGTAAAGTACCAAAGCCATGATCTGGCTGTACCCAAGCCATTCCCCCAACCCAGCTTACCAGTGGGATGAAGAGAAATGGAGCAGGGAGACGGTGGAGACCTAGGACTGCTGAAAAGCCTGGGAGATCTGCTCTGGGAGCACAAACATGTTGCTCTTGATATTAGTGGGGTTGGAAAGCTAAAACAGACAGAGTATTTGGAGAGACTGAGATTCCAGCTGCTTGTGGAGAACAAATATCCACAACTGGCCACTCTGGGACAAAAGAAAGACAGACACTCTGAGAGACTTCCTAACAGCAATAGGGCTGCTAAATGGGCAAGGGTTTCACAGAGATTTCCTCTCAGGAGAAAGGACAGATGGAAAAACTTGTCTCAGGGCACTCAGCCCAACAGTTTGGGATAGCAGGTTAAGCACACTTTACCTTTGGCGCTTCAGGAACTCCATCGCCCTGGCTTGCAACACAGCTCTGGGGTCCCCCACCATGATATGCACCTTGCTGCTTCTTCTTCCCAGCCAGCAGTGGCTCACAAAATGGCTGCCCCACAATTGAACCAAGCCAGCCAGAGGGTGGCCCTGCCTACATCATCTACAAGTACATAGCATAAAGGATCCTCTCTCCATGCTTGGCCCACTGGCCCTGGAAGTGGAGGCAGGCACTGCTGCTGGGAAGCAGGAAAGAGCTCTTTCCTCCAGGCAGGCACCACCATCGCTCACCTGCAACCCTGCCATCACTGCCGGGGATGAGCAACTCCAGATACTAGAGCTTCACGGCACTAGAGGGTGCCACATACAAATAAGAAACATCAGAGGAAACTGGTATAAACAAAAATCTGACAAACACCAGAAAAGGACCAAGTGAAACTGAACTCACCAATCTTCCTGAAAGAGATTTTGAAACAGAAATCATAAATATGCTCAAGATACAGAAAAATATTCAAGATCTTATGGAGGAATTCAAGAAAGAAATAGAAACTTTGAAAAATACAGTATCCAAATGAAACATACAATGGAGTCATTTAAAAGAAGATTAGATGAAGCAGAGGAGACTACAGTAAATGAAATAGAAATGAGAGAAATGAAATACAAAGAAGCTAAGGCAAAGAGAGAAAAAAGGATCTCTAGGAATGAAAGAATTATGGAGAGAACTGTGTGAGCAATCCAAAAGCAAAAATATTTGCATTATAAAGGTAACAGAAGAAGAGAGAGAAAAAGAGGTAGAAAGTGTCTTTGAGGAAATAATTGCTGAAAACTTCCCCAAACTAGGGATGGAGATAGCCTCTCAGGCCAAGAAGATGCACAGATCTCCCAACACAAGGGACACAAGGAAGACAACAGCAAGGCATATAATACTTAAAATGGCAAAGATCAAGGAAAAGGACAAAGTATTAAAAGCAGCCACAGAAAGATAAAGGTTACATAAAAGTAAAAACCATCAGGCTATCATAAGACTTCACAACAGAAATCCTACAAGCCAGAAAAGAATGGTATGATATATTTAATGCAATGAAATAGAAGGGTCTAGAACAAAGAATACTCTATCCAGAAAGAATATCATTTAAATTTAAAGGAAAGATTAAAAATTTTCCAGCTAAGCAAAAATTGAAAGAATTTACCTGCCAAACACCATCTCTACAGTGTATTTTGGAGGCACTGCTATACATGGAAGTGTTTCCAAGGCTAAATAGCTGTCACTAGTGGAAATAAAACCACAGTAAAGAAAGTAGATAAATTAATTACAAAGCAAATGAACAATTAAATCAATTACCCCCAAAGGCAGTCAAGGGACAGAAAAATAGTACAGAATATGATACCTAATATACAAAGAATGGAGGAGGAAGAAAAAGGAGGAAAAAAAAGAACCTTTAGATTGTGTTGGTAAAAGCATACTAAGTGCACTAAGTTAGACTGTTAGATAGTAAAGAAGTTACCCTTGAACCTTTTGTAACCACGAATCTAAAGCCTGCAATGGCAATAAGTACATATCTATCTATAATTACCCTAAATGTAAATTGTCTGAATGCACCAATCAAAAGACATAAATTTAGTGAATGGATAAAAAACAAGACCTGTCTATATGCTGCCTACAAGAGACTCACTTCAAACCCAAAGACATACACAGACTAAAAGTAAAGGGAAATAAAAAGATAATGCATGCAAATAATAGGGATCAAAAAGCAGGACTTACAGTACTGGTGTCAGATAAAATGGATTTCAAAGCAAAGAAAATAACAAGAGACAAAGAAGGATATTACATAATGATGAATGGGTTACTCCAACCACAGAACATAACCATTATAAATATCTATGTACCCAACATAGGAGCACTTAGGTAGTTAAATAAATACTAACAGAATTAAAAGATGAAATATAATGCAATGCATTCATATTAAGAGACTTCAACACACCACTCACTCCAAAGGACAGATCAACAATACATAAAATAAGTAAGGAGACAGAGGCACTGAACAACACATTAGAACAGATAGACCTTACAGACATCTACAGAACTCTACACCCAAGAGCAGCAGGATGCACCTTCTTCTCAAGTGCACAAGGAAGATTTTAAAGAATAGATTATATACTAGGCCACAAAAATAGCCTCACTAAATTCAGAAGGATTGAAATTGTACCAACCAACTTTTCAGACCACAAATGTATGAAACTAGAAATAATTTATGCAAAGAAATAAAAAAGCCCACAAACACATGGAGACTTAACAACATAATCCTAAATAATAAATGGATCAAAGACCAAATAAAAAAAGAGAATAAGCAATATATGGAGACAAATGACAACAATAATTCAGCATCTCAAAATCAGTGGGATGCCGTGAAGGCCGTGCTAAAGGGAAGTATACTGCAGTGCAGGCTTACCTCAGGAAAGAACAATCACATATGAATAGTCTAAGCTCACAATGAGTGAAACTAGAAAAAGAACAAATGATGCACAAAGTCAGCAGAATGGGGGACACAATAAAGGTTAAAGCAGAAATAAATAAAACAAGAAGAATAAAACAATAGAATCAATGAAAGTAGGAGCTGGTTCTTTGAGAAAATTAACAAAATTGATAAGCTTCTAGCCAGACTTATCAAGAAAAAAAGACAGTTTACACACATAAGCAGAATAAGAAATTAGAAAGGAAAAATCACTACGGACATCACAGAAATACAAAGAATTATTTGAGAATACTATGAAAAATTATATGCTAAAAAATTGGATAACCAAGAAGAAATGGACAACTTTCTAGAAAAATACAACTTTCCAAAGCTGACACAGAAAGAAACAGAGAATCTGAACAGAACAATTACCAGCAATGAAAGTGAACTGGTAATCAAAACAATACCTAAGAATGAAATCCCTGGACCAGATGTCTTCACCACAGAATTTTATCAAACATTCAGAGAGGATCTAATACCTATCCTCCTTAAAGTTTTCCAAAGTAGAAGAGGAGGGAATACTTCCAAATAATTCTACAAAGCCAGCATCACTCTAATACCCAGACAAGGCAAAGGCACAACAAAAAAAGAAAACTACAGACCAATATCCCTGATGAACATAGATGCAAAAATATTCAACATCATCAACCATCAACAAAAGGAAGGACAAAAATCACACGATCATCTCCATAGATGTTGAAAAAGCATTTGACAATATTCAACATCCATTCATGATAAAAACACCCAACAAAATGGGTATAGAGGCCAGGTATCTCAAAATAATAAAGACCATATATGACAAACCCACAGCCAACATCATACTTATAAGCAAGAAGCTGAGAGCTTTTCACCTAAGTTTGGGAACAAGACAGGGATGCCCACTCTCCCCACTTTTATTTAACATAGTGCTGTAGGTCCTAGCCATGGCAATCAGACAAAACAAAGAAATAAAAGGCATCCAGATTGCTAAGGAATAAGTCAAACTGTCACTATTTGCAGATGACATGATATTGTACATAAAAAACCCTAAAGACTCCACTCCAAAACTACTATCTGAATCTAATATCTGAATGGAGAAAAGTTGCAGAATACAAAATTAATACAAAGAAATATGTTGCATTCCTATACACTAATGATGAACTAGCAGAAAGAGAAATCAGGAAAACAATTCCATTCACAATTGCATCAAAAATAATAAAATGCGTAGGAATAAACCTAACCAAGGAAGTGAAAAACCTATAACCTGAAAAATACAAGACACTCTTAAAAGAAATTAAAGAGGACACTAACAATGGAAATTCATCCCATGCTTTCGGCTAGGAATATTTTATATTGTCAAAATGGCCATCCTGCCTAAAGCAAGTTACAGATTCAATGCAATCCCTATCAAAGTACCAACAGCATTTTTCAACAAACTGGAACAAATAGTTCTAAAATTCACATGGAACCATAAAACACCCCGAATAGCCAAAGCAATGCTGTGAAAGAAGAATAAAGCAGGGGGGATCTCACTTCCCAACGTCAAGCTCTACTAAAAAGCCTCAGTAATCAAGACAATTTGGTACTGGCACCAGAACAGACACATAGGCCTGTGGAACAGAATAGAGAGTCCAGATATTAACCCAAGCATATGTGGTCAATTAATGTATGATAAAGGAGCCATGGGTATACAATGGGGAAATGAGAGCCTCTTCAACAGCTGGTGTTGGCAAAACTGGACAGCTACATGTAAGAGAATGAAACTGGACTACTGTCTAACCCCATACACAAAAGTAAACTCGAAATGGATCAAAGACCTGAATGTAATTCATGAAACCATAAAACAATAAAACACTTAGAAACAAACATAGGGAAAAATAAACTGGACATAAACATGAGCGACTACTTCATTAACATATCTCCCTGGGCAAGGGAAACAAAAGCAAAAATGAACAAGTCAGACTATATCAAGATTAAAAGCTTCTGTACAGCAAAGGACATCATCAGCAGAACCAAAGGACATCCTACAGTATGGGAGAATATATTCATAAATGATATATCCGATAACGGGTTGACATCCAAAATATATAAAGAACTCATGCACCTCAACAAACAAAAAGCAAGTAATCCAATTAAGAAATGGTCAGAGGACATGAATAGACACTTCTCCAAAGAATAAATTCAGATGGCCTACAGGCACATGAAAAGATGCTCCACATCGCTAATCATCAGAGAAATGCAAATTAAAACCACACTGAGATATCACCTCACACCAGTAAGGATTGCCCACATCCAAAACACAAACAACAACAAATGTTGGCGAGGATGTGGATAAAAGGGAACCCTCCTACACTGCTGGTGGGAATGCAAATTAGTTCAACCATTGTGGAAAACAGTATGGAGGTTCCTCAAAAACTCAAAATAGAAATACCATTTGACCCAGGAATCCCAGTCCTAGGAATTTACCCTAAGAATGCAGCAGTCCAGTTTCAAAAAGACAGATGCACCCCTATGTTTATGGCAGCACTATTTACAATAGCCAAAAAATGGAAGCAACCTAAGTGTCCATCAGTAGATGAGTGGATAAAGAAGATGTGGTATGTATACCCAATGGAATATTATTCAGCCATAAGACGAAAACAAATCCTACCATTTGCAACAACATGGACAGAGCTAGAACGTATTATGCTCAGTGAAATAAGCCAAGCGGAAAAAGACAAGCATCAAATGATTTCACTCATATGAGGAGCATAAGCGCAAAGAAAATACTGAAAGAAAAAAACAGCAGCAGACTCGCAGAACCCAAGAATTGACAAATATTTACCAAAGGAAAGGGACTGGGGAGGATCGGCCGGAAGGGAGGGACAAGGGGGGAAAAGGGGCATTACCATTCGGAGACATAATGTGGGGGGGGGCGGGGCGGGCTGTACAACTCAGAGAAGACAAGTAGTGATTCTATAGCTTCTCAGTACGCTTATGGACAGTGACTGTAATGGGGTTGGTGGGGGTGACCTGATGAAGTGGATAGTTTAATAACCATAATATTGCACATTTAATTGTACATTAATGATACCAAAATAAATTTTAAAAAATACACATGCATTATAAAAATAAAGATAGGAAAATAAAATACCATATTTTTACCCAAAAAATGGGCAAAGGATATGAACAGACACTTCTCCAAAGGAGAAATTCAGATGGCCAGTAGGAACATGAAAAGATGCTCCACATCCTTAATCATCAGAGAAATGCAAATTAAAACCACAATGACATATCATCTCACACCAGTTAGGATGGCCAACATGCAAAACACAAGCAACAACAATGTTGGCAAGTATGTGGCGAAAGGGGAACCCTCCTACACTGCTGGTGGCAATGTAAATTAGTTCAACCATTGTGGAAAGCAGTATGGAGGTTCCTCAGAAACCTCAAAATAGAAGTACCATTTGACCCAGAATTCCAATCCTAGGAATTTACCCTAAGAATGCAGCAGCCCTGTTTCAAAAAGACATATGCACCCCTATGTTTATTGCAGCACTATTTACAATAGCCAAGAAATGGAAGCAATCTAAGTGTCCATGAGTAGATGAATGGGTAAAGAAGATGTGGTACATATACACAATGGAATATTATTCAGCCATAAGAAGAAAACAAATCCTACCATTTGTAACTACCTGGATGGAGCTGGAGGATATTTTGCTCAGTGAAATGAGCCAGGTGGAAAAAGCAAGTATTAAATGATTTCAGTCATCTGTGGAGTATAAGAACAAAGAAAAAAGTGAAGTAACAAAACAGCAGCAGACTCACAGAACCCAAGAATGGACTGACAGTTACCAAAGGGAAATGGACTGGGGAAGATCGGTGGGAAGGGAGGGACAAGGGGGAAAAAGGGAGTATTATGATTAGCTCACATAATGTAGCAGGGGGGGCGGATACAGGGAAGGCAGTATAGCACAGAGAAGATAAGTAGTGACTCTATAGCATCTTACTATGCTGATGGGCAGTGGGTGTAATGGTGTATGTGGTGGGGACTTGATGATGTGGGGGGTCTAGTAACCATAATGTTGTTCATGTAATTGTACATTAATGATACCAAAAAATAAAAAGGCAGTGGAGGTTGTGTAATACCATTTGCCTTTTTGAAATTCTCTGGGCAGGGATCAAAATCTTGCATATAGGGAAAAAGTTCATGGATTGTTGTGGATATTGGTGTTGTAAATTCTCTCTAAACATATTCATAGTCATCCTGGGGCTAGAATTCCTTAATTTCTCCACCTGGCATGCACCCCAGTCAAATCATAGGGCCTGGCCTTTACTTTTGGATTTTCAGCCTTAGTCTCATGTTACCATTCCCAAAACTTCATATACTCTGGCTCAATCTCAGCCCTTAGATCCATACTCAGACACAAGGCCCCTATTCCAGGATTTAGCAGAGCAGGGAGTCAGGGGGAAGTGATATAATAGAAAATAATCAAACATTTTTATGCCACTTGCCTGTCATTTTTAGTGTTCCTTTCCTTTAAATTATAGTATTATGACACCAAGCTATAAATTTTCATAATAGAAAATATTTTTTTCCAGCTTTATTGAAAAATAAATGATAAAGCCGTTTATACTGACACATCAGGTTGTACAAACTGGTGATTTGATATACATATACACTGTAAAATGATTACCATGATAAAGTTAATTAACACATCTATCACTTCACAGTTAACTTTTTTCTTTTTGTGACAAGAATGCTTAAGATCTACTCTCAGTTTATTTCAAGTATACAACATTATAAAATTCATGCTAGATATTAGATTCTCAGAACTTTTTACCTTATAATTGAAAATGTACACCCTTTAACCATTACTCCAATTCCCCCACCCACCAGCCCCTGACAACTACCACCATTCTATTCTGTCTATGAAATATGCTTTTTCTTTTCAGATTCAACATGTAAGTGATACTACAGAGTATTTGTCTTTCTCTGTCTGGCTTATTCCACTTAGCATAAAGCTGTCCAGGTTCATCACAAACGTTAGGATTTCCTTATTTCTCATGGTTTCTTTATCTCTTTCTCTAGAGATTATATATAATATATAAATTTTATATAGTCTTCTTTATTCATCCATCAATGGACACTTCAATTATTTCCACATCTTGGCTATGGTGAGTAATGCTAAAATGAACATGGGTGTGCAGATATTTATTTGAGATACTGATTTCATTTCCTTTAGCTATATATCCAGAAATGCGATTGTTGAATCACATGGTAGCTCTATTTTTATTTTTTTAGAATTCACCATAATGTCCTCCATAATGGAGGTACCAATATCTATCCCCACCATCAATGCACAAGGGTTCACCTTTCTCCACATCCTTTCTATAACTTGTTATTTATTATCATTTTTATAATAACCATCCTAAGAGGTATGAGGTGATATCTCATGGACTGGATGTCGATTTCCCTGATGATTAGTGATATTGAGCACCTTTTTATGTACCTGTTCACCATTTGTATGTCTTCATTGGTGAAATGTCTATTCAGGTCCTTTGCTCATGACTTAATTGGGTCATTTGTTTGTTGTTATTGATTTGTATGAGTTCCTTACATATTTTGGATATTAACCCCTTATCTGATATATGGTTTGCAAATATTTCCTATCATTCCATAGGTCTTCTTTCAATTTACTGATTGTGCCTTTGCTGTGTAGAATTAATTTCATATAGTTCCACTTGTTCATTTTAGCTTTTATTGCCTATACTTTTGATACCATATCCAAAACGTTATTGACAACTCTTAGAATTTTATGGTTTCAGGTCTTTTGCTTCATTTTGAGTTACTTTTTGGGAGTGGTATAATATAGGGGTCCCGTTTCATTCTTTTGCATGTGGATAGCTAGTTTTCCAAGCATCATGTATTGAAGAGAGTATCCTTTCCACATTGCATATTCCCTGCATCTTCATCAATTGTTATATGCGTGGGTTTATTTCTGGGCTCTATGTTCTATTTTTTTGGTCTAGGTGCCCATTTTTATGTCAGAACCATACTCTTTTGATTACTATAACTTTTTAATATATTTGAAATCATGAAGTGTGATGCCTCCAGCTTTGTTATTATTTCTCAAAATCGCATTGGCCATTTGGGCTATTTAGTGGCTCCATATAAATTTTAGGATTTTTTTCCGTTATTTTGAAAAATGCCATTGGAATTTTGAATGAGATAAACCTTCAGCTACTAACAGTCTTTAGTTGTAAACTGTGAATTAGTAATCTGATAGGAGAGATTAATGTCTTGAAGGAATAAGAATTCTAAAGACGGCACACTTTCAAAGATGACAAATTGCCCTATAATCCTTCAAGATTCATGTACTAAATTTTATGAAACATAATTAAAAGTTCAGAAAGCAGAATAATATGTGACACTGTGAATAAAAATCACCTCTGCAGTATTTACAGATGTAGATGATATTGGGCTTTTGTTCCTTAACATTTGTCAATTTCTGATAAATAATATAAAATTCCTGGTACATTAAACTTTCTGATGGTTGTATTTTATTATGTGAAATAAAGTCTAATATAATCATGAAATAGTTTTTGATAAATTTTATTTGTAATCACCTTTTTTCTAATAACAAGAAATACCACTGATTTTGTAGAAAAATGTATACCATACATAGTTGGTAGCAAAATTTTTTCTTAATTTGGTTTGTTTAAATGGTTCTGAGATCTTATTAAAATTTTTTGAAAAAAATCTAATGAACAGGGCAGAGTGCATTTGAAATCTGGGACACCACTTTAGGAGAGAACACATTAAAAAAGAAGCATGAAAATATTGAGATATAGTAGGAAAAGCATCAGGAAGTTTGTAGATATTCATCCTTATTATACTTTTCTTTAGCTGCATAGTGTCAAAACTTCTTTCCTATGTATAGGAACACAACACCATTGTGTGTCTTTGTGGAAAGTAGGAAGGATTGACTAATTGGATTTTCATACCCAGGAATATAAAAATGGAAAGATGACAAAGAAGCAGGAAATAGGAATTCATTCCATAGGTGATAGCAAAAATAACATCCAATTACAGTGCATAAAGCAACACTTTTCATTGATATCTTGAGCCACCCAATATCCTGTGAATAAATTATCTTGTGATGTTAACAAGATAAAAGTTTCTATTTCTTGCAACCAAGAACACAGACCAAAACAGGAGATGAAGACTGATGAATAATGCTGTTTGTAACAACAACATGAGGCAGGAAGGATTAATTACAAGACTTGTAGGTTACCCCACTTGGATGGGGCATGGGCATTGGTATGGTCCCACTTGCTTATTTTTAATTTTGTTGTCTATGCTTTAAGTGTGAAATAAAAAAAAAAGAAAAACAAAAATATTGCCATTATCACTGTGAAGGGGCTTACTGTTTTCCTTGAGGAGTTTTATATGGTTTCAGGTCTTATATCCAAATCTATAATCCATTATGAGTTAATTTTTGTATGGTATAAAATAGTTGTCCAATTTCATTATTTTATGTGGGGCTGTCTAGTTTTCCCAGCACGATTTATGGAAGAGACTCTCTTTCCTCCATTGTATATTCTTGCCTTCTTTGTATTATATTGATTGACCATAAATATGTGGGTTTATTTCTGAACTCTACATTCTGTTACACTAATCTATGTGCCTTTTCTTATGTCAATATACCTACTCTTGATTACCATAGTTTTGTAATATAGCTTGGAATCAGGAAGTGTGATGCCTCTAGGTTTGTTCTTCCTCAAAATTGCTTTGGCTATTTGGGAGTCTTTTGTGGTTCCTTATAAATTTTAAGGTCATTTGTTCTATTTATGTGAAAAATGCCTTTGGAATTTTGACATATTTCATTTAATCTGTACATTGTTTTGGGTATTATGGACATTTTAATGATATTCATTCTTCCATTTATATGTGACTTCTTCAATTTTTTCCTTAATGTCTTATAGTTTTCAGTGTACAGATCTCTCACCGCTTTTGCTAAATTTGTTCTTAGGTATTTCATTCTTTTTGATGCAATTGTAAATGGAATTGGTTTCTTAATTATTCTTTTTTATAATTTGTTATTAATGTATAGAAATACAACAGAGTTTTATTTTGGTTTTGTATCCTACAAATTACTGAATTCACTTTTTACATGTAATAGTTTTTTGGAGGCGTGTTTAGGGTTTTTTATATATAGTAGCATGCCATCTGCAAATAGTGACAGTTTCACCTATTTTCCAATTTGAGAGCCTTTTATTTATTTTTCTTGTTTAATTGTTCAGGCTAGGACTTGCAATACCTTCTTAAATAAAAACAGTGAAAGTGGGCATCCTTGTCTTGTTCCTGATCTTAGAGGAAAAACTTTCAGCTTTTTACTATTGAGTATGATTTTAGCTGTGGGATTTTTATATATGCCTTTATTATATTGAAGTACATTCCATCTATATCCACTTTATACAGGTAACTTTTTATCATAAGTGAATGTTGAATTCTGTCAAATGTTTTATTCTGCATCTATTGAGATGATTATATGATTTGTATCCTTCATTTTATTAATGTGGTATATTACACTGTTTGATTTGTGAATGTTGGACTATCCTTGATCCTTTTAATGTATTGTTGTATTCGGTTTGCTAATATTTTATTGAGGAGTTTTGGGTCTATATGCATCAGGGATATGGGCATGTATTTTTTTTTTCTTATGGTTTCTTTGGGTTTTGTATTAAGGTAATACTGACATTATAAATTGTGTTTGGAAGTATTCCCTCTCCTTATATTTTTTTCAAAGAGTAAAGGAAACATTAGTATTAATTATTCTTTAATTTTGTGGTAGAATTCACCAGTGAAGCCATCTGTCCCTGGACTTTTAATTGTTGTGAGGTCTTTGATTACTAATTCATTCTCCTTACTAGTAATTGGTATGTTCAGATTTTCTATTTGTTAATGATTCAGTCTTCACATGTTGCATGTTTCTAGGAATTTACCCATTTCTTTTATGTTGTACAGTGTGTTGGCATATGTGGCTTTGCATTTTAAATTTTTGTTCATCCAATTAATTTTTGTGTAGGGTTTAAGTTCTGTGTCTAGATTAAAATTTTTGAATGCAGATGTCCAGTTGTTCTAGCATCATTTGCTAAAAAATTTGTCATTTTTCCTTTGTATTTCCTTTGCTCCTTTGTCAATGATCAGTTGACTATATTTATGAGGGTTTATTTTGGGGCTCTCTTTTCTATTCTACTAACTTGTCTATCCTCTCACCAATACTATACTGTCTTGATTACTGTAGTTTTATAGTAAGTCTTGAATTCAAATAATGTCAGTCCTCCAACTTTGTTCTTCTCCTTAATGTTGTGTTGGCTTTTCTTGGATTTTTGACTCTCCATTTAAGTTTTATAATCAATTTATCAATATCTACAAATTATTTGCTAAGATTCTGACTGGGGTTACAATGTATAGATAGTAAGAACTGACATCTTGACGATATTGAGTCTTCCTATCCATGTATGAGGAATTTCCCCTCATTTATTTAGTTCTTTGGTTTTTTTGTTTTTTTGTCTTTATATAGATCTCATACATATTTCATGAAATTTATACTGAGGTATTTCATTTGGGGGTATTCTAATGGTAATCTGTTTTTAATTTGAATTTCCACTTGTTCACTGCTAGTATATAGCAAAGTGATTGACATTTATATATTAACCTTGTATTTTGAAACCTTGCTATAGTCACATGTTAATTCTAAGCTGTTTTCAGCAATTCTTTGAGATTTTTCTACAAAGACAATACCATCTATGAACAAAGATCATTTTATTCTTTCTCAATCTGTGTTTCACTTCCTTTCCATGTTTTATCGCATTAGCATTCCCAATGTTATGTTGAAAAGCAATGTTAGGAGGGGTCATCCTTGCCTTATTCCAAATTTCAGCAGGAAAACTTCTAGTTTTAATATGATGTTAGCTGAAAGTATTTTGTGGATGTTCTTTATCATGATGAAGAAGTTCTCTCTTCTTGTTTTGTTGAACTTTTGTCATGTGTCAAATGCTTTTTCTACATTTGTTGATATAGCCATGGGATTTTTTTTCTTAAACTTGATGCAGTGGGCTACATCTTCAGATGTGGAACCAGCTTTGCACACTTGGGATAAATCAACTTAGTCATGGTGTAAAATTTTTTATACATTACTGCACTCGCTTTGCTAATGTGTTGAGGATTTTGTATGTTTTCATGAGAGATTGTGTTTTCTTTTCTTGAAATGACTTTTTCATTGAAATGTTTTGGTATTAGTGTAATATACATCCGATAGAATGATTTAGTATTTCCTTTACTTCTATCTTTTGAAAGAGATTATACACAATTAGTAATATTTATTTCTTAAATATTGGAATTCACCAGAAAGCCCCTCCAGGCCTGGTACTTTCTCTTCTGGGCTATTATTATTAATACCTTTAATAGACAGAAGCCTTTTCAGATTTTATATTTCTTCTTGTATTAGTGTTAGCATATTGTATCTTTCAGGAATTAATTTCACTTAGGTTATCAAATTTGTGGGCATAGAGGTATTCATATTATTCATTTATTATCATTTTGTGATCCATGGATATATAGTTATATACCTTCTTTATTTCTGATGTGTCATTTTTATCTTCTCTCATTTTTCTTGGGTTACTGGGTTGTTGATTGTTTTCATATACCTAGCTTTTAATTTTATGAATTTTCTCTATTGATTTCTTATTTTCAAGTTTACTGATTTGTGCCCTAATTTTTATTATTTATTTTATTTTTGATTATTTTGTATTCAGTTTGATCTTTTTCTAGTTTCATAAGGTTAATGCTTAATATTTTATTTTAGTTCATTCTTCTTTTCTAATATATACATTCAATGCTATAAATTTCCCTTGAAGCACTGTTTCATTGCATCTCATAGATTTGATGTTATATTTTCATTTAGTACAAAATATTTTAAAATCTATTTCTTCTTCACCCCGTTATATTGGAATGTTTATTTTTATTTTCATAACAATATTATAAATATCCCTTTAATTTTTTTGTGTCTCAAGTATATGTAACACAGGAAGAAGATACATTTTAACATACTTAATACAATGTGGTATTAATCTAGAAATCTGCTGAGCAATGTCATCTCTATATATTTTTTTCATATCCTGATTATTGCAGAATTTAAATTCCACTTCTAAAACTTATTTTCCTTGTGTTGGGAATTCTTAGGATTTACTCTCTTAACAACTTTCATATATACCACACAGCAGGGTTAACAATAGTCATCATGTTTTACATTAAATCCCCAGTACTTATCTTATAACTGGAAGTTTGTACCTTTGGAACACTGTTATCCAATTCCCCTCCTACCACCCACTGTGCCTGATAATCATAAATCTGATTTTTCTTCTATGAGTTTATTTTATCTTTTCTTTAGTTTTCATTTGTGAGATCATACAGTACTTATCTTCCTGTTATGACTTATTTAACTTACCATAATGCTATCAAGGTACATTTATATTGCCACAAATGGCAGGCTCTCCGTTTTCCTGCCTGAAGAATATTCAAATATATATAAAAAACATTATCCATTCATCTAGCATGGACACTTAGGTTGTTCCCATGTATTAGCTATTTTAAATAATGTTGCTATGAACATAGGGGTACAGATATCTCTTTGACTAGTGTTTTCATTTATCTGAATATATTCCTAGAAGTGGAATTGGTGGATTATATGGTAGGTTCATTTTTCATTTTTTGAAGAAACAACATACTGTTGTCCATAGTGGCTGTACCAATTTACAATCCCACTAGAAGTGCACAAGGATTCCCTTTTATCCACATCCTCACTAGCATTTTTTATCTTTTGTCTTTTTGATGATAGCCATTCTAAAGCATGAAGTGATATCTCATTTTGATTTGGATTTGCATTTCCTTAATGATTGCTGATGTTGAGCATCTTTTAAAGTACCTGTTGACCATCTGTATGTCTTGTCTACAAAACTATTTATTCAGGTCCTTTGCACAATTTAAATAGGATTATTTGGCTTGGGGCTATTGAGTTGTGCGTGTTTTTTTTTCTGTATTTGGGGTAGTAATACCTTATCAGATAAATCATTTGTAAAATTTTTTAACCATTCCATAGGTTGTCATTCGTTTTATTAATCTTTCCTTTTGCTGTGAGGAGACTTTTTAGTTTGATGTAGACATTTGTTTTTATTTTGTTTCTTGTGCTTTAGTTGTTATATCCAAAAAATTCATTTCCCCAAGACCCATGAAAATGAGCTTTTTTCCTTTCTTTCCTTTTTTATGGTTCCCAGTCTTGGGTTTTTGTCTGTTATCCATATTAATTTATGCACATGGTGTAATATAGGGTCTAGTTTCATCCTTTTACATGTGAATATCCAATTTTTCCAGCACCCTTAATTGAAGAGACAATCTTTTCTCTACTGAGTATTTTTGGCACTCCTGTAAAATATTAGTTGACCATAAATGTGTGGGTTTATTTCTGGACTCTTGATTCTGCCCCATTGTTGTATGTGTCTGGTTTTATGCCAGTACTATACTGCTTTGATTACTATAGCTTAATAACAGCTTGAAAAATCATGAAGTGTGATGTCTCCAGCTTTGTTATTCTTTCTCAAGATTGCTTTGGATATCTGGGGTCTTTTCTGGTTCCATATGACTTTAGGACATTTTTTACTATTTATATAAAAATTAACATTTGGGCTCTCTAAAGTTCTCATTGAACCTGTAGACTTCCTTGGGTAATATGGACATTAAAATAACATTCTCATGAACCATATACACAAGATATCTTTCCATTAATTTGTGTTTTCTTCAATTTCTTTCATCAGTGTCTTTAATAGTTATCAGTACACATGTTTCACCTCTTTGGTTAAATTTATTCCTGAGTATTTTATGTTTTTCACGAGATCACTTTCTTTTCCAGGTAATTCATTTTTACTGTATGGAGACACAAGGGATTTTTCAATGTTGATTTTGCATCCTGTAACTATACTGAAATTTTAGTTCTAACAGTCTTTTGGTGGAGTCTGCAGGGCTCTATACAATATCATGTTATATGCAGAGACAATTTTATAGCTTCTTTTATATTGTGGATATCTTTTATTTCTTTTTATTGTCTAACTACTCAGGCTAGGACTACCAGTACTAGAAATAGGACTGATAAGAGTGTGAAAATCTTAGAGGGAATGCTTTGATCCTTTCAATGTTAATTATGATGTTAGCTGTTGTTTTGTCATATATGGCCTTTATTATATTGAGATATGTTCCCTCTATACCCATTTTGTTGAGATTTTAACCATGAAAGGATGTTGAATTTTGTCAAATGCTTCTCAGAATTTATTGAGATGATCACATATTTTTTATGCCTTGTTCTATGAGTGTGATGTATTACATATATGGATTTGTGTATGTTGAATCACTCTTGTATCTCAGGAGTGAATCCCACCTAATCATGGTGTATAATAATTTTAATGTGATATTGAATTCTGCATTCTGGAATTCCTTGGTAATTATTGCATCTATATTCATCAGACATATAAATCTATAGTTTTCTTTTCTTACAGTCCTTACCTGGCTTTGAAATCAGTGTAAAGCTGGACTCTTAAAATGTTGGGGTTGTTCCCATTTCATTTTTTTGGAAGAATTTGATAAAGTTTAGGGTTAATTCTTCTTTAAATGTTTGTAGAATTAATCCATGAAACCATCTGGCCCTGACTGTTTCTTTGTTAGGTGGCTTTGATAACTGCTTCAGTCTCATTAGTCATATTGCATTTTCATATTATCTATTTCTTCAAGATGCAGTATTAGTAGGTAGTATGCTTCTAAGAATTTATCCATTTATTCAAGGTTGTCCAATTTGTTGGTTTATAATTGTTCCTAGTAGTCTTCTATGATTCTTTGTATTTCTTTGGTATCATCTCTAATATCTCCTATATCATTTCTGATTGACTTTATATGATACCTCTTTTTTACCCATGGTTAGTATAGCAAAAATTTGGTCAAAAAGAACAAGCCCTCAGTTTTGTTAATGCTTTTCTTATTGAGGTGTGGGTGATATACAATATTATGTTGGTTTCAAGTAGACAACAGAATGATTCAACAGTCATATACATTATTAAATCCTCACAACTAGTGTAGTTATTATGTGTCAACATAGAAAGACATTACAGAAATATTGATTATATTCTCCATACTGTACTTTCATCCCTATGACTAATTTATAGTGTGTTTGAGATTTTGAGCCTCTTTATGCATCCCCTTCACCTATTTCACATGCCCACTTCAACCCCACCTGCACTGTAATCACCTGTCTTTTGTCAGTTCCTGAGTTTAATGCTGTTTTGTTTTGGGTTTAGATTCTACACAAATGAAATAATATGGTATTGGTCTTTCTCTGCCATAATTGATATAGCATAATTCCAAGTCTATCTAAACTGTTACAATGTCAAGATTTCTTTCTTTGGCATAAAAATATTCCATCATGTACATGTACCACATCATCCTTATCTATTTATTTATTTATTTATTTAATTTTTTTATTATGGTATCATTCATATACACTGTGGTTACTAGATTCCCCCTTATCAAGTCCCCACCACATACAACATTACAGTCACTGTCCATCAGCATAGTAAGATGCTATAGAGTCACTACTTGTTTCTCTGTGCTATACTGCCTTCCCTGTGTGTACCCTTACATTATGTGTGCTTAACATAATGCCCCTTAACTCTTTATCCTTCTCTTCACCCCCAGCCTCTCCAGTCCTTTTCCCTTTGGTAACTGTTAGTCCATTCTTGGGTTCTGTGAGTCTTCTGCTGTTTTGTTCCTTCTGTGTTTGCTTTGTTGTTATACTCCACAGATGAGTGAAATCATGTGGTATTTGTCTTTCTAAGCTTGGCTTATTTCACTGAACATAATACCCTCTAGTTCCATCCATGCTGTTGCAAATGGTAGGATTTGTTTTCTTCTTATGGCTGATTAATATTCCATCGTGTGTATGTACCACATGCTGTTTATCAATTCATCTACTGATGGACACACGTTGCTTCCATTTCTTGACTATTGTAAATACTACTGCAATAAACATAGGGGCACATATGTGTTTTTGAATCTGGGGTCCTGCATTCTTAGGGTGAATTCCTCAGAGTGGAATTCCTGAATCAAATGGCATTCCTCTTTTTAGTTTTTTGAGGAACCTCCATACTACATTCCACAATGGCTGAACTAATTTACATTCCCACCAGCAGTGTAGGAGCATTCCCCTTTCTCCACAACCTCACCAACATTTGTTGTTATTTGTCTTTTGGATGTTGGCCTTCCTAATTGTTGTAATGTGGTATCCTGTGGTCTTAAATTGCATTTTTCTGATGATTAGCGATGTGGAACATCTTTTCATGTGCCTGTTGGCCACCTAAATTTCTTCTTTGGAGAAGTGTTTGTTCATATACTCTGCCCAGTTTTTAATCAGATTATTTGCTTCTGGTTTGTTGAGGCATGTAACCTCTTTGTATATTTTAAATGTCAGCCTCTTCTCAGGTATGTCATTTAGGAATATACTCTCCAATACTGTAGGATGCCTTTTTGTTCTACTGATGTTGTGTGTTTTGCCTATGTTTTCTCCTAAGAGTTTAATGGTTTGATGAATTACATTCAGGTCTTTGATCCATTTCGAGTTTACTTTTGTGTATGGAGATAGACAGTAAATCAATTTCATTCTCTTAAATGTAGCTGTCCAGTTTTCCTAACAACAGTTGTTGGAGAGGCTGTCATTTCCCCATTGTATATCCATGGCGCCTTTATCGTAAATTAATTACCATATATGCTTTGGTTAGTATGTGGACTCTCTATTCTGTTCGACGGGTCTATGGGTCTATTCTTTTTTCTTTTTTTTTTACAATTGATTTTATTTTAGTATCATTAACCTACAATTACATGAGCAATATTGTGATGATTAAACTACCCCCTTCATCAGGTCCCCCCCACCAACCCTATTACAGTCACTGTCCATCAGTGTAGTGAGATGAGAATCACTACTTGTCTTCTCTGAGCTGTACAGTCCCTCCCGTGCCCCCCACCCTATGTCTGACAATTGTAATGCCCCTTTTACCCTCTTATTCCTCCCTTCACGACCTTCTTCCCCAGTCCCTTTCCCTTTGGTAACTATTAGTCCGTTCTTGGGTTCTGTGAGTCTGCTGCTGTTTTGTTCCTTCAGATTTTTTTTTCTTTGTTCTTATACTCCACATATGAGTGAGATCATTTGTTACTTGTCTTTTTCGGCCTGGCTTATTTCACTGAGCATAATACCCTCCAGCTTCATCCATGTTGTTGCAAATGGCAGGATTTGTTTTTTTCTTATGGCTGAGTAATATTCCATTGTGTATATGTACCACATCTTCTTAATCCATTTATCTACTGATGGGCACTTAGGTTGCTTCCATTTCCTGGCTATTGTAAATAGTGCTGCAATAAACATAGGGGTGCATCTGTCTCTTTGAAACTGGGATGCTGCATTCTTGGGGTAAATTCCTAGGAGTGGAATTCATGGGTCAAATGGTATTTCTATTTTGAGTTTTTTGAGGAACCTCCATACTGCTTTCCACAATGGTTGAACTAATTTGCATTCCCACCAGCAATGTAGGAGGGTTCACCTCTCTCCACATCCTCGCCAACATTTGTTGTTGTTTGTGTTTTGGATGTTGGCCATCCTCACTGGTGTGAGGTGATATCTCTTTCTGGTTTTAATCTGCATTTCTCTGATGATTAGCGATGTGGAGCATTTTTTCATGTGCCTGTTGGCCATCTGAATTTCTTCTTTAGAGAAGTGTCTATTCATGTCCTGTGCCCATTTCTTAATTGGGTTATTTGCTTTTTGTTTGTTAAGGTGCGTGAGTTCTTTGTATATTTTGGATGTCAACCCCTTATCAGATACATCATTTATGAATATATTTTCCCATATTGTAGGATGGCTTTTTCTTTTACTGATGGTGTCCTTTGCTGTACAGAAGATTTTCAACTTGATATAGTCCCATTTGTTCATTTTTGCTTTTGTTTCCCTTGCCCGGGGGGATATGTTCATGAGGAAGTGGCTCATGTTTATGTCCAACAGATTTTTGCCTATGTTTTTTCTAAGAGTTTTATGGTTTCATGATTTACATTCAGGTCTTTGATCCACCTTGAGTTTACCTTTGTGTATGGGGTTAGACAGTAGTCCAGTTTCATTCTCTTACATGTAGCTGTCCAGTTTTTCCAACACCAGCTGCTGAAGAGGCTGTCCTCTCCCCATTGTATATCTAGGGCTCCTTTATCAAATATTAATTGACTGTAGGTGTTTGGGTTAATGTTTGGATTTTCTATTCTGTTCCACTGGTCTATGTGTCTGTTTTTGTGCCAGTACCAAATTGTCTTGATTACTGTGGCTTTGTAGTAGAGCTTGAAGTCAGGAGCATAATTCCCCCTGTTTGATTCCTCCTTCTCAGAATTGTTTTGGCTATTCGGGGTCTTTTGTGGTTCCATATGAATTTTAGAATTATTTGTTCCAGTTCATTGAAGAAAGCTGTTGGTAGTTTAATAGGGATTGCGTTGAATCTGTAGATTGCTTTAGGTAGTATAGCCATTTTGACAATATTGATTCTTCCTAGCCAAGAGCATGGGATGCATTTCCAATTGTTAGTGTCTTCCTTAATTTCTCCTAGGAGTGTCTTGTAGTTTTCAGAGTACAGGTCTTTCACTTTCTTCGTTAGGTTTATTCCTAGGTATTTTATTCTTTTTGATGCAATTGTGAATGGAATTGTTTTTCTGATTTCTCTTTCTGTTAGCTCATCATTAGTGTATAGGAAAGCAACAGATTTCTGTGTGTTAATTTTATATTCTGCACCTTTGCTGAATTCAGATATTAGTTCTAGTAGTTTGGGAGTGGAATATTTAGGGTTTTTTATATACAGTATCATATCATCTGCAAATAGTGACAATTTGACTTCTTCTTTACCAATCTGGATGCCTTGTAGGTCTATGTTTTGTCTGATTGCCATGGCTAGGACCTCCAGTACTATGTTGAATAACAGTGGAGAGAGTTGGCACCCCTGTCTTGTTCCCGATCTTTGATGAAAAGCTTTCAGAGTCTTGCTATTAAGTATGATGTTAGCTGTGGGTTTGTCATATATAGCCTTTATGATGTTGAGGTACTTGCCATCTATACCCATTCTGTTGAGAGTTTTAATCAAAAATGGATGCTGAATGTTGTCAAATGCTTTTTCAGTATCTATGGAGATGATCATGTGGTTTTTGTTCTTTTTATTGATGTGATGGTTGATGTTGATGAATTTTCGAATGTTGTACCATCCTTTCATCCCTGGGATGAATCCCACTTGATCATGGTGTATGATCCTCTTGATGTATTTTTGAATTCGGTTTGCTAATATTTTGTTGAGTATTTTTGCATCTACGTTCATCAGGGATATTGGTCTGTAATTTTCTTTTTTAGTGAGGTATTTGCCCGGTTTTGGTATTAGAGTGATGCTGGCTTCATAGAAAGAGTTTGGAAGTATTCCCTCCTCTTCTATTTTTGGAAAACTTTAAGGAGAATGGGTGTTATTTCTTCTCTATACGTCTGGTAGAATTCAGTGGTGAATCCATCAGGTCCAGGGATTTTGTTCTTGAGTAGTTTGTTGATTACCAATTCAATTTTGTTGCTTGTGATTGGTCTGTTTAGTTTTTCTGTTTCCTGCTTGGTGAGTCTTGGATGGCTGTATTTTTCTAAGAAGTTGTCCATTTATTCTAGGTTCTCCAGCTTGTTAGCATATAGATGCTCGTAATATTCTCTTATAATTCTTTGTATTTCTGTGTGGTCTGTCGTTATTTTTCCTTTCTCATTTGTGATTCTGTTTATGTGTGTAGATTCTCTTTTTCTCTTAATGAGTCTGTCTAGGGTATTATATATTTTGTTTATTTTTTCAAAGAACCAGCTTTTGGTTTCATTGTTTTTTTCTATTGTTTTATTCTCAATTTTATTCATTTATTTTCTGATATTTATTATGTCTCTCCTTCTGGTAACTTTGGGCCTCATTTGTTCTTCTTTTTTAAATTTCAATAATTGTGCCCTTAGACTGTTCATTTGGGAATGTTCTTCCTTCTTTAAATGGGCCTGGATTGCAATGTACTTTCCTCTTAAGACTGCCTTCGCTGCATCCCACAGAAGTTGTGGCTTTGTGTTGTTGTTGTCATTAGTATCCATATATTCTTTGATTTCTGTTATGATTTGGTCGTTAACCCATTGATTCATTAGGTGAATGTTGTTAAGTCTCCATGTATTTGTGAGCCTTTTTGATTTCTTTCTGAAATTTATTTCTAGTTTTATACCTTTGTGATCTGAGAAGTTGGTTGGTAGGATTTCAATATTTTTGAGTTTACTGAGGTTCTTTTTGTGGCCTAGTATGTGGTCTATTCTGGAAAATGTTCCATGTGCACTTGAGAAGAATGTGTATCCTGCTGCTTTTGGGTGCAGAGTTCTGTAGATATCTGTTAGGTCCATCTGTTCTGGTGTGTTGTTCAGTGCCTCTGTGTCTTTACTTATCCTCTGCCTGGTTAATCTATCCTTTGGTGTGAGTGGCGTGTTAAAGTCTCCTAAAATAATTGCATTGCTGTCTATTTCCTCCTTCACTTCTGTTAGTATTTGTTTCACATATGCTGATGCTCCTGTGTTGGGTGCATATATATTTATAATGGTTATATCTTCTTGTTGGACTGACCCCTTTATCATTATGTAATGTCTGTCTTTATCTTTTGCTACTTTCTTTGTTTTGAAGTCTATTTTATCTGATACAAGTACTGCAACATCTGCTTTTTTCTCTTTGTTGTTTGCTTGAAATATTTTTTCCATCCTTTCACTTTTAGTCTGGGTACATGTGTGGGTTTGAGGTGAGTCTCTTGTAAGCAGAATATAGATGGGTCTTGCTTTTTTATCCATCTGTTACTGTGTGTCTTTTGATTGGTGCATTCAGTCCATTTACATTTAGGGTGATTATTGGTAGATATGTACTTATTGCCATTGCTGGCTTTAGATTCATGGTTACCAAAGGTTCAAGGGTTGCTTCTTTACTATCTGAGAATATAACTTAACTTTCTTTTTAAGTTATTGTGAACGCCGTCTGATGTTTCTTTATCTCTCCCTTCCTATTCGTCCTCCTCCTTTCTTTATATATTAGGTATTTTATTCTTTGCCTTTATTTGGTATTTGGATGGTCTGCTTTCTTTACTATGATTTTATTTTCTCTGGTGACATCTTTTTAGCCTTAGGGGTATTTCCCTCTAGAGCAGTCCATTTTAGATATCCTGTAGTGGTGGTTTATGAGAGGCAAACTCTCTCAACTTTCTTTTGTCTTGAAATTGTTTAATCCCTCTGTCATATTTAAATGATAATCGTGCTGGGTACAATATTCTTGGTTCGCGGCCCTTCTGTTTCATTACGTTAAATATATCATGCCATTCTCTTCTGGCCTGTAAGGTTTCTGTTGAGAAGTCTGATGACAGTCTGATGGGTTTTCCTTTGTAGGTGATCTTTTTTCTCTCTCTAGCTGCCGTTAATACTCTGTCCTTATCTTTGATCTTTGCCATCTTGATTATTATGTGTCTTGGTGTTGTCTTCCTTGGGTCCCTTGTGTTGGGAGATCTGTGGCTTCCGTGGACTGTGAGACTATTTCCTTCCCCAGCGTGGGGAAGTTTTCAGCAATTATTTCTTCAAAGACACTTTCTATCCCTTTTTCTCTCTCTTCTTCCTCTGGTAGTCCTATTATGCAAATATTGTTCCATTTGGATTGGTCACATAGTTCTCTTAATATTCTTTCATTCTTAGAGATCCTTTTATGTCTCTCTGCCTCAGCTTCTTTGTATTCCTGATCCCTGTCTTGCAATTCCTTAATCGTGTCTTGAACCTGATTCAATCTGCTGTTGAGCCCGTCAACAGCTTCTCTCATTTCTGCATTGTCTTTCCTCACTTCCCTCACTTCCTCCCTCAACTCTTGCACATTTTTCTGTAGATCCGTCAGCATGACTATGTCTTTTATTCTGAATTCTTTTTCTTGAAGAATATGCATGTCGTTTCCTTCAGATTCTCTCTCTGGGGTGGTGTTTGTATGAAGCTTTGTCTGTATCATTTTCTTCTGTCTTCTCATGACTATAGAATTTGTTGTTGGTAGTTGTCACGTATGTCCGCTGGGCTCTTTATGACTCTAAAAAGGGAAAGAGAAGAGAGGAGAGAAAAGAAAAAAAGAAAACAAAGAGAAAAAAATACTTCTACTAATAAAAAAAGTAAAAAGAGAGAGAGAAAAAGTAAAGAAAAGAAAGAAAAATAAAAAGCAGCAACATGTAAAAGAAAACAAAAACTAAAACAAAACAAAAACAAAAACAAAAACAAAACACCAAAATGCTCACCGGGGGTGTTTTCTGTGTGAATGCTGCGGGTGGTGCTATCGGTCCACTATTCCAGAGCCTTGGTCACGTTGCTCCACATGGCCCTTTAAAGCTGTGGCCGGGGTGAGAATGAATGGGAGGGTGTTGAAAGAGAGGGAAATAAAAAAAGGAAAAGAAATGGGAGAAAAAACAATAACGAAAATGAAAAAAAAAAAGCCCCTGGGAGTGGGTACTGTGTGAATGCTGTAGGTGGCGCTGTTGCTCCACTATTCCAGAGCCATGGGCACACTGCTCCACAAGGCCCTTTATAGCTCTGGCTGGGTTGGGAACGAATGGGAAGCTGTTGATCTCTGTGGGGGGTCTTAATAGCAGCCACCCTTTCCCAGTCACCAGCTAAGTGGTCCAAAGCTCCCCAGGACTCCCAGCGTGCTGGGCTCAGCTTGCGGGGCTGTCCGGCCCCTCTACTGAGCTCCTGTCTCTTTAAGACTGCTGAGAAAGAGCATGCGCTTTTCTTCCCTTTTTTTCCTTTCTTTTTCATTCCCGGAGCCTGCAGCGGGCAACTTGCACATTCCCGGCTGGGACCCTGTGCCCTCTGTCTCTGATCTCCGCTACACTGCAGGCTGTGTGTCGGCGCTCCCGGCGCAGACTTCCACTCCCTCCCGGCTCTGAATCCTCTCCTCCTGCTGGAGCGCTGGGGGAGAGGAGCACTCGGTCCTTCCGGGTCACGGCTCCATGCCTTACCCGCCTTGCCGGGACTCCCGCCGGAGTGCTGGGGTGGATGAGCACTCTGGTCTCCCTGGGTCGCGGCTCCATCCTGCCTCGCCGTGTGCTGAGTCCTCTCTCTGGAGTGTCTGACCACTGGAACTCTGGGGGGAGGAGCGCTCGACCCCGCCAGGTGGTGGCTCCGTATCCTGTCTGCCTCACCGGCTGCCAAGTTCTCTCAGGTGTACCTGTATGCTGTGCTCTTTCCTGTGTATTCTGGTCTCTCTTTTAGGGATAGTTGTATTTGCTGTATTTTCTTGAGTAAATATAATGTTGGGAGGAATTTTTCTGCTGGTCCGTTCACGTCGCCATCTTCCCAGAAGTCTCTATGGGTCTATTCTTGTGCTAGTATCAAATTGTCTTGATTACTGTGGCTTTGTAGTAGAGCTTGAAATTGGGAAGTGAGATCCTGCCTGCTTTATTCTTCCTTCTCAGGATTGCTTTTGCTATTTGGGGACTTTTGTGGTTCTATATGAATTTTAGAACTATTTTTTCAATTTCTTTGAAGAATGCTGTCAGTATTTTGATAGGGATTACATTGAATCTGTAGATTGCTTTAGGCAGGATGGCCATTTTAACAATTTAAATTCTTCCTAGCCAAGATCATGGGATGAATTTCCATTAATTAGTGTCCTCTTTAATTTCTTTCAATAGTGTCTTGTAGTTTTCATGGTATAGGTCTTTCACTTCCTTGGTTAGGTTTATTCCTAGGTATTTTATTCTTTTTGATGCAATTGTAAATGGAATTGTTTTCATGGTTTCTCTCTCTGGTAGTTCATCATTAGTGTATAGGAATGCAACAGATTTCTGTGTACTAATTTTGTATCCCACAACTTTGCTGAAATCATGTACTAGTTCTAGTAATTTTGGAGTGGATTCTTTAGGGTTTTTATGCAAAATATCATGTCATCCTAAAAGAGTGACATTTTGACTTCTTCCTTTCCAGTCTCGATGTCATTTATTTCTTTGTGTTGTATGATTGCCATGGCTAGTACCTCCACTATTATGTTGAATAAAACTGGAGAGAGTGGGCATCCTTGATTTGTTCCTGATCTTAGAGGAATAGCTTTCAGATTTTCACTGTGATGTAGGATGTTGGCTGTGGGTTTGTCATATATGGCCTTTATGATGTTGAGGTACTTGCCATCTATACACATTTTGTTGAGAGCCTTAATCATGAATGAATGCTGAATTTTGTCAAATGCTTTTTCAGCATCTATGGAGATGATCATGTGGTTTTTGTTCTTGTTTTTGTTGATGTGGTGGATGATGTTGATGGATTTTCGAATGTTGTACTATCCTTCCATCCCTGGGATGAATCCTACTTGATCATGATGTATGATCCTCTTGATGTATTTTTGAATTCCGTTTGCTGATATTTTGTTGCGTATTTTTGCATCTGTGTTCATCAAGGTATTGGTCTGTAGTTTCATTTTGTGCTGTCTTGGCCTGGTTTTTGTATTAGAGTGTTACTGGCTTCAAAGAATGAATTTGGAAGTATTCCCTTCTATTCTATTTTTTGGAAAATTTTAAGGAGAATGGGTATTATGTCTTCTCTAAATGTCTGATAAAATTCAACGGTGAATCCATCTGGTGCAGGGGTTTTATTCTTGAGTAATTTTTTATTACAGATTCTATTTCTTTGCTGGTAATTGGTCTGTTCAGATTTTCTGTTTTTTCTTGGGTCAGTCTTGGAAGGTTGTATTTTTCTACAAAGTTGTCTATTTCTTCTAGGTTTCCAGTTTGTTAGCATACAATTTTTCGTAGTATTCTCTAATAATTCTTTGTATTTCTTTGGTGTCCATAGTGATTTTTCCTTTCTCATTCTGATTCTTTCTATGTGTTTGATTCTTTTTTCTTGATATGGTGGCTAGGGGGTTATCTAATTTGTTTATTTTCTCAAAGAACCAGCTCCTGGTTTCATTTATTTTTTCTATTGTTTTATTCTTCTGAATTTTTTTATTTCTTTTATGATCTTTATTATGTCCCTCCTTCTACTAATGTTGGGCCTCATTTGTTCTTATTTTTCCAGTTTCAATAATTGTGAATTTAGACTATTCTTTTGGGATTGTACTTCCTTCTTTAAATAGGACTGCATTGCTATACACTTTCCTCTTAGAACTGCCTTTTCTGTGTCACACAGAAATTGGGGCGTTGTGATGTTGTTTTAATTTTTCCCCATATATTGCTTGATCTCTGTTTTAATTTGGTCATTTATCCATTGATTATGTAGGAGCCTCCTATGTTTGTTAGCCTTTTTGTTTTCTTTGTACAATTTATTTCTAGTTTTATACCTTTGTGATCTGAGAAGTTGGTTGGTAGAATTTCAATATTTTTGAATTTTCTGAGGCTCTTTTTGTGGCCTAGTATGTGGTCTATTCTGGAAAATGTTCCACGTGCACTTGAGAAGAATGTGTATTCTGCTGCTTTTGGATGGAATGTTCTATAGATGTCTGTCAGGTCCGTCTGTTCTAGTGTGTTGTTCAGTGCCTCTGTATCCTTACTTATTTTCTGTTGGGTTGTCTGTCCTTTGGGGTGATTGGTGTGTTGAAGTCTCCTATAATGAATGCACTACATTCTGTTTCCCCCTTCAATTCTGTTAGTATTTGTTTCACATATGTAGGTGCTCCTGTGTTGGGTGAATATATATTTATAATGGTTATATCCTCTTGTTGTATTAACCCCTTAATCATAATGTAATGTCCTTCTTTGTCTCTTGTCACTTTATTTGTCTTGAAGTCTATTTTATCTGAGAAAATATTGGAACACCTGCTTTTTTATCCTTATTGTTTGCATGAAATATCTTTTTCCATCCCTTCACTTTTAGTCTGTATATGTCTTTGGGTTTGAAGTGAGTCTCTTGTAGGCAGCATATAGATGGGTCTTGCTTTTTTATCAATTCTACTACTCTGTGTCTTTTGATTGGTGCATTCATTCTGTTTACATTTAGGGTGATTATCGATAGATATGTACTTATTGCCCAGCAGGCTTTTGGATTTGTGGTTACCAAATGTTCAAGGGAAGCTTCTTTGTATCTAACAGTCTAACTTAACTCACTTATTATGCTATTATAAACACAGTCTGATGACTGTTTTTTCTGTTCCTTATTTTTCTTCCTCCTCCACTCTTTGTATATTAGGTGTCATATTCTGTACTCTTTGGGCATCCCTTGACTGACTTTGTGGGTAGCTCATTTAGCTTTCATTTGGTTAGTTTTTAGTTGTTCTTCTTCCTTTGCTGAGATTTTATTTTCTCTCGTAACAACTATTTAGCCTTAGGCACACTTCCATCTAGAGTAGTCCCTTTAAAATACACTGTAGTGATGGTTTGTGGGAGGTAAATTCCCTCAAATTTTCCTTATATGGAAATTGTTTAATCCCTCCTTCAAATTTAAGTGATAATCTTGCTGGATACAGTATTCTTGGTTCAAGGCTCTTCTGTTTCATTGCTTTGAATATATCATGCTATTCCCTTCTGGCCAGTAAGGTTTCTACTGAGAAGTCTGATGATAGCCTGATGGGTTTTCCTTTGTAGGTGATCTTTTTCTCTCTCTGGTTGCTTTTAATACTCTGTCTTTGATCTTTGCCATTTTAAATATTATGTGTCTTGGTGTTATCTTTCTTGGATCTCTTGTATTGGGAGATATTTGGACTTCCATGGCCTGCTATTTCCTTCCCCATATTGGGGAAGTTTCCAGCAATTAATTCTTTAAAGATACTTCTTATCCCTTTTTCTGTCTCTTGTTCTCCTGGTACCCGTATATTGCGAATATTGTCCCATTGTATTGGTCACACAGTTCTCTTAATATTCTTTCATTCCTAGAGATCCTTTTATCTCTCTCTGCCTCAGCTTCTCAGTATTCCTTTCCACTGATTTCTATTCTGTTAACAGTCCCCTCTACCCCATCTAATCTTCTTTTAATCTCTCCATTGCTTCATTTCTGTTATCTCCCTCCTGAATTCATCCTTTAGCTCTTTAATATTTTCATGTAGCTCCATCAACATGCTTATGACTTTTATTTTGAATTCTTTTTCAGAAAGATTGTTGATTTCAGTCTCACCGAGCCCTCATTCTGGTGTTTGAGGGATTTTGGTTTGAACAACATTCTGCCTTTCATAGTCCTAGAGCAGTGGGAGTGGTTGTGGGCGAGTGGCACGGGTTTAAGCTGGAAGAACAAAGCCCCTTTCTGCTTGGTGGTCGCTGTTCCTGTCTCCATGGCCTATGCTGGTTAACCATGCATAGCGAGTGGCCTCTGGGTTAATCCCCTTAACTTCCATGGGCAGGCGGTCCTCAGGATAGCCTAGGGTGATGGCAGGGGCTGCAGGTGAGTGTCACATGTGTCTGCTTGGAGGAAAACACATTTCATGGCTCCATGTCTCAGTGCCTGTCTCCACTTTCTGTGCTGGTTAACCACGCACAAATACCAGCCTCTAGGTCAATCCCCTGAACTGCCATGGGCGGTGCAGCTCTCTGGATGGCCTAAGGCACTGTTGGGGGTGGCATGCCAGTGGCACATGTTCTGTTGTGATGCCCCTCAGTCTCAGTGCCTGTCTCTGCTAATTAACTGCGTGCACTGAGCAGCTTCTGGATTAATCCCCTAAACTAGCATGGGCAGGGTGGCCTTTGGGATGGCCTAGGGCACTGGCGGGATTGCAGGAGAGCGGCAGAATTTCCACTGCAATAACAAAACCCCTTTGTGGCTCCCGGTCTCAGCGCCCATCTCTGCTGTCTTTGCTGGTCAACAGCATGCAGGGAGAAGCCTCTGCATTAAGCTGTGTAGTCGCTGCAGGCGGGCTTGCCCTCCAGTCAGTCTGCAGCAATGGCATGGACAGCTGATTTGTACACAGGTGCTGGCACAGAGGGAGGAATGGCAGGCTGCTTATCATGGTGAGGGACCTCAGGGCTGCATTGACAACCAGGAGGATAGGGCGCCTGAAGCTCCTGAAAGTACCCAGCCTGCTGGGCTGAGTGTACCAGGACGACTTTATCCACCTGTCAGACCCTTGCCCCTTTAAGACTTTTAAAGTGCCTGCTTTTCTTTTCTCCCATGGCAGCCAGTTGTGGGAACCTGTTCACAGTCTTAGTCTCAGACTTTGCCCTTCAGTTCCTCCAATCTCCAGTGCACCATGCAATTTGCATCTGTGCTCCCATGGAAGATTTATATGACTGGTTATTTAGCAGTCCTGTGCTTCCACTCCCTCCCTGCTGTGAGTCTCTTCCTCCCTCTGGTGAGCTGGGGTAGGGGGAGTGCTTGGGTCCCACCAGGTCATGGCTTTTTACCTTACCCTTTTCTGTGAGATGTTGACTTCTCCCAGATGTAGACTGGCTGGTGTACTGTTACTTCTGACCACTCTTTTAGGAATAGTTGTATTTGCTGTGTTTTCAAAATACACGTGGTTTTGGGAGTAGATTTCTGCCACACTACTCAGGCTGCCATCTCTTCCTCCTCTCTATCCACTTATCTATTGATGCACATATGGGTTGCTTCCATATCTTGGTTACTGTAAATAATGTGGCAATAAATATAAGGGTGCATATATCTTTCCAAATCAGAGTTTTTGTTTTCTTTGGGTAAATTTCTAGAAGTGGAATTACTGGGTCATATGGTATTTCTATTTTTAGTTTTTTGAGGAATCTCCACACTGTTTACCATAACGGCTGCACCAATTTACATTCCCACTAACAATGTAGCAGGGTCCCATTTTCTCCCTATCCTGGCCAACACTTGTTATTTCTTGTCTTTTGGATAGTAGACATTCTGACTGGTGTGAGGAGATATCTCTTATGGTTTTAATTTGCATTTCCCTGATTATTAGCGATGTGGAACATCTTTTTATGTGCTTGTTTGCCTCCTTAATGTCTTCTTTGGAGATATCTATTGAGATCCTCTGCCCACTTTTTAATTGGGTTAATGGTATTTTTGGTGTTGAGTCATATAAGTTCTTTATGTATTTTGGATTTTAATCCCCTATAAGATATGTCATTTGCAAACATATTCTTTGACTCTAAGTTACCTTTTTGTTTTGTTGATGGTGTCCTTTGTTGTACAGAAGTTTTTTAGTTTCATGTAGTACCACTTGTTTATTTTTATTTCCCTTGCCTGCAGAGAGGTGTCCAGAAAAGAAAATTACTCATGCTTCAGTTCATGAAATTTTTGCCTGTTTTCTTTTAAGAGCTTTATGGTTTCATGTCATATATTTAGATATTTAATCCATTTCAAGTTTACTTTTGTTTATCGTATTAGGGAGTAATCTAGATTCACCCTCTCTTGCATATAGCTGTTCAGTTTTCCCAACATTTATTTAAGAGAGTGTTTTTTCTCCATTGTATATTCATGTATCATTTGTCATATATTAATTGACCATATATGCATGGGTTTACTTTTTTGCTCTATATTTTTTTCCATTGATCTATGGGTTTGTTCTTATGTCAGTATCATATTATGTTTATTGCTGTAGCTTTGAATATAGCTTGAATACAGGAGGCATGATACCCCCATATTTTTTTCTTCTTTCTCAAGATTGTTTTGGCTTTTTGGGGTCTTTTGTGGTTCCATATAAATTTTAGGACTATTTACTCTGGTTCTTTGAAAAATACTACTGGTGTATTGAAAGGGATTGCATTGAATCTATTCATGCTTTGGGCAGAATGGCCATTTGGACAATATTAATTCTTTGCATCCGTATATGGGATAGCTTTCTATTTGTCTGTGCTTTCAATTTATTTCATCAGTGTCTTATAGTTTTCAGAGTACAGGTGATTCATCTCATTGGTTAGGTTTATTCCCAGGTATTTGATTTTTTCAATGTAATTGTAAATGCAATTATTTTCCTGATTTCTCTTTGTGCCTGTTAGTATATAGGAATGCAAAAGATTTATGTATATTGATTTTGTGTCCTGTGATTTTGCTGGATCCCATCATTAGTTCTAATAGTATTTTTGTGGAGCCTTTAGTGTTTTCTGTATATAGTATCACCTGACCTACAAATAGTGACAGTTTTCCTTCTTCCTTACTAATTTGGATGCCTTTTATCTTTTTATATTGTCGGATTGCCATGGCTAGGACCTGCAGTATTATGTTGAATAAAAGTGGTGGGAGTAGGCATCCTTGTCTTTTTCCTAATATTAGAGGAAAAACTTATAGTTTTTCACCATTGAGTATGATGTGAGGTGTGAGTTTGTCAAATATTGCCTTTATGTTGAGGTACGTACATTTTGTTAAGAGTTTTATCAGGAATGGATGTTAGATTTTGTCAAATGCTTTTCATCTTCTACTGAGATGATGATCATATATGGTTTTATCCTTCCTTTTGTTAATGTGGTGTATCACATTGTTTTACAAGTTTTGTACCATCTTTGTATCCCTAGAATAAACCCCACTTTATCATGATGGATGACCCTTTTCATGTATTTTTGAATTCAGTTTGACAATATTTTATTGAGGAATTTTGTATCTATGTTCATCAGAGATAGTGTCTGTAATTTTATTTTTTTGTATTCTTTGGTTTTGGTATTAAAGTGATGCTGGACTCATAGAATGAGTTTGTAAGTATTCCCTTCTCTTCTATTTTATGTAATACTTTAAGAAGGATGGGAATTTGCTCTTATTTAAGTGTTTAGTAGAATTTAGTAGAACAAAAGGTCCTGGCATTTTGTTTCTTGGGAATTTTTTGATTACCAATTTAATTTTCTTACTTATAATTGGTTAGTTCATATTTTCTGTTTCTTCCTGGGCCAATCTTGGAAGACTGTACATTTCTAGAAATTTTTCCATTTCTTCTAGGTTTTCCAATTTATTGGCATATAATTTTCATAGGATTCTCTTATAATTTTTTGAATTTCTATAGTGTCAGTTGTAACTTCTTTTTCATTTCTGATTTTGCGTTTGTCTCTTCCGTCTTTTTTTCTTGATAAGTGTGGCTAGGGGTTTGTCTATTTTGTTCATTTTCTTAATGAACCAACACTTGGTTTAATTTATTTTTTTCTGTTATTTTTTTATTTTCTAATTTATTTCTGCTCTGATTTTTATTATGGCCCTCCTTCTACTAACTTTGGGATAAATTTGTTTTTCTTTTTCTAGTTTCTTTAGTTGTGATGCTAAATTTTTTATTTGGGTTATTTCTTGAAACAGGCCTGTATTGCTAGGTACTTCCCTCTTAGAACCACTTTTGTGGCATCCTGCATATTTTGAATTTTAATTTGTCTCCATGTATTGGTGATGTCCTCTTTGATTTGTTCATTGATCCACTGATTATTTAGAAGCATGTTGTTTAGCCTCCATGTGTTTGTGTTTTCTTTGATTTTCTTCATGTAATTGATTTCCAGTGTCATATCATTATGATCTGAAAAGATGCTTGACACATTTTCAGTATTTTGAATCAGTTGAGGCTCTTTTTGTGCCCTAATATGTGATCTGTTCAGGAGAGGATTCTGTCTGCACTTCAGAACAATGTGTATATTGCTGATTTTTGGTTTAATGTTTTCCACATTTCTGTTAAATCCATATGGTCTAATGTGTCAGTAAATGATCTGTTTCCTTTATTTATTTTCTGTCTGAGTGATCTATCCATTGATGTAAGCTATATATATAATTGAAGTGTAGTTGATATACAATATTTTATTGTTTTCAAGTATACAACACAGTGATGCAACAGTTATAAACATGATTAAGTCCTCATCCCAACTAGTGCAGTTACTGTCACCATAGAAAGATGTTGCAGAACCACTGACTAAATTCTGTATGCTGTACTTTCCTCTCTATGATTAATTTTGTATTATGATTGAGATTTTGTACCTCTTTATCCTTTTCCCCTATTTCACCCACCTATTGTTTTTCTAGCCTCTATTTCATTTATTTCAATTGTAAAATGTATTATTTCCTTCATTTTGATAAATTAGGACATAGGTTGTATTTCTTTTTCTAATTTCTTGAGATGTAAGGATAAGTTGTTTGAAATATTTCCTCTTTCTTAATGTCAGTACTGATCACCTTAAACATTCCTCTTAGAACTGTTTTTGCTGCATCCCATAAGTTTTGGTGTTTTGTCTTTATTTTAGTTTGTCTCAAGATATTTTTTTTGTTTTCTCTTTTTAATTATTTTGTGATCCCTTGCTTGTTCAGAAGTGTGTTTAATTTCCATGTATTTGTGTATTTTCCAGTTGTCCTTTTGTTATTGAATTCTTTTCATATAATTGTAATCAGAAAGTAAATTTGATGTAATTTCTGTTTTTAAATGTGTTGGACTTGTTTTGCAGCCTAATGTATAATTTACTCTTAAAAATCACTTCTGTGCACTTATTCTGCTGTTTAATAGAATGTTCTTCATATATCTGTTAGGTCCACTTGTTCAAAAGTATTATTCAAATTGTTTCCTTATTGATTTTATGTCTGGATTATCATCTGTTGTTGAGAGTGGAGTATTAAATCTTTAAGCATTATTGTATTCATGTTTATGTCTCCTTTTACTTCTATTAATATTTGCTTTATATAGTAGGTGCTCTGAGGTTGGGTGTATAAATATTTACAATTACTATATCTTCTTTCTTAATTGGCCCCTTTATCATTATATAATGACCTTTGTCTCCTATGACCATTTTGTCTTATATAAGTATAGCTACCTGTACTTTCTTTTTGGTTACCACTAGTTAAAAATACTTTTTTCCATTCTTTGACTCTCAGCCTTTGTCCTTAATGCTAAAATGAGTCTCTTGTAGACAGCATATCACTGAATCTTGTTTCTTTTTAAATTCATTTAGCCATTCTATTTCTTTGTATTGGAGAATTTATCAACTTATGTTTAATGTAATTATTGGTTGGTAAGAACTTACTATTACCATTTTATTAATTATATTTCTGATAATTTTGTAGATCATTTGTTCCCTGCTTTCTCTCATGTTGATTTCCATGATAAGTTGATGACATTTTATGGTGGTATACTTTTACTCTTTACAACCTTCTTTTCTGGATATGAAATAGGTTTTTCCTTTGTGATTACCGTGAGGTTTACATAGAATATATCATTGCTATAATAACCTACATTAAGCTGAAAACAAGTTAATTCAATAGCTTACAGAAACTCTATACTTCCCCCCTCACAGTTTGTTTTTCTGATGCTAAATATACATCTTTTTAATATTGTATATCCAATAATAAGTTATTGTTGTTATGGTTATTTTTAATATTTTTAACTTTTATGCTAGAATTGTGATTTACATAACACCACTATAATATTAGAGATTCTGACTATGACTATATCTTTACTTTTATCAGTGAGTTTTACATATTCATATGATTTTATGTTAATTAGCATCTTTCATTTCAGCTTGAAGAATGCCTTTTAGGATTCCTTGTAAGGCAAATCTAGCGGTGATGTACTCCCTCACCTTTTGGTTTTTTTGGAAGTCTTCATCTCTCCTTCATACACAAATTTTTGCTATACATAGTATTATTAGTTGGTAGATTTTTTCTTTTAATATTTTGAATATGTCATTCCACTTTCTCCTAGTCTGCAGTTTCTGGGTAGAAATTCACTAATAATCTTATAGGACTCCCTTGTACATGATAAGCCATATTTCTCTCACTGCTTTCAAATTCTTTCTTTGTCTTTGACATTTGGCAATTTAATCATAGTGTTCTCACTGTTACCTTTTTCTGATTCACCCTATTTGGAGTACTTTGGGCCTCATGAATGTGAATGTTCATTTGTCTCTACATGTTTGGAAACTTTTCAGATGTTATTGCTTCAAATCAACATTCTTTCTCTTTCGTTTTATCTTTGTCTCCTGGGATTCTCAGGGTGTATATGTTGTTTCCCCTGATATTATCCCAAAAGTCCCATAGAATTGCTTCACTCTTTCTCATTTTTTCTCTCTTTTTGTTCCTCTGACGGCATAATTTCAAATGACCTATCTTCAAGTTCACTGGTTCTATCTTCATGGTTTAATTGTTCTTGAAGCTCTCCTGAATTCCTCAGTGCAGCCATTGTATTTTTCATCTCTATGATTTATGTTTACTTATGGTTTCTTTGTTGAACTTCTCATTTTGTTCATACACTATTTTATAGTTTTGCTTAGTTGTCTGTGTATTCTTGTAGTTCACTGAAATCTTTTAAATAGATTATTCTGAATTCTTTGCCAGAGATTTTTTAGATCTCCATTTCCTTAGGCTCAGTTATTGGAGCTCTATTAAATTCTTTTGGTGGTGTCATTTTTATCTGGTTCTTCATGACCCTTGTATCATTGCATTGGCATTTACATGTTTGAATAAGCAGTCTCCTCTTCCAGAATTTCCAGGTTGACTTCAGCAGGAAAATACCTTCACCAAGCAGCCCTGCTTGGGGTACTGGATGGGTCATCTGGTAGCACTGACAGGTAGTTGAAGCTTGTTATCAGAGTCCCTTTTTGAGTAAGACTACTTCTTTTCTGAAGGGTTTGCCACCAGCTAAGCTCTGTAGTTGTTTGGGTCTGTTGGCTGGGTCCTGCATTCAAGCAGGACAGCTGGGTTGACTCCCTGGTTGAGCAAGCCTGCTGGGCTCTGTAGTCAAGTGGAGCCACTAGCTGAGGTCTGCAGTCACCTTTGGCTGGTGATGTTGCAGGCTTTGGTCAGTAATTAGGCAGGCTATAGGCTGTAAGCTCCATGGATGGGCAATCTATAAGCAGGACCCAAAGGTCTCATGGGGACACTGTTTAGGCTTCCTGGTTATTCAGAGACAGAGGCTATGCTCAACAGTGGGCTGGGCATCTGCCTTTTCTCCCTACCTGAAAGGGACTGTAGTTTGGGCTCTTCAGCTTCCCAGATTCTCTTGCCAGGTAGGACTGGTGGCTATGTTTAGCAGTTGGGAAGGGTAGTAAGTTTGCTTCCCTACTAAGGCAGGACTGTAGTATTGGTTCTATAATCCGTATCATGGATATCCAATTTGGGCAGAACTGCCAGCCAAGCTTGTTGGCCAGATAGTGCCACCCCTTTGTTCTGCAGATAGGCAGGGCTGTTGGTGAGATCTCTGCTCAGGTGTTGCTGCATAAAGGAATATTGTCCACCGAAATGTATTTGTTAATATAAGCCCTACATCTTCCTCCATTTTTATCTGATCCCCGATGGGCAAGCCCTACAAATTTCTCAGTGATCCTAATGAGGTAAGAAGTGAGTGGGCCACCTGGGGAGCATCTCACATCTCTGGGTAGCTGAATTTCCACCTTGGGATTCTTTTACCTTTGGAAAAGGCATAGACCTAGAGGGCTCCCTCATTGGAGCATTGTGCCAGCCTCAGGGAAAACTGATGTGGTCAAAGTGAAACTGTTCATCTTACCCTTCTAATACAGTCCTCCATCTCTGTGGTCATGTGGTGTGTCTTCCTCACCTCTGGGTTCTTGGATTTTTCAACAATGTCTTATCTCTGAATAGTTTATGGCTGTTCTTCTTGTGAGGGAGCCTGAAGTTGGGAGGACATGTCACCATCTTCATCATGGCACCTCACATGAATGCAAGATGCATAATGGTAACCCATTTCAATTCTGGTAATGGTGGTTGTATTTTCCCATGTTTCTCTTTGTCAGTGTTGTGCTTTTATCAACTTTATTTTATTTTTTATTGACTTCTTTTAAGAACCAGATTAAAATTTTTTCATTTATTTTCTCTATTATTTTTCTGTTCTCAGTTTCATTGATTTCTGCTCTTGCCTGTATGTTTTCTTTCTTTCTATTTTCTTTGGGTTTATTTTCTCTTCCATTTATAGTGTGTGTATGTAGGAGTTTATCAGTCGATTAAACATTTTCTTTTTTTCTAATGCATTTTAGTTCTATAAATTTCCCTTAGCCCTGCTATAGAGGCATCCCACAAATTGTGATGTTCTTTTTTAATTTGCAATCAGTTCCATGTATTTTTAAATTTCCTTTGAGGTGCCTTTGATCCATGGATTATTTAGAAATGTGTTATTTTTAATTTTTGAGGTTTTAAAGATTTTCCTATGGCCTGTTATTAATTTCTAATTTAGTTCCATTGTGATCACAGACACACTGAACATGATTTCAGTTATTTTAAACTTGCTAATGTTTGTTTTCTGATCTAGTATATGTTTTTTCTTTTTTTCTTTTTTTTTACAATTTATTTTGGTATCCTTAACTTATAATTACATGTGCAATATTATGCTGATTAAACTACCCCCTTCATCAGGTCTCCCCCACCAACCCTATTACAGTCACTGTCCATCAGCATAGTGAGATGAGAATCACTACTTGTCTTCTCTGAGTTGTACAGCCCGCCCCATGCCCCCACTACCTTACGTCTTCTAATCATAATGCCCCTTTTACCTTCTTATCGCTCCCTTCCCACCCTTCTTCACCAGTCCCTTTCCCTTTGGTAACTATTAGTCCGTTCTTGGGTTCTGTGAATCTGCTGCTGTTTTGTTACTTCAGTTTTTTTCTTTGTTCTTATACTCCACATATGAGTGAAATCAGTTGATACTTGTCTTTTTCGGCTTGGCTTATTTCACTGAGCATAATACCCTCTAACCGCATCCATGTTGTTGCAAATGGTACGATTTGTTTTCTTCTTATGGCTGAATAATATTCCATTGTGTATATGTACCACATCTTCTTAATCCATTCATCTACTGATGGACACTTAGGTTGCTTCCATTTCTTGGCTATTGTAAATAGTGCTGTAATAAACATATGGGTGCATCTGTCTTTTTGAAACTGGGATGCTGCATTCTTAGGGTAAATTCCTAGGAGTGGGATTCCTGGGTCAAATCGTATTTCTACTTTGAGTTTTTTGAGGAACCTCAATACTGCTATCCACAATGGTTGAACTAATTTGTATTCCCACCAGCAGTTTAGGAGGGTTCCCTTTTCTCCACATCCTCACCAACATTTGTTGTTGTTTGTGCTTTGGATGTTGGCCATCCTGACTGGTGTGAGGTGATATCTCATTGTGGTTTTAATCTGCATTTCTCTGATGATTAGCAAGGTGGTGCATCTTTTCATGTGCCTGTTGGCCATCTGAATTTCTTCTTTAGAGAAGTGTCTGTTCATGTCTTCTGCCCACTTCTTAAGTGGATTATTTGCTTTTTGTTCATGAAGGTGCGTGAGTTCTTTGTATATTTGGGATATCAACCCCTTATCAGATACATCGTTTATGAATATATTTTCCCAGACTGTAGGATGTCTTTCTGTTCTACTGATGGTGTACTTTGCTGTCTCGAAGATTTTCAACTTGATATAGTCCCATTTGTTCATTTTGCTTTTGTTTCCCTTGCCCGGGGGGATATGTTCATGAAGAAGTCGCTCATGTTTATGTCCAAGAGATATTTGCCTATGTTTTTTTCTAAGAGTTTTATGGTTTCATGACTTACATTCAGGTCTTTGATCCACCTTGAGTTTACCTTTGTGTAGGGGTTAGACAGTAGTCCAGTTTCATTCTCTTACATGTAGCTGTCCAGTTTTTCCAACACCAGCTGCTGAAGAGGCTGTCCTCTCCCCATTGTATATCCAAGGCTCCTTTATCAAATATTAATTGACTGTAGGTGTTTGGATTAATGTTTGGATTTTCTATTCTGTTCCACTGGTCTGTTGGTCTGTTTTTGTGCCAGTACCAAATTGTCTTGATTTCTGTGGCTTTGTAGTAGAGCTTGAAGTCAGGGAGCGTAATTCCACCTATTTTATTCCTCCTTCTCAGAATTGCTTTGGCTATTCGGGGTCTTTTCTGGTTCCATATGAATTTTAGAATTCTTTGTTCCAGTTCATTAAAGAAAGCTGTTGGTAGTTTGATGGAGATTGCATTGAATCTGTAGATTGCTTTAGGTAGTATAGCCATTTTGACAATATTTATTCTTCCTAGCCAAGGGCATGGGATGCATTTTCATTTGTTAGTGTCTTCCTTAATTTCTCCTAGGAGTGTCTTGAAGTTTTCAGAGTACAGGTCTTTCACTTCCTTGGTTAGGTTTATTCCTACGTATTTTATTCTTTTAGATTCAATTGTGAATAGAATTGTTTTTCTGATTTCTCTTTCTGTTAGTTCATCATTAGTGTACAGGAAAGCAACAGATTTCTGTGTGTTAACTTTATATCCGGCAACTTTGCAGAATTTAGATATTAGTTCTAGTAGTTTTGGAGTGGAGTCTTTAGAGTTTTTTATGTACAGTATCATATAATCTGCAAAGAGTGACAATTTGACTTCTTCTTTACCAATCTGGATGCCTTGTATGTCTTTGCTTTGTCTGATTGCCGTGGCTAGGACCTCCTGTACTATGCTGAAAAACAGTGTAGAGAGAGGGCACCCCTGTCTTGTTCCCGATCTTAGATGAAAAGCTTTCAGATTCTCGCTATTAAGTATGATGTTAGCTGTGTGTTTGTCATATATAGCCTTTATGATGTTGAGGTACTTGCAGTCTATACCCATTCTGTTGAGAGTTTTGATCAAAAATGGATGCTGAATTTTGTCAAATGCCTTTTCAGCATCTATGGAGATGATCGTGTGGTTTATGTTCTTCTTTTTATTGATGTGATGGATGATGTTAATGGATTTTCTAATGTTGTACCATCCTTGCATCCCTGGGATGAATCACACTTGACCATGATGCATGATCTTCTTGATGTATTTTTGAATTCGTTTTGCTAATATTTTGTTGCGTATTTTTGCATCTACATTCATCAATTATATTTGTCTGTAATTTTCTTTTTTAGTGAGGTCTTTGCCCGGTTTTGGTATTAGAGTGATGCTGGCTTCATAGAAAGAGTTTGGAAGTATTCCCTCCTCTTCTATTTTTGGAAAACATTAAGGAGAATGGGTGTTGTTTCTTCACTATATGTCTGGTAGAATTCAGAGGTGAATCCATCAGGTCCGGTGGTTTTGTTCTTGGGTAGTTTTTTGATTACCGATTCAATTTCATTGCTTGTGATTGGTCTGTTTAGTTTTTCTGTTTCCTGCTTTGTCATTTTTTGAAGGTTGTATTTTTCTAAGAAGTTGTCCATTTCTTCTAGGTTTTGGAGCTTTTTAGCATATAGATACTCGTAGTATTCTCTTATAATTCTTTGTATTTCTGTGGGGTCTGTCGTTATTTTTCCTTTCTCATTTGTGATTCTGTTTATGTGTGTAGATTCTCTTTTTCTCTTAATGAGTCTGGCTAGGGGTTTTTCTATTTTGTTTATTTTTTCAAAGAACCAGCTTTTGGTTTCATTGATTTTTTCTATTGTTTTATTCTTCTCAAATTTATTTATTTCTTCTCTGATCTTTATTATATCTCTCCTTCTGGTGACTTTGGGCCTCTTTGCTCTTCTTTTTCCAATTTCAATAATTGTGTCTGTAGACTGTTCATTTGGGAATGTTCTTCCTTCTTTAAATAGGCCTGGATTGCAATATACTTTCCTGTTAGAACTGCCTTTGCTGCATCCCACAGAAATTGTGGCTTTGTGTTGTTGTTGTCATTAGTCTCCATATATTCTTTGATTTCTGTTTTTATTTGGTCGTTAAACCATTGATTCATTAGGAGAATGTTGTTAAGTCTCCATGTATTTGTGAGCCTTTTTGATTTCTTTCTGAAATTTATTTCTAGTTTTATACCTTTGTGATCTGAGAAGTTGGTTGGTAGGATTTCAATATTTTTGAATTTACTGAGGTTGTTTTTGTGGCCTAGAATGTGGTCTATTCTGGAAAATGTTCCATGTGCACTTGAGAAGAATGTGTATCCTGCTGCTTTTGGGTGCAGAGTTCTGTAGATATCTGTTAGGTCCATCTGTTCTGGTGTGTTGTTCAGTGCCTCTGTGTCTTTACTTATCCTCTGCCTGGTTAATCTATCCTTTGGTGTGAGTGGCGTGTTAAAGTCTCCTAAAATAATTGCATTGCTGTCTATTTCCTCCTTCACTTCTGTTAGTATTTGTTTCACATATGCTGATGCTCCTGTGTTGGGTGCATATACATTTATAATGGTTATTTCTTCTTGTTGGACTGACCCCTTTATCATTATGTAATGTCTTTCTTTGTCTCTTGCTACTTTCTTTGTTTTGAAGTCTATTTTGTCTGATACAAGTACTGCAACACCTGCTTTTTTCTCTTTGTTGTTTGCATGAAATATTTTTTTCCATCCCTTCACTTTTAGTCTGTGCATATTTTAGTATGGGTTTGAGGTGAGTCTCTTGTAAGCAGCATATAGATGGGTCTTCTTTTTTTATCCACTCTGTTACTCTGTGTCTTTTGATTGGTGCATTCAGTCCATTTACATTTAGGGTGGTTATTGATAGATATGTACTTGTTGCCAATGCTGGCTTTAGATTCGTGGTTACGAAAGGTTCAAAGGTTGCTTCTTTACTATCTAAGGATCTAACTTAACTTTCCTGTTAAGTTATTGTGAATGCCGTCTGATGTTTCTTTACCTCTCCTTTCATATTCTTCCTCCTACTTTCTTTATATATTAGGTGTTTTATTCTTTGACTTTAGTTAGTATTTGGATGGTCTGCTTTCTTTGCTATGATTTTATTTTCTCTGGTGACATATTTTTAGCCTTAAGGGTGTTTCCCTCTAGAGCAGTCCATTTAAGATATCCTGTAGTGGTGGATTATGGGATGCAAACTCTCTCAACTTTCTTTTGTCTTGAAATTGTTTAATCCCTCCATCATATTTAAATGATAATCGTGCTGTATACAATATTCTTGGTTCGAGGCCCTTCTGTTTCATTATGTTAAGTATATCATGCCATTCTTTTCTGGCCTGTAATGTTTCTCTTGAGAATTCTGATTACAGTCTGATGGGTTTTCCTTTGTAGGTGATCTTTCTTCTCTCTCTAGCTGCCTTTAATACTCTGTCCTTATCTTTGATCTTTGCCATCTTAATTATTATGTGTCTTGGTGTTGTCTTCTTTGGGTCCCTTGTGTTGGAAGATCTGTTGTCTTCCGTGGACTGTGAGACTATTTCCTTCCGCAGCGTGGGAAAGTTTTCAGCAATTATTTTTTCAAAGACACTTTCTATCCCTTTTTCTTTCTTCTTCCTGTGGTACTCCTATAATGCGAATATTGCTCCATTTGGATTGGTCACACAGTTCTCTTAATATTCTTTCATTCTTATAGATCCTTTTATCTCTCTCACCTCAGCTTCTTTGTATTCCTCTTTTCTGTCTTGTAATTCATTGATCGTGTCTTGAACCTGATTCAATCTGCTGTTAAGCCCTTCGATGGTTTGTCTCATTTCTGCATTGTCTTTCCTCACTTCCCTCACTTCCTCCCTCAGCTCTTGCACATTTTTCTGTAGATCTGTCAGCATGGCTATGACTTTTATTCTGAATTATTTTTCAGGAGGACTGTGCATGTACATTCCTTCAGATTCTCTCTCTGGGGTGGTTTTTGTCTGAAGTTTTGTCTGTATCATTTTCTTCTGTCTTCTCATGACTATAGAATTGGTCGTTGTTAGTTGTCACATATGCCAGCTGGGCTCTTTATGACTTTATAAAGGAAAGAGAAGAAAGGAGAGAAAAGAAAAAAAATTAAAAATAAATTAAAAATAAATTCTTCTAACAATAAAAAGTAAAAAGAGAGAGAGAAGAAGGAAAAGATAGGAAAGAAAAAGAAAAAGCAACAACACCTAAAAGTAAAGAAAAAAAAATATGCCCAATGGGGTTGGTTTCTGTGTGAATGCTGTAGGTGGCACTGTTGCTCCACTATTCCAGAGCCGTGGTCACATTGCTCTGCACCGCCCTTTAAAGCTGTGGCCAGGGTGAGAATGAATGCAAGGCTGTTGAGCTCTGTAGGAGTTCTAATTATGGCTTCCCTTTCCCAGTCACCCGCTATGGGGTCGGATGCTTCCCAGGACTCCCAGCCTGCTGGGCTGAGTGTGCCACTGCGATGAGGTTCCCTGCTGCACTCCCGTCTCTTTAAGACCACTGAAAAACAAAGCACGTGCTTTTCTCCTTTTTTTTTCTTCTCTCTTCTCCTTCCCTGAGCCAGCCGCGAGCAAACAGGTGTTTAAGACCGCTGAGAAACAAAGCATGCGCTTTTCTCCTTTTGTTTCTTCTCTCTTCTCCTTCCCTGTGCCAGCCACGTGCAAGCAGGCATTTAAGACCGCTGAAAAACAAAGCGCGCGCTTTTCTCCTTTTTTTTTTCTTCTCTCTTCTCCTTCCCTGAGCCAGCCATGAGCAAGCAGGCATATTCCTGCTGAGACCGTGCACCCTCCTTCTTTCCAATCTCCACCACTCCGTGTTTTGTGCACCCGCGTTCCTGGGGCTGGTTCAGGGCTGGTTATCTCCTGCGCCTGCACTTCCACTCCCTCCCGGCTCTGAATCCTCTCCTCCCATTGGGGCGCTGGGGTGTGGGAGTGCTCGGGTTCTGCTGGGTCATGGTTTGCTGTTCCGTTTCTTACCCGCCTCGCCCGCTGCCGAGTCCTCTCAGGTGTGTCTGCACTGTGTGCGCTTTCCTGTTTGTTCTGTTCTCTCTTTTAGGAACAGTTGCATTTGCTCTGTTTTCGTGGATAAATATAATGTTGGGAGGAAAATTCTGTTGCTCCATTCACGCCGCCATTTTCCCAGAACTCTATATGATTTTTCTTGATGAATATTCTATATTTGTTTGAAAAAAATCCTGGTTACTTGGTGTCAGCAGGGATTCTCTTCATTCCCTCTTTTCAGTGCCTCCAGGCTCACTTGGGGTTGTCACTAGGACTCCTTTTTGATATTGGAATGCATTCTGTTAGGTTTGGTGTTGGGAAGATGCCCAGTTGCTCCCTTGCTCTGTTCTTTTCCAGGCTGCCTTCCTCTTTCTATACTTTTATTCCTTCTATTGTCTCCTCTATATTTTTATTCCTTCTTTTGTCTCCTCTTTAATTCTATAAAGGATTTATTTATCTCCAGGGAGATATGAGTCTGTAGCAACTCATCTGAACTGGAAGCCTAATTTATATTTTTTAAAACATACTTTTCTGCATGTAGAATCTGTTATATGGAGCTAGACAGAATGTAAAGAAAGTAATCAGGAGGCTACTACACTAGTCCAGGTAACAGATGGTTGTGTTTTAGACAGGAGTAGTATCAGTGAAAATAGAAACAAGTGAATCAGATAAAGATATTTTGGAGACAAAACCAACAAGATGCACTTGTGTATTGACTCTGAGGAATTATGGCTTGGACAACTGAATTGACTGAAATGCCTCTTAATTGTCAAAAACATCATTTACATCCTCACTGGGAGTAAACCCACTGCAAAAATACATCCCTTTCTGAAATACACAGGCTTGAGCTTATATTCCCAAATTTGGAACAGAATTACACACCCAGAAGAAATGTACACCAATCCCATATAACTATCTTTGTCTCAGATTCTGGACTGGGACTGAGCTAACAACCACTCAGTTGCATGTAAATTATAACTTTTGACTGGAATCTCTAGAGTGTACTAGGTTTTCAGTAACCTCCATTTTAATAGAAGGCCCAAAGAGTTCTGCTGTTAAGTGTATTGATTATGTAATGACTTAAATACTCTAACATTTATTTTATAAGTAGCAATTCAAACCTTCTTTGTCTTTACCTCCTGCTATGTTTCTTAGATTAGCAGCAAAGCCCTCCAGAAAGCCACAGACCATAGTAAAGCAGGATAACTGACAAGCTCTGACTTTTTTCCCCTCCAGCCTTTAACATTACATGACAACTGAATACCAGTCCTGTGAGATTTACATTTGATTTTCAAAGGTATGTTAACTTAGAAAACAGGTGGTCTAGAAATACAGAAAAGTTGTAGTCAACATGGATACAAAGGATGGAGATTAGTGGAGGTTTCTATGAAATAGGAAGATGGAACAGATATTTGGAGTCAAGTAGAAGTCTTGAATACCTGCTAAATTGCTAGCTGAATGGCCTGGTGTAAAATCACTTACTCTTTCTCATCCTTTGTTTACTGAACTATAAAACAAAGTATTACCTTGAAAGAACTATGATAAATCAAATGGAAGCAGGTATTAAATTTTTCATAAAGTATAAAGCACTATGTATTTCAATTATCATCTTCACTGTCCCTGATGCCTTTTCTGTTCTCCACTTGCCATGTAAAATGGTATTGTGAATACTATGTAGTGAAGGTGGGCTGTCTTATCACATTCTTACTCTATCTCTTGCCTGTGCTCTCTGACCAAAGTTTCAGAGAGGCTTCAAATTGCAGTTGACAAAGTAATATTGCTTTCAAGTACCAAAGGGAAGATTCTGTTCTATAAAGAGGCCCCCAAAATTTCAAGTAGATAATATCATACCCCAAACTACCTAAAGACTTGTGCACACAAGATCTGTGCTCACTTCTTGATCAGTAGACAGGCATGAGCCTGTGTCAGTCCTCTATTTCCCTCTGGAACCTTTTTTGGCATTCAGATGATGTTTGTCATCTATGAGCCAAAAGATGGTACCTGCTCTTCTGACTTTGAGGATTCCTCTGGATTTGCTTCTTCATTTCCACAGTGCAAGCTCCACAAAGTATGGGCAGACCCATACTATATCCATCCCATCACTCCACTTTCTCTCTATTTCAAATAACAGTCACAATCTCCCAGAGGCCACAGGGACCATCAAAATCACCAAGTTCACTCTTATAATGTTCTACCAAGTACTTTAGTGTACAGGATTGTCAGCTTAAAATGTGGAGAGGACAGTCAACATTCCCTTCAGTGCAAGTGTGCCAGGAATTTGGAGGACTGGCTTCCTGAAAAGCTTCTGGCTCCAGAGCTTGTAGGTACTCATGGCAACAATATTATATCCAATCACTGCTCCAAAATAGTCCACTGCCAAGGATAATTAAACTAGGTTTTATCTTCAAATCCCATGCTACACATTACCTATGATGTCTATGTTTTTAGTCCTTCATTTAAAAGTAGATTATCTTCACAGGTCACTTCACAGATCAGAGTGAATTTGCTTATGTCCTAGAAAACAGTAGAAACCTCATTAATGAGTTTTACTCTTGTTATATACTTTTTAAAAAGGATCAGGTTTTAGAAATTTCCAGACCTCCAAATGTCAATGGATGATGTAATCTATCTATTGAAATTTGTGATATGGGATATTAGGGAACTCACCTAGTTCCAGGTGCTCAAGTGGAGCAAATAAACTAAAGAAAGAGAGATAGCATATCATTTCCATGCAAATAAATAAGGGAAGAAATATTCAGACAAGCTTGATTCCCTCCTCTGCCACTCTAATGCCCATGCCCTTTTGACAGTGGGGTCAGCTGCTAGTCCATGGCTTGCTGGGAGTGCATTCCAGATGTGTGGTTGTGGGATTCAGCTGTTACTGCTTGAGGGACAGAAGCTTAAAGCTGTCATCCAGGATGGATCTCCTGTTGCGCCGTAGCTTTCTCTGTTGATGCTGGTACCAGACCACACCACCAAGAGCCAGAGCAATGAGCAAGAGAATGACACCCATGGCAATCAAGACAGAAGCAAACATCTCGATATCCTCTATAGGGATCTGCATGCCCAGCATCCTCACATTGCCTTCTTCAATGTCTCTGGGGATTACTGCTGAAATGGAACAAAAAGAAAATAGGAACTCTGAGCTGGAGAATACTCTAAAGGAGCACCTTTTGCACTAAGTCCTGGGATAAATATGTCTATCCAAATATGACAGAGAAGCTGTCCCTATCCCTCAAAGACCGCCTGAGAAAGACAGATTCAAAGGTTACAGAGAATTAGAGTATAATATACCATGGCTGAAAAGTCCTTAGGTATCATTGAGACCCCAATACTCCCATGGAAAGAGCTAAGACTCAGAGTAGAACAGGCCTTGATATATTTCTTCAAACATATAAAAGTCTAGGATGTAGAATAAAATAATTGTATTCATTTCACATGGTTCCAGAGGGTAGAACTGAGAGCAATAAGTGGAAATTCCAGGGAAGCAGTTTAACTCAATAATGTAACTGAACAATGCTCACTTTGACCATTGGACCATGAAAATAGCCTTACACTGTGTAGCCTGGTTTCTCAATTCTTTGGGTCATGATAACACTGATATCACATTAATCTTTCCAGGTGAAACATCTAATTGTCTTAGCTTCTGGCATAGAAACTTTTGATGATCTCCAACTAACCTACAGAGTAAAGCTCAGAATCAAGCCAGGCATTCCGACTCTCAAACAGGTTCTAACCTACCTTTCTAGCCTTACCTCCTACCCTTCAGCCACAGCAACTCATTCTTTATTCCAAGAATAGGTGATCTTCTTTCAGTCTCTTAAGACTTTCTGAATACACTTTCTTCCTTCTCACCTTTCTATACCCAGCTTAAATGTTACAGGTCTCTGCAAAGCTTTTTTCAGTTCAGATGGAAGTTAATGGTCCTTTCTTCCATGTTCTCCAAGTATCTATACTGTTTGTATTCCCACAGGTTACTTGCTTGGGACAAGGACTTAGATATCCCCTCAGTTCTGGACTTCAGTCAGGATCATCTTTTATAAAATGAGGTTAATAACCACACTTAACCAAGAGGCTTATTGTGAGTTAATATTCATGAAATGTTTATCATTGCACCTAGAATATAGCAAATGCAAATAATTGATAGCTGTTATTATTGTATGGCCTTTCTTACAGCATATAAAATCCAGCATTTCATTCACTGTTTATTTTCCTCATTCCAATTTTAGATACAAATCTCTTGGAAAGTAGTGACTATGTCTTCATTGTTTCAGTGTTCCTGCAACTCAGTACATGTTTGATGAATATATAACTGGATGAATGAACTCTATTACAGAACTGGGATAAGATAAAATATAATGAGTTCAAACAGAAGCTGGAAAACATTCTGAGTTTACATTCTACCATTTATCCTCTTGTGACCTTAGACAAATCATTTTTCCATCTCTCATTTTCTCATGTAGAAAATTACCAAGGTTTATTAGATCAACAATTTTAAGGGTTTTTTCCCCACTGTAGAATCTTTAACAAATAAAGAGCTTGTAAGAATCGATGCATGTGTGTTCACACAAATATGCATATATTTACATAAAAATATATACATACACATATATGTATCTGTGTTTGTATATATACAAATACATACACATATATATATGGTACTCTACTCTCTCAGCCTCACCTTACCTATACCCAACCCCTCCAGGACATATCCTAGTCCTCTGGTTGACAGTTTATAAGATACTTATGTAGATCATTAGAATGTTTCCAAACACAGATGAAAATCTTCAGACTAATTTATGATCTCGAATGTCTCTTCTAGCTCTCATAACTTTCTGAATATTTCTCAGTCCAGGTAAAGATGGGGTGGAGAATAAAAGCACTATCTGGTCCTAGGCTTGGTGGGAAAAGAATGTCTGTTTTCCTGAGGGGCAGAAATAACTAGTTCCAAAGAGTCAACAATTCAGTATTCCACAGATGCAAGAATAAAATTAGCTGGTACCTCATGTATGATATTTGTACTAGTTTCACACTGTTCCTGTGGGAATTTTTGTATCTCTTCTATAGCTCCTTTATACCCAACCCAGCAATACATTGAATTTTCTTCCCTATCACACATTAGGCAGGAAGCTAATATCGGCCTTCAACTGGGTATAAGGCTGTTTTCCCCAACTCAGGAAGTTGGGGGTAGGGGCTAGAAAGAATCAACCTGATGAAGGAAGGTTAAGTGTGGGTTCCTGGCTTCTGAAATCTTACAGATGCATCTCAGGATGCTTCCTACTAATATTGTGGTCCACATTTTGATCATGTGCATCCCATCTTCTAAAGGCACTGTACCTCCCCACAACCACATATAACTACTCAGGCTGTGCATCATTCTCCCTACCTTTTCCAATTTCATTTGTGATGGTGGTAGTGCTTATGTGTTCTGGAGAAAAAAAAAAGACAAGAGGTTAATACTGTTATTCTTTCTACTAATCCATAGGCATAACTTAAGAGGTTGGCATTGGTTGGAGGAATCTCTGTACTATAAAAGCAAAATGAAGGTGCCTAGAATTAAATACTTTATGATCAAAGTCAATGTTCATATGTGGGTTTGATATTTAGTAATACAAGATATGAGCAATATCTTGTGTTAACAGTCCAAAAGGCAAGCCATACTTCTGTCGTTATTTACATATTTATTGGCACTTCCTTTATTGCTCATCCCCATTACTGGTCTCTTCACCAGCCTTTCCCACCCTCCCTTCAGGAAGCCCCTGCTCTTTGTCAAATCTATATCCCTAGATATTTAACCTCCACTCAAGAATATTTCTTTCTTTCTTTGATTTAATGAGGCTGAATTCTTTGAAGGCTATGCTTCATTTACATCCTATCAATACTGCTTTGAGATTACTGTTCCTCCCTTTTTTGTAAAGATTTATCTCTTTTAAAGGCTCATCTGATTTAGTTAGAGAAAACACGGCCACTTTTTGTAACTGTTCACTCACAATTCTCTTCATTCATGGACGTCTTTGTTACCTAGCTCAGTCTTCCTCTTCCTCAATTCCCACCATGGGTGTTGACCCTTCCAACACTCAAGCCTCACATTTTTTGGACCTTTTAACTCTAACAATTTATATTTCTACTCCAATTCTATCAACCTGACCTATTGTGACATTGAACTTGTTATGCATAAATGTACCATCTCAGAAATCTAAAATCTAACATCAGCCTCCTATCCTTCCATGTTCAATGTTATTTATTCCATTTCACCAGTTATTCCTCTCTCATACATACCTCTAGCTTCTGGACCCTTCTATCTTTTTCCCAACCTACATGCTTCATTCTGTCTTTTTTCCCATGCCTGGTCAGGTTACACTCCATATTCCGTCACTTCAACTACTAACTTACGAGGAGTGTTACAATCATTTATTGAAACTCAGCTAACTACATCTTCCACATATTTAGTCTGGTATGCTGAATGCTGGTGGAGAAAAATCACACAATTGTTAAAGATCAATATGATTTGTTTCCAAATTTAAACCTTCAGTGTTGCCTGGCAATAATTAATTAATTTCCTATCACTCAGAGTAAACATGTTTCTATTTCCCAGAGTGGTTATTTCAGACCTTTGTCCACTCTCCTCAAACCCCTAATACTACCACCTATCCTTCACATTGAGCAGATGACTCTGTATCTTCCATCACAGATGAAACCATAACACAGAAATATTCCACCTTTCTGTCAAGTTAATCACCCAAACCAATACACTGATCCTTCTATGTTCTCTCTACTTTTAGTAGAAAAATATACCTTACTCCAGTATAATCTTTCATTTTAGCTATGGTTTTCACCCCCTGATTTTTCACCAGAAGCCTTGTTCCAACAATTAGTCCTTTATTCCCTGTCTGTCTTCAACTCTGTCTTCTGGTTGTCCTTTTAGCACACTTGTGGCTGGAGCAATATTGAATTAGATCATAGCTGGGTGTAAACAAAGAAAAAGGCAAATGGGTAACATTTATGGGCTGGCTCATTGTCACAGAGAGGTATGAACTAACCTTATTCATGGAAGTTCCCTAATAATATGTACTGAGGTAGTCCAGATTTAGGATGACCCATTATTACACAGACACAACATGCTGTTTTGGACCTAAGGTATCTTGATGCCACATCAATTAATCACTTGATTTTGGTTCTAAGAACTGACAGAGCAGAACAAATAAATCTGTGTGCTTATCTGCGTTGTGGGGGGTAGTACTAGAATAGCAAGTGGAAGCCACATTCTAGCGGTATGGATTACCACAAAAAGTTTTTCAAAGATATAGGAAATCATAATGTACAATTATTGGTCCCCCTCCCTGTGGGTAAATAGCAGAGTTGTATTCTATCCTGTTAATCCTGTTGAAATATTCAAATACAGTTTCCCTCTTTCTATTACTGCTGATAGAGTGCCAATGGCTGGCAATTCCAGAACACCTACCTCAGTACCACCAGTTTTCAAAGCAGTATGATATATTTTCAAAAGCCCAACAGAAAAAAAAAATTCCCAGATTCCTGTGGGCTCCAGGAGGTTCTGTAAAGCCTCTTGGAATGGGGATGGGGGTGATATTGAGAACTCATTCAGGTCAAGAGGTTAAGAAGTGAAGACACTTAACCCTATAATGACCCAAACACAAAATCCAACATAACATACTCTTATACATTCTTGTTGATGAACAAAGATTGACTGTAAAAGAACTATCCCAGCTATTCCCTCTTCATATAGAAAAATAAGGGAAAAGCTTTTTCTACCCTTGGTAGTAACTCAGTCAGGGATAAGCTATAATTGAAGGCCAATATCTCTTTCCAGCCTTAGAGTGGGTTGTTTCAGGACAGAAAGAAATGCCTTTCTCAACCCCACAAAACAAATAAATCAATTGGTGACTATTAGAATTATATTTATCTTTTTTTATGGAAGGACTCATTGACAAGATTTCTTAAACTGGTGCCTCAAATGAATTCTAAAATAATATATTTATATTAAAATTAAATGTATTTCAAAGGAACCAAATCTGCACGAAGCATCAATGCATAGAACCCAACCAGGTTCAGGCTGGGTCAACCCATGTGAGTTCAACAGGTGTCAAAGAAATTGGGAGGGAGTAGGGGTGAGAGAGCAATGGAGAATAAGAAATATTGGCAGGTAGAACACTGAGGGGAGGGGGGCAATGCTTTGTTTTAAGTCCTGGTTGTGGGATCATAAGGAGAGTGCACGAGACGTCTTGAGATTATTGAATTCATATAGGCTAGCTAAAGTGCCAAAATATGGCCAATCTTGATTAGTTAGGCCTTACCTCTTTGAGACAAGACAGTAAAGAGGGTCTCCATACCAGCATGGACATGGTCAGTAACATGGCAGTGCATAAGCCATGTACCAGGGTTACTGGCCACCATCTCCACAACCTCAAAGGTCCCTGGGAACAGATCCACAACATCTGCCCGGTAACTCTTTCCATTCTGCAAGAGAGATGGAGGGTTGGAGAGAGAAAGTTATGGGTGTAGAGATCATCACAGAGGTTATAGGAACTAAAAAACTTGGATGACCACATCAGGATCATGTGACTCCAAGATGCATAGGTCAGAGATCAGTTTAAAGAGTCCACCTTACTCATCTCCCTTATGAATCCACCTATACAAACTGAATCAACAGAAGACACTCTCTCTTACTTTTTTCTTAAAGTGTCCAAAAGTAAAAGACTTTCCAGCTTCCCTGAGTGGGCTAAAAACTAGTACCTACATACTTTTCAGCAGTCTCAAATATGGAGAATTTGGTTTAAGACTTGACAACTTAGAAGGAGCCACATACTTACTTTAGAAATGGAACTCAATTTAGTTTCTCCTGCATGCTATCCCCTTTATCAGCACTTACAGATTTTTAAGCCTATATCAAAGACTCCAACTCTGTCCCCTTTTCCTAAGACTAAATGTTCTTCAAAACCAACGTGTTGTTCTATGTAGCTCATGAATTGAAGCTCTTTTTATAATGGATTAATAACTTTCAAATATTCCGAGATGACTCTGAAATCCTTTGCCCTTAGAACCACTGCTTACTGCGTCTCAAGTCCTTGTCTGAGACCTAATTACATTGATTCTTTTAATCTCCTTACACCATAAATGACCATTTATTTATTCTATTATAGAAGACAAAAGCTAAGGCCTAGAGGGAAGTGACTGATCCCGGGATACACAGACAAACTAGAATTCCCAGCTAAGTTATCCATGTACAAGACCTCTCCTATTTTAATTTATTATTATCTTGTTCCTTTTTATTCCTTTATTCCTCAAAGAATTCCTTCAATCACCCCTGAGGAACTCAGCTGTCTTTCCTGCTTACCCGATAGATGAAGCTTTCTGCATGGAAGTGGACGGTATGTAGGTCAATATCTTGGCCCATGGCCAGCATGTACCAGGCCACTCGGTCTCCTTGGTACATGGTCAGACCCCTAAGGTTGGCATATAGCTTTCCATTAATGGCTGTAAAAGAAGAAAAAGTCTCTTAGATCTCTTCTTTGATTTTTTATGTAAGTATAGTTGATATACAATGTTATATTCATTTCAGGTATATACCATAGTGATTCAACAATTACACACATTATTAAATCCTCACCCTCAGCTAGTGTAATTACTGTCTGTCAATATAGAAGGATTTTACAGCACCACTGACTGTATTCTCTATGCTGTACTTTCATCCCCATGACTAGTTTATATTACGATTGAGATTTTGTGCCTCTTTATCCTCTTTACCTACTTCACTCATCCACCCCAACCTCTCTCCCATGGTATTATGTTGAGTGAAATAAGCCAGGTGGAGAAAAGACAAATACCATTTCACTTATATGTGGAATCTAAAAACTAAAAAAATAAAATGAACAAAAGCAGTAGAGTGTTATATCTCTTTTTGAATTCCAATGCCACTGCCCTAAGACTAGTCCCTGTCATGTCTGATGAGAGCAATGACCTCCCAAATTCTCTCATCTCTATTCTGTGTTTCCTCCTCCAGTCTATTTTCTGCATTGGTGTAATCAAAGTGGTCTCCTTAAATAACTAAACTGACTATGTCATCTGCTGTTTAAAATACTTTAATATCTCCCTCCTGCCCAAAAGATCAATCCATGGCTCTTTACCTTGGCCTTCAAACAAGGTCCTTCAAAATATAGCCGAAAACCACATTCCCAGGTTCGTCTCCCACTATCCAACACTAATTCCAATTAGGGTGATTTCTTCAATATCTTCATATGGCCCCATATGCATGTCATTCTTGCCTTTATTCTTGTTTCTGATTTTCCCTCCTAGAAATCCTGCCTTATTTTATTCATCCTTTAAAGGCCCAATATCCTCTGAGAATGTTTCTCTGAGTTCCTCTCAGTTCTTCTCATTCCGGGCATCCCCTTCTACCTCTGAACTCCTGCAGTCTGTACTCTTTGGAGTGCACCAGAAACTGTCTTCTATTTTCCCCTATCTTTTAATTTGTGGAAGTTCATATTCCCAACTAGATTGTATGTTCTTAGTTAGCAGGAAATTAATGTATATACTTGTGGGAGCTGGATATGCAACAGACATAGCAACTCCATCTTGGGCTCTCAGACTCCACTTTGAGAAGCTGAGTTTTGAAAGTGCATCAATAGTTTCAGTTTCACATTCCAAGAAACAAGCTTAAGTTTCGGTTTCAATTGATTTCACGCCAGAGTGTTCTCACCCAAGTCCGCTGCTTATGTCAGAAACAACTGCGTATGCACACAACTTGGTGTGTAGTTGGATTCTGTAGATTGCTTCATTAGCATAACGGGCAACCAATCAGAAGCCACCACACCCCTTGAATGCTATATATTCTCTGTTGTTTCCGCTAGAGACTTGATCAGGAATCTGTCTTGTCTCCATTTCTCGTGTCTCTTGTCTCATATTCCCGTGCCCCCTCTCCAGGTCCTTGTTGATGTCCCACGGGCCATCGGGCCAGGGCAAGTGGCACCCAACGTGGGGCTTGGAGCATGGGGCAATCCATGAGGAACACAGATCGGAGGGGCCCAAAGAGTAAAAAGAAAAAGAGTAAAATAAGCGCGCAGAAAAAGAGTAAAATAAGCAACCGCGTCCAGGGAGCCTGCCCAGACGAAAGAGTCCGGTAAGTGATCTGTGATTATGGGACAAGCAAGTAGCAGAGAGAACTTTATTGAAAGTCTAAAAGATGCATTAAAGGCACGAGGAGTAAGGGTTAAAAGAAAGCAATTGCTTGAGTTTTTTCAGTCTTTAGAAGAACTCTGTCCTTGGTTCCCGCAAGAGGGGATGATAGATGAAAGAAAGTGGAAAAGAGTAGGTGATGCTTTAAATGATTATTATACCACTTTTGGACCTGAAAAGGTCCCAGTAACTGCATTTTCTTACTGGAACTTGATTAATGAAATAATTTCGGTTAGACATGTTAATCTGGAAATAGCAGCCATAGTGGAAAAGGGAAAAACCATTTTACAAGAAATAAAAGAAGCCTCTCATTGTGGCACACCAGAATCTTTTAAAGATGATCAGAGAGGTTACTATCAAAAAGAGACCATTAGTAGAAATAATGGAGAAGATTTGATCTCCCTCGATACTGATTCCGAGGATCACTTAAAAAAGAAAGCCAAACCTAAAGTCCCTAATACGATTAAGAAAATTTATCCTGATCTAAAAGTGGCTAGAAAGGTTATCATAGTCTGTAAGACCAACCACAAAAAGTTCCAAAAGTATTAAGAGTAAAGGAGAGACCTGATGAGGGGCTCTCTTCTCCATCTGAGGATGAAGAGTTAGAGGAAAAGGCCGCCAAACATCATAATCCTGATCGGCCCTTCTTTAAATGTCCCCCTCCTTATACACTTCCATCTTTTGACTTCTCGGCCCCTTCTCCATCCGTCCCTCTGCCATCTGCTATGACATTTCCCGTAATTGACTCACATAAAGTTTTAAAAGATAAAATTGCTTACTTAGAAGAAGAAGTTCTTCTTGAAAAAGAGCATCAGACTTTAATAGATGAACTCCAGAAATTAAAAATAGGAAAGACAGAAGTCTCAAGCCAACCCCAACAAGCCCCAAATTGGTCAACAAGGGGAGCTGCCCGTGTAGAGCCTGTGAAAGTTTGTAGCGCCCTACTGGACTTAGAAACACCTGAGGCTGTTCCAGTGGCTGAGACCACTGATGCCCAGGGTCAGCCATGGAGACATCATAATGGTTTTAATTTCAAAGTTATAAAAGAAATAAAAACGGCTGCAGCACAATACGGGGCAACAGCACCTTATACAATTATTGTTGAATCTGTAGCAGACAGTTGGCTTACACCTGGCGATTGGCACACAATCACTCGGGCAACCTTATCTGGAGGAGATTATTTGCTATGGAAATCAGAATATGTTGTAAAGAAACTGCCAGACGTAATGCACAGGCCAATAATGGGTGGATTTATGACATGCTTGTTGGGGAAGGCAATTATGTGAACAGTGATGCAGAAATGCAATATCCTCCTGGACTTTTTGCACAAATTCAGACTGCCGGTATGAAAGCTTGGTGCAGATTACCTACTAAAGGGGATTTGAGCGCTTCCTTAACTAATATAAAGCAAGGGCTTGGTGAACCTTTCTCAGAATTTGTCCATTGGTTAATTACAGCCGCCGGTAGGATTTTTGGCAATGCTGAAGCCGGTACCGAATTTGTTAAACAATTGGCCTATGAAAATGCTACTCCGCCTGCCAAGCAGCTATTCGGCCTTATAGAAAGAAAACTCACCTGTCAGGATATATACGTCTCTGTTCAGATATTGGGTCATCTTACCAACAAGGCTTGGCTATGGCCACCGCCCTTCAAAGGTTCACTGTCAAACAAATGCTGGCTCAGTGTAAAAAGGGTAAATGTTTTAAATGTGGATTTGAAGGACATTCCGCCAAAGATTGCAACATAGAGAAAGGTAATCATTATAAAGTGCCTGGCCTCTGTCCTAGATGCCAGAGGGGCAAGCACTGGGCCGCTGAATGTAGATCAAAGAAGGATATTCAAGGACAAGAATTGCCTCCCCTGCCGGGAAACGGGTATCAGGGCCAGCTCCAGGCTCCCAAACCCAACAAACAAGTTTTTGGGGCCGTGGAATTTGTTCCTCAAGTGACAAACAATCCATTTCTCAGCTCTACAGAGCAATCCCAGGAAGCGCAGGATTGGACCTCTGTGCCTCCACCTACACAGTATTAACACCAGAAATGGGGGTACAGGGGTGTTTGGTCCTTTACCTAAAGATATGTTTGGCCTTCTCGTAGGATGTAGTAGTTCTACCATACAAGGGCTTCAAGTTTTTCCAGGAGTTTTAGATAATGATTACACTGGAGAATTAAAAATCATGGTTTCTTCTCCTTCCAATATTACTACAGTTAACACAGGCCAGAGGCTTGCTCAATTGTTGCTTCTCCCTCTCATTAAAACTGCTCATCTCTCTAAAGCTAATCATAGAAATGATCAGGGCTTTGGCTCTTCTGATGCCTATTGGGTGAGACAAGTTACAAGTACCAAACCTATGACAACTTTGTGGCTGGATGGCAGAGAATTCCAAGGATTAATTGATACAGGAGCTGATGTAACCATTCTAAAAAAGGAAGGTTGGCCTGCACAATGGCCCCCTGTGCCTACCTTTACTAATCTTAAGGGTATAGGCCAAAGTCAAAATCCCGAAAAGAGCAGTAAAATTTTAACTTGGAAAGATAAAGATGGCAATCAAGGAACTATTCAACCATTCGTACTTCCTGGGTTGCCCATTAATTTATGGGGATGTGACATTTTAACACAAATGAAGATTATTTTGTGTAGTCCCAATGAAGTGGTAACTGCTCAGATGCTGAAACAGGGATATACTCCAGGCTCAGGACTGGGAAAAAATCAGTCCGGGATTGCACACCCAATACTACAGCAAATAAAACATGATAGAGCAGGATTAGGAAATTTATCCTAGCGGTCACTGATGATCCTGCACCCCATGCTGATCAAATAACTTGGAAAAGCGATAATCCTGTATGGGTTGATCAGTGGCCTCTTTATGCTGAAAAATTACAAGCAGTGCAACAGTTAGTGCAGGAACAGTTGGCTGCAGAACATATTGTTGAAAGCAATTCTCCCTGGACTACTCCTATATTTGTCACAAAGAAGAAATCAGGAAAATGGAGGTTACTACAAGACTTGAGAGCTATAAATAAAACTATGGTACCTATGGGAGCCCTACCCTGGCTTGCCTTCTCTCGTAGCTATACCTTTGGGATACTATAAAATTATCATTGACCTCAAAGATTGCTTTTTCACCATTCCTTTACATACACTAGACCAAAAGCGCTTTGCATTTAGTGTTCCCTCTATTAATTTTAAAGAACCTATGAGAAGATACCATTGGAAAGTTTTACCCAAGGCATGGCCAATAGCCCTACTCTCTGCCAGAAATTTGTTTCTTCTGCTATACAGTGTGTACGTGATTGTTGGACTGACTTATACATTATACAATATATGGATGATATTCTTATTGCTGGATCCAATGGTCAACAAGTGCTATGTTGTTTTGATGATTTAAAAAAGGCTTTAAGTGCTCAGGGATTGCAAATAGCTGCTGAAAAGGGTCAGTTACAAGACCCTTATACTTATTTAGGATTCCAATTATTAGGGTCTCATATTTCTATGCAGAAGTTAGAATTTAAAATAAATACCTTGAAAAACTTAAATGATTTCCAAAAACTTTTAGGAGACATTAATTGGCTTAGACCCTACCTAAAATTAACCACTGGAGAACTCAAGCCTTTATTTAATACATTAATGGGAGATACAGATCTCAAGTCTCCAAGAACTTTAACAGATGAGGGGTGCCAGGCCTTAAAAATAGTCGAAAAAGCCATCCAAAATCAGTTTATTACTGCCATTGATTATGAACAACTTTTACATTTTATTATTTGTAAAACAGCTGTTACACCTACTGCTGTTTTCTGGCAACAGAATCCCATAATGTGGGTACATTTATCATCATCCCCCTCAAAAGTAATTTATCCTTATTATCAGGCTATTGCAGATATCATTATGTTAGGACGAGAACAAGGAAAAAAATATTTTGGAAAAGAACCTGATATTATAATTTTGCCATATTCTATGAAACAAATAAATTGGCTTTTTCAGACCACAGATTGTTGGCCTATTGCCTGTGCCTCCTTTTCAGGAACTATAGACAATCATTATCCCAACAACAAGCTTCTTCAATTTTTGAGTACCCATGAATTTGTTTTTCCTATCAAAACCTCATCCAAACCATTGGATAAAGCTTTAACTGTGTTTACTGATGGGTCTTCTTCTGGACGTGCTGCGTATGTTTGTGAAAATCAAGTTATATCCTTCTTAACAAAAGCACAGTCTGCACAGCTAGTAGAATTGCAAGCAGTTATTGCTGTTTTTTCTGCCTTTCCAAATAAAGCATTTAATTTGTTTACAGACAGTTCTTATATTGCTCACTCAGTACCATTATTAGAGACAGCTGCTCAACTAAACACGACTCTGAAGCAGCTTCCCTTTTAAGACAATTACAAGGTTTAATATGGCAACGTGCCTACTCATTTTTTATTGGCCATCTAAGAGCTCATACTGGCCTGCCAGGGCCACTGTCTCAAGGCAATTCACTGGCAGACATAGCCACACGAACAGTTCTCATTACCCAAATTCACGATAATCTCCAAGCTGCTACTGAAGCACATACCCTCCATCATTTGAATGCACATACTTTAAGATTAATGTTTAAAATCACCAGAGAACAAGCTCGCCAAATAGTAAAACAATGCAAGACTTGTGTTACTTTTCTTCCTGTCCCCCACCTCAGTGTCAACCCTAGAGGGTTGGTACCCAAAGCGCTTTGGCAAATGGATGTTACACATCTTCCTGAGTTTGGAAATCTCCAATATATACATGTTACAATAGATACTTGAAGCAGCTTTATTTTTGCCTCATTACAAGCAGGAGAAGCTTCTAAAAATGTTATTGCTCATATGTTATTAGCCCTGTCTACCTTAGGCAAACCATCTCAACTTAAAACAGACAATGGGCCCGGATATACTGGTAAAAACTTTCAAACCTTTTGTAAACAGCTAAACATCAATCATGTCACTGGTATTCCTTATAATCCACAAGAACAAGGTATTGTTGAGAGAGCTCATTTAACCATTAAAAATACCATAAATAAAATTAAAAAGGGGGAATGGTGTCCTGTAAAGGGGTCCCCTAGAAACATCTTTGCTCATACTCTCTTTATTTTAAATTTTTTAAATCTGGATGATAATGGGCGTTCTGCCGCTGACCGTTTTTGGCACCCTAATACTAAACAAGACTTTGCAACAGTACTCTGGAAAGATCCATTGGATAATCAATGGCATGGACCCGACCCAGTATTGATCTGGGGACCAGGCTCTGTCTGTGTTTTCTCGCAAAAACATGATGCCGCTAGATGGCTCCCTGAGAGAATGATTAGGCAAGTTAATAGAAATTTCTCCAGGGAAACACCAATGCCCTGAGAGTCGCCTTCTTTTTGTCTTCCCACAGGACCTCAAAGAGAAGCAGTGGATCGTATCCTCCTCATTCTCTTCCTGCTGACGAGATTTTGCAGCACGTACGGTAAGCCACTACCAGAATTAGAAACAACATACTGGGCTTACATCCCTGAGCCTCCTTTATTACATCCAACTCCATGGAGAGGCCCAAATGTACATATTTTTACTAACAATTCTGCCTTGTTGGGAGGCGAATCTAATGATTTCATTCCTTATTTTAAAAATGATAACTTCTCTTATTATGGGAAGTCTGGAGACCCTCCTCTCTGTTTTAGCTCTAATACCACCTTTATTCCTCCTGGATGTCTCCCTATTTATTATAGAAGCTTTTTGACCGATTCTCCTCGGTCCTATAAAGATAAGACCTTAAGAAACCTATGGGTATTAAATATGGGATTTCTTGGATCCTATGATTACAATGATAAACTTATTGAACAATCACACTCTTCTGTTATATCTAATTGTGAAGATCTTTTACATGACCTAAATTCTATTTGGGAATCTATCGATCAGCTTGGAGGATATCCTCCTTGGAATAATTGCCTTTTTAAAAATAAGGGATTCTCCTTCTCTCCTTACAATTCCTCTGTACAAATTCTTGATTATTCTGTATATTCACCTAATTATGATTATAGACAGTACTTAATTAATAATACAGGAAAATTATTTTGGAATGACGCATTAGTCCCAAAGCCTGAAAAGGTTAATAGATGGTTTTCTTTTGGATGGGTAAATCCTACCTTATTGGCTAGAAAAAGTAAGAATAGTACCACTGCTTATCCTGACTTGTATAGACTTTTAGCTGCTGCTAGAATGATATTTCTTAAAAGACCCTCTAAACCAGATCACTTAGATGTTGTCACTGCCTGTGTAAGATCTCCTTTTGTAATCTTACTGCAAGAATCTGGTGAATTAGAAGTTAAATTCATTAATCATACTTATAATATCTTCTGTAAAAAGTGTACTATAACCAATTGCCTTGATGCTTCTTTTGGACCTGATACATTTATCATTTTACATCAACCTTCTTATGTTTTAACCCGTGTAAAGTTAAATATTTCCTGGTACGATGATTCTGGATTGCATGCTTTACAATTGATTGAAAAATCTTTATCACATTCTAAACGTTTTGTTGCTGCCTTTACATTAGGGATTACTGCTCTGATTTCATTAATCACTTCTTTTGCTTTATCCACTACAGCTTTAGTTCAAGAAATTCATACTGCAAATCATGTTGATGATTTAAGTAAAAATGTTTCTATTGCATTACAGCTACAAGAAAAAATAGATAAAAAATTTGACACCAGAATAAATGCCTTGGAAGAAGCTGTGCTTTATATGGTAAATCAGATTCAAAATCTAAAAATAAGGCTGGCTACTAGATGCCACAGTGAATACAAGTGGATTTGTGTAACACCTCACTTGTACAATGAGACAAAACAATCTTGGGATAAAGTTCAAAATCATTTGTTAGGAATATGGGATCATACTAATTTGTCATTAGACATAACAGCTTTGCAAAATGAGATAAGAGATATCAGTAATTTTGCAGTATCCTCTGCCACAGCTTCTGAAGTAGCTCATTCTTTTTTAGAAACCTTACAACATTATACTTCCTTCTCCTCCTGGCATTCGTTTCTTCAGCTACTGAGTCCAATTATTGTCTATGGTATTTTGTTCATTGTAATATTGCTAATAGCCCCATGCCTTATCAACAAACTCCTACAGTTCATTAGACACCAAATAGAATCTATTAAAATTCGTGAAATCCAAGTGCACTATCAACAGTTGGAGAATGATGAAAGAGAGAGAAACCTATACATGGCAATGCATGGACCCCGCTAAGAGTGGACAGTCAAGGATGGGTAAGAATAGCAAGAAGGGTACCAACCTAAGACAGGACACAGACCATTGCTGTCTGTGTACCAATGATGGGTAAGGACCTTTTCTGTGCTATATCAACCTAAGACAGCCACACTCTGCACGGCTCCCCTGATCTATAAATAAAATTAAAAAGGGGGATATGTGGGGAGCCGGATATGCAACAGCCATAGCAACTCCATCTTGGGCTCTCAGACTCCACTTTAAGAAGCTGAGTTTCAAAAGGGCACGAATAGTTTCAGTTTCACATTCCAAGAAACAAGCTTAAGTTTCGGTTTCAATTGATTTCACGCCAGAGTGTTCTCACCCAAGTCCACTGCTTATGTCAGAAACAACTGCACATGCACACAACTCGGTGTGTAGTTGGATTCTGTAGATTGTTTCATTAGCATAATGGGCAACCAATCAGAAGAAACCACACCCCTTGAATGCTATATATTCTCTGTTGTTTCCGCTAATAATTAGACTTGATCAGGAATCTGTCTTGTCTCCATTTCTCATGTCTCTTGTCTCTTATTCCTGTGCCCCCTCTCCAGGTCCTCGTTGATGTCCCGTGGGCCATCGGGCCAGGACATATACTATGTACTATAGAACTATAGTTTCTTTTTATTCTTCAGAACACCCAGCAAACACACCTGGTCTTACAATGTGTTAAAGAAAAGACTTGACACATTATTGAAATTAATAATGATATTAATTAATGGGTTTCATCATCTACCTCTTACCAGAGCACATCCTATTCTCTAAAGATGACAAACCTCTCATTGCCATGTTGATTCACACCATCAGGACTATGTCCAGGGCACATTCCCCCACTTCCCATGTTCTCACAAAAGGAAGACAATTTCTACTCTACACACCAAGAGAAAAATAATGGAACACTTATAGTCTGCCTCTGTATGTACCCCCACCAAACTGTAAATTTGAGAGAAGGAACTAAACATGCTTAACTCAGCCCGTTCTGTATTGTCTTTCTCTTTTATCATTCTGACAACAGAAAGGGGTACAAACCGATGAACTGTTTTATTATGGGAAAAATTATTCCCCTGCAAAGGAAGACCATCATTTTCCATCTAGGTCAATGATAGGGTAAAAAATCTATCCATTTTTGGGGGAGTTTTAGTAATCCCATTTAGTTGCAGAACATAATTCAGTTTTCCAATTAACCTCATTAAGCTCACATTTGATATTAAGCATCTCTGTCTCTTTCTCATTTCATTCAGGAATCTAGAAGGGAAGGAAATTATATATTTGCCCTCAGGCTCCAAAATTTATCTTTTTATCTCCAGTGCAAGAACTCAGAAAATGCTCAACAATTTACTGATAGACAGATAGGTACACACATTGGTACTTGAAGAATTTGAATGAATAAATACAGATGGAAATGGGCATTAGCCAACCCTTGTACTAGCATGATCTCACTGTGCCTTCATTTCCTTTTTTTCTGGGTAATTTATTTCACTGATGTGACAGGAGCTAAAAGTTCATTTTTTCAAGTTTCAAAGTGAATCACTCATATATTCATCAAAGGAAAATAACTAAAATCTATATCATAATGAGATATTACTTTTGAATTCCATTACACTCACTATCAAAGCTACAACTTATCCTCAGATCAAAGAAATATTGCACTAGAAGGTATAGTAAGAATTCACTTCATACATTCCACTGCACTTAAGTTGATATTTTCTCTTGTTTTGAAAAGATACACAGATCTCAAGAACAAAGGAAGGCTTGGAAGAACAATTTCCCCTCAAAATCTGTTAGAGTATCAAAAAGTACTCCCTTGTATGTAACATAAACCCAGTATACTATTCTCTGGTGCCTTCTCCTCTAATTATTCCACCTACAAATTGAACTTTTGTTTTAAAAATAGACAAGAAGTCAAACTGTCTTTTACTTATATATATTGGAATCTGTTGAGAAAGAAGTTCTCAGATACAGTGTGGTAAAATAATAACATGATATTAAGAGACTAAAATCAGGATTTTGAAGTAGAGGGTCACTAACCAGCCAGCTTACCAAGCACAATCAGGGTTATAAATGTCCATCTTGCCTTCTCTAATATGTTAAAATGTGCTGTGCCACCACAACAACTTTACATAATCAGCTTCCTGATTTCTGGGCACTTGATTTAATGTGGACCACATATCTTCCTTTTATATATAAATATACAATATTAGGAGACATTTCTTCCAGTTTGCCCCATTCCCTCTTCCTACCTTCCCAGCTTTTCAGGAATTATGCTCTCTCAAGTAGTGATAGGCCTATCAGACAGCCCCATGCAACCCATGGGGACTTATTTGGAAGAGGGATAGGATTTTTTCTACAGACCATGCATTTTATTGCTCTCCACGAAAGTCTCATCCTGTAGGTTAATATGGCCTGTGTCCTGGGACCCATGGGATGCCACATTCTCCTCCAGATACCAAGACTTGTTTTCATCAAAAATCAAGAATAACAAGGCAAATTCTTGATCCATGTCACTCCGTCTTCCATCGGGCTCCAAGATGCCCTTTCGGCAGATGGCCAAGGGCCCCACCAGGCCACTGTACATATCCTGAGGATGGAAGGAAGGGGGAGAGAGTAAAAGATAAGGGGTTGTTCCTGTGGGGGCAGTGCTCCAAAGCGAGCCAGGCTGACATCCAAGCCCACAGTGTTCTCAGTACTTTAACATAATGCCTTCATCATAACCTCTACTATGTTATCTGAATTCATCCTGACAAATATATAGGGACATATATAAGATGCACTATTCAATTTATGATTTAGCTAGGTTGAACTAGTCACTGATTGTCAAACCTATCAAGTATTTTTAAAATCCAGTGCCTTTTCTCATGCTGTTTCTCCCTCCTCTAATGTCTTCCCCTCTTCAGTACTTCTTATCTTATGGCATACTGCTATTCAACTCAAAGTGCATGTACCTTCCATTGTAATACCTTTTTCAACTTCCCTCCTGCCCATCCCCTCCTTCGAAAACCTCTATTATGTCTTTTTAAGCAGCTGATAATATTATACTATATTTAAAAAGTTTTTTGTTATAAATGGCTATTATGTTTATATTCCTCTGTCTCCCACAACTAGATCATACTCTTTGACAATGGGAGCTGTATCTTACATCTGTATCATCCAGAGCACCAAAAAAATACCAAAAATGTAGTAGGCTTTCAAAAATGATTGCTGAAAGCTCTCTGTGGATGAGTGGGTAGATTGATAAACCAATTTTTCATATGAGAAAACAGGGAGAATGATTTGTCTAAAGTCATTGCAAAGGCAAGATAGAACCAAATTTGAGACTAGAACACCAATCTATTGACAATAAATCCTAGACTTTTAAAATTAGAACATATTGACTTAAAAGATCCAAGAAGAAGAAACAAGGAAGGAAATCCTCAGAACAAATATGATTTTACATATTCCTTTTGTTCTTCCTCCTGCTTATTAAAATAAGCACAGTATTTAAGGAAATTTCTCCAAATCCTGGGCTCTAGCATTTCAGGGCTTGGCTTTTTACTCTGCCTGTTTAATAACTTCGTTTTGTCAGACAGTCTGAAACTTTCTGAGACTCACCTGCAGGAAATCAATATTGTCTTTACCTTGATAGGATCCACTGCAGAATAATAGATCCAGGAAACACAAGCAGAATCATTGGGCCCTGGGCCAGATCTCTCTGGGATGTTCCATTGGTAAGTAAGAACCTCTCCTAGAAAGGGTAAAAGAAATCTCGAGTAGGGACTAATAAAAAGTTAATACCAACTCCCAGTCTCCCCATGAGGATGTAGTGGGTGAGTCCTAGGACCTTTAAGAACTTTCTCCATCATTTCTATACAGGTCTCCCTTTTTTGTAACTTTACCTTCTAGGACACCCTCAGTCTTTCTCTTACTGTCCCTATTTGAAAGGCCCAGGCCCAATCCTTCAATAAGGCAGCTTTGCTACTGTTCTCTCTTCTTATAATGTCTGCCATTCTTGGCTTCAGTTGTAGTTGCCTCATCCTGCTACTGCCCCTATATGCAACTATTTCCCCAAGGCTCTGTCTCCAGACCTTTTCTCCCTATTCATACTCTCTCCATGGAAGACTTAAGTCACCTTTCTCATGTCAATCATGATCAATGTATTGGTGTATAGCCAGACATTCTTGTCATTAAGCTACAATACAAAATTTTCAATTAGATACTGGACATCTTTTGAAGATGATCATGACAGTACATCAAGAACTAAAATCATTATGAACTCACTTCTCCCCTATGAAAAAAAAACTCTGTTACTCAAACTGTACTGCCGAGTGTCTAGTAATGACATCAAAATCCTCCTAGTCACTAGTCTCAAAACGTTAATCTTTGTTTCCCCATCAACATCCAACCAAATGGTAAGCCCTACTGATTGTACTTCTACAGTAAATTTTATTGCCATACTCTCTTCCAATTCCCAATACTCCTATCTTGGATTAGACCCTTATTTTCTGTACTGGCCTATTACAAAGCCTCATAACATGTTACTCTGCCTATAAGTTTTGCAGTCTCCAATCCATCTTCCAATTTATGTCATAATTTTTATAATGGCTTTATGAAATATAATTTTCATACCATACAATTTGCCCATTTAAGGTGTACAGTTCAATAATCCTTAGTATACCTACAGAATTTTGTACTTACCTCCACAATCAATATTTTAAAATTCATTACCAACAAAAAAATCACTGCACTTCTTAACTATCATTCCTTAATCCACCCACCCACTTAAACCCTGGGAAACCAATTATACAAGAGGGATGTCAGCAAGATGGCAAACTAAGGAAGTACCAGTGTATGTTTCTATTAAAAAAATAACAAAAACAAGGAATAATAACTATATACTCACAAAAACAGCCCTATGAGAGCTAAAGAATACAATAACCTGTAGCAATCCAATGAAGCAAAAAAGATAAAGATAGCTATATAGAAAAGTATAGGAAGTTCCTTATCTACATCTCACCAATCTGGCATAGCTGGTGCCAAGAGGGAGCCCCCATGGGAGAAAAGCATAGAAGAAAGAATGGCCAGCCCTCACCACCAGCCAATATTTCTTGACACTGACCTGAGATGCCTGGAGTCAATGGCCATTTACAACCTCTATAAGAAAGAGCCATCCTCATTCTGCTCAACTGAAGAAAAATCTGTAGCTGTTCTGAGCCTCCAGAATGAGCTGCCATCACCTCAACTCCCATGAAGCAGTCTCCACCACCCTACTTTTCCAAGAAGCAGCTGCTGCCCTGCCCCCTACCCAAGGAGCAACCGATAATCTATCCTCTCCACAAAGAAACACAGGTGTTTTGCCTCTGGCTCCACAAGGAACCACTGTTTCTGTGCATCTCCAGAGAATGAGTTGCCACTGCTCCATCATCCTAGAAGGATCTGCCACCACTGCATCTTCCTGAGAAGGATCTGCTGCCACTCCCTGCCCCCACTATCAAGAAGGAACTGCTTTCCTTCTGCCCCATCCCCCTGACAAAGAACCATCAATGTGACATTCCTCAGGAAAAGAAACCACTGCTGCTCTACCTTCCACCAGAACAAGACACTGTTGTTCCACAGCCCCTAAAAAAGGAGCTGCTTAAACTCTCCAACCAAAGAGCCACTGGCATTCTGTTTCCCCAGAAAGATCCCCAACTACCCCCAAGAAAGAGCCACTGATGCCCACTTCCCTCACAAGAAGCCAGACCTGTGTTCAATCAGAGAAGGAGCCACTGCTGGACTGCTACTCCCTACAGAAAAGGGAGCTGGCTATGCTCTGGCGCCCTTACTCAGAAGAATCCACCACTGCTCCATCCCACTGGAAGTAGCTACCACTTGGCCCTTCATCCCAAACAGGAGTTGCCCCTCCCCCAAGACATTTACACTCCCACAGCAGTGAGTGGGTCCACACCACAGAATTCTGTAGCCACAGTGACTTCATGTGCATTCCAGACACAACAGCCATAGTTGCTGGATATGCACGCACATGTTGGACATGGTGCCAAGAGGGATATCCTCAGCCATGACTCTGCCTTATGGGGAGAATTGAACAGGAGGACCCAAATGGCTTTCACCATTACTACAATAGCTCTTTCCATCACTGTAGACACCTGCAAACTTGACGACTAAGGACCTGAAATATTTATTGACACCAACCTCAGCTGATGGAGATGCCAGGAGGCTATACTTCTGTGCCATCCCCAGAGCCAGAATCAATGCTGAACATCAACAGATTCAAAGCTACTGCACTTAACTCAGCTGGTACCCTTATACCCAACCATAGGTGAAGGTATTTCTCCATGGAAGCAAGCCCATAAAGTCTGAAAGACGTGACTAATCCCTCAAAGACAGAGATCAAATCAAGGCCAAAAAAACATAAAAAATCAAGGAAACATAAAACTCCTTGATCAAGTCTCTCTTTTATATTCTCTATTACATTTTCTATTTCATTCATATTTTACTTTAAGAATATCTATTTGTATATTTTAATATTTTTATCTCTTTGTTGAACTTTCTGTTTTGTTAATGTATTGTTTTCCTGATTTTGTTGACTTGTCTGTTCTACTAAATATGCCTTATGAGAAATGCATAAGGAAGCTCTTCAAATCAAAATGAAAACATGCTAGACAGCAACACCAAAGCAGAAGAAAGTGTAAATCTCATTAGTGAAGGTAAATATGTAGACATATATAAACTAATTTAATACTGTAATAACGGTGCATAAATTCTTTTTGACACTAATTTAAAAAGTTAGATGATTAAAATATATAAATTGATGTATAATATAAAAAGAAGCAAACTGACTACAAGAGCACAAAGTGTGGAGGACAGGAACTAAAAGTGTTTTCTTATGCAAATGAAATTAAGTTGTTCTCATTTTAAAGCACATTATAACTACAAATATTTTATGCAAGCTGTGAATAGACACAGAGAAATTATAAATACACAAAAGATAAACAGAAAAGAGTCAAAGCAAATCACTACAAGATATGAAATAAAAACGGAAGATAGCAAGAGGTAATAATTGAAAAACAGACAGAAAACAGTGAATAAAATGTCAATAGTAAATCCTTGCTTATCAATAACTACCTTAAATATAAGTGGATTAAACCCATCAATCAAAAGGCATAGAGTAGCTAAATGGATAAATATAAAGCACGATGCAGCTATATGCTTTCTACAAGACACTCACTTTAGATTTAAAGATACACTTAAGTTGACAGTAAGGGGATAGAAAAAGATATTTCACACAAATGGTAACCAAAAGAAAATAAGAATTGCTATACTTATATCAAGCAAAATAGATTTTAAGTCTTATACTCTCTAGTAACAAATAAGGTCATTATACAATGATAAAAGGGTCAGTTCAACAAGAATATTTAAGTATTATAAATATACACATATCTAAAGTCAAATCCTAAATATATAAAGAAAATATTGAAAAATATGACGGTAACATTAACAGCAATTCAATAACAGTAGGACATATCAACATCTCACTTAAAAATATGGATAGTACATCTGGACAGAGAATCAATGCAGAAATATGACTTAAAAAGTACTATACAGGAAGAGAGAGGAAAATATGGCAGTGTGAGTAGGGTGGCGGAAATCTCCTCCCAAAACCATATATACTTTGAAAATAGAGCAAATACAACTATTCCTAAAAGAGTGACCAGAAATTACAGTACACCAGCCAGTCTACATCTGCGAGAACACAGTATCTTATGGAAAATGGTAAGATACAAAGATGTCACCAGGTGGGACACGAGCACTCTCGCCACACCAGCTCACTGAAGGGAGGAAAAGAATCAGAGTGGGGAAGGAGGGGAAGAACAGGACTGCTAAACAACCAGCCCTAGTAATCTGCCCCAGGAGCAGAGACACATATTGCATGGTGCTCTGGATATTAGGGAAACAGAAAATTTAAATCTGAGACTGAGACTGTGAACAGGTCCCAACAGCCAGCTGCCCTGGGGCAAAAGAAAAGTGGGAGCTTTAAAAGTCTTAAAGGGACAAAGGTTTAACAGGTGGACAAAATCATCCTGGCAGACTCAGCCCAGCAGGCTGGGAACTTTAAAGAACCTCAGGCACCCTATCCCTCTGATTTGTAACACAGCTCTGAGGCCCCTCATGGCAATAAGGAGCCTGCCATTCCTTCCTCCTGGCCGGCACCTACAAGCAAACCGGCTGTCCCTGCCACTGTTGCAGACCAGCCAGAGAGCAGCCATGCCTACAGAAACCACACAGATTAACACAGAGGCTTCCCCCTGCACACTTAGCCAGCCCAGACCCACAGGCTGCTCCATGCACGCTGTTGTCTGGAACAGACAGCTGGGAGAAGTGTGGAGACTGGGAGGCATGAAGGAGCTTTGTTCTCATGGCAGAACATGTGCTGCTGGCCTGCAAACCCCGTCAGTGCCCTAGGCTATCCTGAGGGCCACCCGCACATGGCAACATAGGGGATTAACACAGAGGCTGCTCCCTGTGAGCAGTTGACCAGCTCAGACAGCAGAGATGGACACTGAGACCAGGAGATAGGAAGGGGTTTTTCTCTTGCGGCAAAATGTGCTGCTCTCATGTGACTCCTGCCATTGCCCTAGGCCATCTCGAAGGCCACCCTGCCCACAGTAGAGTAGGGTATTAACCCAGAGGATGCTCCCTGCATGTAGTTGATGTGCACAGAGAGAGGAGATGGATATGGAGACTGAGAGGCACAAAGGGGCCTTGTCTCTGTGGCAGACAAATGCACTGCTGGCCTGCAACCCCACCAGTGCCCTAGGCCATCCTGAGTGCTGTCCCACCAATGGTAGCTTTGGGGATTAACATAAAAACTACTCCCTGTGCACCATTAAATGGCACAGACAGTGGAGACAGGCAAGGGAACCGTAAAGCAGGAACAGACATTGTTCTCCCAACTGACACACATGCCATTCGCTGGTGACTACTACCATCACCATGAAAAGGCATAAGAACCTTGTTCAATACAAAATCCTTCAAACACCAGAAAGAGAGCTTGGTGAGACTGAAATCACCAATCTTTCTGAAAAAGAATTCAAAATAAGTCATAAGCATGCTAATGGACCTACAGAGAAATATTCAAGAGCTAAGGGATGAATTCAGAAAGGAGATAACAAATGAAATAAAAAATGGAAGGATTTAAGAGCAGACTGGATGATGTGGAAAAGACTATTAATGGAATAGAAATCAGAGAACAGAAATACAGAGAAGCTGAGGCAGAGAGAGAAAAAAGGATCTCTATAAATGAAAGAATATTAAGAGAACTGTGACCAATCCAAATGGAACAATATTTGCATTATAGGGGTGCCAGAATAAGAAGACAGAGAAAAGGGACAGAAAGAGTCTTTGAAGAAATAATTGATGAAAACTTCCACAATCTGGGTAAAGTAATAGTGTATCAGACCATGGAAGCCCACATATCTCCCAACACAAGGGAACCAAGAAGGACAAGACCAAGACATATAATAATTAAAATGGCAAAGATCAAAGGCAACGACAAAGTACTAAAGGCAGCCATAGAGAGAAAAAAGATCACCTACAAAGGAAAATCCATCAGGATATCATCAGACTTCTCAATAGAAACCTTACAGGCCAGAAGCATGATATATTCAATGAAATGAAACAGAAGGGCCTCGAACCAAGAATACTGTATCCAGTAAAATTATCATTTAAATTTGAAGGAGGTATTAAATAATTCCTAGTTAGCAAAAGTTGAGGGAATTTACAACTCACAAACCATCTCTACAGTGCATTTTAAAGGGATTGCTCTAGATAGAACTTTGCCTAAAGTTATATAGCTGTCACCAGAGAAAACAAAACTAGAGCAAAGGAGGTAGACCAGCTAAATACTAAATAAATGCAAAATAAAATCAGCAATCCATGAAGTCAGTCAAAAGAACCACAAAGAGTACAGAATATTACACCTGACATATAAAGAGTGGAGGAGGAAGAAAAAGAAGGGAGAGAAATAAAGAATCATCAGACTGTGTTTGTAACAGCATAAGTATGTTTAGTTAGATTGTTAGATAGCAAAAAAGGTGCGCTTGAGCCTTTGGTAACCACGAATTCAAAGCATTAGTCAAAAGACACGGAGTAATAGAATGGATAAAAAAGCAAGACCCATCTCTATGCTGCCTACGAGAGACTCACCTCAAACCCAAAGACTAATACACAGACTAAAAGTGAAGGGATGGAAAAAGATATTTCATGCATACAATAGGGAGAAAAAAGCAGAAGTTGCAGTACTTGCATCAGACAAAATAGACTTCAAAACAAAGAAAATAACAAGAGATAAAGATATAACATAATGATAAAGGGGTTAGTCCAACAAGAGGATATAACCATTATAAATATCTATGCACCTAACACAGGAGCACCTACATATGTGAAACAAATACTAACAGAATTAGAGGAGGAAATAGAATGCAGTGCGTTCATTTAAGAAGACTTAAAAACCACTCACTCCAAAGGACATTTCAACCAGACAGAAATAAGTAAGGGCACAGAGGCACTGAACAACACATTAGAACAGATGGACCTAACAGACATCTATAGAACATTCTACCCAAAAGCAGCAGGGTACACATTCTTCTCAAGTGCACATGGAACATTTTCCAGAATAGACCACATGCTAGGCCACAAAAAGAGACTCAGTAAATTCAAAATAATTGGAATTGTATCAAGCAAATTCTCATATCACAAAGGTATAAAAAACTAGAAATAAATTCTATGAAGAAAGCAAAAAGACTCACAAACACATGGAGGCTTAACAACATTGTCCTAGATAATCAATGGCTCAATGATGAAATTAAAACACAGATCAAGCAATATATGGAGACAAATGAAAATAACAGCACAATGCCCCAACTTCTGTGAGATGCAGCAAAGGTAGTTCTAAGATGAAAGTATATAGCAATCCACGCTATTAAAGAAGGAAGAACAACCCCAATTCAATAGTCTAAATTCGCAATTATTGAAACTGGGAAAAGAAGAACAAATAAGGCCCAAATTCAGTAGAAGGAGGGATATAATAAAGATCAGAGAAGAGACAAATAAAACTAAGAATAAACCAATAGAAAAAATATTTGAGAAAATAAACAAAATTATAAACCCCTAACACAGACTTACTAAGAAAAAAAGAGAATCTACACATATAAACAGAATCAGAAATGAGAAAGGAAAAATCACTACAGACACCAAAGAAATACAAATAATTATTAGAGAATATTTTGAAAAACTATATGCTAAACAAGCTAGATAACCTGGAAGAAATGGATAACTTTCTAGAAAAATACAACCTTCCAATACTGAACCAAGAAGAAACAGAAAACCTAAACAAACCAATTACCAGCAATGAAATTGAATAGGTAATCAAAAAGCTACCCAAGAACAAATCTCCCAGACAAGATGGGTTCACTGCTGAATTTTATCAGACATTTACAGAATACATAATACATATTCTTCTTAAAGATTTCCAAAAATTAGAAGAGGATGGACTACTTCCAAACCCAATCTAGGATGTCAACAGCACTCTAATACCAAAACCAGGCAAGGACACCACAAAAAGAAGAAAACTACACACCAATATCCCTGATGAACATAAATGCAAAAATACTCAACAAAATATTAGTAAACCAAATTCAAAAATACATCAAGAGGATCATAAATCATATCAAGTGGGATTCATCCCAGGGATGCAAGGATGTTACAACATTCGAAAATCCATAAAAATCATCCCCTATATCAATAAAAAAGACAAAAATCATATTATAATCTCCATAGATGCTGAAAAAGCATTCAACAAAATTCAATATCCATTCATAATAAAAAGTCTCAACAAAATGGATATAGAGGGCAAGTACCTCAACAGAATAAAGGCCGTATGTGACAAACCCACAGCCAGCATCATGCTTAACAGCGAGAAGCTGCAAGATTTTCCTCTAAAATCAGGAAAAAGACTGGGATGCCCACTCTCCCAGCTTTTATTCAACATAGTATGGAGGTCCTAGCCACAGTAATCAGACAACACAATGAAATAAAAGGCATCCAGATTGGTAAGGAAGAAGTCAATCCATCACTGTTTTCAGATGACATGATATTGTACATAAAAAACCCTAAAGAATGCACTCTAAAACGACTAGAACTAATATTTGTCAGCAAAGTTGCAGGATACAAAATTAATACACAGAAATCTGTTGCATTCCTATACACTAATGATGAACTAGCAGAAAGAGAAATCAGGAAAACAATTCCATTCACAATTGCATCAAAAGGAATAAAATACCTATGAATAAACCTAACCAAGGAAGTGAGAGACCTATACCCTGAAAACTACAAGACACTCTTGAGAGAAATTAAAGAGGACAGTAATAAATGGAAATTCATCCCATGCCCTTGGCTAGGAAGAATTAATATTGTAAAAATGGTCATCCTGCCTAAAGCAATCTACAGATTCAGGGCAATCCCTATCAAAATACTGACAGCATTCTTCTTTGAACTGGAACAAATAGTCCTAAAATTCATACGGAACCACAAAAGACCTCAAATAGCCAGAGCAATTCTGAGAAGGATGAATAAAGCTTCAACCAAGAATACTCTATCTAGCAAGGTCATCATTCAAAATTGAAGGAGAGATTAAATATTTCTGAAATAAAGAAAGGCTGAAGAAATTCACCACCAATTGTCATTACAGGATATGTTAAAGGGACTTCTGTAGAGAGAAATGTTCTTAATCCTAAATTCTTTTCTCCAGTGAAAATAAACCCACAGGAAAGGTAGTAAACCAAATATTTACCTCACAAGTATGAAATTAAAACAAAACAAAAACCAACTATACACAAACATAGTCAAGGGATACACAAAATATGCAGACTTTAACATCTAATATGCAAAGTATGGAGGAGGAAGAATAAAAATGATGTACTCTTAGATTGTGTTTTAAATAAAGTTATCATCAATTCTATATAAATTGTTATATAGTTGGGAATCCATCCATTAGCCCTATGGTAACCACAGACCTAAAGACTATAATAGATACACAAAAAAAATCTTAAAAAGAAATCAAAATCACAACACTAAAGAAAACCATCAAATAACAAGAGAAGAGTATAAGCAAAGAATAAAGAGAGAGGAATTACAAAAACAACCAGCAAGCAATAAATAAAATGTCAATAAGTACATGCTTAATAATTACCTTAAATGCAAATGGACTGCATACACATATCAAAAGATACAGGGTGGATGAATGGATAAAGTAACTGGACCCATTTATATGCTGCCTACAGAAGACTCATTTTAGAACAAAGGTATACAGAGATTGAAAGTGGAGGAATAGAAAAATATTTCATGCAAATAATAGGGGAAAAACAGGAGAAGCAGGACTTACATTGGAAAAACAAACTTCAAAATAAAGTAATAGACAAAGAAGGACATTACATAATAATACAGGGATCATTCCACAGAGGATATAACAATTATGAACATCTACGCACACACATAGGAACACCTAAATATGTAAAACAAATACTAACAGAACTAAATTAGGAAATAGACTGCAACTCATTCATATTAGGGTACATTAACATGGCAGTTACATCAATAGATCAACCAGATAGAAAATAAATAAGGAAAGAGAGGTACTGAAAGATACATTAGATAAAATGGACTTAACAGATATTCACACAACATTCCACCCAAAAACAGCAGGATACACATTTTTCTCAAGTGTACATGGAATGTTCTCCAGAATGTATAACATACTAGGCCACACAAAGATCCTCAGTAAATTTAAAAAGATTAAAATTGTATCAAGACACTTCTCAGACCACAGTGGTATAAAACTAGAAATAAATTACAAAAAAACCCCAAAAAAACCCACAAATATACAGGCTAAAAAACATGCTTTTAATTAATCAATTGATAAATAAACAAACTAAAACAGAAAACAAACAATACATCGAGACAAAATAAAACAAAAATTCAAGAGTTCAAATTCTGTGGGATGTTGCAAAAGTGTATCTAAAAGGGAAGTACATGGCAATACAGGCCTACCTCAAAGAACAAGAACAATCCCAAATAAACAGTCTAAACTCACAATTAAATAAACTAGATAAAGAAGAAGAAATGAAACCCAAAGTTAGTAAGAGGGACATAATAAATATCAGAGCATAAATAAATGAAATAGAGAATAAAACAATAGAAAAAAATCAATGAAACCAAGAGCTGATACTTTGAGAAGATAAGCGAAATAGACAAACCCCTAGCTGGACTTATCAAGAAAAAAAGAGAGAACACAAATAAAATAAAAAATGAAGAAGGAATGGTCACAACAGACACCATAGAAATATAAAGAATTATAAGAGAATACTATGAAAAATTATATGTGAGTAAATTGGACAACCTAAAAGAAATGTGAAAATTCCTAGAAACATGTAATCTTATGAAGACTGACCCAAGAAGAAATATAAAATCTGAGCAGACCAATTACCAGTAATGAGATAAAACTGGTAATCAAAAAACTACCTAAAAACAAAAGTCCATTCCCGATGACTTAACAGCTGTAATCTACCAAACATTTAAAGAAGAGCTAAAGTCCATCCTTCTTAAAGTATTCCAAAAATAGAAGAGGAGGGAATACTTACAAATTCATCCTATGAGGCTAAAATCCCTCTAATACCAAAACCAAGGACACTACAAAAAAAGAAACTTATAGACCAATATCCCTGATGAACATAGATGAAAAATTCATCAACAAAATGTTAGCAAACCAGATTTAAAAATACATAAAAAAGATTAACCATCATGACCAAGTGAGATTTATTCCAGGGATTCAAAGCTGATATAATATTCAGAAATCAATCAGTATCATTCACCATGTAAACAAAAACAAAAATGAAAGTTAAATGAATATCTCAATAGATGCTAAAATAGCATTTGAAAAAATTCAACATCCATTCATGATAAAAACTCTTAACAAAATGTTTATAGAGGGTATGTACTTCAATATAATAAGGGCCATATATGACAAATCCACAACCAACATCATACTGAATGGCAAAAAGCTAAAATTTTTTCCTCTAACATCAGGAACAGGACAAGGATGTATACTCTCACCACTTTTATTCAACATGGTACTGGACATCCTAGCCATGGCAATTAGACAACACAAAGAGATAAAAGGCATCCAAATTTGTAAGGAAGAAGTTAAACTATCACTATTTGCATGTGACATGACATTATATATAGAAAACCCTAAAGACTCCACCAAAAAACTATTCGAACTAATAAAAATTCATAAAATTTTCAGTATATAAAAATAACACACAGAAAGCTGTTGCATTCCTATGTATTAACAAGAAAGTATCAGAAAGTCAGGAAAGCAATTCCATTCACAACTGCATCAAAAAGAATAAAATACCTAGGAATAAACCTAACCAAAGAGGTGAAAGATCTGTCCTCTGAAAAGTATAAGACACTCATAAGAGAAATTAAATATGAGTCAAAAACATAGAATTCTATCCTGTGCACATGGATAGGAAGAATTAATATTGCCAAAATGGCCATGCTACCCAAAGCAATTTACAGATTCAATGCATCCCTATCAAAATTCACACAGCATTTTTAACTGAACTTGAACAAATACTTCTAAAATTCATTGGAACCACAAATAACCAAAGCAATACTGAAAAATAACAAAGCTGGGGATATTATGCTCCCTAATTTCAAGCTCTATACAAAGCTACAGTAATCAAAGTAGTTTGGTACTGCCACAAGAACAGACCCATAGATGAACGGAATGGAATAGAGAGCTCAGATATAAACCCACACATATATGGTCAATTAATATATGATAAAGGAGCCATAAATATACAGTGGGGAGAAGACTGCAGTTAATGGTGTTGGGAAAACTGGACAGCTACATGCAAGAGAATGAAATTGGATTTTTGTCTAACTCCATACACAATTGTAAACTCAAATCAAAGACCTGAATGTAAAACATGAAAACACAGAACTCTTAGAAGAAAAAAAAAACATAGGAAAAACATCTTAAACATAAATATGAGCATTTTTTTTCCTGGACACATATCCCTGTGCAAGGGAAACAAAATAAAAAATGAACAAGTGGGACTATATCAAACTAAATAGCTTCTGTACAGCAAAGGACACCATCAGCAGAATAAAATGGTAACCTAGAATATTGGAGAATATATTCATAAAAAATTTATCCAATAAGGGTTTAACATTAAAAAGATATAAAGAACTCATATGCCTCAATACCAAAATAAAATAACCCAAATAAAAAATGGGCAGAGGACCTTAACAGACATTTCTACAAAGAATAAATACAGATGGCCAATAGGCACTTGAAAAGATGCTCTACATCACTAATCATCTGGGAAATGCAAATCAAAACCACAATGAGATATCACCCCACACCTGCTAGAATGACCACTATCCAAAAGACAAAAAATAAGAAGTGTTGGGGAGGATGGGGAGCAATGAGAACCCTTCTACAATTTTGGTGGGAATATAAATTGGTACAACTGCTGTGGAAAGTAGTATTGAAGTTCCTCATAAAAAATAAAACTAAAAATGCCATTCAACCCAGTAATTTCACTTCTAGGAATTTACCTAAAGAAAACAAAACACCTGATTCAAAAAGATATATGCACCCCTCTGTTAATCAGTGCATTATTACAGCAGGCAAGACATGGAATCATCCTAAGTGTTCATCAATAGATGAATGGATAAAGAAAATATGGAAATATACACAATGGAATGTTATTCAGCCAAAAAAAATGAAAGAAATCCTGCCATTTGCAACAACATGGATGGAACTATCAAGGTATTACAGTAAGTTAAGTAAGGCAGGCAAAGATAAATACGATATGATGTCAGTTATATATGGAATCCAAATACAAAACAAAATGAAATAAACAGCAGTAGACTCATGGGCACTGAGAAGTGACTGGTAGTTACCACGGAGTGTGGGTTGGGGTGCGTGTGTGAAGGGGATAAAGAGGCACAAAATCTCAATCATAATGTTAACTGGTCATGGGGATAAAACTTTAGCATATGGAATATAGTCAACAGTTTTGCAACATACTTCTATATTGACAGTAACTACACTAGGTGGGGTGTGGATTTAATAATGTATATAAATGTTTTATACTTGAATCAGTATGTTTCATACTTGAAACCAATATAATATTGTATATCAACTATACTTCAATAAAAAAAATCACCAGCCGATTTCCTGTTGCTATATCCAATGGGAAATTAGCTGTTCTTATCTTACTTATCCTTTCTGAAGTAGCTGAAGTGTTAACCTCTTCATCTTTGAAATGATCTTAACATCTTTGACACCATCTTCTCCTTGTTTTCCTTCTAACTTCTGGCTCACTTTTTCTCAAGCTTAATTTTCAATCAGTACCTCCTTTAAAAAATTGGTCTTCTTCAGGTCTTATCCTAGGATTCCTAATGTCTCATTTAATATACTCTTCCAGGGTGAATGTGTTCATTATTAGCCTTCAATTAAAATTTAAGTGTTGATGCCTTTCGCATCAATTCCTTTAATCCAAAACTTTCTTTTGAGCTTCAGACCTTATGTCCATTAGATATCTCTTGTTTTACAGACTTCTAAAATTAAAGAAATTCAAAGGTAAACTCATCATCATCCAATATCCTCCATCCCAAATCAGCTTCCTTCCATGTTCTTTATCTGGTTAATGACTCCACTGTTAAACTGGTTCTCAAAGCCTAAGCTCTGGGTATCATATCTGAAATTTCTTCCAAAAATATTGGTGTCATTAAAGTATTCTTCTCTTCTCACCTTTAATATCCCTTTAATCACTAAATATTTTTTATTCTACCTCATTGACCTTTTTAGAACCTATCCCCTTTCCCCTACTCCATTTTTCATTTCTCTTACTACTGGAAATTTACACATTGCATTCCCGGCATCTGAAACTTCATTTTCATTGTTTTTCTTACACGCTATCCCTTTACCTGTGTGCTCATTTCTCATCTTTTAGATAAATAATTCCTGATTCAGCATCAGAATGACATGAGAACTTGTTTGAAATAGCAAATTCTTGAGCTCCATTCCAAGACCTATTGAATCAGAGGCTCTGAGGTTTGATCCCTGCAAACTATGGTTTAACAAGATTTCCAGGTGATTATGATGCATGCTAAAATTTGAGAACTACTGACTTAGATCTCATCCGTGGTGTCACCTACTCTAAGAAACCTTCCTTGACCACACTTTTAAAAGCCCTATTTAACACTTAAAACAGTGCATTATAGTTAGCAGTTTACTTTCTGTTGTAACGGCCAAAATTAATAAAGTAGAGGAACACATATTCCTTCCCACTGCATCTATAACGTCGAAAATTGTTCCTGTGACCAGTAGGCCTCCAGGAAGCATTTATTCAATAAATGAATGGATAGAAGAGAATGTGGTCAAAATAGAATCATTCTATATTTAGTATTAGGAACTTAGTATGTGACTGGAGTTAGGATTTATTCTCTAGTAAGGGAACAAGAATTTCCTCTATAGTTGTGGTTAAAGATCAGTTTTTGGTCTGGACAGGTCACTGTGTAGCCAAGATTAGGAGCTCATACTACAGCCAAGGTACACCTCAGATCTAGAGAGGGTTAGAAGCTCAATTTGTATTCAGGGTTAAAGCCAGTGCAAGCCTCCAGTGTTAAGGATGTCTTTGATGAAACAAAAGACCTAAGGTATGTAGCCTGTTCTCAGATTTAAAGAATGAGTATTTCATAGATGAATTCAGTCTATGGCTTAGTCCTGGCTAATATGCCCTGTTTCAATTATCTAGGAGCATTTTTTTAAAGGGAAATATAGATGACTGAAGCAGAGGTGCTGCACATCTTTTGTCCTTTCATTGTTCCTACTCACCAGGCTCAGCAGCCAGTGGCCAGCCAATGCTAGATTCTAGCACTCCATGGGCATGCACAGAGTAGGGCCGGCTGGCATTATTCTTGAACACCACAGTGAGGATATCACCAACCTCTCCTCTGAGAAGTGGACCTAATATGCATGAAAGAAGGAAAAATCTCATTAATAGAGTAGTAGAACAGGGACATTAAAGGCATTAAAGAAAGAAATATATAGATGAGCTCCCTAGAATTAAGGGTTTTCCCTAACAAATTATCCTTCAGAGACAGAAAGCCATGACTGGCTCCATTTTTAAATTCAGAAGCTCTTAAACTTATACTGCTACCCACAGGATGGGGGCACTGCAAAAACCCGATTGTGTCTCTACCCCAAATTTTCTCATTCCGATTCTCTATATATAATAGCTGAAGTTTCTAGATAATTAAGGCTCTGTGGAATCCTTGTTGGTAAGAAGTGAGAGTTTGGCAAAGAGTACAGAATTTCTGGAGTCTTCTCCAGGGCCAGTGTGTCTGTTCTTTGTGAGGATAAGAATGAGGGAACTCACTGGCCCATAAAAAAGTGAATAAACTGCAACAATAATTAAAATTGGGTGCAAGGAAAATACATGTTTCCTGGACCCCTTTTTTTTCTACTCTGCTGTTCCTAATTTACACTGCCTTTAGTATTCTTTTATTCTGGTATCATTAATATACAATCACATGAGTAACATTGTGGTTACTAGATTCCCCCCATTATCAACTCCCTACCACATACCACATTACAGTGACTGTCCATCAGCATAATAAGAAGTTACAGAGTCACTACTTGTCTTCTCTGTGCTATACTTCCTTACTGCGTACCCCCTATATTATTTGTGCAAATCATAATGCCCCTTAATGCCCTTATCCATCCCTTGCCACCCACCCTCCCAAATCCCTTTCCCTTTGGTAACTGTTAGTCCATTCTTGGGTTCTGTGAGTCTGCTGCTGTATTGTACCTTCCGTTTCTTCTTTGTTATTTTACTCCACAGATGAGTGGAATAATTTGGTACCTGTCTTTCTCTGCCTGGCTTATTTCACTGAGCATAATACCCTCCAGCTCCATCCATGTTGCTGCAAATGGTAGGGTTTGTTTATTTCTTAGGGCTGAGTAGTATTCCATTGTGTATATGTACCACATCTTCTTAATCCATTCATCTACTGATGGACACTTAGGTTGCTTCCATTTCTTGGCCATTGTAAATAGTGCTGCAATAAACATAGGGGTGCATCTGTCTCTTTCAAACTGTGCTCCTGCGTTCTTAGGGTAAATTCCTAGGAGTGGGATTCCTGGGTCAAATGCTATTTCTATTTTTAGTTTTTTGAGAAACCTCCATATTGCTTTCCACAATGGGTGAACTAGCTAACATTCCCACCAGCAGTGTAGGAGGGTTCCCCTTTCTCCACATCCTTGTCAGCCTTTGCTGTTCTTAGTCTTTTGGATGCTGGCTGTCCTTACTGGTGTGAGGTAATATCTCATTGTGGTTTCAATTTGCATTTCCCTGATGATTAGTGATATGGATCATATTTTCAGGTGTCTTTTGGCCATCTGAATTTCTTCTTTGGACAACTGTGTCTGTTCATACCCTCTGCCCATTTTTTAATTGGGTTATTTGCTTTTTGGATGTTGAGGCATGTGAGTTCTTTATATATTTTGGATGTTAACCTCTTGTTGGATATGTCATTTACAAATATATTCTCCCACACTGTAAGATGCCCTTTTGTTCTGTTGATAGTGTCCTTTGCCATACAGAAACTTTTTAATTTGATGCAGTCCCATGTGTTCATTTTTGCTTTTGTTTCCCTTGTTCGAGGAGATATGTTCAGGAAGAAGTGTCTCATGCTTATATTCAGGAAATTTTTGCATATGTTGTCCTCTAAGAGTTTTATGGTATCCTGACTTATATTCAGGTCTTTGTTCCATTTCGAGTTTACTTTTGTGTATGGGGTTAAAAAATAATCCAGTTTCATTCTCTTGCATGTAGCTGTCCAGTTTTGCCAACACCAGTTGTTGAAGAGGTTGTCATCTCCCCATTGTATATCAAAGGCTCCTTTATCATATATTAATTGACTGTATATGTTTAGGATAATGTTTGGATTTTCTATTCTTTTCCACTGGTCTATGGGTCTGTTTTTGTGCCAATACCTAATTGTCTTGATTACTGTGGCTTTGTAGTAGAGCTTGAAGTCAGGGAGTGTAATTCCCCCTGTTTTATTCCTCCTACTCAGGATTGCTTTGGCTATTCAGGGTCTTTTGTGGTTCAACATGAATTTTAGAACTGTTTGTTCAAGTTCATTGAAGAAAGCTGTTGGTATTTTGATAGGGATTGCATTGAATATGTAGATTGCTTTAGGTAGTATAGCCATTTTGAGAATATTTACTCTTCCTAGCCAAGAGCATGGGATTAATTTCCATTTGTTAGTGTCCTCTTTAATTTCACTTAGGAGTGTCTTGTAGTTTTCAGTGTATAGGTCTTTCACTTCCTTCGTTAGGTTTGTTCCTAGGTATTTTATTCTTTTTGATGCAATTGTGAATATAATTGTTTTCCTGATTTCTCTTTCTGTGAGCTCATCTTTAGTATATAGGAAGGTAACAGATTTCTGTGTGTTAATTTTGTATCCTGCAACTTTGCTGAATTCAGATATTAGTTCTAGTAGTTTTGGAGTGGAGACTTCAGGGTTTTTTATGTACAGTGTAATGTCATCTGCAAAGAGTGACAATTTGACTTCTTCTTTACCAATCTGGATGCCTTGTATTTCTTTGTTTTGTCTGATTGCCATGGCTAGAACCTCCAGTACTATGCTGAATAACAGTGGAGAGTGGGCATCCCTGTCTTGTTCCTGATCTTAGATGAAAAGCTTTCAGCTTCTCACTGCTAAGTATGATGTTAGCTGTGAGTTTGTCATATATGGCCTTTATGATGTTGTACTTGCCCTCTATACACATTTTGTTGAGAGTTTTTATCATGAATGGATGTTGAATTTTGTCAAATGCTTTTTAAGCATTTATGGAGAAGATCATGTGGTTTTTGTTCTTTTTGTTAATGTGGTGGATGATGTTGATGGATTTTCGAATGTTGTACCATCCTTGCATCCCTGGGTGAATCCCACTTGTTCATGGTGTATGTTCCTCTTGATGTATTTTTTAATTCAGTTTGATAATATTTTGTTGAGTATTTTTACATCTATGTTCATCAGGGGTATTGGTCTGAAATTTTCTTTTTTGGTGAGGTCTTTGCCAGGTTTTGGTATAAAAGTGATCATGGCTTCATATAATGAGTTTGGAAGTATTCCCTCCTCTTCCATTTTTTGGAAAATTTTAAGGAGAATGGGTATTATTTCTTCTCTATATGTCTGGTAGAATTCAGAGGTGAATCCATCTGGCCTGGGGGTTTTGTTCTTAGGTAGTTTTTTGATTACTGATTCAATTTCACTGCTGGTTATTGGTCTGTTGTGGTTTTCTTTTTCTTGTTTGGTCAGTCTTGGAAGGTTGTATTTTTCTAAGAATTTGTCCATTTCTTTGAGGTTTTCTAGCTTGTTAGCATGTAGATTTTCATAGTATTGTCTTATAATTCTTTGTATTTTTGTGGGGTCCATTGTGATTTTTCCTTTCTCCTTTCTGATTCTGTTTATCTGTGTAGATTCTCTTTTTCTCTTATAAGTCTGGCTAGGGGTTTATCAATTTTTTTTTTCAAAGAACCAGCTCTTGGTTACATTGATTTTTTCTATTGTTTTATTCTTCTCAATTTTTTTTATTTCTACTCTGATCTTTCTTATTTCCCTCCTTCTGGTGACTTTGGGCCTCATTTGTTCTTTTTTTCCTGTTCAAGAATTGTGTCTTTAGACTATTAATTTAGGATTGTTCTTCCTTCTTTAAATAGGCCTGGATTGCAATATACTTTCCTGTTAGAACTGCCACTGTTGCGTCCCACAGAAGTTGTGGCTTTGTGTTATTGTTGTCATTAGTCTCCATATATTGTTTGATCTCTGTTTTAATTTGGTCATTTATCCATTGATTATTTAGAAGCATCTTGTTAAGTCTCCATGTATTTGTGAGCCTTTTTGTTTTCTTTGCACAATTTATTTCTAGTTTTATACCTTTGTGATCTGAGAAGTTGGTTGGTAGAATTTCAATATTTTTGAATCTACTGAGGTTCTTTTTGTGGCCTAGTATGTGGTCTATTCTAGAAAATGTTCCATGTGCACTTGAGAAGAATGTGTATCCTGCTGCTTTTGGGTGTAGAGTTCTGTAGATGTCTGTTAGGTCCATCTGTTCTAGTGTGTTGTTCAGTGCCTCTGCATCCTTACTTATTTTCTGTCTGGTTGATCTGTCGTTTGGAGTGAGTGGTGTGTTGAAGTCTCCTAAAATGAATGCATTGCTTTCTATTTCCTCCTTTAATTCTGTTAGTATTTGTTTCACATATGTCGGCACTCCTGTGTTGGGTGCATATATATTTTAAATGGTTATATCTTCTTGTTGGACTGACCCCTTTATCATTATGTAATGTCCTTCTTTATCTCTTGCTACTTTCTTCGTTTTGAAGTCTATTTTGTTTGATACAAGTACTGCAACACCTGCTTTTTTCTCTTTGTTGTTTGCATGAAATATCTTTTTCCATCTCTTCACCTTAATCTGTGTATGTCTTTGGGTTTGAGGTGAGTCTCTTGTAAGCAGCATATAGATGGGTCTTGCTATTTTATCCATTCAGTAACTCTGTGTCTTTTGACTGGTGCATTCAGTCCATTTACATTTAGGGTGATTATCCATAGATATGGACTTATTTCCATTGCTGGCTATTGATTCGTATTACCAAAGGTTCAAGGGTAGCTTCTTTACTATCTAACAGTCTAACTTAACTCTCTTGTTAAGCTATTATAAACACAGTCAGATGGTTCTTTATTACTATCACTTCTTATTCCTCCTCCATTTTTTATATAGTAGGTGCTTTATTCTGCACTCTTTTACATTTCCTTTGACTGTTTTTGTGGATCATTGATTTTACTTTTTGCATTTAGTTAGTATTTGGATGGTCTGCTTTCTTTGCTACAATTTTATTTTCTCTGGTGACATCTTTTTAGCCTTCGGTGTGTTTCCATCTAGAGCAGTCCCTTTAAGATATCCTGTAGAGGTGGTTTGTGGGAGGCAAATTCCCTCAGCTTTTGCTTTCCTGGGAATTGTTTAATCCCTCTCTCAAATTTAAATGATAATCGTGCTGTATACAGTATTCTTGATTCAAGCCCCTTCTTCTTCATTACGTTAAGTATATCGTGCCATTCTATTCTGGCCTGTAAGGTTTCTGTTGAGAAGTTTGATGATATAGTGTGATGGGTTTTCGTTTGTAGGTGATCTTTTTTCTCTCTCTAGTTGCCTTTAATACTCTGTCCTTATCTTTGATCTTTGCCATTTTAATTATTATGTGTCTTGGTGTTGTCTTCCTTGGTTCCCTTGTGTTGTGAGGTCTGTGGGCTTCCGTGGACTGAGAAACTATTTCCTTCCACAGCTTGGGGAAGTTTTCAGCAATTATTTCTTCAAAGACACTTTCTATCCCTTTTTCTCTCTCTTCTTCTTCTGGTACTCCTATAATGCGAATATTGTTCTGTTTGGATTTGTCACACAGTTCCCTTACTATTCTTTCATTCTTAGAGATCTTTTTATCTCTCTCTGCCTCAGGTTCTCTGTATTTCTGTTCTTTGATTTTTATTCCATTATCAGTGTCCTGCACCTCGTGCATTGTGCCCTTAAGCCCGTCGATCGCTTGTCTGATTTCTGCATTGTCTTTCCTCACTTTCTCCCTTAGTTCTTGCATATTTCTCTGTAGATCCATCAACATGGTTGTGACTTTTATTCTGAATTCCTTTTCAGGAAGATTGTATAAATCTATCCCATTAGGCCCTCTCTCTGGGTTTGTCTGGGTGATCTTTGTACCATATTTCTCTGTCTTTTCATGGTGATAGAAGTGGTCACTGGTAGGTGCCATGTGTGTCAGCTCGGAGAACAAAATCCCTTCCTACTATTTGTTCTCCTTGTCCTTCTCTGGGGCCTGAACTGTTTTCTTGCCCACTGGAAGGCAATCTCTGGGATAATCCCAGGAGCTGCCTGTATGCGGGGTCGCCCTCAGCCTAGCCTATATCACCACAGGGGTTTGAAATCTGGCTGGGTACCTTCTGGTCCCTTTGGTGCTTTTCAGCCCTTGTTGTGCATTCTGGGTTCCTTCCCGCTTAGCTGTGTGCCCACTTCATGAGCCACTGAGTTCTCCCAGGTTTAGCTGTAGCCTGGTTGTTGTTCGGTATCTTCTGGTCTCTTTTTTAGGAATAGTTATATTTGTTGTATTTTCACAAATATATATGGTTTGGGGAAGAAATTTCCACCACCCTGCTCATGCCGCCATCTTCCCAGAAGCCTGATGAATGATCTTTTTGATGTGTTTTTGAATTCAGTTTGCTAATATGTTGTTGAGTTTTTTTTCATCTATGTTGATTGGGGATATTGGTCTGTAATTTTCTTTTTTTGTGGTGTCCTTGCCTGGTTTTGGTATTAGAGTGATACTGGCCTCATAGAATGAGTTGGGAAGTATTCCCTCTTCTACTCTTCAGAAAACTTTAATGAGGAGAGGTATTAGGTCTTCACTAAATGTTCGATAAAATTCAGTGGTGAATCTATCTGGTACAGGAGTTTTTTCTTGGGTAGCTTTTTTATTACAGATTCAATTTCATTGCTGGTAATTGGTCTGTTCAGATTTTCTGTTTCTTCGTGGATCAGTCTTGGAAGGATGCATTTTTCTAGAAAGTTGTCCATTTCTTCTAGGTTATCAAGTTTGTTGTCATATAATTTTTCATTGTATTCTCTAATAATTCTTTGTATTTATATGGTGTCTGTAGTGATTTTTCCTTTCTCATTTCTGATTCTGTTTATGTGTGTAGATTCTCTTTTTTTCTTGATAAGTCTGGCTAGGGGGTTCATCTATTTTGTTTATTTTCTCAAAGAGCAAGCTCTTGGTTTCATTAATTTTTTCCATTGTTTCATTCTTCTCAATTTTATTTATTTATTCCCTGATCTTTATTATGTCCTTTATTCTGCTAATTTTGGGCACCCTGCCTTTAGTACTTAAAAAAATCTATCATTCTCAGAAATCCATAGATATAGAAGCCTGGAAGAACCTTGTTCAGGATGCATCAGCATTCATGAATTTCCTCCCTTTGATTCTTATTTTCATGGCTGATTTGTAAAATATGACTATATTCCCAGTATATCATCATGAAAACTGACAATGGGACATGGGGAGGACTCCTGATATGACATAGCCTCCCTAGTAGTTGCACAGGTCTTTAGATACAAAGAAGGAAGTGAAAGCCCCTTACCTAAGATTCCTAAGTGCTCCTCTGGTCCAGTCCTTGGCTGAGGGATCCTAAATGTACCATCAGTATATTCCCTAAATATAGCTTTCTTGTATCTGGAACCCAGAAGTCCATCCTTGTTGCTCAGGAAGATGTGACCATAACTAAAGGAATTCAAAAAACTGGTATTAGCACATGGCCTTCAAACCCTCATTTTCAGATATGGAAAGCTAAGTCAGACCCAACCTCATATCAGATAGAAGAGGGATGGACTTATTCTTTCTAATGTCAGATTTCCCACAACATTGCCTGCATAACTACAATTAAAGATGGCAGATTTCAATATCTATTTATATTTCTTTCTTTGCCATCATCCTGATAGTAATTTGACATACAATTGATATTGGAAGAACACTGGGATAAGAGTCAGAAGCCCTATACTCTGGCCCCAGCCTTAATGTTGTCTTAGGTGGAATTATTCTGGCAAAAGGACAATGTGCAAGGAGGCAGGGTAGTAATAACTGCTTCTGCTGTTGGAGAATAAGGTATGGGGGGATGTAGAGAGGAAATGGAATCTTGCAAATTTTTCCTTATGGGATGCATTCCTGTATAAAAAGAGATTCATTATTCACTTTAATCATTTGACATTTCTGATAGGCTGATAAGATAGGTATGTCTCAGAGGTGGAATCAGTGATCCAGAGGTAATGAGACTTGTTTTCATTGATACTGTCATCCAGAAAGGTAACCCAGACTTGGATTCAAGTTTGATGCTCCTTACCTACTTCATTCTAGTCAAGTTCTCTCAAGTATATCACATCACTTTAAAGATGAGTAAACCAAGGCCCAGAGAAGATAAATCACTTTTTCTAGGTTTCAGAACAATGTTGTGGGAAATCTGACAAGTTGGCAAGAAGGCAACAACAAACAGAGACAAGAATTGACAAAGGGTAGTGAAAGCACAAAAATGAACTGTAGTGGAATTTGTCACTGTACCTTAGTTTTCATTCTCCCCTCCTTCCTTTTCAGTAATAAAATCACCTATGTTTTAGCTGAGCACATGGCTATCTCACCAGAGATTACATTTCCTAGACATTCTTGCAGGTAGATATGGTTATATGAATAAATTTAGGATGATGGAGTATGAGAAAGTGATGTATATAACTTCCAGGTCATACGCTTATAGATAATAGTGCTTGCCATGGATTTCTTTCCCCTTTCTTAATAGCTGGGAATGACTACCACTGAAATGGGCATCTTAGTTCCCAAGATGAAAGCAATTGTTATCAGTGACTAGTTTACCTACTAGCCCGTGACTACTATTTTTACTGTCATGTGAGCAAGACATTAAACAAATATAATTTATTTAAGCCGGTCTTATTTAATGCTTTTGCTGTTATACAGCTTACCTGTAACTTAATGATGTTTTGTTAAGAGACAGCTGAGTTTGGGGTATTAAGTCCCTTGAGTAAGTCCTCTAGAAATTTTAAGTCCCAGTATAGGTACTTCTGGGTAACCAAAGGAAAGGAAAGATTAAAAGCACGAAGGTGTGGGAAAAGTATTTTATTTCAGCACCACAATACAGTAATACAGAAGAAGCACAGACTTCCAGATTACCTACATTCTAGTTTCTGCTCTACATTTGTTGGTATTTTGTTAGGTGGCTTTAGATAAGTGCATCCACACCACAGAATTTCAATAACTTTCTTATCTGTAAAATGGTTCAGAATCTCTGAAAGTGTGGTCTCTTTTTTTTTTCTGAAGCCTACCTGTCCTCAGACTGGTTGTGCCATTCCAGTTCCCAGCTCCTGTCAGGGCAATAGTCCCACTCCACCTCTTCTGCCATGATGTAGTAGATTCTTGCAGCCTGGTAGTGTTGGCGATGGGTAGCTTGATGGCCAGGACACTGGGATACATTATATATTGCCCTCATCCCTGCTTCTCTATGGTTGCCTGCTTGGCAGTAAATCTCAAATGTTCCTAAGGAAGGAACAGAGAGCAAAACCGGAATCAGAATACCACTGTGTAGTGCTTGGGGGATTTTTTTGCCTCTTTCTACACATACTGCAGAGAGTGGATAGTTTCAGATAAGGTTCTTCTATGCATTAGATAAAATATTATTACAAGTTTATTGAAAACAGTGAGCGTAGAGGTTAAGAACTCTGGCTCCAAAATTTCACTGCCTGGGTTTGAAACTAAAATCTGCCACTAGGATGGCCAACTTTTCCCTCTGTAGTGAGGGCTTTCCCAGTTTTAGTACTCAAAGTCCCATATCTCTGGAAACTCCTCAGTTCTGGGCAAATTGGAGTGGTTGATCATCCTGTCGGACATTAGTTAGAGGCAAGTTTTGTATGTTTCACTTCCTTCATGGTAAAATAGGGATCATTTTACATACTTCTTTAGATTATTTTAGAATTAAATAAAATAGTATGTACACATTGCTTACCACAGAATATAGTAAATGTTTAATATGTGAACCTACAAATAAGTAAATAAAGGTGTAGTAATTATTATTCCAAGGAAGGTATTTACCAGCTGTCTCACTTTTCTACCAAGTGCCAAAAAAACAAAGGGTGAGCTTAAATAGATATTTTTTAAAAAGTGCATTTTGATCACAAGGATTCTTACATTAGAGAGCAGTGGACTGGCCTTCACTAAGTTTTTAAAATGGAATGTTTGGATAGCAGTCTTAAATGTATGAGTTGTAGAGCTGCCTGGACATGATCTCAAGATCCTGGTTTCTATGTCCAGAACATTAAAACTTATAGAATGTTGATCAGGAGAAGGTAAGATTCTTGGAACATTTTTTTCACCATTCCTTTCATTGATACCAACTGCCTATCCTATCATTATAAACTCTTCTTCCTGGATTTTAAAGGCTTCTATAAGTTTACTCTAAACTATCAACTCAATCCTCCAACCTTACTGCATGTAACTATTAGCAGGTTGTCCTGACCTCTTGCAAGAGAATCCTGTTTTGCCTTACTTTAAACCTTATTTCTTGGTATTCGTCAACAGGGCTTTTATTAGCATTTTGCATGGAATTATTCTTCATTGTTTAAGATTGTCCTATATATTGTAGAAAATTTAGCATCTCCAACTCTCACCCTCCAAATGACAGTATCAGTTCCTCCATATTGTGAGTCATGTGACAACTAAAAGTACTGCCACACCTTTCAAAACACCTTTTAGCATACTGCCTTGAGTTGAGAACCACTGAATCAAATTAGTTTACACAACTTTCTCAAGGAAGACACTGCTTCCAAATCACACCCACATGGTTTGTTCTGCTTATAATGTCCTCTTCATCACCCAAGCCCTTTCTTTGTCTGGTGAGAGATTCTCATCCTTTAAAGCTCAGTATTAAGGTCTGCTTTCTAGGAAAGTTTTACTCCACAAGTCAGGGAGAAGTTGTTATAAATTCCTTTGTTTTTCCATAACTTTTGCAGATAGCATCATCATAACCTTGTGAATAAATGCCTATCTCCCCTTCACACTAATTGTGAGCTGCCTCATCCATTCTCACATTCCTAGAATCTAGGCCAATGAGTGGAAGAAAACATGTTTACTACATTTGGGGAAGTGTAATTGTAAAAGAAAAGGAAAATAAAAATAAGTTAAGTAAAAGAAGTAAAAACAGAGAAGACAAGGAGAGGGGAAAGAAAACATACAAATTAGAAGAAAAGGAAAATAATAAAAGGAAACAGGATGAAGGGGAAAGGAAAATAAATAAAGAAAAAAGGAGAAAGGAAGATAAAGATACAGATATAAAGGGAGGGGAATGGACTGAAGGGAAGTCAAAACATGGGATGGAAAATCAAAGGAAAAAATTAAAAATACAAGGGAGAAAAGAGAGAGAAGGGAAGGAAAAAAGAAAATGAAGGAAGAGAAGAAAGAGTAGGTACAAAAAATGGAATGAGGGATTGTGATGAAAAAAGATGGCAGAGTAGAAATGCATGGTGGAAACCATCTCTCACATACACAAAAAGAAAGGAACTATAGTAGATATAACTAACCCTGAAAGTGACCCAGAGATGGCAGAACGGACCATCTACACCTGGTGAAGAATAGAAGACCACACTGAGAAGGGGAAAGTGGCATAGCCATGATTAATTGGGACTCAAGCCCTTTCCTTAACCCAGCCCACAAGTAGGAGGAAGAGGAACACAGAGGGGAGGGGATAAGCACTAAGAAATCCTGCACACCTGTCACTGGAAACTTTCTCTGAGAACATAAGTCCACATTGCAATTGGGTTTGGTGATTAATGGAGCTCAACACCAGGGTGAGTTGGAGCAATCTGGGAGGCTCAAATTCCTACCCCTTGTGGAGGACAGACACACTATCTTGGTCCGTTTAAGAAACAACACAGAAACAGCAGTTTGAATGATTTACTAGCAGGAGTAAGTGTGCCAGAAAAGAGATTGAAGTGAGCTTGCTCCTGAGGAGAAAGATCAGGTGGATGATGCTTCAGACCAACTTGTTGGGTGCTTGAGGGAGACAGCTCTAAATGCTCAATCTTCCTCAATGGCAGCATAGCCCTGTGTCACACCACCCTATGCACTCAAAATACCCAGCACACCTGGTCCAGCAATAACTTCCATTGCTGACCAGCAAGCAGAGGGCAACCACACCCACAATGAATCACATCAGAAGTTCCTCAAGGCACACAAAGAGGAAGTTGAGGTGAGATGATAGCCTCTGCTGACAAAGATGAGCCACTAATGGCAGCCAGGCAGAAAAGTGGCTCTACCCACAGCCCACCAACAATTTAAGCTCCATTGCAAAGGGGAACCATGAACTGGTAAGAAAATAGTCTTGAGTTTCTGGGAAAAAAAAGATGTCTACTTCATAAATCCATTACTTTCTAGAGCAGGAGGAATAGCTGATCCATCTAATAAAAAAGAAGAAACACAGAAACCCTGACAAAATGAGGAGGCAGAGGAATATGTTCTAAACAAAAGAACAAGATAAGACACCAGAATAGAACCAAATAAAAATGGGAATTACCAATCTTCTTGATAAAGGTTTCAAAGTAATAGTCATAAAAATGCTCACTGGCATGAGAAAAAAATTGATGATCTCAATGAGAACTTCAACAAAGAATAGAAGATCTGAAAAAGAACCACTCAGAGCTAAATATGATAACTGAAATGAAAAATACAGTGGTACTAATGAATAGCAGACTTCTGGAAGAAGAGGAAAAATCAATGAGATGCAAAATAGAGAACAGGAAAACAACCAAGCTTAGGAATGGAAAGAAAAAAATTCTAAAAAATAGAAGATGCTAAGAGAGCTGTGTGACAACTCCACATGAAACAATATTCACATAATAGGAGTCCCAAAAGGAAAAAAGAGAGGCAAAGGAACAGAAAGTCTATTTGAATAAATAATAGCTGAAAAATTCCCCAATCCATGGAAGGAAATAGACACCAAGTATAGAGATCCCTTATCAAAAGGAACCCCAGGAAGACAACACCAAGACCTATGATAATTAAGTGACAAAAATTAAAGATAAAGAGAAGTTAGTGAAAGCAGCAAAAGAGAAGCAGACAGTTAGCTATAAAGGAAACTCCATAAAGCTAACAACAGATTTCGCAGCAGAAACTTGATAGACCAGAAGGGAGTAACATGAAATATTAAGGGTTTTGAAAAGGAAGACCTTGCAACCAATTATCCCTTACCCAGCAAGGTTATTATTCAGAATTTAAAGAGAGAGTAAAAGTTTCCCAGATAAGTGAAGATTAAAATAATTCACCACCAATAAACCAGTCTTACAGGATATGATGAAAGGAATACTATAGATGGAAATGTGCTTGAGCCTAAATATTTTTCATCAGTGAAAATAAACCTATGATAAAGGTGGTACACCAATTAATTACTAAGCAAGTATAAAGTTGACAGAAAATAGTAATTCATCTATATACAAAATCAGTCAAGGGATACACAAAAGATGTAGATTATGATATCTTATATATAAAGTGTGGAGCAAGAAGAAGAATAAAGAAACAGTAATTTTAGATTGTATTTGAAATAGACCAACCATTAACTTAGTATAGACTGTTATATATTTAGGACACTGTTGATGAACTATATGGTAACCACAAACATAAAGCATATAATAGACACACAAAAATTTTTGAAAAGGAAATCCAAGCATCACACAAAAGAAAACCATCATATCACAAGAGAATAGTATAGCAGAGGAGGAAAGGAACTACAAAAACAACCAGAAAACAATTAATAAAATGGCAATAAGTACATACTTATCAATAATTACTTTAATGTAAATAGACTTAATGGACCAATCAAAAGACACAGGGTGGCCGAATGGGTAAAGAAACGAGACACATCTACATGCTGCCTCCAAGAGCCTCATTTCAGGCCTAAACACATACTTAGACTGAGAGTGAAGGGATGCAAAAACACATTCCATACAACAAAAAGGAAGAAAAAAACAGGAGTTTATATCAGACAAAATAGATTTCAAAACAAAGAAAACAACAAGAGAGAAAAAAGGATATTACATAATGATATAGACGTCAGTCTAACAGTAGGTGATAACAACTCTAACTATATATGCACCCAACAGAGGAGGAACTATATATGTAAAAATTTAACAGATTTAAAGTGTAAAATATATGGAAATTGTATCAAGCAGCTTTTCAGCTCAGAAAGGTATGAAACTAGAAATAAATTACATGAAGAAAACAAAAAAAGGCCCCACAAACAGATGGAGTCTGAAGAACATACTTCCAAATAATCAATGTATGGATGAACAAATCAAAGAAGTAAAAAAATACACAGAGACAAATGAAAAGAGAAACACAACATTTCAAAATATGTGTGATGCAGAAAAAGCAGTTCTAAGAAGGAGATACATAGCAATACAAGCCTACCTTGAGAAACAAGAAAAGACCCAATAAACAATTTGAACTCATATCTAAAGAAAGTAGCAAAATAAGAACAAATGAAACCCAAAGTTAGTAGAAGGAGGGACATAATAAAATTGATAGCAAAAATAAATAAAATACAGCAAAATAAAACAATAGAAAAAAAATGAATGAAACCAAGAGCTGGTTCTTTGAGGAGATAAACAAAATAGAAAAACCCCTAGCCAGCCATTAGGGAAAAAAAGAGAGAAACTAAGAAGGAATAGTCACAACAGATATCACAGAAATACAAGTGATTATGAGAATTCTATGAAAAGTATATGCTAGTAAATTGGACAACCTAAAAGAAATGTACAAATTCCTAGAAAAGTATGACCTTCTAAGTCTGACCTAGGAAGAAATGGAGTATCTGACCAGACCATTTACCAGTAAAGAAACTGAACTGGATATCGAAAGTTCCCAACTAACAGAAACCAGGACCAGATGGCTTCACAGCTGAATTCTATGAAACATTTAAAGAAGAGTTAATACTCATCCTTCTTAAAGTATTCCAAAAAGTAGAAGAGGGACTACTTACAAACTCATTCTATGAGGCCATCACTGTAATACCAAAACCAAAGACACTACAAAAAAAGAAACTTATAGACCAATATCCCTGATGAACTTAGATGCAAAAATCACCAACAAAATTTTAGCAATCCAAATTCAAAAATATGTCAAAAGGGTCATCCATCATAACCAAGTGGTATTTATTCCAGGGATGCAAGGATGATGGTACAATATTCATAAATCAATCAATGCCATACACCACATTGACAAAAAGAAGGATAAAAACCATATGACCATCCCAATAGAAGTTGAAAAATCATTTGACAAGATTCAACATCCATTCATGATACATCCATTCATGAAACTCTCCACAAAAAGGGTATAGAGCTATGGACCTCACTATAATAAAGACAATATAATAAGACAAACCCACAGCTATCATCTTAATGAATAGTGAAAAGCTAAAAGATTTTCCTCTAAGATCAGGGACAAGACAAGGATATCCACTAACCACTTTTATTCAACATAGTACTGGAAGTTCTAGATATGGCAATCAGACAAGATAAATGGATAAATGCCATCCAAATTGGTAAGGAAGAAGTAAACCTGTCACTGTTTGCAAATGACATGACACTATATAGAAAACCCTGAAGACTCCAACAAAATCTATTAGAACTAATAACTGGATTAATAAAAGTTGCAGGAAAAAATCAATATACAGATATCTGTTGCATTCCTGTATAATAACAACAAACTAGCAGAAGGAGCTTTCAGGAAAACAAGACCATTTATAATTTCATCAAGGAGAATCAAATACTAAAGAATAAACATAACCTCATCCACCACATCAACAAAAAGAAGAACAAAAACCACATGATCATCTCCACAGATGCTGAAAAAGCATTTGATAAAATTCAACATACATTCATAATAAAAACTCTCAACAAAATGGGTATAGAGGGCAAGTACCTCAACATCATAAAGGCCATATATGACAAAACCACAGCCAATATCATACTTAACAGCGAGAAGCTGAAAGCTTTTCATCTAAGATCGGGAACAAGACAGGGGTGCCCACTCTCTCCACTGTTATTCAACATAGTCCTGGAGGTCCTAGCCACGGCAATCAGACAAAACAAAGAAACAAAAGGCATCCAGACTGCTAAAGAAGAACTCAAATTGTCACTATTTGCAGATGACATGATATTGTACATAAAAAATCCTAAAGACTCCACTCCAAAACTACTAGAACTAATATCTGAATTCAGCAAAGTTGCAGGATAAAAAATTAATACACAGAAATCCGTTGCTTTCCTATACACTAACAATGAGCTAACATAAAGAGAAATCAGGAAAACAATTCCATTCATAATTGCATCAAAAGAATAAAATACCTAGGTCGAAACTTAACGAAGGAAGTGAAAGACCTATACCCTGAAAACTACAAGACACTCCTAATAGAAATTAAAGAGGACACTAAAAAATGGAAATTCATCCCATGCTCTTGGCTAGGGTCTTTTGTGGTTCCATATGAATTAATTACAGTCAATTAATATATGAGAAAGGAGCCATGGATATACAGTGGGGAAATGAAAGCCTCTTCAACAGCTGGTGTTGGCAAAACTGGACAGCTACATGTAAGAGATTGAAACTGGATTACTGTCTAACCCAATACACCAAAGTAAACTCAAAATAGATCAAACACCTGAATGTAAGTCATGAAACCATAAAACTCTTAGAAAAAACATAGGCAAAAATCTCTTGGACATAAACATGAGCAACTTCTTCATGAACATGTCTCCCTGGGCAAGGGAAACAAAAGAAAAAATGAACAAGTGGGACGATATCAAGATGAAAACTTCTGTACAGCAAAGCCCCATCAACAAGTGGGACTATATCAAGCTGAAAAGCTTCTGTACAGAAAAGGAACAAAAAGACATCCTACAGAATGAGAGAATATATTAATAAATGACATATCTGATAAGGGGTTGACATCTAAAATATATGGAGAACTCACGCACCTCAAAAAAAAAAACAAATAATCCAATTAAAAAATGGGCAGAGGATCTGAATATACACTTCTCCAAAGAAGAAATTCAGATGGCCTGCAGGCACATGAGAAAATGCTCCACATTGCTAATCATCAGAGAAATGCAAATTAAAACCACAATGAAATATCACCTCACACCAGTAAGGACAGCCAACATCCAAAACACAAACAACAAGAAATGTTGGCAAGGCTATGGAGAAAGGGGAACCCTCCTACACTGCTGGTGGGAATGCAAATTAGTTCAACCATTGTGGAAAGCAGTATGGAGGTTCCTCAAAAAACTCAAAATAGAAATACCATTTGACCCAGGAATCCCACTCCTAGGAATTTACCCTAACAACGCAGCATCCCAGTTTGAAAAAGACAGATGCACCCCTATGTTTATTGCAGCACTCTTTACAATAGCCAAGAAATGGAAGCACCCTAAGTGTCCATCAGTAGATTATTGGATAAAGAAGATGTGGTACATATACACAATGCAATATTATTCAGCCATAAGAAGAAAACAAATCCTACCATTTGCAACAACATGGATGGAGCTAGAGGGTATTATGCTCAGTGAAATAAGCCAGGCAGAAAGAGACAAGTATCAAATGATTTAACTCATATGTGGAGTATAAGAACAAAGAAAAAAACTGAAGAAACAAAACAGCAGCAGACTCACCGAACCCAAGAATGGACTAATAGTTACCAAAGGAAAAGGGACTGGGGAGGATGGGTGGGAAGGGAGGGACACGGGGAAAAAGGGGCATTACAACTAGCAAACATAATATAGGGGGGGCACGGGGAGGGATGTACAACTCAGAGAAGACAAGTAGTGATTCTATAGCATCTCACTACACTGATGGACAGTGACTGTAATGGGACATATGGGGGGGGACTTGATGATGTGGGGAGTTTAGTAATCATAATGTTGCACATGTAAGTCTAGATTAATGATACCAAGAAAAAAAGAATAAACTTAGCCAACAAGGTGAAAAACCTTTACTGTAAAATCTGTAAGACACTGATGAAACAAATTTAAGACACAAATAAGTAGAAATCTACTACATGCTCATAGATAGGAAGAATTAATATTGTCAAAATGGCCATCCTGCTCAAAGCAATTTATAGATTCAATGAAATCCCTACCAGAACACGAATGGCATTTTCAATAAAGTAGAAAAAATATTCCTGAAATTTATATGGAACCACAAAAGTCCCCAAATATACAAAACAATCTTGAGAAAGAAAAATTCTGTGGTTATCATGTTCCCTGACTTCAGGCTATACTACAACACTATGGTATTCTAAACAGTATGGTACTGGCATAAGAACAATCTCATAGATCAATGAAACAGGATAGAAATCCCAGAAATAAACCCATGTATATATGGTCAATTAATACACAGCAAAGAACCCCTGAATATAAAATGGAGAAAAGATATTCTCTTCAATAAATGGTGTTGGGAAAAGTCAACAACTACATGCAGGAGAATGACACTGGATAACTGTGTAACTCTATACACAAATGTAAACTTGAAATGAATTAGAGATCTAAATATAAGACATGAAACCATAAAACTCTTATGAGAAAACAGAGGCAGTAATCTCTTGAAAGTAAGCCTAAGTAATTTTTTTTCTGGACACCTCTCCCCAAGCAAGGGAAACAAAAGCAAAAATTAACAAATGGGACTACATCAAACTAAAAAGCTTCTGTACAGCAAAGGATACCATCAACAAAACAAAAAGCCAACCTATGTTATTGGTGAACATTTTCATAAATAATTTATCCAATATGGGTTTAACATCCAAAATATATGAAGTAATATGAATCAATACCAAAAATAAATAAATAACCTGATTAAAAACTGGGTAGAGGACCTGGATAGACATTTTTCAAAAGAATAAATACATATGGCCAACAGGCACATGAAAAGATGCTCCACATCATTAACCATCAGGGAAGAGCAAATCAAAACCACAATGAGATATCACCTCACACCAGTTAGAATGGCCCCTATCTAAAAAATAAGAAATAACAACTATTGCCGAGGATATGGAGAAAAGCGAACACTCCCACCCTGTTGATGGGAATGTAAATAGGTGCAACCACTATGGAAAACAATATGGAGGTTCTTTGAGAAACTAAATATAGAAATACCATATGACCAGTAACTGCACTTCCAGGGATTTGCACAATGAAAACATATCTGATTCAGAAAGATCTATGCACCCCAATGTTTATTGCCTCATTATTAACAATAGTCAAGAAATGGATGCAACCAGAGTGTCCATCAGTAGATGAATGGATAAAGAAGGTGTAAATATACACAATGGAATATTATTCAGCCATAAAAAAGAAAGAAATCCTGCCACTTGTAACAACATCTATTGACATAAAGTATATTATGCTACGGTAAATGTGTCAGGAAGATGAAGACAAATGCCATTTGATTTAATTTATATGTAGAATCTAAAAACAAAACATAAGAGAATGAACTGATTCTGATCCTGCTTTTCCATTAACTCAGTACTTTTTCCCTGCCTTTGGAAAGCTAATCATAATGGTTTCTCTCAGCATTAATCAGAGACCAATCCCCTAGGGGCAGAATGAAGGGAACTTCTAAGAAATCATCCAAGAGTAAGAATCAATAGGAGTTTATAAAGAAGAGAGAAAAGTAAATTCAGAAAAACTAGAACATTTCTAACCTAAGCAAATAATTTTTCCCCTCTAGGTCTCTGTCTTTTCCTCCCATTAGTAAAATAAATGAATAAAGATGATCTGAAATGGGATATACCATTCCTACTGTTTTTTGGCTTACACACTCTTCAGAAAAAGGAAAGAGTTTGAAAGGTTTGGAAAATGCAAAAAGTAAGAAGAGTTTGGGCTTTTGCTAGTAAGAAAATTCAGGAATCTTGACCAAGAGTAATCTTTCAAACCTACAGTCTTAATAAGCTCATCTACTCACTCTCCCCTCACACCATCCATCAAAATGTTTTTAGCCATCTACAGCCACCCACCTTGGGCCTAATTTTGCAAGAAAGAGATTAAAACTATGTTTGGCTTTGGGACCAAAGCTACACAGAAGTGTCTTACTCAGAAGTTCTCTACCTCAGGCCTCACTGCAAGCACTGTTTCTATTTCAGATCCATTAACTGTTGTTTCTAATTGGCTAACAACTCTCCTTGACCAAGAGAGTATCCCAGGTAGATGGTTAGAAATGCAGATCTAAGAATTCTGCAGAGACCAGATTTATGTCAAGAGTTTGTCAAACCCAGTGACAGACTGCAATTATTAAATTGTCAAGGAGACTTGTTTTGTTTAGAGATTTTTTTTCCTCCAAATATGAATGGAATTTACAGAACTAAAGTAAAGGTTTAGTGGAGCCTGGATGGAACTGGCAGGTTTTTCTTATAAACCCTATTCCCATTTACTGTTGGAAAAAGTATACACTGAAGGAACTTCAAAGAGAAATTACTGCTACATTATGAAATGTCAGACATATATGGAATCTGAAGAAATATTCTAGTAAAATTTCTCCATGAAAGAAATGCAGAGAGAAGGAAAGGGAGAGAGAGAGAAGAAAAGGGATGGAGGGAAGGAGAAGGATAGGAAAGGAAGAGGAGGGGCAAACAGAAAGAAAAAAAGGAAGGGATCTAACCACAGAGAGGGGGAGTGATTGGACCAAAATTGAACAGCAAGTTACAGAAAGAGCCTATGCTAGAAGTTCCTATGTTTTGATTCCTGGGATGAAAGTGTTACAGTATACTCCATCCCACTCCAGCAGAAGTTTGCAGAAATCCTCACAGAATATCAGACTTGGAAGTGCTTATAGTTATATTTCATGGACCTACCTCCCAATGCAAGGACTGTATCTATAGAATCTTTATTCAGCTGCAGCCAAGTCTATCCTCTATGTAAGATCTGCGCTGATGTTGAGCAGCATCTTACTTCTCTCCTGTTCTAAAATAGAGCTTCTTCAGCTCTTTATTCTGCCTGCAGCTGAGAAGACAATACAAATAACCAGAACATGGTCAAAATTGAGGATGGAGAAGACAGAAGTGTTTTGAAAATTTCCCATGGACACTCAACATGACTCTTGTTTTCTTTTCACCAGCCTCCCTCTTATCCAGCCGCATACCCAACAAAATGTCTGAGCCTAGGGCCAACTGATAAAGCACTTACCAGGATTGTCAGGCTGCATGATGGCCATGACAAAGGTGTGAGGAAAGAGCATGGCTGCACTCTTCCTCATGCCCTGAAGCTGCACAGTGTTGCCCTGGAACATGACCCCATGCACATCAGTCTCTGTGCCCAGGCCAAGTAGGTGCCAGGCCACTGTGTCACCCTTGCACATGTTCAGCCTGGGCAGGTTAGAGAACAGAAACCCGTTAATGGCTGGAAAACAAAAACACAAGACAGGATGGGGAGATGAAACCAGACTACCCAGGCACTGGTCAGCCACATGGCATTAGCTTTGTTACTATGATTTCCCACAATTTCAAATTTCTGAGTCATCCTCAACACTTTTGCCTTCTTTCATAAACCACATTAGTTCTACTTATGAAAATCTACCTCTTTGGGATAAGAGCCTAACTGGCATTTCTGGCCTCATCTCCTGTCCCCTCATCCACTCTGCTCCACATCCTTGCAAAGCTGAACTACTCCCACGATCACAATTCCTTCACAAAAACACACAAAACTATCAATCTCTCCTATTCCCACTCTCTTGAAACTCTCCTCCTTTGGCTTCTGTAACTTCACACTTTCCTGGTTCTCTTACCACCTCTCTGATGGTTCCTCCTCCATCTTGTTCTCATTCTCAATCCCTCTGTAAAGTATAATGGTTCCCCCAGGGTTCCATCATCAGTTTTCAATCTGTCTACTCCTCTTCATCCTTACTGCCACTGCCATGGTTCTGGCCTTCATTATTTCTGGATTGAACTCCTGCAAAAGCACTTCCCAGGTATACCGGCTTACAGTCTGCCCTCTCTTACACACACATACCACTATCCTGTTAGCTTTATTTGCCTTTGCATCTCTGAGGCTTTAAACATGGCAGGTGCGTAGAAAACACTTGTTGACTTTCCACATGCTTCTCCCTCTGACTGGAATAAACTTTTCCTCTAGTGTCTCTCTATAGCAAACTGCTACTCATTCTTCATGCCCCAGCTCAAATATCACCTCTGAAATGAAACTTTCCCCCCAAAAAAAGTCCACTATATCACTACCCGCATAGTTCAACTCTAATCTACCTTCCACACTGGACTGACCTTGCAGGAAACACATCATTTATCTGTATGTTTCCTGGTACTAATTGGATGATCCATAAATTCAGAATGGAATGAACATGCTTTGAACAATAATTACCTTTCACAGCTGATATAACTGACTTGATGGGAACCAAGAAATGGAGCCAAAAGATAACACCTTTAGTCATGATCCCTCTTCTGCCCTCCACATTCCCATCAGATATACAGGGAAGTCTGCTTGACCCTTTTTCAATAACTCCATATCCACTAGAACCAGATTTAATGAGTAACCCTGTTTAGTAATTCCCTGGAATGCTGACAGGAACACTGCTAACCTACTGATTCTCTTCCCTTAACTGTAATGTCTGATTACAAACCTGTCTAGCCTTCAACCTCCAACTTAAGTATTCCCTTCTTCTAGAAATATTTTACTTGGATTCTTTCCCATTAATTTTCTCATCTTCTGAACTCTATGTCAGTTAATAGCTGTTTCACACAATTTAGCACTTAATTATAGTCTGTCTTGGATTACTCTACAATTGTTTCATGGTTGTTAGTCTTATTGCAAATGCTGGGAGCTCCTTGGAAAGTGAAACCTTTACCTTCCCATTTATTTATTCACCCACCCACTCACCCACTCATTAATTTGATAGGTCACTAATTCAATAAACATTTACCATGTATGAAACAGTGTAGCAAATAAAAATATAAGCAACAAACAATATTTACCTTCAAAGAGAATACACCCTAGCAGAAGTAAAAAGCCATGTAACAAACAACTATAATATTAAGTAGTGTATAGAATTTTCTATTAAAATAGTCTGATAAAAATGCATTAGTAATTCAAAAGATGTCATCATCCTGAGATTAGGTGATAAAAAATGGTTACATGAAGGAGGTAGCTTTTGAGTAGGGCTTCAAAGAATGGGAAGAATTTCCACAGGCTAAGGGCAAAGATGTAAGGTGGGGCATTTAAAGTGGAAGGCAAATGATTGCAAAATCATGAAATCATAAAAGTAGAAGGTTTGTCCATAAAAAGAAAAACCTAACCCTTTTTTTTCTGTAGTATATGTGTTTGGGGAGCAAGGGTAGTTGGTAATAAGGGAGAATGAGATAAGACTGGAAAGTATCATCCCAACTCACACTCCTCATTCTCTTTCCAATTCAGTGTTTGCAATCCTCACTTCACAGTACCTACTTTTCAGTGTATTTTATACATGTAACACAGGACACAGCAGTAATAAGGTGCTAAGTATAAGACTGTCTTGAGTTTAATCTCTCAATGTAGCCTTTCTCTTAGTCAAAGTTGACCAATGCGATCAGTGGTTTCAGAGATGGATCGTGATTAAGTTTAAGTTATATTTTACTCATAACTCCTAAATTGTTGTTCATGGCAAAAGTACTCCCCATACCATGCATCCTATTGGAGTCTTGGAAACCCTTGATGTCCTCTAAGAGCAGTCGGGAATCCAACATAGCAGCTGCTTGATTGGCATTGCTGTACCAGCTCTTGTTCTCATCCAACACAGTGAAAAGGAGGAAGAATTCTTTATCCACTCCTTTCTGTAGGCCCAGTGGAAGAGAACAGAGGGAGGAATGACAATGGTTTCAGTAGTTGTGGACTGTGCAGCTCCAGAACCAATGATCCCTGATTATTCCTCAGTCTTTTCCAAGACAAGAGTCAAGCTCACATCTCCTACCTAGAGCTGCAATTGTTGCTTGGTAGTTGTCCCTCAGGTAACCTCAAATCACAAGTGGGTGAAGGAGTCAGAATAATGTGACAAGACAGGAGAGGAGAAATGTATGAAAGGGGGCAGAGAAGAAGTAAAAGATGAGGACTATGGAGAAGAGGTAGAGTTATTGAAGAGAACCTGAAGTCACCTGGGAAGAGGAGTGGTGAAAAGTGGCTAAGAGATCAGGGCAGAACTCTGGGGGAGGTGATTCAAAAGTGACATAAAAATAATTATAATTATGGATATACTATTATTTTTATTATTGTTAATTATTATTATTATTATTGCTAAATTGTACTGAGTGCTTGCTATATAACACTCTGCTAAGCAGTTTATATGGATTATTTTAATTAATTTACACAGAAACCCAAAATACCTTCTTCCATTTTTAACCTTTAACTACAGATGAGGAAACTAAGGCAAAGTAAAGTTAAGTAACTTGCCCAAGGTTACACAAGTGGAAATAGGGAGCTAGATATGAAATAAGACAAGAAAATATTGAAGGATATATAGGAATTAGGAGCAAGGTTTAGAGAATAATAAGGCTTTTTAAAAAATGAGATGATAGAAGGATATAAAATAGACAGGAGAGATCATTTGTGGAGTATAACAATGAAGCAAAACTGAAGGAACAAAATAGCAGCAGACTCACAGATTCCAAGAAGGAACTAAGGGTTACCAAAGGGGAGGGGTGGGGGAAGGTGGGTGGGGAGGGAGGGAGAAGGGGATTGAGGGGCATTATGTTTGGTGCACATGGTGTGGGGGTTCACAGGGAAGACAGTGAAGCACAGAGAGGGCAAATGGTGAATCTGTGGCATCTTACTACACTGATGGGTGGTGACTGAAATGGGGTGTGGGTGGGGACTTGGTGAAATGGGTGAGTGTAGTGGCCACATGTTTTTCATGTGAAGTATTCATAAGAGTGTATATCAATAATACCTTAATAAAAAAGTAAAAATAAACATTTTCCCATATTCTCAAAAAAAAAAGAAACTCAAAAGAAGTAGGGTAGTCTAGTACATTCATCCCTACTTTTACCCATTCCAATATTCTTCTTCCTTTTTATGGTTCCAAGCTTTCTTCTGTATTCTTTTCAGAAGAAAGAAAAAAAATCATTTACTTTTTATTTAGAGAACTTCTTTTAGCCATTGTTTTAGGGTGGGTCTGTTGATGAAAAATTCTTTCAATTTTTCTTTATTTGATAATTTCTTTATTTTTCCTGCATTATGAAGTATAATTTAGCTGTCTATAGAAATCTACATTAAAAGTTTGAGGGGTATTATGATTGGCACACATGGTATGTGTGGGGTTGCGGAGAAGGCAGTGTAGCACAGAGAAGACAAGTAGTGACTCTGTGGCATCTTACTATGATGATGGACAGTGACTGCAATGGGGTATGGGGGGGAACTCGATAATATGGTTGAATGTAGTAACCACATTGTTTTTCTTGTGAAACCTTCATAAGAGTGTATATCAATGATACTTTAACAAAAAAAATAGAAAGGAGAGAGCATGATAAGCTTAAAGATTGTGGCATGAGAGGTGAGACAGAAACCACCTCCCAAAACTACATATAATATATAAATACAGCAAATACAACTTATCCTGAAAGAGCAACAGGAAAGAAGGGTGCGATAAACTGCTTACATCTGGAGAAAAAAGCAGACTTCATGGAAAAGGATAAAGTAACAAAGCCACAATCTAGTGGTACCCAAGTCCTTCCCTGCACCAGCCCACCAGCGGGAGGAAGAGAAATGAGGGGGGAGTAGGTGGAGGCATAGGACTACTGAACACTGAGCCCTGGAGACCTGCTCTCAGAGCATGAAACAAATTACATAGTGTTCTAGAGATTAGTGGGATTGGAAAGCTAAAACAGGCAGAATACCTGGAGAGACTGATATTCCAGCCACTTGTGGAGAACTGGTACCCACAACCAGCTGCTCTGGGAAAAAATAAATGCGAGCACTCTGAGAGACCTCCCAACAGCAAGAGGGCTGCTAAACGGAGAAGGATTGCACAGAGCTTGCTGCTCAGGGGAAAGGACAGGTGGACAAAATTGCCCCAGCACACTCAGCCCAGCATGTTGGGTATGTTAAGGACCTTCAGGCACTCCATCCACCTGGCTGGCAATGAACCTCTGAGGCCCAGCTCCTTCCTACCAGCCGGCTCCATCTTACAAACCTGCTGACCCCACCATTGAGCCAGGCCACCTGGAAGGTAGCCCTGCCTAGGGCAACTACTGGGGTGTAGCATAGACTCCCTGCATGCTCGGTGCACTGGCCCTGGGAGTGGAGGCATGTACTCTAAGCATGAAGTAGGAAAGAGCTCTTTCTTCCTGGCAGGCACCAACGCCAGTTGCCTGTGACACCCGCCTTCACTCCAGAGGCTGAGCAGATCCAAAGGGTTGATGTTCTGGGCATTAGAGGATGCCACCTACACCAAATTATTGCAAATATGAAATGTCAAAAGAACTTGGTACAAACAAAAATCCCACAAACATCAGAAAGAAGGCAAAGTGAAACTGAACTCACCATTCTTCCTGGAAAAGATTTCAAAATAAAAATTATAAACATGCTAATTGAGGTACAGAAAAATATTCAAGAACTCAGGGACGAATTTAGGATGGACATTCAATCATTAAGAAATTCCATATCTGAAATGAAACATACAATGGAGGGGTTTAAAAGCAGATTAGATGTAGTAGAAGAGATGGTAAATGAAATAGAAATCAGAGAAGAGAAATACAAAGAAGCTGAGGCACAGAGAGAAAAAAGGATCTCTAGGAATGAACAAATATTGAAAGAACTGTGTGATCAATCCTAACAGAGCAGTATTCACATTATAGGGGTACCAGAAGAAGAAGAAGAGAGAAAAAAAGGGATAGAAAGTATCTTTGAGGAGGTAATTGCTGGAAACTTCCCCAATCTGGGGAAGGAGATAGTCTCTCAGGCCATGGAGGTGCACAGATCTACCAACACAAGGGACCCAGGGAAGACAACACCAAGATATATAGTCATTAAAATGGCAAAGATCAAGGATAAAACAGACTTTTAAAAGCAGCTAGAGAGAGAATAAAGATCACATACAAAGGAAAAACCATCAGGCTATCATCAGACTTCTAAACAGAAACTTTACAGGCTAGAAGGGAGTGGCATGATATATTTAATTCAATGAAACAGAAGGGCCTCGAACCAAGAATATTCTACCTGGCAAGATTATCACTTAAATTTGAAGGAGGATTAAACAATTTCCACATAAGCAAAATTTGAGAGATTTTACCTCCCACAAATGATCTCTACAGTGTACTTTCGAGGGACTGCTGTAGACGGAATGATTCCTAAAGACAAATAGATGTCAGCAGAGGAAATGAAACCACAGTAAAGGAAGTAGACCAATTAATTATGAAGCAAATGCAAAATTAAATCTACCACCCACAATTCACTCAACAGATTCACAAAGAGTAAAGAATATTATACCTAATACATAAAGAATGGAGGAGGAAGAAAAAAAGAATCTTTAGATTCTGTTTCTAATAGCATACTAAGTAAGTTAATTTATACTGTTCAATAGTAAAGAAGCTACCCTTGAACCTTTGGTAACCATGAATCTAAAGCCTGCAATGGAAATAAGTACATATATATCTATAATCACCCTAAATGTAAATGATCTGAAGGAACCAATCAAAACATATAGTGTCACTGAATGGATAAAAAAACAAGTCCTGCCCATATGCTACCTACAAGAAAATCACTTAAACCCTAAAGACATACACAGACTAAAAGTGAAGGGATGGAAAAAATATTTCATGCAACTAGTAGGGAGAAAAAAACAAGAAGTGCATACTTGTGTCAGACAAAATAGACTTCAAAACAAAGAAAGTAACAAGAGACAAATAAGGACATTACATAATGATAAGGGGGTCAGTCTAACAAGAGGATATAACCATTATAAATATCTATGCACCCAACATAAGAGGACCTACATAGGTGAAACAAATACAACATAATTAAAGGAAGAAGTAGAATGCAATGCATTCATTTTAGAAGACTTCAACACACCACTCACTCCAAAGGACAGGTCAACCTGACAGAAAATAAGTAAGGACAAAGAGGCACTGAAGAACACACTAGAACAGATGGACCTAACAGACATCTACAGAACACTCCATCCAAAATCAGCAGGATACACATTATTCTCAAGTGCACATGGAACATTTTCAAGACTAGATCATTTACTAGGCCACAAAAAGAGTCTCAGTAAATTCAGAAGAATTGAAGTTTTAACAACCAGCTTCTCAGACTACAAAGGTATGAAACTAGAAATAAATTATGCAAAGAAAACAAAAAAGTCCACAAACACATGGATGCTTAATAACATGCTCTTAAATAATCAATGGATCAATGACCAAATAAAAACAGAGATCAGGCCATATATGGATACAAATGAAAACAATAACTCAGTACCACAAAATCTGCGCGATACCCTGAAGGCTGTTCTAACAGGGAAGCACATATATTGCAACACAGGCCTACCTGAAGAGAGAAGAACAATCCCAATTATAGTCTAAACTGACAACCAATGAAACTAGAAAAAGGAGAATGAGGCCCAAAGCCAGTAAAAGGAGGGACATAATAAAGATTAGAGCAGAAATAAATAAATGGAGAAGAATAAAAGAATAGAAAGAATGAATAAAACCAGGAAATGTTTCTTTGAGACAATAAACAAAATAGATAAACTCCTAGCCAGACTTATCAAGAAAAAAAGAGAGTCTACACACATAAACTGAATCAGAAATGAGAAAGGAAAAACCACTAAAAAACAACAAAAATACAAAAAATTATTAGAGAATACTATGAAAAATTATATGCTAACAAATTGGATGACCTAGAAGAAATGGACCACTTTGTACAAAAATACAACATTCCAAGGATGACCAAGGAATATACAGAAAATCTGAACAGACCAATTACCACCAATGAAATTGTACTGGGAATCAAAAACTTCATAAGAACAAAATGCCTGGACCAGATGGCTTTACCACTGGATTTTACAAAACTTTTCGTGAAGACCTAATACCCTTTCTCCTTAAAGTTTTCCAAAAAGTAGAAGAGGAGGGAACACTTCCAAACTTATTCTATGAGGGTAGCATCACTCTAACACCAAAACCAGGCAGCTGCCACAAAAAAAGAAAATTACAGACCAATATCCCCAATCAACATAGATGAAAAAATACTCAACAAAATATTAGCAAACTGAATTCAAAAATATATAAAAAGTCATCCATCATGATCAAGTAGGATTTATTCCAGGGATGCAAGAATGGTAAAACATTCTAAAATCAATCAAAATGATACACCACATCAACAAAAAGGACAAGAATCACATGATCATCTCAATAGATGCTGAAAAATATTTGACAAAATTCAACATCCATTCATGATAAAAACTCTCAATAAAATGGGTATAGAGGGCAAGTACCTCAACATAATAAAGGCTATATATGACAAATGCACAGCCAACATCATACTTAACAGTAAAAAGCTGAAAGCTTTTCATTTGAGATGTGGAACAAGACAAGGATACCCACTCTCCCCACTTTAATTCAACATAGTAGTAGAGGTCCTAGCCATGGCAATCAGACAGCACAAAGAAATAGAATGCATCCATATTGATAAGGAAGAGTTTAAACTGTCACTGTTTGCAAATTACATGATTTTGTACATAAAAAAATCATAAAGAATCCACGCCCAAACTACTATAACTAATAACTGAATTCAGCAAGGTTTCAGGATACAAAATCAATACAAAGAAATCAGTTGAATACCTATATACTAATGATGAACTAGCAAAAAGAGAAATCAGGAAAACAATTTCACTCACAATTGCATCAAAAAGAATAAAATACCTAGGAATAAACCTAACAATGGAGGTGAAAGACCTATAGCCTGATAATTACAAGATACTCATGAGAGAAATTAAAGAAGACACCAATAAATGGAAATACATCCGTACTCATGGATAGGAAGAATTAATATTGTCAAAATGGTCATCATGCCTTAAGCAATCTACAGATTCAATGCAGTCCTTATCGAAATACCAATGGCATTCTTCAACAAACAAGAACAAATAGTTCTAAAATTCATATGGAACTACAAAAGTCCACAAATAGCCAAAGCAATCCTGAGAAGAAGGAATAAATCTGGGGGATTATGCTCCTCGACTTCAACCTCAACTACAAAGCCACAGTAATCAAGACAATTTGGTACTGGCACAAGAACAGACCCATAGATCAGTCAAACAGAATAAAGAGCCCAGATATAAACCTAAGCATATATGGTCACTTAATATACCATAAAGGAACCATGGATAAACAATGGGAAAAAGCCTCTTCAACAAGTCATGTTGGCAAAACTGGACAGCTACATATAAGAGAATAAAACAGGATTATTATCTAACTTCATACACAGAAGTAAACTTGAAATGGATCAAAGACCTGAATGTAAGTCACGAAACCATGAAACTCTTAGAAGAAAACATAGGCAAAAATCTCTTGAATATAAACATGAGAAAATTTTTCCTGAACACATCTCCTAGGGCAAGGAAACAAAAGCAAAAATGAACAAATGGGAATACATCAACCTATAAAGCTTCTGTACAGCAAAGAACACCAACAGTAGAACAAAAGCATCCTACAGTATGGGAGAATATATTTATAAATGACATATCCGACAAGGGGTTAGCATCCAAAATATATAAAGATCTGAAATGTCTCAACACACAAAAATCAAATAACCTGATTAAAAAATGGGTGGACGATATGAATAGACACCTCCAAAGAAGAAATTCAGATGGCCAATAGGCACATGAAAATGTGCTCCACATCGCTAATTATCAGGGAAATGCAAATAAAACCACAATGAGATATCATCTCACACCAGTTAGGATGGCCAACATCAAAAAGACAAGGAACAACAAATGCTGGTGAGGATGTGGAGAAAGGGGAACCCTCCTACACTGCTTGTGGGAGTATAAATTAGTTCAACCATTGTGGAATGCAGTATGGAGGTTCCCAAAAAAACTAAAAATAGAAACACCACTTGACCCAGGATTTCCACTCCTATGAATTTACCCAAAGAAAACAAAACCCCAGATTCAAGAAGACATATGCACACCTATGTTTATTGCAGCACTATTTACAGTATTCAAGAAAAGGAAACAACCTAAGTGTCCATCAGTAGATGAATGGATAAGGAAGATGTGGTACATATACACAATGGAATATTATTCAGCCATAAGAAGAAAACAAATCCTGTCATTTGCAACAACATGCATGGAGTTAGAGGGTATTATGCTCAGTGAAATTATCCAGGCAGAGAAAGACAAGTACCAAATGATTTTCCTCATTCGTGACATATAAGAGCAAAGCAAAAACTGAAGGAACAAAACAGCAGCAGACTCACAGACTCCAAGAAGGGACTAGTGTTTACCAAAAGGGTGTTTTGGGAGATGGTAGGTGGGGAGGGAGGGAGAAGGGGATTTAGGGGTGTTATGACTGGTACAAATAGTGTGGGGAGGTCATGGGAAGACAGTGTCGCACAGAGAAGACAAGTAGTGATTCTGTGGCATCTTACTATGCTGATGGACAGTGATTGTGTGGGGTGTGTGTGGGGGACTTGATAAAATGGGTGAATGTAGTAACCACAATATTTTTCATGTGAAACCTTCATAAGAGTGTATATCAATTATGCCTTTATAAAAAAAAAACTTTACAGCAACCCCCACAAAAAATTAAAGGAATAGAGACTAAGAAAGTTGTGTATTTGTGAGTGTAAGAATAGCATGCAAGATAGCGTGAGGTCACCAACAATTAATGTTTGATTCCATAGCTCAGGTTTTTTTGTAGTCCTCCACCTCTAGAACCCAGATGCATGCTAACTTCTATTCAGTAAATCAGCCCTATCCTCCTCCCAGCAGGCTTTGCAACCAGAAATCCTGGAAGTACCTGTTTGCCATCTGCACCTAAGACACCAGCCTTGCACACCAGCAGGGGGCCCACCAGGCCAGAATTTGTATCTCTTATTGGATCTGCAGCAGAAAAGTACATCCAGGTGAGACAGGCAGGATCCTGAGCAGTGGGACCAGCATGTGGGGGTACTGTCCAGCGATATGTTACTTTCTCAAAAGGCTTGGCCACCATGGCAGGGTGGGATGAGCCTGCAGGGAAAACATGGGACTCATTTATTCACAGTGGCTAAAGTGAGCATCATCAGTTCCAAACAGCAGAAGCAGCAGCAACATGGACTTTTAATACTGAAAAGGATCCTTGGTAGGATTCGAGAGACTAGTCTGGTTTCTGGTTCTACTGATACTTGTTAAATGAACTGGGGAAATTTAAACTTCCCAGTTCTTAATTTTCCAAACTTATAGTACCTAAGTATTAAAAGGGCCTTTAAAACTTATTTGGAATAGCCCTCACTTGAAAACACACATTCATCTGCTCTTATATTTCTACCTCTGTTTAAAAATTTTCAACGATGGGAGATTCACTAACTAATATCATAGCCTGTTTCGTCTTTGAATGGTTCTGATTGTGGAACACTTTTTCCTTTCTTTATGTGTGCAAGTATGTGTGGATGTGCTTATGTTATGTACTTATGTGTGTGTATATATGTAAAAAACAAAGGTTATAATTTCTTAAATGGACACAGTCATGTTCAGACAATGCACAGAAATTTTATTTAAAATTTTCAAATTTATTGGTAATCAAAAAGTACAAACGATTAGCAGACGTAAGGTAGGGGGGCCACGGGGAGGGCTGTACAACTCAGAGAATACAAGTAGTGATTCTCATCTCACTACGCTGATGGACAGTGACTGTAATAGGGTTGGTGGGGGGACCTGATGAAGGGGGTAGTTTAATCATCATAATATTGCACATGTAATTGTAGGTTAAAGATACCAAAATAAATTGTAAAAAAAATAAATAAATAATAAATTTAAAAAAAGGTACGAATGAAAATAGCTAGATAGTATCTTGCTTATCAAATTAGGAAAATTTTACAAAGTATAATAATCAGGGCTGGGGAAATGTCACTCAGATGGCACATACTCCTTTCACTCATCTGTAAAGAGGGTAAATGTAAATGAGAATATTCTTTCTAGGAAAAATGTTGACAAAATGGATCAAAAGAATTAAGAAGGTTCATGCCCACAAAAAAATAAGACATACAGTACTGAAAAGAACATTCAACCTAGTGCAAATCAAAACAGGTGAGTTTTGTTATTTACCTACAAGACTGAAATTTTGTCAAATATAAAATGGATGCCCTATGCTACTGAAATTATAAGAAAATGGGTCTGTCCTCTCAGCTACTGTTAATGGAACTCCAAATTGATGTGACTGGAAATATTTCTGGAGAGCAATTTGGACATACGTACCAAAAATTTTAAAGTGTGTACCATCTGATAGAGCAACTTCACATCTTAAATATATATACTGAAGAAATAATCATAAATGTGTGCAAAGAAGCATTCAGAAGGATATTTGTCATTTAACATAACAAGGTAGTATAATTTAGAATGGTTTAACTTATCTTTTCTTATTCATGAATTTTTCCTGACTCTACATGTTCAACATACAGAAATATTTAAAGGATAATACAATAATCACCCTACCATCTGGAGTTGATCATTTATCTTTGGCCATCTTTAATTTATCAATATCTATGTGTATGCATATCTACAGACACACAATTTTTGTTTGCTTTTGCTAAATCATTTGGAAGTAAAATACAAGCATCATGATATATTATTTCTAAATACATCAGTAAACATCCCCTATATGACTACAATAACATGGCCACACCTAAGAAAATACTCTAAATTCATCTAATAACCAATGTATATAAAATATTTTCCAATTATCTCCAAAATAGACCTTAAGCCTATCTTTTATAACCAGTATCAGATGAGGTTTACATGTTGCCCTTGGTTTTGTCTCTTTAATTTTTTTCCGTGTGACATTAACTTCTTTAAGAGACACGACCAGTTGCCTTTTAGAGTGTTCTTTTATTCCAGGTTTGTCTGGATCTTTGCCTTTTACGCTTTCACTATTTTTAAAAATATATTGCCTTGAGATTAGTATATGCTAACATTTTTCTCAGAGAAAATAAATTAATTATCCAATAATCCCACTTCTAGGATTCTTTCCTGAAATAGTAATCCAAACCAAATGTATGTATCCATTCACTACAACATATTTACAATACTGAAAAATAGAAAAAAAAGTACACGTGCAAACAATAGAGAGCAAGATGAATAAATTATAGCAGAGCCACGTGATAGAATATTATATAGTACTTAAAATGTTAATAACATTATGATGGCTCGGGAAAATGGACATATTATAATGATAAGGGAAAAATAGTATGATACAAAATTATATAAATCATATGAACACAGAATTGTAAATATATACATTTTTATAAGCACAGAAAAATATTAAAAGTTATGTTGTAATATAATAGTGTTTATTTTATATGAATGATATTTATTTATTTATTTTATTATTTTCCATGCTTTTCAAAATTCCATAACACGTACATGTTACTTTTATAATCAGAATATATTTACACATATTTAAAATAAGTTTTCCCTTAATGAGATTATCTCTACATGCATGGCAACTAATTCTGCCTTTTCTCCCTCTTTCCCTCCTCTATTGACTTGTCCTCTAGAGCTACCTGCTCTTAGCTAAAGCCTACATTACTTAGAAACTCTGCATGCTCACCATCATTGTACACAGTTCCCTCGTAGTCTTTCTCATAAAAGACCCCATGAGGCTGTATGCTGAATGGCTGGGAGGCACGGTTGTAGAATATTACCTGGATGGTGTCACCCACCTCAGCCCTGATAACTGGTCCTGCAAAATGGCAGGGAGAAACAATGGGAATGAAAAAAGGATCACCAGAGAGGATGGAAACAGAAGAATGACGGAAAGAAAAGGGAAGTGAAAAAAAGAACACCTCTCTGAAAAAATAAGAATAATCCTTTCTGATTATATTGCAAGTTACACTTATAAAAAACATTTTAAAATCCACTATCTCATTAAACACCACTCCAAAGTATACAGGGCACAGGAAATCTTAATTGTATATTTGAGGGAAATGCTGCTCAGAGAGGTGGAATTCATCAGTGCGAATTCAAACCACTGATTGGTAACAGAACCAGGACCTGAAGCTAGTGCTTCCTTCCACTTCACTGTCAGTTCAAATCCCATTTTCCCTACCTTTATTGTCTCACTTCCCATAGCTGCACTTCCTGGTAAGACCCATCTGAATATCTGATCATGCTTCAATCCTAAACCAATTCTGAGCAGATAAAATTATGATATCCTCTATCCAGGCCCGAGACTAGGTAATCTATTCCTGGACTTACCTTTGCTCCACTAACCACCACCTCTAACCTAGCTTGGGTCACCTTAGAGACCAACCAGACAACATCCTGAACACTTTTGCTGTCTCTAACTCTAGTTCATAGTTTCTGGCTTGGTTTCTACTTAATTTCCATACCTAATGCTCCACATATTCTCAAAGACTAGGACCAATACCTCACTCACAATAATGGATAAAACAACTAGATATAAGATAAATAAGGAAATAGAAGACTTAATAGAAAAAAAAACAGTTAGATCTAATATATACAGAATACTCTCCCAACAACAGAATACACATTTTTATGTGCACATGGGATACTTTTTAAGATATATATTAAGCTACAAATTAAGTCTCAATAGATTTTAGAAGATGTCATACAAAGCATTTCCCCCACCATTGTGGAATGAAGATAGAAACTAATAACAGAAGGAAAACTCACAAAATTGTGGAAATTAAACAACACAATTTTAAACAACCAGTGGATCAAATAAGAAATCACAAAGGAAATTAGAAATATTCAAAGGCAAATTAAAATGAAAACACAATATACTAAAATATGAGATGCAATGAAAGCAGTACTAAGGGGGAAATTTATAACTATAAACCCAAAAAAACTCAAATTAACAATCAAAATTTATAACTTAAGGAACTAATAACATGAAAAGTAAAACAAACTAAACTCAAAGCTAGAAGAAGGAAGATGATAATAAAGATTAGAGCAGTGGTAAATAAAATAGAGTATAGAAAAACAATAAATAAAATTAGTGAAAACAAATGTTGATTCTTTGAAAATTCAACAAAAATTACCACAAATCTATAGCTACACCGACTAAGAAAAAGGATGACTTGAATAAAATCATAAATGAATGTGGAAACATTACTATGGACTCTTCAGAAATGAAAAAGATTATGAGAGTAGTATGAAAAATTGTATGCCAACAAATTGAATAACCTAGATGAAATAAACAAATGCCTAAAACGGAAAGCCTAACAAGATTAAATCATAAAGAATTAGAAAATCTGAATATATATGTAACCAGTAAGGAGATTGAATTGCTATATAAAAATCTCCTAACAAAGAAAATCCCAGGACCTGATGACTTCCCTAGTGAAATTCAGTAAACGTTTAAAGAAATAATACCAGGGGATTTTTGGGAAGATGGCGGCATGAGCAGGGTGGCGGAAATATCCTCCCAAAACCATATATATTTTGGAAAATGCAACAAATACAACTATTCCTAAAATAGAGACCAGAAGATACAGTACAACAGCCAGGCAACAGGTACATCTGCGAGAACTCAGACCCTCACAAAGTGGGTAAGATAGAAAGCCATGACCCGGCAGGAGGACAATAATCAGAGTGGGGAGGGAGTGGAAGCACAGGCCCGCAAAATAACCAGCCCTTGTGATCTGCGCCAGGAGCACTGACACACATCACGTGGTGTATTGGAGATTAGAGAAACAGAACGGCAGGATCTGAGATGGAGAAAACAAGCAGGTCACCTCAACCGGCTCCCGGGGACAAAAGAAAAGCACGTGCTTTTTAAAAAGTCTTAAAGAGGAACAAAATGGTCCCAGCACACTCAGCCCAGCAGGCTGGGAGTCTTGGGGAATTTCAGACCCCCTGGTCAGCAGCTGGGCAAAGCAGCTGGGCCGAGGATTCCCACAGAGATCAGCAGCCTGCCATTCATACCCCCACCTGGCCAGAGCCCCAAAGGGTCTGGTGAAGACACCACTGCTGCCAAACAGCAGAGGAGCAGCCCCACCCACAGCAACCTCACAGAATCACCTCCCGGCTGGTGTGCAACTAAGCGGGAAGAGCCCCAGAACCAGAATCAGAAGGCACCAAGGGGACCACAATGCAACCAAAGAGACTGCAAACCCCTGCAGTACCTTAGCTTAAGCTGAGGTGACCCGCACACAGGCAGCTCAGTGGATTATCATAGATACTGCCACCCCGTGTGCAGGAAAATAGCTCAGGCCCCTGAAAGGGCAAGGAGAACAAGCAGAAGAGGACTTTGCTCTCCCAGCTGACACACGTGGCGCCTACCAGTGACCACTTCTATTGCCATGAAAAGACAGAAGAATATAGTACAGACAAAGACTAGCCAGACAACCCCAGAGAAGGGGCCTAATGGGATAGACTTACACAATCTCCTGAAAAATAATTCAGAATGAAAGTCATAACCATGCTGATGGATCTACAGAGAAATATGGAAGAGCTAAGGGAGGAAGTGAGGAAAGAATGCAGAAATCAGACAAGCGATTGATGGGTTTAGGAGCAGACTGGATGAGGTACAAGAGACTGTTAATGGAATAGAAAGCAGAGAACAAGAATAAAGAGAAGTGGAGGCAGAAAGAGATAAAAGGATGTCTAGGAATGAAAGAATATTAAGAGAACTGTGTGACCAAACCAAATGGAACAATACGCGCATTATAGGAGTACCAGAGGAAGAAGAACAGAGAAAAAGGGTTAGAAAGTGTCTTTGAAGAAATAATTGCTGAAAACTTTCCCAAGCTGTGGAAGGAAATAGTTTCTCAGACCACGGAAGCCCACAGATCTCCCAACACAAGGGACCCAAGGAGGACAACACTGAGACACATAATAATTAAAATGGCAAAGATAAAAGATAAGAACAGAGTATTAAAAGGAGCTAGCGAGAGAAAAAAGATCACGCTACAAAGGAAAACCCATCAGACTATCACCAGACTACTCAACAGAAACTTTACAGGCCAGAAGAGAATGGCATGATATATTTAACATAATGAAACAGAAGGGCCTTGAAACAACAATATTGTATGCAGCACGATGATCATTTAAATTTAACAGAGGGATTAAAAAATTACCAGACAAGCGAAAGCTGAGGAAGTTTGCCTCCCATAAACCACCTCTACAGGATATCTTAAAGGGACTGCTCTAGATGGAAGCACTTTTAAGGCTAAAAAGATGTCACCAGAGAAAATAAAATCATAGCAAAGAAAGCAGACCATCCAAATACTAACTAAAGGCAAGAAATAAAATCACCTATCCACAAAAACCATGAAAGAAAACGTAAAAGAGTACAGAATAAAACACCTAGCATATAAAGAATGGAGTAGAAATAAGAAGAAATGAGAATAATAAAGAACAATCGGACTGTGTTTATAATAGCTTAACAAGAGAGTTAAGTTAGACTGTTAGATAGTAAAGAAGATACCTTGAACCTTTGGTAACAATGAATCTAAAGCCAGCAATGGCAATAAATACATATCTCTCGATAATCACCCTAAATGTAAATGGACTGAATGCAACAATCAAAAGACACAGAGCTCCTGAATGGATAAAAAAGCAAGACCCATCTATATGCTGCTTACAGGATGCTCACCTCAAACCCAAAGATATACACAGACTAAAGGTGAAGGGATGGAAAAGATATTACATGCATAAAACAAGGAGAAAAAAGCAGGTGTTGCAGTACTTGTACCAGAGAAAATAGACTTCAAAACGAAGAGAGTAGCAAGAGATGAAGAAGGACATTACATAATGATAAAGGGGTCAGTACAACAAGAGGATATAACCATTTAAATATATATGCACCCAACACAGGAGCGCTGCCATATGTGAAACAAATACTAACAGAATTAAAGGAGGAAAAAGAGAGCAATGCATTCATTTTAGGAGACTTCAACACACCAATCACTCCAAAGGACAGATCAACCAGACAGAAAATAAGTAAAGACCAGAGGCACTGAACAACACACTGGAACAGATGGACCTAACAGATACCTACAGAACTGTATACCCAAAAGCAGCAGGATACACATTCTTCTCAAGTGCACATGGAACATTTTCCAGAATAGACCACATACTAGGTTACAAAAACTACCTAAGGAAATTCAAGAATATTGAAATTCTACCAACCAACTTCTCAGATCAAAAAGGTATAAACCTAGAAACAAATTGTACAAAGAAAACAATAAAGCTCACAAATACATGGAGACTTAACAACATGCTCATAAATAATCAATGGATGAATGACCAAATTAAAACAGATATCAAACAATATAGGGAGACTAATGACAACAGTAACACAAAGCCACAACTTCTGTGCAACACAGCAAGGCAGTTCTAAGAGGAAAGTACATTGCAATCCAGGCCTATTTAAAGAAGGAAGAACAATCCCAAATAAATAGTCGAAAGGTACAATAATGGAAATTGGAAAAGGAAGAACAAATGAGGCCCAAAGTTACCAGAAGGTGGGATATAATGAAAATTAGAAAATAAATAAAAAAATTGAGAAGAATAAAACAATAGAAAAAAATCAATGAAACTAAGAGCTGGTTCTTTGAAAAAACAAACAAAATAGATAAACCCATAGCCAGATTTATTAAGAGAAAAAGAGAATTTACATACATAAACAGAATCAGAAATGAGAAAGGAAAAATCACGACAGACCGCAAAGAAATACAAAGAATTATAGGAGAATGCTATGAGAATCTATATGCTAACAAGCTGGAAAACGTAGAAGAAATGTACAACTTCTTAGAAAAATACTACCTACCAAGACTGACCAAGAAATAAACAGAAAACCTAAACAGACAAATCACCAGCAATGAAATTGAATTGGTAATCAAAAATCTACCCAACAACAAAATCCCTGGGCCTGATGGATTCAACTCTGAGTTTTCCCAGACATATATAGAAGAAATAATACCCATTCTCCTTAAAGTTTTCCAAAAAGTAGAAGAGGAGGGAATACTTCCAAACTCATTCTATGAAGCCAGCATCACTCTAATACCAAACAAGACAAAGACCTGACCAAAAAAGAAAATTACAGACCAATATCTGTCATGAACATAAATGCAAAAATACTCAAAACAATAGTAGCAAACAGAATACAAAACTACATCAAGAGGATCATACACCATGATCAAGTGGGATTCAACTGATGGATGAAAAATGGTACAACTGTCGAAAATCCAACAACATCAAACACCACATCAACAATAAGAAGAAAAAAACACATGATCATCTACACAGATGCTGAAAAATCATTTGACAAAATTCAACATCCATTCATGATTAAAACTCTCAACAAAATGGGTATAGAAGGCAAGTAACTCAACATCACAAAGGCCATATATGACAATACCACAGCTAACATCATACTTAACAGCAAGAAGCTGAAAGCTTTTCATCTAAGATCAGGAACAAGACAGGGATGCCCACTCTCTCCACTATTATTCAGCATAGTACTGGAGGTCCTAGCCACGGCAATCAGACAAAACAAAGACATCTAAAGCATCCAGATTGGTAAAGAAGGAGTCAAATTGTTACTTTTTGCAGATGATATTGTACATAAAAACCCTAAAGACTCCTCTCCAAAACTTCTAGAACTCATATCTGAATTAAGCAAAGTTGCAGGATACAAAATTAATACACAGAAATCTGTTGCTTTCCTATACACTAACGATGAGCTAACAGAAAGAGAAATCATGAAAATAATTCCATTCACAATTGCATCAAAAAGAATAAAATACCTAGGAATAAAACTAACGAAGGAAATGAAAGACCTATACCCTGAAAAGTATAAGACACTCCTAAGAGAAATTAAAGAGGACACAAACAAATGAAAATTCATCCCATGCTCTTGGCTAGGAAGAATAAATATTGTCAAAGTGGATATACTACCTAAAGCAATCTACAGATTCAACTCAATCCCTATTAAAATACTAACAGCTTTCTTCAATGAACTGGAACAAATAATTCTAAAATTCATATGGAACCACCTAAGACCAAGAATAGCCAAAGCAATCCTGAGAAGGAGGAATAAAACAGGGGGAATTATGCTCCCTGACTTCAAGCTCTACTACAAAGCCACAGTAATCAAGACAATTTGGTATTGCCACAGAAACAGATGCACAGAACAATGGAACAGAATAGGAAGTCCAGACAGTAGCCCAAACATATACGGTCCATTAATATATGATAAAGGAGCCTTGGATATACAATGGGGAGATGACAGCCTCTTCAGCAGCTGGTGTTGGAAAAACTGGACAGCTACATGTAAGAGAATGAAACTGGACTACTGTCTAACCCCATACACAAAAGTAAACTCAAAATGGATCAAAGACCTGAATGTAAGTCATGAAACCATAAAACTCTTAGAAAAAAAATAAGCAAAAATCTCTTGGACATAAACATGAGCGACTTCTTCATTAACATATCTCCCCGGGAAAGGGAAACAAAAGCAAAAATGAACAACTGGTACTATATCAAGCTGAAAAGCTTCTGCACAGCAAAGGACACCATCAGTAAAAGAAAAAGACATCCTACAGTTTGGGAGAATATATTCATAAATGACATGTCAGATAAGGGGTTGACATCTAAAATATATAAAGAACTCATGAACCTCAACAAAGAAAAATAAATAATCCGATTAAGAAATGGGCAGAGGATATGAATCGACAGTTCACCAAAGAAGAAATTCAGATGGCCAATAGGCACATGAAAAGATGTTCCACATCGCTAATCATCAGAGAAATGTAAATTAAAAGCACAATGAGATACCACCTCACACCAGTAAGGATGGCCAACATCCAAAACACAAACAACAGCAAATGTTGGCGAGGATGTGGAGAAAGGGGAACCTTCCTACACTGCTGGTGGGAATGCAAATTAGTTTAACCATTGTGGAAATCAGTATGGAGGTTACTCAAAAAACTCAAAATAGAAATACAATTTGACCCTGGAATCCCAGTCCTAGGAACTTGCCCTAAGAATGCAGCAGCCCAGTTTGAAAAATACATATGAACCCATATGTTTATCGCAGTACGATTTACAATAGCCAAGAAATGGAAGCAACCTAAGTGTCCATCAGTAGATGAATGGGTAAAGAAGATGTGGTACATATACACAATGGAATATTATTCAGCCATAAGAAGAAAACAAATCCTACCATTTCCAACAACATGGATGGGGCTCAGTGAAATAAGCCAAGTGGAAAAAGACAAGTATCAAATGATTTCAGTCATATGTGGAGCAGAAGAGCAAAGAAAAAAAAATTAAAGTACAGAACAGCAGCAGACTCACAGAACCCAAGAATGGACTAACAGCTATCAATGGGAAAGGCACTGAGGAGGATGGGTGGGAAGGGAGGGACAAGGGGGGAAAAGGGGGCATTACAATTAGGAGACACAGTGTTGGGGGGCATGGAGAGGGCTTTACCCCTCAGGGAAGACAAGTAATGATTCTACAGTATCTCCCTATGCTAATGGACAGTGTCTGTAATGGGATAATGGCGGGGACCTGATCAAGTACGGGTTTAATAACCATAATGTTGCACATGCAATTGTAGATAAAGGATACCAAAAAAAAAAAATAATACCAGCACTTCTAAAACTTTTCAAAACAAAAATGAAGAGGAAGTAATACTTCCGAAATCATTCTATGGGTTCAGCATTACCCTTATACCACAGCCAACGACATTTCATAAGAAAACTATATAGCTATTGAGATACATAAGATGGCAGCATGAGAAGTGAGGCAGAAAGCTCCCCCCAAAACTACATATAACACTACAATGCAGCAAACAACAACTAATCCTGAAAAAGTGACCCAAAGACTGCCAAACAGATTGCCTACATCTGGGGGAAACAGGAGACTTCACATAAAAGTGTAAAATAGCAAAGCCATGCTCCAGCAGGACCCAAGCTTTCCCCCAACCCCAGCTCACAGTCAGGAGGAAGAGAAACAGAGCAGGGAGGGAGTAGAAGCCCAGGCCTGCTAAACACCCAGCCATGGAGATCTATTCCAGGAGGCACAAACCCACATTACATGGTGCTCTGGAGATTAGAGTGGTTGCAAAGCAAAGACAGGCAGGATACTCAGAGAGACTGAGATTCCAGCCACTTGCGGAGAAGAGGAACACAAAACTGGCCACTCTGTGACAAAAGAAAGGCAGGCACATTGAAAGACTTCACAAGAGTGAGAGGGGTACTAAAGGGGCAAAGACTACACAGAGCTTGCAGTTCAGGAGATAGGGTAGGTGGGAATAATCACTCTGGCACAGTCATCCCAGCAGGTTGGGAACTTTCAGGAGCTTCAGACACTCCATCCCCCTGGCTGGCAACAAAGCCTCAAGTTCCCCAATGAGATATTCAGCCTGCTGCTCCTTCCCCCTGGCAGGCACCAGTCCACACACCTGCTGCTCCACCATTCATTGTGGCAGGCCAGCTGGAGGGTTGTAATGCCTATGGCAGCAACAAGGCCATAATGCAGAGGCTCCTCCCTGCATGTTCAGCCCACTGGCCCTGGCAGTGAAGGCAGGCGATGCAGCTGGGAAGCAGGAAAGAGCTCTTTCCTCCTGGCAGGCACTGGTGCCAATGACCTGCTTACCCCCACCATTGCTCCAGATGCTCAATAGCTCAAGAGAATAGAGATTCTGGGAATTAGATGGCACCACCTACACAGTTATTATTCCATAGGAACCACTAGAAAAATGAATTAGCAAAAAAAAAAAAAATGTGTACAAACAAAAATTCAGCAGATGCCAGAAAGAGAGCAAAGTGAAACAGCAATCACCAATCTTTTTGAAAATATTTCAAAATAAAAATCATAAACATGTTCACAGAGCTACAGAAAAATATGTAAGACCTCAGGGATGACTTCAACAGAGATAGGAACTTTGAAAAATACAGTATATGAAATGAAACACACAATGGAGGAATTTTAAAGTAGATTAGATGAGGTAGAGGAGACTGTAAATGAAATAGAAATTAGGGAACAGGAAACCAAAGAAACTGAGGCACAGAGAGAAAAAATAAGAACTGTGCGACCAATTCAAACTGAACAATATTCACATTATAGGGGTCCCAGAAGAAGAAGAGAGAGAAAAAGGATAGAAAGTCTATTTGAAGAAATAATTGCTGAAAAATTTCCCAATCTGGGGAAGAAATAGTCTCTCAGGTCATGTAAGTGCAGAAAACTCCCAACACAAGGGACCCTAGGAAGACAACACCAAGACATATAATAATTTAAATGTCAAAGACCAAAGACAAGGAAAGAGTATTAAAAGCAGCCATAGAGAGAAAAAAAGATCATGTGTCAAGGAAAGTCCATCAGGCTATCAGCTGACTTCTCAGTAGAAACCTTACAGGCCAGAAGGTAGTGCCATATTTAATGCAACGAAACAGAAGACCTTCCAACCAAGGATATCTACACAACAAGATTATAATTTAAATTTGAAGCAGGGATTAAATAATTTCCAGATAAGCAAAAATTGAGTGAATTTACCTCCCACAAACCATCTTTACAGTGTATTTTAAAGGGACTGCTGTAGATAGAAGGGCTCCTATGGCTAAATAGGTGTCACCAGAGAAAATAAAATCACAGTAAAGGAAGTAGACCAATTAATTACTAAGCAAATGCAAAATTAAATGAACTACCCTCAAAGTCAGTCAAGGAATACACAAAGAGTTTGGAATATGACACCTAATATATAAAGAGTGGAGGAGGAACAAGAAGGGAGAAAAAAAAAAGAACCTTTACATTGTGTTTGAAATGGCATAATAAGCAAGTTAAGTTAGACTGTTAGATAGTAAGGAAGTTGCCCTTGATTGCCCAAAGCAATCTACAGATTCAATGAAATCCCAATGATTCTTTTGCAGAAATAGAAAAACCCATCATAAAATTCCTGTGGAATCTCAAGGGACCTCAAATAGCCAAAACAATCTTGAAAAAGAACAAAACTAGAAGATTCACACTTCAAAATTTCAAAACTTATTACAAAGCTACAGAAATAAAAACAATGTGGTACTAGCATAAAGACAGATATATAGAAAAATGGAATAGAATAGAGAGCCCAGAAATAAACCATCACATATTTGGGACAGTCTTTTAAACAAACTGTGCTAGGAAGACTGGATTTCCACATGCAAAAGAATGAAGTTGGACTCTTAACTAAAACCATATATAAAAATTAACTCGGCATGGGGAGGGCTGTACAACTCAGAGAAGACAAGTAGTGATTCTATAGCATCTCACTACGCTGATGGACAGTGACTGTAATGGGGTATGTGGGGGGGGACTTGATAATGGGGGGAGTCTAGTAACCATAATGTTGCTCATGTAACTGTAGATTAATGATATCAAAATAAATTATTTAAAAAAATGAAAGGAGACTGGTGTTTGGGTGGGTAAAATGTGTGAAAGGGATAAAAAGGCACAAAATCTTAATTACAGTATAAATCAGTTATGGGGATAAAAGTATAGCGTAGAAGATATAGCCAATAATACTGTAATATTTTTCTATGTTGACAGGTAGCAACTACACCTGTTGGGATGAGCATTTAATAATGTAGATTACTGTTGAATCACTGTGTTGTATACTTGAAACCAATATAATATTGTATATCACCTATACTTCAATAAATAAATAAAAATTAATTAATTAACAATTATCATAAAAATAAATGAAAAATTTTCTCAGAATGGATCAAAGACCTAAAGGTAAGACCCGAAACAGTACAACTCTTGGAAGAAAACATAGGACAACATCATCACAACACTGGGTTTAGCAATGATTTCTTGATGTGACACCAAACGAAAAGGTAACAAAAAAAATAGATAGATTGTGCTTCATAGTTTTTTTGTGAATCAAAAGACATTATCAACAGAGCAAAAAGGCAACCCACATAATGGGAGAAAATATTTGCAACTGATATATCTATAATATCCATTATATAGAGAGAACACCTAAAACTCAACAAAAAATAAAATAAGCAACCCAACTACAGATGGTCAAGACTTAACATATGTTTCTCCATAGAGGATATATAAATGGCCAATAGACACATAGAAGATTCTCAACATCACTAACCATTAGGGAAATGTCAATCAAAACTACAATGAGATACCATCTCACACCCATTAGGAAGGCTATCAGAAAAAGAGAAATCAAGTGTTGGCAAGGATGTGGAGAAATTGGAATCCTTGTTCACTCTTGGTGGGAATGTAAAATGGTACAGCCACTGTGGAATATGGTATGGTGGATCCTACAAAAATAAAAAGAGAATTACCATATGATCCAGCAATTCCACTTCTGTCTATATACCCAAAAGAATTGAAAGCATGTCTCAAAGAGATATTTGTACACCCATACTCAAAGCACCATTATTTCCTATAAATAAAATGTGGAAGTAACCCAAGTGTCCATTGATGGATGAATGGATAGGCAAAGCATGGTATATACACACAGTGGAATTCAACCTTTCAAAGGAAGGAAATTCTGCATATGCTATAACATGGATGAAACTTGAGGACATTATGCTAAATGAAATAAGCCAGTCACAAAATGAAAAATATTGTATTCCATTTATATATGAAGTACTTACAGTAATCAAAATCGTAGACACAGAAAGTAGAACAGTAATTACTACTTTCTAAAGAAGATAGCAGAAAAGCCCTGCAAGAAGCTGGGCCAGACAGAGGTGGGGAATGGGTAGCTAGTGTTTAATGGGTATAGAGTTTCAGTTTTATAAGATGAAGAGAGTTTTGGAATTGGATGGTGGTGATGATTGCACAACATTATGAATGCATTTAATACCTTGCACTGTAAACTTAAAAATGCTGAATATGGTAAATTTCATGTTATGTGTTTTTACCTTAATAAAATATTGAAGGAAACCTGGGAACCCATACTGAAAACCAGCTAATTATAGCTCCTTAATAGTTCCTGCCAATCCTCATTCCCAAGGTGGGTTTCTGCTTCTTATATCTCCCTATTCATTTGATGTAAGGACTATTGTCCATGTTCAGATCTCCTAGAATTAACTGACATACACCTATTCCCAAATATGTTCCATTACATTATTTTTGTTTCCAAAGTTTTCTTCCATCTGATCTATTTTATTTTCTGGATCCACCAAGTGAGTACACCACACCCAACCTTGCTACATATACTATTTCAATACTGTGCTATACTATTTCAATAGACCTTCTAGATGTCTTCTTCAATGTCAGTCTCTAAGTCTTGTTCTGCATCCTGTACAATATATAGCAAACATGTCAGCATATCACATCAATCTGTTCCTGGCTCCATACTTCCAAGAACCTGGAGAGTCTTACTGTCTTATATAGCACTTCAGAAATACACCTAGAGTAGAACTTCTAAAGGTGTGATCTGTACAACAGTGCTACTGGAAGATATTCACTGAGAAAAGGTCCAGTAGTAAAGTACACAGCCCATTCTGGTCTTGGAGGTTCATGATAACCAAAATGCATCCAAGTCTCAGAAAAGCCCTGCAGCAAAGAATACTATTTGACTATGTTTAATATAGTGTTTTGCAAACACATTCGCAGCCATAGCCCTTTTACACCAAAAACTTATCTCTTGGGACTCATTTTGGGAAATGCTGGTCTTAAGTGCTCCTCTGAGCTGCCCCCAGGCTCCAGTTTCTAAGTTCTCCCCAGTTCTCTGGCTTTAGTCAATTAATTTACTGTTAAGGATTCCTTACCTAAGATTCCAAGATGCTTATCTTCCTGTAGCTGCAGCTTTTCCTGGAATGTCTCATCTAGGAAGGCCTCATATCGAACTTTCCAGTAAGTACCCCCAATTCGACTGGAGTTCTTCTGGAAGAATTTATTTGAGCCGCTGGCACATAAGGAAGCAAATTACATGTGATTAAATTATGTGTGAAATAGACTCTCATCTCACCCTTGGCCTCATCACGTTATGGATATTCATGGTTAGGAAGGTCCTCAGAGATCATCCAGGTTAAATTCTAGCCAGTGAAGGTATCTCCTCTGGTGACACCACTAATAAGTAATATACATCTTCTTCTTGAGCCTTTCCAAGGTCAGGGAACTTATTTTCAGATAAAGCAATCCCTATTACTGCTGGATAGTTTTAATGATTGGTTTGAAATCTTGTTGCTTGTAAGTTCCAACCACTGGGACCAGTTATTCCCTCTGAAGTATATATGTAGCCTTATATCTGTCCTAATCATCCTCAGATACTCAAGATCCTTCCTTCCCTTAATCAAGAATATCCTTCTTTCTAAAATGAAAGCCCATTAACTTGGCAAGTACAACTGAGATTCAAATGCCTACTTTCCTATATTTTCTATAGATTTTTTCCATTATTTCCTGCTGGAAAATAAGCATGGTGGGTGCCTAGGATATACCCCCACAAACTCTCCTTTTCATCTACCAAGTGCCTTTTCTGTGAAACACTTGAAGTCAGTGATATCCCAGTGAGTCAGTATAACTTAAGGCCTATCAACTGAACAGAGCACTAACCTTCTCTATTTTGCCCACATCTGAGTTATGGATGAGGCAGAAGAATTTGGAGAAATTCCTCCAAGAGGATGGGCATGGAATGGTCACAAGGCAGATTATTTCCCCTCTTCCTACATTTTTCAGAGTTATTTATACACTCCTGCTTAAATACTTCCTTTGGGCTATGGAAGAGAAAGCAAGGAGCAAGGAGGTAAATAATGGGTAAAATAAAGAAGAGTTAGAGAAATGACATTTTAACTGATCTGGCCCCACTTGGGCCTTTTTCTCTGAATGCATTCTTCTTTTGGGATTACAGCAGGACCAATTTAAAATCTATTTAGACCCTTTTCTTGAAATATGGCATAATCCTACATACAGCTTTGTAGATCCCCAAGAGCAAGCTCTTCAGGAGGCCACAAGAATTTAGCTAACAGTTCTGTCATATAACTCCAGATAGATAATAATTGTGACTCCTAAGTGAAAAGTGTATGAAGGAGTAATAGGTGTTTGGGGCTTGTCTCAGAAGTAGGGAGATGAAACCCACTGACTCTTACCTTCCTGGCTCCCTCAAATTCTTTCCAGTACTCCCATCATGCCCCATTGGGCCATAGTCCCATTGAATCTCACGGGCCTCAATGAAGTACTGCCGGATTTTGCCTGTAAGTTGGTTCATGGGAGGGGCCGTGGAGCAAGAGTTGACTTTGTAGAGTGCTTGCATGCCATCTGGAGGAAGAACATCATGAATAGCGCCATTTCACCCAACATGTCTTTTACCCAGATGACCCACCTTCTTCCTTCTGTTTTCGCCTTCCATCCTCTGCTAGGCTCTTTACCCTTACCTTCAAATGGAACACTTTTTCTCACTCCTCAAGATCCTTGCTGGGAAAGAGAGAGCCCAGGTGGGAATTCAAGTACCTCCACCTGCTCACCACCACTACTCATTACAGATCCTCATTCCTGCCTCTGCAAAAGGTTTACATGGTAGCAACATTACAGAACTTGAAGTCAGAATATCTGAGTTTAAGTCCAAGCTTTACCACTATCTGTAGGACCTTGGGCAAGTCACTTCTTAGATCTAAACAATAACTATTGTTTTGTAAATAGGAAGAATAGGAAAATCTACCACACTGTGCTGGTAGGAACATAAAAGTTATTTATAAAGTGTTAAGCTCCAAAAATAATGGAACATCTTCTATACATGACAATGAAGCTTCAGATTTAGGACTGTCATAAAAATATAGATTCTAAGTAGTGTTTTCAAATGTAGATGCTACTTTGATGCACAGTGGCAATAGTAGTGGTAATGGGTGATACTTCCTTATATTTGCTTGGCAACTTACAGAGGCCATTCAGGTACTCTGTCTCATTTGAGACTCACAATATCCCAAGGATATTTGTAATTTGTAAATATGAGTCTAAAGTACAAAGAAGGAGGAGGAAAGGATATTCATTTTTGATGAATATGTATTACATGCCAAGCCCTGTGTCAGGTGTCTTACACATGTTATCTACTTAAATCTCCATAACCTCCATGTAAAACTTATTTTTAAAGTCTTCTTTTGAAGATGAACAAAACTAAGGATTAGGGCAGTTAAGTTCACAGCTAGTCAGTGGTGAAGTTGAGACTAACGTCAAATTTGAGGGCTCATTTTCTTCTCTTATATCCACTACCTTGGTCTCATCATTCCACTAGTCTCTAAGCTCCAAAATTACAGGAGATCTCTGAAACCTCATTACAACTTTATGAGGTAGGAATCATTATTGCAATTTTCAGATGAGAAAATAGTCTCAGAGAAATGATATGACTTACAAAAGGTAACTAAGCAACTGGCAGAATCAGGATTTGAATCCTGGATGTTCTGGCTCTTAGGCCCATACTTGTTCCACCATTGTGCTGCATCCCTAACCTCTATCCACATTCATACTCTCGGACTCAGGCACCTTTGAGACCGAGGGAACACCCTGGATGATGGAGCACGGGTAACTAGACCCTATTGGGTCAAACCCACCATCCTAGACTCATTATCCTACCAGTCTATGATTTCTCACCTACTCAAATCCACTTTCATATACTGACATATCACTTTCCTGACACCCACATAATTTACCATACATCAAATAATTCTTGAAAGTGAGACCTGAAGAGGATCTTAGAGACTATTTAGACCAAATCCTCCATTTCATAGATGTGCCAAATGAGGCCTAGAAATGGGAGGGAATTTTCTCAAAGTTTTACAGTGAATTTTTCAGAGAACTGAGACAACAATTCAAATCTTCTAACCACTTATCTAGTTTTCTTTCCATTGCTTCATATGTCTCTCCTCTCCTCTGGTACTCTTTAATGCACTATGCCATCATTTCAAGCACTATCCCTCTGAAAAGCAAAACTTCTACCTCTGTTGTTGGGTCCCAACTAAAGTGTCACTATTTTCCCAATATTCCATGATCTTCTGCAGAAGCCTTACTCTTCTTTAAATATCTCTCTTTTATTCCCTGTTCAATCAGTTACAAATACCTCCAGTTCTAAATTCCTTTGAATTCTGAGCAAAAAAAAAAAAAAGGCAGCTTAAAAGTCCACTTATTCAACCTTATACCATCTTATGTTAGAGATAGGAATGATGAAACCCAGAGAATTGTGCCCAATGTCACCTTGCAAGCTAATGACCAAACCAGGAAAAAAACCTGTGTCCCCAGAGTTCTTGTTTGATGTTTCACCCTTTATAACTAGCCACCTTTACCTGAAAGACCTATCTTACAGCTCCAGGCCAGAAAACCAGGTTCCTGATGACTATTATTGCCACCTCCCCCTATACCTCAAGGGTCAGAGATGTTGGATCTCACCGTGTAAGTGACTATTCACTTGACAGCTAATTAACCAGGAACCAGGTTCATGAGGAACCATCTCAGCAGTCACAAAGGTGGCTGGAAAGATGTGAGCCACATCAGTGCGATGGCCCCGGATGGTCAGTATCTGTCCATGGAAGAAAGCTGTGTGGACATCTACTTCATTGCCCATACCAAATAAGTGCCAGGCCACATGCTTCCGTGCACACATGCTCAGTTCTGGTAAGTTCCCAAAGACAAAGCCATTAATTGCTGAAAAAGAAAACACAAAGAAAGTATCAGAATTTAGAAAGGACAGCCCAATAAGAGAAGCCTTACCCTCTTACAATAATAATAGATAACACTTAAATGATATTTTAAAGACAATGAGCTGACCATATGCATTACCTCATTTGAATTTCAGAGAGCCCTGGGAAACAGGCAGATGTCATTGATCTCATCCAAAAAAAATGAGATAACCAAGGCTCAGAGAGGTAAAGTTACTTTTCTTCCAAGACCACAGAGCTGTTAAATGATAGAACCAAGATTTCAACTCAGCAGTCTGAGGAAGCTTTCTAAGGAATGAAGTTTATATTGCAAGCTCTTCTTTCCTGCCAGGCAAATTTCCTTCTGAAACTTTAGCAGGAAAATTTTCAACTCAGCTGACTAATAACCCTTGTTATTATAAGCAATTTGTATAAAATCTAAGAGAAATTTAAGCTGACCAAACCATCCCTTACATTTTACCTCTATGTCTTGACCTCCCGGTGGAACTGTCCAGCTTTTAGTCCTCCTTTGTCACCAAAGGTAATTAAATCATTCTCTTAATTAAACAAAAGCAAATCAATGTGCTTCTATTCCTAAAATGTTTTTCTATGCCTCAGGGTTTGTGTGCATTTAGTTTGTTTTAAATTTAATTAAGATGCTCAAATCCCTTACATGCAATCATTTTTTTCCATAAAGTGTGTAATTCTTCTAGCTGGCATCCATTTTAGAATAAAGAAATGTTAACTAATTATATCAGTGGGAATCCTCACCAGAGTGACTGAGCACATGTATGACTCTGAGTCAATAGCCTGGGCTGCTCCACATTAGGAGACAGGACACCTAATGGCAAGAGCACAACCTAAATAGATCAGGGTTGGAATTTTAGCTGTGCTGTTTATTTGCTGTGTAAACCTGGAGCCTGTTATCTCATAGGTAAAACATGGAAAATCCACCTAATACTCCTGGTCCTTGTGAGGATTAAAAAGGACCAGGTATGTGAAAGCACCCACCAAATGCTAGGCCCATTGGAGACCCTCCATCAATGTTCACTGTCATGGTATAGCCACCTCCTTCCAGCTCACCATGCATCCTATTGCTCTCCAGAAAGGCCTCATCCTCTTTGTCCACTGAGGCAGGGTCCGAGCAGTAAGTGGCAATGTTTTCATCAATATGCCAGCTAAGGTTCTCATCTACCACACTGAAGAGCAGGAAGAAATAATTTTCCACATCCTGCCGCCGAGGAGGGTAATTCCTATCCAGGGTTCCTAGGGCAAGTAAGAAAGGTGCCCTTGAGAACTTCATTTCCTTAGTAACAGTAAGCTGCAAGGGGATAATCATAAAATAGGAATAGAAGGAGAGGCGCATATAACAGTCTGTCAGCAACAGAAAAGCAGGTAGAGCCTTCTGCTAATTTCTATTTCCAAGTTCCGCAGATAAAGCCATCAGTTCAGCTGAGCCTAGGTCTTGAAGGTGGGACACATAAGATCTAGAATAATTCCCTTTCACCATCCCCACCTATGCCTCCAACCCAGGACCTTAATCTGACCACACTCTTGTAACACCCAGGTCTTCAGGCCTGACTAAACCTTAAATATATCCTACTTCCAACCAAATCCACAATCCTCCCCAAATATGATGCTGAACCTTCAATCCTAACCACACTTACACTCTTATCACACACTTTACTTTTTTATGTAACTTTCATCATTACTATTTTAAGATTTAAAGCGAAATAGGAAAAAATGTGAAAGTAGAAAATTTGTTTTGTTTTGTTTTGTTTTAGAGAAAAAGGTAACGAAATAGGGAAAAAGAGTAGAAATTGAGTTTGGTGGGGTTTGTTCCTGCTAATAAACAAGAGTGCTGAGTTACCATTTCTCAGGCAGCTGTTCAGTATGTAGGTGATTCTTCTATATCACTGCTTCCTCTAACTACCCCAAATTGTATCTCATAGCTCACCCTTGTGTCCTGTACCTCTTTTACAGGTGATAAGGGGTCCAATGAGGCCAGCTGCAATGTCTCGTGGAGCATCTACATGAGAATGGTAGATCCAGGTGAGGCAAGCTGGGTCAGCATCAGTGGGTGCATGGCCTTCTGGAATGGTCCAGTTGTAGATGTGGCTGCCTCCCGGGGGAACAGAGTCATCAGCTTTCTGCCAACCAGAGGAGCCATCTGGGTATAGGGAGCCTAGAAAATTAAATTGCACATATCCAGTCCCAGGGTGAGTGAGAGGGAGCCTGAAAGATATAGAAGCCAAGAGAGGGCCGACATATGGGACACCTAGATATAGTCTTGTGGAAGATAGAAGTGTTCCTCACAACCTGAGGAAGGCACAAATTCAAATAATATCTAGCCAGAGAACCCCATACCTCACACCAATAAAAGCAGCCATGGGGAAAGAATCTGTAGACATAGAAAGGGCTGCACAGCCTGATCTAGCAGTGCCCTAGGGCAAAGCTGGTGGCACAAAGGCAAGCGAGAAGACAGATTTCCCTCCCTTCAAGGTTTTACTTTGGAAAACAGACAGTCACAGAATTTTAGTCAAAAGGCAATTAATGATTAGTTGGTCCACTTCCCGATTTTACAGAAGATATAACAGGAAAAGTAACTTACCGAAGGTCATATAGGGAATTAGTGGCCACGTCAGGACCTTCTAACATCCTGTTCTATTTCCCTCACTCACTGTTGTGTCAGTATTATAGGCCACTGGGCCTGGGATAGTGGAATGTACAGATGAGTAACTGTAACTTGCTCTTAAGAAAAAAAGATGGACCTTTTGGAAGACTGTAACACTAGAATAACACTCCCTTACATTCACAGAACACTCTTCTTTTTACAAAACACAGTCGAATATTTTATGGAACTGTCATTCAAGTAATTATTTGTGATAAAAGGCAGATTGAATGTCCACATTTCTAATGAAGAATATGAGGCCCAGGGAGGGACAGTGACTCACCCAAAGTCGAGTGTATGAATAACATAACTGATAACAGTACCCAACCATATTTCCTCTGAGGAGAATCCATGCCACCTCAGATCAATAAAGAAGAAAAGAGTATCCTCACTTCCAGCTCCCCTCTCTGGCAGAAAAGGAAAAATGATATTTGTTGTGGGCAGAAGACAGAAAGGATGGGCTGATTTACCTTCTGAGTCCTTCTTATAGAAAACACCATGGGGATGGATAGTATAGGGACGAGTGGCAAAATTCTTCAGGTGGATAAGGATAACATCTCCCACCTCAGCCTGCAACACTGGCCCCAGGAAGCCCAACCAGGCAGGCTGGGCCATTTCATCTTTATATAAGCCATCCCTGTATTCCTTGTAGACGGTCTTCTTGTAGCTGCTCCCTATACGATTCTTGTCAGACTTTAGGAAGCTGGAAGCTACTCTGGGAAAGAAGGAAAGAGAGAGTCACAATTTTGCTAGTCTTCAAACCTCTGGAGAGTTCTTTTTCAGAGGAGGCTGACCGAAAAGTGTCCATCCCTGTTCAGGGCAAAGGAAAAGGAAATGGTATTGTACTGATCAAAACATGAAAGTCTTAGGTTAGAGTCTAATTGTAAGACAATGGGAAGTATTAAGTTAAAGCATAGGAAATTGCTAATGTTTAACCACTTTTAACCTAAAAAAGGCAATTTCACATGGTTCAACCTAATATGTAGTAATGTGGAGACAACCAACTATGGACTGACTTTTTAAGTGATCAAATCCCTATCCATGTGGCCTGCTATATATGAGAATTCTTATAGCATAGTGGTTAATATCACAGGCTCTGGACCCAAGATGGCTTTATTAAATGCCAATATTGCCACTTCCAAATCTGTGAAACTGAACAAGCTACTTAACTGCCCTGTGAACAATTTCCCTGTATGTAAAATGGATATAATCATGCTCCAAACTCAGACAGTTGTTACTGGTAACTAAAATAATTAAAATCCATTGTGTGTATTATGAGATTAGGACAGTGACTAGAAAATAGTAAAAACAATAAATGTTAACTATTACATCAAAGTATTAGGGATGGAAGATAACAAAGATATCTCTCAAAGACATTTTTAATAGAAAGACTCTGTGACTCCGAAACTATATGGGTAGGGAGATGGCTTGTCAAAAAAAAAAGTAACTGCCTTTCTTACTCTAATTCTCCCTAGAGCGCTCTGAGATTTTATAGTCAACTTTGGAAAACTCTGAGACCTTGGAAAGACAAAGCGATTCATGATCACAAAAGATTCTTTAATACATTCATTCATTTTTTTCAACAGATATTTGTGGAGCACCTGCAAGGCTCTAAGATCAAAGAAGGTTAATTCTATGGGATCTGGATGAGATAGAATGGTGAAAAAAGTACCAGTTTTGCATACACATTACCCAGGTTCAAATCGTAGCTCTTCCATTTACTAGCTGTGGGACTGAGGCAAGTCACTTGACCTCCCTGAGCCTCAGGTTTCTCATAAGATGAAGATATTTATACTTCTAGTATGGTGCCTTTCACAGAGTGTTACATAAGTGATATCTATTATTGTTACTTCCTTAATTCTAAGGCTTACCTTGTTTTTTCATATTTTCACACTGTCTAAAAATCACTATTTTTCTACTGAACTGTGGAAGCATAGTTCTACCACACACACCTTTTAAATACTGTATATGTTTCATGTTTACTTCATTTTCAAAGCTAAACTGTTATTATTAAAACAGCATCGTGGGTATCATCTTAGAATCAAGGGAATATGAAATTACCTTTAGGACCCTGTAAATGCTGAGGCACCTCAGTGTAGAAAGACAGATTCCATATGGGATGCTGGCTCCTGAGTCAACTAGCCCTATTCCCAGGAAATATACCACTGGGTGTACAGCCCAGAGAGATCAGGAGCCAGCTGCTAACACATCCTGAAAAAAGTCCTCAGGAGGCTACCTCCTAACCTCAATAGTGAGCCCCCCAACTCAACTTTAATTTCACAAGAGATTAGACCTACGTGTCATTGTCCAGAGGCTGGTTTGTGATGACATTCCTGCCTTTGGGAGCATAGTTCCACTGCACGTCCCAGATGCCCAGGTAGTAGACTCGAGTGGCCCCATCAGTCAGTTGGGGACACAAGGATTGCATGAGCAGCAGAGCCCAGAGGAGATGGCCTGGCTCCATGGCCCTCATTACTCTGGGAAACAGGCAAATTAATAGCTGTTGTTGTGGAAGAAAAAGAACAAAAGGGTTTGCGTTTGTCTGGAAAACTAAAGAGGCAAGACCCAGACTAAGTGACTGACAAAGCAAAAAACAAATTAGCCCAGATCTCTACCTTACCTGATTCCATTCAGTTCAATAAGAATTCAATGACCTCTACATTTTGGACTTTGGAGGGCAAAGTTAAAGTCACTTGTACTGATAATTATATATCACTTCTTCAGAAATTTGGATCCAGTTCCTTCAGCAGTATAGAAGGAAGAGTGTACTTGTGTGCAAGAATCAGGAAATAGGCACCAGAAGCCCAATTAGACCACTACTCAGTTCCTGAATCAAGTCACTAATTTTCCCTGTGCCAGTTTTAATTTTTGCCATTTTCAATCCTCTATGAATTGTGTTTAAAAACCAATGAGAATTCACCAAAAGACATTTAGAGAATGTTCATAGACCTAAAATTGAAACACCCAAAATGTCCATGAACACTAAAATGCGTGAGTTAATTGTATTTTATTCATACAATGAAATTCTATGTAGCAATGATAATGAACAATCTACAAGTACACACAAAAATATGGATGCTTCTCACAAAGTAATGTTGCAGAAAGAAATCAGACACAAAGAGTACATACTGTGTGATTTCATTTACATAAAGTACACAATATGGTAAACTAATCTATACTGTTAGAAGCCAGGGTAGTGTTTGCCTTTGAGGTCAGTATCAATGACTTGGAAGGGAAGAGAAGGAAGGATCTTGGTAATGTTCTGTTTTTTAATCTACATACTTGGTTATGCAGTTTTGTTCAGTCTGTGAAAATACACTGAAGTATGAGCTTAGCATTTGTGCACTTTTTTGCAGATATATTTCAACAAAAGTGGAAAATGAAACAAAATAAATAAGAATATAGGGAATATTATTAACTTCTGAAAAGAAATGTTCTCTGCTATGCACAAAACCATTTCACAGATCCAATGCTGAGTCAGAGTTAGAACTAAGCCTCTAGCTTCTCATTCTAGTATATCAGCCAGGAGGATAGACTTCTTGGAGCTGGGATGAAGCATTCAGTTATACCATACACAGCTACAGTTAAACCAAGAAACATAGAAAACATAAAATAAACATACATATACACACACTTGCATACATATAGGCACATATATTTCTTATCTACAAGCAGAAATGCATACATTCATACATTTGTATCTTCACATAAAACCACACCATCATATACCTTAGTCATTTTCAGAATGATAATAATAATAAGGATAAGTCAATATTTATTGTGTGTGCTGGCATGCCAGACACTATTCTAAGTGTTTCACAAAGGTTAAATCATTTAATCCCCACAACCACACTATGAAGCAGATTCCATTATTATTCCCATACTACAGAAGGAGAAATGATAGAACAGAGGTGCAAAGGTCACCTAGATAACAATCAGTAAAGTTGGGTTCTGAGCCCAAAATATATGGCTCTTAATCACTATTCTATACTACCTTCCATAAAAAATACACACTCACATGCATATACACAGAGAGCACATATATACCCATAGTTTTAGTCATATCTGGGAAAATCCCAAACACTCTGAAGCATGCAACCACATGTATTTATGATCACTTCTAGAAATTGACATATATACTCATATAGGCGGACATACACCTAATTGATACCATCCATGATAATAATAGTGGTAGCTACCATTCATTGAGAGATTAATACTGAACATACTGAACACCATGTTTATATAAATTACTTCACTAAATCCTCATCCTAACCATATGAGATAGGGATTATTGATCAAAAATAGAAATTCAAAGATAATGTACAGACTCACATACAGATAGGAAATTCCCAGATATTTACCCTGACTAGGTCTATATATTTACTCTGATTAATAAGTAGGCCTATAGAATTCCCTTAAAAAATCTCAGGCCCCTGCACATACACAGCAGTGGTCCAAGTGTTAATCAACAGTCTCCATATGACATTTGGTAGAAATTCCTTGATATAAGGGAGGTTCCTCTTTCCAAAACCTGGCTTTCCCATTGACCAGTTGTGCAGCCTTGGGTAATACTTAAACACCTAAACTTGTTTTCTTATCTATAAAATATGTATAATAAAATCACATATAAAATATGTATAATAATGTAATATAAGAATGGAAAAGTATATTAGAAAACTTACGTGAAAGGGCTCCAGAACAATTAGTGTTTAGAACATAACAGACAGTAACTGCTGGTTTCCTTCTTCTCTCTTCTCCTTCCTGTCTACAGTTGGTTAACTTATCATTACTGTCTCCCACACATCATACATTCTATGTTTCTACTCTAAGGGCTAACTTAAATCGTAACTGACCCACAAGGCCTCCTCTAGCCTCTGCCCTCTGAAGGGTTATTTAGTCTCTGTAATACCAAATGGCATTAAGACAGATTTTGTATTATTTTTACCTTCTGTTTCATGAACTGCCTCATATATTGTCTTAATTTCCCAGATTCAACTATAGACTCTTTGAGGGTAGATATTGTGTCTTAGAAGTCTTTGTATATCTATTGCCAGACATGGTGATGAGGGTTCTGTAGGCGTTCCATAAACAGCTACTACAAAGTGACA
>JAQQAC010016209.1:49466339-49511093 GCA_029783875.1 Phataginus tricuspis | reverse complement strand
ACAAAGTGACACAAGCACACATTTTCTCACCAGTTGACTTTAGTTCCCATTCACCACTGATACAAAGAGTGGCTTGAGGAAGTTACTTCACCTTAGGGACCCTGAGTTTCCCCATCTATAAAATAATAGAGCCGGACTATACAGTTCTTTTGTTTTGGGGATCAACTGATGAAACTCAGGTGTATTCACATAAACCTACATATAGTAGCACATATAGTCATACAAATAGCTGCGTGTTGAAACCCTCAACAGGGAGGGAGTGCCCTTGCTTAAATGGGCATTTGGATGCAACATGGACCTTCATACTTCCTTCTTAAAGAGGTGCCAGCAAAGCCATTGTGCCTTAAACTCACTTATCTAGAGAGAAAACCGTCCCAGGTAAAACTTTCACAATTGGAGAAAAACATGACAAACTTGGAAATATTTCAAGTTAATCTTCTGTACCAGAAGACACTGATACCGACCTTCATCATACAATTAACAAGCATTTAAAGGTGATCACTATGCCCAAAAGGGCTACACAATAGAACATAGGAAAAAATGCTACCTAACATTTGCCTAGCACTTATCACTTAACATTATGTTTTTCACACCTTCTAGCTTATCTAATTCTCAAACTATTGTGAGATAAAGATCATCTTCCTCACTTTGCATCCAGGGCATGGGCTTTGGAATAAGACTACCTAAATGAATCCTGGCTTCCCTTTTCCTTGCTATGTGACTTGATAAACTGCTTCACTTCTTTACCCATAGTGTTTTCACTTTGAAATTGAATTAATACTATCAGCTACATCTCAGAGTAGTTGTGAGAATTAAATGAATTAAGATCAGATCTGTAAATACATAGAACACAAATAAGTGTACAAGTGATCAAAAGTGTTAATGGCATTATTATAGATGAGGAAATAGGTTTAGAAATGAAACTTGCTGGGATCACAAAACATTTGACATCTTATGGCTAGCCACAGCATATACACACTCATAAATTCTTATATACAGTAACATATACTAAGCATACAGGCACATGTATATGGCTGAAATGAGCCTCTTTGGAAGCAACATGATATAATGAAAGGAACAAGAACTTTTGAGTCAGATAAACTTAGGCTTCAGTACTGTTTTCAGTTGTGTTTGAATGTGATAGCGTCAGGGACTTGGTAGGTACCTGATAAATATTTTTTTCTTTCCTTCTAATCACTGACTTCCTTTCTTTCTTCCCAAAGGGGCATTTGTTGTTGCTGTCATTGTTGTTATTTTTAATTTGGTGTTGTCATACACTATAAGAACAGAAGAATGGGAAAACACAGTTTCTTTGGAGTCACTTGGATATTTCATGGTAAAATTGAAAGACTTCAGACCTTTAGGAAAAATAGGTTCTAGTTCTGTATTCATCATTTATTACTTGCATGACATTGAGCAAGTCATCGAATTTCCTGAGTATCCTTATCTCTGAAAGGGATATAATTTCTGCTTTGGAATCCTTATTAGCTTGTTGTGAAGATCAAATGAGATGAATGATGTGAAAGCCCTTTGTAAACTTCTAATGGGCAAGGCCTTTTATCAGAGCTAAGCCCACAGAAGGAAGTAACAGAAAGGCCAGACTGAGGAGGGAAAACAAAAGGGAAAGGGAAAAAGTGAACAGAAGGGAAGAAGGAAAAGGTGCTCAAAGGAAGTGGGAGAAAGAGACAGAGAGAGAATGAATTTCTGGGCTACTTGGAATCAGACATAGTTTGGTTAGTATCCACTGAAACTAGCACAGAGAGAAGGCCAGCCAGCATCAAGCCTCCCATACTTTTACCTTATCTCCCTGTCATCCTAATGGCTCCAGGACCTTGTCCCCATCATCCATGACAATTTGCATTACTGTTTTCTCTAGAATTTGCATGTTTTACCTTTAATGTAATAATGCTCTTTTCTCTCCCTCCATCTCCCTTCCTGTGTTGCACGAGACTGGGCTGGACAGGCTCATCCTAGACAAAGAAGCATTCGACTGAACACAGGAATGCTGAGCTATCCTTACAGTTCTGTTTCCAATCTCAGCAGCCTTCCTAATAGAACCCTCCACAATGATTCATATTTTGGTGGTATGCTTTATTAATGCTTTGTGGTTTTTCATTCATCCTGTGACCCAAAAGAGGCCCCAGATGAGGATTTTCTCATCTTTCTGTGCTGGGAGGGAAAATGCAAAGTGTTGAAATCCCCACAGTGTTCCAGATTGTACAATTTATACTATTCTTTAATCATTATCATTGTATCCTAGCATGCCAGAGGCAGGGAAATTGAGGCCCAGACAGGAAGAGACTCACCTGAATTCCTGAGAGCTAGTACTAGAAACTAAGTTCTGGGGCCTAATTCCACAGCTTGGCAATCACATCCAATATATCATCAGCATAGCATGCCTGGGACAATATTATTTCACTACATATTTGCATTTCTATTACAGAGACGGCTCTATTTCCTCACAACCCAGTTGTGGGTTCATAGAAAGTATACTGATTTGAAATTAGAAGACCTGGACTCAAATCCTGTCTCTTGCCTATAATAGCTCTGTAACCGTTCAAAAATCACTTTCATCTATTTAAGCCTCAGTTTTCACATCTTAAATGGGGATGATACTTAGCTCACAGGATTGTTTTGAGGCTCAGACAAAATAATGGATATCTGAGCCCTCAGCAAAGGGTTTTTAATACAACAGATGCTCAGTAAAAATTGAGTGCATTATAGATCATTCATCCAAAGATTTTTAGAAACCATTTTTTTCAACCTCTTGATGTGATGTATAGAAAACTGAAGCAGAGAGGCAAAGGGGTTTGTTCAAACAGCCAGTTAAAACCAAAGCAATAATTTGGATTCGTATTTTCTAAAATATTTCTGCTATTTAAACACAAAGCATAAGAAATCAGTGAGATTTTAAGCTTATAGCTTAGTTCAACTTGGCTTACTCTATGCCAATCAGAATCTCAAAATATGAAATCAAGTGCTTTTTTAAAAGTGTCTGAGCTTCCCATTAATGCAGTCCTCAGATCTGTGACATCAGTAAAGCCCTCAACCTGTGAGACAGAAAATAAATATACTATTTCAACAGGAAAATTAATTATTCTCTATAACTCCAGGATTGTCTCTGAAGCAGCAAGCCAGTGTGGTCCTGGCCATTTTGGCAAGAGGAACAAAAGGAGCCTATTGTCCATTTTAACTTCCCTGCATGCCCAGCCAAGCCTCCTCCAACCTTCTCTTCCAATGTCCCATCAACCCTTAATCCCAGGTGATTAAAGGTTTTTGCAAAGTAGGGAGGTGAGGCACAGTTTGAAAAGTGAGGAAAGAAGGCTTACCTTTGCTAAAGAAAATCCTTTCATATTCATGGCAGCAGTCTAGTGATACTGAACTGCACACCCCAGTCTGAGTCTGCCAGCTCTGTTCAGTCAGTATCCTGGGTTACAGGGCCTTTCTCATAAATTAAGTCCGAGGCTCCAGTTTGGCTTGTGTTGCTTGGGTGGGGTGAGTGGAGGAGGGGGCAGTGCTGGGTGCCCTCTTTTTCAGGAACTAAACTACTGTAATGTCTTGTTCCCGCCTGGTTTTTACAAAACCCGGGACAGTTCTTTGACCATATCCGGGTGTTTTCCAAATCCTGGTTAGGATCTCAGGAGGAATTACAAGGGGGTGGGCTGAATTTCTGTTACCGCAGCTTGTTAGTTGGTTTTAGCTGAGAGGAGGAGGAGAATTCGTTGTCAGTGTGGCCAGCCATAGCTCAGAGATGGATTCCAACAGCCCCATTTAATAAATGCAGCCCTTTGCAAGGGTTAGTAGGTGGGAAGAGCCCACATCCACCAACTTTTTCCCTTCTTGCTGTAAAGCAGTTATCAGCCCTGTCTTTTATTCTGAAGCCATGAGTACTTGCTTATAGAGGAAAATAAAACTGGTAATAAAGAGATTTCTACATGTCAGGCCATATGCTAACCACTGCATTGTTTCATTTAAGTCTCATAATTATCTTGTGAAAGAGATACTCTAATTCTTGTTATTTAACAACTGAAGAAAACCAGCCTTTGAGAGGGAAGGTAACTTGTTCAAGATCACACAATTAGAAAGTAAAAGAGGGGAGAATTTTACTGGGTCTGTCTGGACTCTTAACCACCATACTACCAATACTGCTGCTGAAGGGAGAGATATAGAGAGCCCTTTTGACATGAGGGAAATAACTTCAAAATTACTGAGTGCCTGCTTTCCATCAGTCACTGCTAGACTGTTTTAAATGTACATTAACTCTGCCCCATTTCTAGCAGCTCCTACAGTGAAACCATAATGATGTATTAACAATAATTTCCATCAAGGGGACTGGGTGTAGTTAGAAGATAGTGTGGATTAACATGGGGCAACATCCTAAAAACTAAGAAGACCCAGAAAAGTTGAAAATACTAAACTAAAAAGAACTAAACTGAAAATAAAAGCAAAAAAATGGACCCTAAAATTTCTGGGTGAAACTTGAGTCTATGTTTGTTTAAAACTGAAGGACGTCCTTGTTCCTCCTGGAAAGAGAGGGTAGTGAAAAATTACTGGCCTGAGTTAAGTGACCTAAATTCCAGCCCCAGCTTGTTTTGGTAGTAATCAGGCCTTGGCCCAGTTCCTTCTTTTCTCTGGGCCTCAGTCTTTCCATTTGTAGAGAGAGGGCCTTGAACTAGACAAGGACCCTCCCAGCTGTATAAATTTATGTATCTGGGATTCCATGAAGAAGGCACATTCTTGAATCAAAGAGAAAGATGTTTCAAAGATGTAAAGTATGAGGAAAGAATGGGTACAAAGTAATTCATGGAGGAAAGGTGGAGAAGTCTATGCCTCTTTGGAAAGGACGGATATACCCACCAGACCCGGGTATAGGAAGGAGACAGGTATGATGGCAGTTCACTGCCTAGTATCCTTACTTTGTGGTGAGATCTTGGCTAAGAGCAGTTGCTGTTCTCCGGGAAGGCTCAACAGATTTTTCTCTCCAGGATTTAAAGTGTCCAGAGCAGGGTCCAGGGAGGAAGACTTTCAAAGACTAAGCTGGTGGGGCAAAGTCTGGGTCATAAACCACTGGACGTACTTAAGGGTGCCTAAACACTTAGGAGCTGCTCCCACAGACTGCACTTCAGCCAAGCCAAATAGAAGCACCAGTAGAGACAGGAGAGGAGCCACCAGCCTCAACTTCCTCTGAAATGCTCACTGATCAAGAGAAGCTGGATCTGGCCACAGCAGCCATTGGGATTATCAACCTCTTCCACTACTTGGCACAGATGTGGACGTTGAAGCTGGAGGGGGAAGGTGGGGACCAAACCCATTAAGTTGGGATCCAAGTCCAGGCTCTAAGGCATTTATGACAGGGAGGGGAAGGGATAAGACCTCTGCTCTGACTCATGAAAGACAACAAGTAACAGGCCATGTAGACACACTTGAGTCAATACAGTGAAGGCTGCAGCAGGCCAGATAGGCAGGCTTCTGAGCTTGTATTATTTATTCAGTAATTCACTGAGAGGGCACATAGTGCCTACCTCTTCTGCAAATCCTAGGCATATCTCTGGCATCTTTCCTCAGGAGTCACCTAAATAAAAGTTAAACTGATATCTGTAGAACAGGGGTTGGCAAACTATTTCAGTAAAAGGCTAGTTAGTAAATATTTTTTGAAAAACATGCAGCCTTTGTATATCATAAATATTAATGCATGGCACCATAACACATTGGGTATATCTCTGTACCAATAAAAGTTAATTTAAAAAGGCAAGAAACAGACCGTATTTGGCACATGAGGTGTAGTTTGAAAATTCTGCTATAGACTATTTTGCAATATAGACATTACAATATGGCAACATTATTAAGAGAGTGGACACTAGAATTAGACATCCTGAAGTGAAATCCCAAATCTGCCACTATCTGGTTCTGTGACCTTAGAAAATTTATTTAATCTTTCTAAATGTCAGTTTTGCCCCTGTAAAATGAGGGTAATAAGAGTACCTATTTCATAGGGCTGCTATGAGGACTGAAATTATACAGATGAACTATTTAACTCAATGACTGGCTTGTAGTAAATACCCAAAAATTAGTTATCATTTTAAAATTTTCAGCAAACAACTAAGTCTAAATTTTTCTTTCCTCATTCTTAGGAAAGAGATTGTATTATTCATAGAGAAAAGGAAGAATGTCTCATGAATCCTGGCTTTAAGTTCTAGTTAGGCCATCGAAAAAATACAGTGAGCTTGGAAAAGTCATTTTACATTTATGGAACTCAGTTCTCTCCCCTGTAAAGTGAAGAAGATGGTCTGTATTTGTCATTTTTCAAAGTTATTTTTTTCGCAGTAGAACCATTTCCCCAAATGGAACCTTGTAGTAAACAGACACTATTTAAGAAAATGAAACTGGAGCTCTTCTGGTAAGGCTAGGAAAGAGAAAGGAAATGAACAGGGTTTAAGGAACCCAGGGACCTGCTCACTTTTATGTCCACCCACCCGACCAATGTGGTTAACCGTGGAGACCAAGCATGGAAGCTCAATGGCACTGAGAGAATGTTAAGAAGCGGAAGACCAGAATATGCTAAAGAACCATTCAATTATTAAATTCTGTCACTAACCCACTCCCTCATTTATTAATTTACTCAATCAATATTTTCAGGTTACCTGTACATAGAAAATCACAAAAGCATAATCCTGCAATGGCAGCAACTATGTGATGATTACAGGGCCCCTCATGTTACAGGAACAGTATGTAGTGTTAGTAGCATGGGGTTTGGAGTCAGAAAGACCAGAGTTTCTGTCATGTGTGGCTCCTTCTGAGCTGTGTGACCTTGGGGAAGCATTTAACCTTTCTGAACTTCTGGTTTGTCATCTGTAAAATAGGAACAATAATACTTCCATGACTGGAATATTGTGAGGATAAAATGAGCTGGTACTTGCACCATTAGCACAGTGCTCAATGCCTTAGGGACGTTCCATAAATGCTCTTTTTCTTTCCATCTTCCCCACAGTTAAATTAAGTGACCACATCAGGTACCTAGTGAAAATTAAAAAGCCACAGGCCATGCCCTGGCATGGACAGACTACCTGCTTTATCTCAGGACCCTCTGATGAGCTTGCCCTTAGCAGTTCTTAAAAAGAAGGCCTCTGGGAAAAGGTGCAAGGAAAAAGGGGTTCTCCTCCAGAGACCACACATATGATGTCACTATCCACACACCCTTCTTTCATTTTACACCACTTCTGATCTGCAGGCTACATTCTGCTTGCAAAGGATTGATCTACACTGCTGTGATGTGTGACTGTCCTGGTTTCCCTTGGGTGAAACTGGCTGGTTCTTAAACTCTGGTTCTTGAATTCTACTTGCTCGTCTCTTTAGTCCTCCAAGGTAGTGGGTCTCATACTGAGCATACATCAGAACTCCTTGGAACACATAAGAAGTTTTGCTTTGGTAAATCTGGAGCGTGACCTGATAATTTACATGTCTAACAAGTTCCCAGGTGATGCTGCTGCCTCTGCTCTGATGATCATAATTCAAGAACCACTGCTCAAGTCTCAGGGTTTCTTGCTCTGAGCCACACCCACCATTTTCATCTGCAGACTGATCCTTGAGCTCTCAACAATGCTGATCTTCAGGTATCCAACCTTTGGTCCCAGATCAAAGGTATATTTGTTTCAACCTCCTGGTATTTTACTCATGTGGAGTCTCCCTCCCAACACTTATTTCCCCACTCCCTTTGCCCCACACCCTTCCTGTCTTCCTCGGTGAACTTTCATTTCCCCTCCATGCTCAGTTAACATCTTGTATTTTCCGGCTGCCTTCCTTGAACAGCTCTGTAAATGACATCAGGGGCTCCTTTCAACTCTCCTCTACATTTTTTGTGCTTTCCTGCACGTGGGCTCGGTTTGAATCTTGGCTCTGCCAGTCCCTAAACTGTGTGATCTTGGGAAAGTCACTAGAGTTATTGGAGCCTCAGTTTGTCATCTGTAAAATCAAGCTGTGAAAAATAAAATGTAAGAATGTCTGTAAAAAATGCCTAGTGCTATACCTGTCACAAAGTAAAGAATCAGCAAATGCCAGTCTCGTCGTTCTTCCTCTACTTTACTCACTCCTGCCTACCCCATCCCTGATACTAAGGAGTTGTCAGCAAATAAGGATAAAACAATGTAGAAATGAAGTCTTTCATTAGCATAAAAGAACATGGTAAGTGAGAGAAGAGAGACATATACAAAATCATATAACATTTAGAAGAGAGTGGTCATTTACAATCGGTGGGAATCAGGATAAGTTTCATCAATCACTGAATGATATTCTCTTCCCTCCCTTTCCATTTCTCAAACTAGGAACCTTAGTGTCAACCAAGATTCTTGCTTTCTCTCTCACTCTCCACACCCATTCTATAAGCAAATCCTGTCATATTTATATACTAAATTATCTTTGCAATCCACCCACTTCTCTCCATCTTCACAGACTTAGACTTGATATGAGCCACAGTAATCCCTTAATTAGATCACTTTAATAACTTCATTCTTCTTTTTTATTTTTGCCTTCATTCTTCCTGCCCCCCCACAATATGCTCTTCAAATAACAGCTAAAGTTATTTTTGCCAAAACCCAAAGGTTTCTCCCTCTTGCTTAAAACCCTCCAGCAATGATTACATTATTGACTGAAATTGGAGTAATAAAGAAACTATCAGGGACCCTGGGCATAGATGCCATCCAAGGATGTTTATGTATGTGTGTGTGTCTACATTTGAAAATACCTACAAGGTATATCATTAAGTAAGAGTAAAGATACAGAAGAGTGCACATCTTGTATTTACTTGAAACAAATACACTCACCCCCACACATTGTTAGGTAGGTACTTGTATGAGAGGATAAGGAATTTTTCTCCTGGAAGTCATTACAAAAATATTTTTTTTTTACAATTTATTTTGGAATCATTAACCTACAATTACATGTGCAATATTATGGTGATTAACCTACCCCCTTCATCAGGTCTCCACCACCAACCCTATTACAGTTACTGTCCATCAGCGTAGTGAGATGAAAATCACTACTTGTCTTCTCTGAGTTGTACAGCCCTCCCCGTGCCCCCCTACCTTACATCTCCTAATCATAATGCCCCTTTTACCCTTTTATCCCTCCCTTCCCACCGTTCTTCCCCAGTCCCTTTCCCTTTGGTAACTGTTATTCCATTCTTGGGTTCTGTGAGTCTGCTACTGTTTTGTTCCTTCAGTTTTTTTCTTTGTTCATATACTCCACATATGAGTAAAATCATTTGATACTTGTCTTTTTCGGCTTGGCTTATTTCACTGAGCATAATACCCTCTAGCTCCATCCATTTTGTTGCAAATGGTAGGATTTGTTTTCTTCTTATGTCTGAATAATATTCCATGGTGTATATGTACCACATCTTTGTAATCCATTCATCTACTGATTGACACTTAGGCTGCTTCCATTTCTTGGCTACTGTAAATAGTGCTGAAATAAACATAGGGGTGTATCTGTCTTTTTGAAACTGGGCTGCTGCATTCTTAGGGTAAATTCCTATGGGTGGGATTCCTGGGTCAAATGGTATTTCTATTTTGAGATTTTTGAGGAACCTCCATACTGCTTTCCACAATGGTTGAACTAATTTGCATTCCCACCAGTGTAGAAGGGTTCCCTTTTCTCCACAGCCTTGCCAACATTTCTTGTTGTTTGTGTTTCGGATGTTGGCCATCCTCACTGGTGTGAGGTGATATCTCATTGTGGTTTTAATCTGCATTTCTCTGGTGATTAGCGATGTGGAGCATCTTTTCATGTGCCTGTTGGCCATCTGAATTTCTTCTTTAGAGAAGTGTCTATTCATGTCCTCTGCCCATTTCTTAATTGGGTTATTTGCTTTTTGTTCGTTAAGTTCTTTGTATATTTTGGATGTCAACCCCTTATCAGATACATCATTTATGAATATATTTTCCCATATTGTAGGATGTCTTTTTGTTCTACTGATGGTGTACTTTGCTGTACAGAAGCTTTTCAACTTGATATAGTCCCACTTGTTCATTTTTGCTTTTGTTTCCCTTGCCCGGGGAGATATGTTCATGAAGAAGTCACTCATGTTTATGTCCAAGAGATTTTTGCCGATGTTTTTTTCTAATAGTTTTATGGTTTCATGACTTACATTCAGGTCTTTGATCCACCTTGAGGTTACCTTTGCATATGGGGTTAGACAGTACTCCAGTTTCATTCTCTTACATGTAGCTGCCCAGTATTTGCAACACCAGCTGCTGAAGAGGCTGTCAAATCCCCATTTTATATCCAAGGCTCCTTTATCAAATATTAATTGACTGTAGGTGTTTGGGTTAATGTTTGGATTTTCTATTCTGTTCCACTGGTCTGTGGGTCTGCTTTTGTGCCAGTACCAAATTGTCTTGATTACTGTGGCTTTGTAGTAGAGCTTGAAGTCAGGGAGCATAATTCCGCCTGTTTGATTCCTCCTTCTCAGGATTGCTTTGGCTATTCGGGGTCTTTCCTGGTTCAATATGAAGTTTAGAATTATTTGTTCGAGTTCATTGAAGAAAGCTCTTGGTAGTTTTATAGGGATTGCGTTGAATCTGTAGATTGCTTTAGGTAGTATAGCCATTTTGACAATATTTATTCTTCCTAGCCAAGACCATGGGATGCATTTCCATTTTTTAGTGTCTTCTTTAATTTCTCCTAGGAGTGTCTTGTAGTTTTCAGAGTACAGGTCTTTCATTTTCTTCGTTAGGTTTATTCCTAGGTATTTTATTCTTTTTGATGCAATTGTGAATGGAATTGGTTTTCTGATTTCTCTTTCTGTTAGTTTATCATTAGTGTACAGGAAAGCAACAGATTTCTGTGTGTTAATTTTGTATCCTGCCACTTGGCTGGATTCAGATATTAGTTCTAGTAGTTTTCGAGTGGAGTCTTTAGGGTTTTTTACGTACAGTATCATGTCATCTGCAAATAGTGACAATTTGACTTCTTCTTTACCAACCTGGATGCCTTGTATGTCTTTGTTTTGTCTGATTGCCATGACAAGGACCTCCAGTACTATGTTGAATAACAGTGGAGAGAGTGGGAAGCCCTGTCTTGTTCCCGATCTTAGATGAATAGTTTTCAGTTTCTCACTATTAAGTAGGATGTTATTTGGGCGTTTGTCATATATAGCCTTTATGGTGTTGAGGTATTTGCCATCTATACCCATTTTGTTGAGAGTTTTAATCATGAATGGATGCTGAATTTTGTCAAATGCTTTTTCAGCATCTATGGAGATGATCATGTGGTTTTTGTTCTTCTTTTTATTGATTTGATGGATGATGTTGATGGATTTTCGAATGTTGTACCATCGTTGCATCCCTGGGATGAATCCCACTTGATCATGGTGTATGATCCTCTTGATGTATTTTTGAATTCGGTTTGCTAATATTTTGTTGAGTATTTTTGCATCCACATTCATCAGGGATATTGGTCTGTAATTTTCTTTTTTAGTGCGGTCTCTGCCCGGTTTTGGTATTAGAGTGATGCTGGATTCATAGAAAGAATTTGGAAGTATTCCCTCCTCTTCTATTTTTTGGAAAACTTTCAGAGAATGGGTGTTGTTTCTTCTCTATATGTCTGGTAGAATTCAGAGGTGAATCCATCAGGTGCGGGGGTTTTGTTCTTGGGTAGTTTTCTGATTACTGATTCAATTTTGTTGCTGGTGATTGATCTGTTTAGTTTTTCTGTTTCCTGCTTGGTCAGTCTTGGAAGGCTGTATTTTTCTAAGAAGTAGTCCGTTTCTTGTAGGTTTTGCAGCTTGTTACCATATAGGTGCTCCTAATATTCTCTTATAATTCTTTGTATTTCTGTGGGGTCCGTCGTTATTTTTCCTTTCTCATTTCTGATTCTGTTTATGTGTGTAGATTCTCTTTTTCTCTTAATGAGTCTGGCTAGGGTTTTATCTATTTTGTTTATTTTTTCAAAGAACCAGCTCTTGGTTTCATTGCTTTTTTCTATTGTTTTATTCTTCTCAATTTTTTTTATTTCTTCTCTGATCTTTATTATGTCTCTCCTTCTGTTGACCTTGGGCCTCGTTTGTTCTTCTTTTTCCAATTTCAATAATTGTGTCTTTAGACTGTTCATTTGGGAATGTTCTTCCTTCTTTCAATAGGCCTGGATTGCAATATACTTTCCTCTTAAAACTGCCTTTGCTGCGTCCCACAGAAGTTGTGGCTTTGTGTTGTTGTTGTCATTAGTCTCCATATATTCTTTGATTTCTGTTTTGATTTGGCCGTTAACCCATTGATTCATTAGGAGAATGTTGTTAAGTCTCCATGTATTTGTGAGCCTTTTTTATTTCTTTCTGAAATTTATTTCTAGTTTTATACCTTTGTGATCTGAGAAGTTGGTTGGTAGGATTTCAATATTTTTGAAATTACTGAGGTTCTTTTTGTGGCCTAGTATGTGGTCTATTCTGGAAAATGTTCCATGTGCACTTGAGAAGAATGTGTATCCTGCTGATTTTGGGTGGAGAGTTCTGTAGATATCTGTTAGGTTCATCTGTTCTAGTGTGTTGTTCAGTGCCTCTGTGTCTTTACTTACCCTCTGCCTGGTTGATCTATCCTTTGGAGTGAGTGGTGTGTTAAAGTCTCCCAAAATAATTGCATTGCTGTCTATTTCCTCCCTCAATTCTGTTTGTATTTGTTTCACATATGCTGACGCTCCTGTGTTGCGTGCATATATATTTATAAAAGTTATATCTTCTTGTTGGACTGACCCCTTTATCATTATGTAATGTCTTTCTTTATCTCTTGCTACTTTCTTCATTTTGAAGTCTATTTTATCTGATACAAGTACTGCAACACTTGCTTTTTTCTCTTTGTTGTTTGCATGAAATATCTTTTTCCATCGCTTCACTTTTAGTCTGTGCATATCTTTGGGTTTGAGGTGAGTCTCTTGTAAGCAACATGTAGATGGGTCTTGTTTTTTTATCCACTCTGTTACAATGTGTCTTTTGATTGGTGCATTCAGTCCGTTTACCTTTAGGGTGATTATTGATAGATATGTACTTATTGCCATTGCTGGCTTTAGATTCGTGGTTACCAAAGGTTCAAGAGTTGCTTCTTTACTATCTAAGAATCTAACTTAACTTTCTTGTTAAGTTATTGTGAATGCCTTCTGATGTTTCTTTATCTCTCCCTTCCTATTCTTCCACCTCTTTTCTTTATAGATTAGGTGTTTTACTGTTTGCCTTTAGTTAGTATTTGGATATTCTGCTTTCTTTGCTATGATTTTATTTTCTCTGGTGACAACTTTTTAGCCTTAGGTGTGCTTCCCTCTAGTGCAGTCCGTTTAAGATATCCTGTAGTGGTGGTTTATGAGAGGCAAACTCTCTCAACTTTCCTTTGCTTGAAATTGCTTAATCCCTGCATCATATTTAAATGATAATCGTGGTGGATACAATATTCTTGGTTTGAGACCCTTCTGTTTCATTACATTGAATATATCATGCCATTGTCTTCTGGCCTCTAAGGTTTCTGTTGAGAAGTCTGATGACAGTCTGATGGGTTTTCCTTTGTAGGTGATATTTTTTCTCTCTCTAGCTGCCTTTAATACTCTGTCTTTATCTTTGAACTTTGCCATCTTAATTATTATGTGTCTTGGTGTTGTCTTCCTTGGGTCCCTTGTGTTGGGAGATCTGTGGTCTTCCGTGGACTGAGAGACTATTTCCTTCCCCAGTGTGGGAAAGTTTTCAGCAATTTTTTCTTCAAAGACACTTTATATCCCTTTTTTTCTCTCTTCTTCCTGTGGTACTCCTATAATGTGAATAGTGCTCCGTTTGGATTGGTCATACAGTTCTCTTAATATTCTTTCATTCTTAGAGATCCTTTTATCTCTCTCTGCCTCAGCTTATTTGTATTCCTGTTCCCTGTCTTCTAATTCCTTAATCGTGCCTTGAACCTGATTCAATCTGCTGTTGAGCCTGTCAATGGATTTTCTCATTTCTGTATTGTCTTTCCTCATTTCCTCCCTCAGCTCTTGCACATTTTTCTGTAGATCCATCAGCATGGCTATGACTTTTATTCTGAATTCTTTTTCAGGAAGACTGTGCATGTCCATTCCTTCAGGTTCTCTCTCAGGGGTTGTGTGTGTCTGAAGCTTTGTCTGTACCATATTCGTCTTTCTTCTCATGGCTATAGAATTGGTTGTTGGTAGTTGTCACGTATGTCAGCTGGACTCTTTATTACTTTAAAAAGGAAAGAGAAGAAAGAAGAGAAAAAAAATTTTTTAATTAAAAATGTACTACTAATAATAAAAGAAAGTGAGAGAAAGAAAGAAAAGAAATGAAAGAAAAGGAAAAAGAAAAAGCAGCTACACCTAAAAAAAGAAAAAGAAACGCCCCCGGGAGTGGTTCCTGTGTGAATGCTGTAGGTGGCGCTGTTTCTCCACTATTCCAGAGCCGTGGCCACGCTGCTCTGCAAGGCCCTTTAAAGCTGTGGCTGGGGTGAGATTGAATGGGAGGCTGTTGAGCTCTGTGGGAGTCCTAAATATTACTACCCTTTCCCAGTCATCCGCTAAGGGCTCCGAAGCTCCCCAGGACTCCCAGCGTGCTGGGCTGAGTGTGCCGCAGCTATGCGGTCCTCTGCTGGACTCCTGTCTCTTTAAGACCGCTGAAAAAAAAAGCGCGTGCTTTTCTCCTTTTCTTTCTTCTCTTTTCTCCTTCCCTGAGCCAGCCGCAAGCAAGCAGGCCCATTCCCGCTGAGATCCTGTGCCCTCTGTCTCTCCAATCTCCGCTATACCGTGTTCTGTGTGTCCGTGTTCCTGGGGCAGTTTGCCAGGTCTGATTATCTCCCAAGCCTGCACTTCGACTCCCTCCCGGCTCTCAATCCTCTCCTCCCGCCAGTGTGCTGGGTTGGGGGAGTGCTCGGGTCCTTCCGGGTGGCGGTTCCATTTCTTACCTGCCTCGCCAGCTGCCGAGTCCTCTCAGGTGTGGCTGCATGATGTGCGCTTTATTGTGTGTTCTGGTCTCTCTTTTAGGAATAGTTGTATTTGCTGTGTTTTCATGGATAAATATAATGTTGGGAGGATAATTCTGCCACTCTGTTCATGCCTCCATCTTCCTGGAACTCCATTACAAAAATATTTTTAACAGTCGTTTCCTTTATAAACAGTGACCTGGTTGGGAAGGAGGATGACCCATTTTTCATTTCGAACTGTTGGAATTTTTTCAAACCTCATACATTAATTTTTAAGGTTATCTGGAAAGTGTATATCAACACACTTTTGTTTCTTTGTATTTCCATACAAGAGAAAGAAACTTACAACTATCACATTAAGAAAATTAATGACTTCTCATTTTCACTAGGATACATATCAGACTCTTTAACATAGCCTATATGGCTCTTGTGGTCTTCCCCCTCATAACCTTTCTAGGTAACTGCTTGACCTTCCTCACCTCATACTCTATGCTCTACCCATGCCAGAGTTCTGTCAGTTTTTGTCAGCTTTCCAGGGTACTATGTGCTTTCTCTTACCTCTGTATCTTGTATGTAGTTCCATCTAGCTGAAACACTCTTCCCCCTGTTTTTTTTCCCCTCTCATCTTTTGGGTCTCAATTTAAAATTCCTTTCCTCAAAGAGGTATTCCCTGACTTCCTTTGTTTCTCAATTAAGTGCTCTTGACATGTGCTCCCCAGAGACTCTGAATATTTAACCACAGTTTATTGAAATTGCTTGTTTAATTGCCTGTTTTTACAGCTAGTAAGGAAGCTTTGTGACATCAGGGATCACATCTTTCTTCCTTCATGTTGTAGCCTGACAACCTAGTGCAACACTTGATACAGTCTTGGTACTCCATAAATATTTGCTAGATGATAAATGCATAAATAATGAATGAAAGAATGAAAAATCCTTTGTTATGGTCCTCATGGTCTGCAAAATCTTACTAGAAAACAGCTGCACTTGTAACCTTAATGTTTTGGAAGATGACTTAGGTGGGGCTTTTCCAGTTTTAAGGTTGATTTAGTTGAACCTGATAGTTTCACTGTTCACAGGTCAGTTCAGCAAAGTCTGTTTCCAAAAGGCCTGATTGAGTGTCACTATCAGTCCATATATTATTTTAATTGACCCATCCCAAACTGGCCCAGCTCTGTTCCTTTAAGCATCTGACCCCTAATCTTCTTGGGTTACTTTGGGAAGAACAGTGAACAAAGAGAGATCTTAGAAGGCTTGGAAGGTGTTTGCTTTCAGATTAAGTTGCCTCACAGGACTCTTAAAGGATCTGAATTTACCTGCTTTATATTCTAATGTAGACTTTCATTCAAAGAAATAATTATTGCAAAATAAACCTGAGAACACTCAATACAGCATTATTTTCAAATGGCTATACAAACTCTGCTTGGATGCCTCCAATAACTGAGAGTCCATGATTACTCAAAGTAACTCATTCAACTTCTTGACTACTTTTCCCTATATTAAATATATGAACATATGTCTTATTCTACCTTCTGTTCATTGGTTCCCTTTTCTATTGAACTCAGGACTATTGAGCAAAAATTACAGTCAGTGCCACTGTAACTCTTTTTTTTTTGGTATAATTAACCTACAATTACATGTGCAACATTATGGTTCCTAAACTCCCCACTTCATCAGATACCCCCACCTACCCATTACAGTCATTGCAAATCAGCATAGTGAAATGCAACAGAATCACTACTTGTATTCTCTGAGTTGTACAGCCCGCCCCATGCTTCCTCAACATTATGTCTGCTAATCGTAATGCCCCCTTTTCCCCCTTGTCCCAACCTTCCCACTCAACCTCCCCACTCCCTCTCCCTTTGGTAACTGTTAGTCAATTCTTAGGTTCTGTGAGTCTGTGGCTGTTTTGTTCTTTCAGTATTTTTCTTTGCTCTTATGCTCCACATATGAGTGAAATCATTTGATACTTGTCTTTTTCTGCTTGGCTTATTTCACTGAGCATAATATCCTCTAGTTTCATCCATGTTGCTGCAAATGATAGGATTTGTATTCTTCTTATGGCTGAATAATATTCCATTGTGTATATGTACCACATTTTTTTATCCATTCATCTACCGATGAACACTAGATTGCTTCCATTTCTTGGCTATTGTAAATAGTATTGCGAAAAACATAGGGGTGCATATGTCTTTTTGAAACTGGGCTGCTGCATTCTTAGGGTAAATTCCTAGGGGTGGGATTCCTGGGTCAAATGGTATTTCTATTTTGAGTTTTTTGAGGAACCTCCATACTTCTTTCCACAATGGTTGAACTAATTTGCATTCCCATCAGCAGTGTAGGAGGGTTCCCTTTTCTCCTCATCCTCGCCAACATTTGTTGTTGTTTGTGTTTTCGATGGTGGCCATCCTTACTGGTGTGAGGTGATAACTCACTGTCATTTTAATTTGCATTTCTCTGATGATTAGCGATGTGGAACATCTTTTCATGTGCGTGTTGGCCATCTGAAATTCTTCTTTGGAGAAGTGTCTATTCATATCCTTTGCCCATTTCTTAGTTGGATTAGTTGTTTTTTGTTTGTTGAGGTGCGTGAGTTCTTTATATATTTTGGATGTCAACCCCTTATCGCATATGTCATTTATGAACATATTCTCCCATACAGTAGGATGCCTTTTTCTTCTACTGATGGTGTCCTTTGCTGTACAAAAGCTTTTCAGCTTGATCGAGTCCCACTTGTTCATTTTTGCTTTTGTTTCCCTTGCCCTGGGAGATATGTTCATGAAGAAGTCGCTCATGTTTATGTCCAAGAGAATTTTGCCTATGTTTTTTCGAAGAGTTTTATGGTTTTATGACTTACATTCAAGTTTTTGATCCATTTTGGGCTTACTTTTGTGAATGGGGTTAGACAGTAGTTCAGTTTCATTCTCTTACATGTAGCTGTCCAGTTTTGCCAACACCAGCTGCTGAAGTGGCTGTCATCTCCCCATTGTATATCCAAGGCTCCTTTATCGTATATTATTTGACCATGTATATTTGGGTTAATGGTTGGATTTTATATTCTGTTCCGCTGGTCTGTGGGTCTGTTCTTGGGCCAATACCAAATTTTCTTGATTACTGTAGCTTTGTAGTAGAGCTTGAAGTCAGGGAGCGTAATTCCCCCTGTTTTATTCCTCCTTCTCAGGATTGCTTTGGCTATTTCAGGTCTTTTGTGGTTCCATATGAATTTTAGAACTATTTGTTCCAGTTCATTGAAGAATGCTTTTGGTATTTTGATAGGGATTGCATAGGATATGTAGATTGCTTTGGTATTATAGCCAATTTGACAATATTTATTCTTCCAAGCCAAGAGCATGGGATGAATTTGTTAGTGTCCTCTTTAATTTCTCTTAGGAGTGTCTTGTAGTTTTCAGTGTACAGGTCTTTCACTTCCTTCATTAGGTTTATTCCTAGGTATTTTATTCTTTTTGATGCCATTGTGAATGGAATTGTGTTCCAGATTTCTCTTTCTGTTAGCTCACAGTTAGTGTATAGGAAAGCAACAGATTTCTGTGTGTTAATTTTGTATCCTGCAACTTTGCTGAATTCAGAGATGAGTTCTAGTAGTTTTGGAGTGAGACTTCAGGGATTTTTATGTACAATATCATGTCAACTGCAAATAGTGACAATTTGACTTCTTCTTTAGCAGTCTGGATGCCTTGTATTTCTTTGTTTTGTCTGATTGCCATGGCTAGGACCTCCAGTACTATGTTGAATAACAGTGGAGAGAGTGGGCATCCCTGTCTTGTTCCCGATCTTAGATGAAAAGCTTTCAGCTTCTCACTGTTAAGTATGATGTTGGCTGTTGGTTTGTCATATATGGCGTTTGTTATGTTGAGGTGCTTGCCCTCTATACCCATTTTGTTGAGAGTTTTTATCATGAATGGATGTTGAATTTTGTCAAAAGCTTTTTCAGCATCTATGGAGATGGTCATGTGGTTTTTGTTCTTCTTTATGTTGATGTGGTGGATGATGTTGATGGACTTTTGAATGTTGTACCATCCTTGCATCCCTGAGATGAATCCCGCTTGATCATGATGTATCATCCTCTTGATGTTTTTTTGAATTAGGTTTGCTTATATTTTGTTGAGTATTTTTGCGTCTATGTTCATCAGGGATCCTGCTCTGTAATGTTCTTTTTTTGGTGAGCTCTTTGCCTGGTTTTGGTATTAGACTGATGCTGTCTTCATCGTATGAGTTTGGAAGTATTCCTTCTTCTTCTATTTTTTGGAAAACTTTAAGGAGCATGGGTGTTATTTCTTCTCTATATGTCTGATAGAATTTAGATTTGAATCCCTGTGCCTGAGTGTTTTGGTCTTAGGTAGTTTTTTGATTACCAATTCAATTTTGTTGCTGGTATTTGTTCTGTTTAAGTTTTCTGTTTTTGCTTGGTCAGTCTTGCATGGTTGTATTTTTCTAAGAAGTTGTCCATTTCTTCTAGGTTATCCAGCTTATTAGCTTGTAGACCTTCATAGCATTCTCTTATAATTCTTTGTATTTCTGTGTGGTGTGTTATGATTTTTCTTTTCTCATTTCTGATTCTGTTTATGTGTGTAGATTCTCTTTTTCCCGTAATAAGTCTGGCTAGGGCTTTATCTATTTTCTTTATTTTTTCATAGAACCAATTCTTGGTTTCATTGAGTATTTCTATTCTTTTATTCTCAATTTTATTTGTTTGTTCTCAAATCTTTATTATGTCCCTCTTTCTGGTGATTTTGGGCCTCATTTTTTCTTCTTTTTCCAATTTCAGTAATTGTGTCTTTAGACTATTCATTTGGGATTGTTCTACCTTCTTTAAATAGGCCTGGATTGCCATATACTTTCATCTTAGAACTGCCTTGCTTTGTCCCACAGAAGTTGTGGCTTTATGTTGTTGTTGTCATTAGTCTCCATATATTGTTTGATCTCTGTTTTAATTTGGTCATTGATCCTTTGATTATTTAGGAGTATGTCGTTAATCGTCCATGTATTTGTGAGCCTTTTTGTTTTCTTTGTACAATTTATTTCTAATTTTATACTTTTGTGATCTGAGAAGGTTGGTAGAATATCAACATTTTTTAATTTACTGAAGTTCTTCTTGTGGTTTAGTATGTGGTCTATTCTGGAAAATGTTCCATGTGCACTTGAGAAGAATGTGTATCCTTCTGCTTTTGGGTGTAGAGTTCTGTACATGTCTGTTAGGTCCATCTGTTCTAGTGTGTTATTCAGTGCCTCTGTGTCTTTACTTATTTTCTGTCTGGTTGATCTGTCCTTTGGAATGAGTGGTGTGTTGTATTCTCCTAAAATGAATGCATCGCTGTCTATTTCCACCTTTAATTCGGTTAGTATTTGTTTCACATATTTTGATGCTCCTGTGTTGGGTGCATATATATTTATAATGGTTATATCCTCTTGTTGGACTGACCCCTTTATCATTATGTAATCTCCTTTATCTCTTGCTACTTTCTTCGTTTTGAAGTCTATTTTGTCTGATACAAGTACTACAACACCTTATTTTTTTCTCCTTGTTGTTTGCATGAAATATCTTTTTCCATCCCTTCACCTTTATTCTGTGCATATCTTTGGGTTTGAGGTGAGTCTCTTGTATACAGCATATAGATGGATCTTGCTTTTTTATCCATTCTATTACTCTGTGTCTTTTGATTGGTGCATTCAGTCCATTTACATTTGGGGTGATTATCGATAGATATGTACTTATTGCCATTGCTGGCTTTAGATTTGTATTACCAAAGGTTCAAGGGTAGCTTCTTTACTATCTAACAGTCTAACTTAACTCTCTTGTTATGCTATTATAAACACAGTCTGATGGTTCTTTATTTCTCTTCCTTATTATTCTTCCTCCTCCATTCTTTATATACTAGGTGTTTTATTCTGCACTCTTTTACATTTCCTTTTACTGTTTTTTTGGATAGTTGATTTTACTTTTCGCCTTTAGTTAGTATTTTGATGGTCTGCTTTCTTTGCTAAGATTTTATTTTCTCTGGTGACATCTTTTTAGCCTTAGGAGTGCTTCCATCTAGAGTAGTCCCTCTATGATATCCTGTAGAGGTGGTTTATGGGAGGCAAACTCCCTCAGATTTCGCTTGTCTTGGAATTGTTTAATCCCTCTCTCAAATTTATATGATAATCGTGCTGGATACAGTATTCTTGGTTCAAGGCCCTTCTGTTTCATTATGTTAAATATATCATGCCATTCTCTTCTGGCCTGTAAGGTTTCTGATGATAGTCTGATGGGTTTTCCTTTGTAGGTGATCTGTTTTCCCTCTCTCTCGCTGTCTTTAATACTCTGTCCTTATCTTTGATCTTTGCCATTTTAATTATTATGTGTCTTGGTGTTGTCTTCCTTGGGTCCCTTGTGTTGGGATATCTGTGGGCTTCCATGGCCTTAGAGATTATTTCCATCCCCATCTTGGGCAAGTTTCCGAAATTATTTCTTCAAAGACACTTTCAATCCCTTTTTCTCTCTCTTCTTCTGGTACCTCTATTATACAAATATTTTTCCGTTTGGATTGGTCATGCAGTTCTCTTAATTTTCTTTCATTCCTAGAGATTCTTTTATCTCTCTCTGCCCCAGCTTCTCTGTATTCCTGTTCTCCAATTTCTATTCCATTAGCAATCTCTTGAACCTCATCCAGTCTGCTCTTAAGCCAGTTGATCTCTTGTCTCATTTCTGCATTGTCTTTCCTCACTTCCTCCCTTAGCTCTTGCATATTTTTCTGTAGATCCATAAGCATAGTTATGACTTCTATTCTGGATTCTTTTTCAGGAAGATTGTGTAAGTCTGTCCCATCAGGCCCTCTCTCTGGGGTTGTCTGTGTGATCCTTGTCTGGACCATATTCCTCTGTATATTCATGGTGATAGAAGTTGTCGCTGGTAGGTGCCACATGTGTTAGCTGGGAGAACAAAGTCCCTTCCTGCTTGTTCTCCTTGTCCTTCTCTGGGGCCTGAGCTTGTTTCCCATGCCCCGGGAGGCAGTCTCTGGGATAATCCCCTGAGCTGCCTGTGTGCGGTGCTGCCTTAGCCTAGCCTAGAGCACTGAGGGGGTTTGCAGTCTTGCTGGGTGTGTTCTGGTCCCCTTGGTGCCTTTAAGTCCTTGTTCTGGGTTCTGGGGCCCTTCCTGCTTAGCTGCGTGCCAGCCGGGAGTACATTCTGTGAGGTTGCTGTGGGTGGGGCCGCTCCTCCACTGTTCAGCAGATGTGTTGGATCCACCGGACCCTTTGCGGTGATGGCCAGGCGGATTGAATGGCAGGCTGCTGAGCTCTGTGGGAAGCTTTGGTGTGGCTGCTTTGCCCAGCCACTGGCCAGGGGGTCTGAAATTCCCCAAGACTCCCAGTCTCCTGGGCTGAGTATGCTGGGACGATTATGTTCCGCTGTTGGGCCCTTGTCTCTTTATGACTTTTAAGAAAGCACCCGTTTTTCTTTTTTCCCAGGAAGCTGGCTGAGGGGACCTGTTTGCAGTCTCCATCTTGGATCCTGCCCTTATGTTTCTCTAATCTCTGATACACCATGCGATATGTGTCTGTGCTCCTGGTGCAGATCATCAGGGCTGGCTATTTGGCAGGCCTGTGCTTCCACTCCCTTCCTACTCTTATTCTTTTCCTCCTGCTGTTGTGTTGGGGTGAGGGAGTGCTCGGGTCCTGCTGGGGCATGGCTTTTTATCTTACCCGCTTCGTAAGGTGCTGAGTTCTTGCAGATGTAGCTGTAGCCCAGCTGTTGTACTGTATCTTCTGGTCTCTCTTTTAGGAATAGTTGTATTTGTTGTATTTTCACAAATATATATGGTTTTGGGAGGAGATTTCCACCGCCCTGCTCACGCCATCTTCCCTGAAGTCCCCACTGTAACTCTTTTAAATAGCAAAAGAACCACCTCATTTGTGGAGAGTATTTCTCCCCTTGGATACTTAACAATGTACTGCTGTCTCCCAAATCCCATCTTTGTTCTCTTGCCAAATACTTTCCTCATTCCCAGAGAACTGTGGTAGAAAATGCCATGATGGTGGCTGGCCTAACCACTGGCTGGAGGAAGTGATAGATTATATGATATAAAGGATTAAAAAACCCCAGGCTGTCTCCAAAAATGACAGCTTAGTTTGGTGAAATTGGAGCTAATAGTGAAGACTACATACCAGTCATCACTATACCATAATCTCATGTGTAACCTTGGGGAGGTTATTTTTCTTCTTTGGCCTTAATACTCTCACTTTTAAAATGAGATCCTTGTATTAGATGGTCTTTGTGGTCCCTTCCAGCTGCAACCTCTTATATTTCTATGATTCAGGCTTTGATTAGAACCCACCAGCATTCATAAATCATGTGCAAGTATCTGAACACAATTTATGTCCCTCTGTGTGTGCATGAGTGACTTTATGATAAGTTCACTATTGAGGAAAATGGATTGTATGCAATTTCAAACCTTGGATCTCTGTTCACATGCAGAAACACAGGCATTCTTACAAGGTAACTGATTTTCCAGGAAAGGTGAATACAGTCAAAACTCAGGGCATAACTTAGGCTGTATCAGATGGGTCCCTTCTCAGCCCTACTTTCCAAACTTATTTATCTACTCATTTGGCTCCTTGTTTTTCTGTTACAGTGGAAAAGACAGTGGATTGGCGGGGGCAGGGTTAAAGCAGGCAAAATAATGTTTCCCCGAAGATGTTTTTGTCCTAATCTTTGGAATCTGTGAGTATGCTATATTACATGACAAAGAACAATTAATGTTGGAGGTAGAATTAAGGTTGTTGATCAGCTGATAATCTATAGGTTATCCCATATTATCCAGGTGGCCACAATGTTATCACAAAATTCTTTCAAGTAAAAAAGGAGGGTCAGTGTGATGAGAAGTACTCAACCCATTGCTGCTTGACTTTGAAGCTAGGGGAAAAGAGTCATGAGCCAAGAAATTCAGATCTCTAGAATTTGGAAAAGGCAAGTAAATGGATTGGCTAGTAGAGTCTCCAAAATAAATGCAGCCCTGTTGACACCTTTTAGCCAAGTGAGGCCCATTTTAGACTTCCAACCTGTTAGAATTATAAGATAATAAATATGTGTTGTTTTAAGCAACCAATTTTGCTCATTTGTTACAGCATCAATAGGAAACTAATACAGGGGTCAATAGACTTAACTTTGATTCCTGCTATTTCCACAAAGTAGCTGTGTGATATTGGGCAGATTTCTTCACCTAAGATTCAGAGTCTTCATCTTTAAAATGAGAAAAAATATGCCTTGCTTGATAACATTACAAATAACCCTGAAGTTCAAATAAGTAAAAGTGCCATAGAAATATAAGATGGAATAGTTCTGTACAAAAAAATATAAGTGAAAAGGTGAGCAATAGACCAAGAAAAATATATGACAGATAAATAACACATATATAACAGATTATGAATTATGTTCCAGAACATACGTTTATGAATAAAAAAGAAAATCCAAATGGAAAATAGACACATTAAAAGATAAAAATCACTAGTAATCAGGGAAATACAAATGCAAATTGAAATTAAAAGCAACAATTCGTACCAGTTTTCATCAACCAATATATTGGTTAATATTCTTAAAACATTTCAAAAATTGGTAGAAGTGCATGCAAAAGTGTGAGGAAATACACTGTCTCATACTCTCATGAGAACTATTATTGATTAAACCACCATGAAGAGTAATTTGTTAATATCCATTTATATTTAAAATGTATATACCTTAGACCACAGAAGTTCTTGTTCTTAGATATTCACCAATATGGACACAGATGTATAAGAATGTCCATTGCAACATTCCCTACAATACTAATAGCCTTGAATGAATAAACTATGCTATCACAATACTATGATTACTATGAAGCACTTTAATGAGGCAGAAGATTGAAGATTGATTAATGAGTGGATATAAGAATGCATAGATAGACATGTGATCAAGCATAATAAAATGTTAATGGTAGAATCTAGATTCTTGTTTGTAGGTATATGGATATTCTGTATAAAAGTAACTCAAGTTTGCTGTATGCCTGAACTTTTTTCTCATAATGTAATGGGAGTAAAAACAATACATGTTGATTAGATGAAAAAAAAAATCAATAATAAAAATTAATGAGACATATTTGTGTTACAAAGATAGATTTATGACAGAGTAGAGCAGATTCAGAATGTTATGATACCTCTTTTGTTAAAAAATATACTAATATAACAATATTACACATATTCTTTAGGTAAAACATGTATGTATTTGTACAGTTACAAAACAGTATATACAACTGCATAAGTTCATGTACTATCACAGAAGATACATCATTTATGTAAAACACACAAATAAAATCATAGCAATAACCTATGGGGTAGAGGACAGTGTGTATGTATCAGGACTGAGGTCATGGTCAAGCAAGGGGATATTAGCATAATGGGTAATACTTTAATGTTACCAGAAATCACTTTAAAAATAAAAACAAAAAATTAAATAAATAAATAAATATATATATATATACACATATAATATATAATAATAATATATATATTCTCATTCTCCATTAAGGACCCAACCTATCTGTGACACTCATGCATTATGAGTATTTATTGTTCAATGGTAATAGAGACTTTCCCCAAAAGATTCCTCTCTTCCTGGGGACTAATACTTTGTCACTAGCCCTCAGAAGACTAAAACTCTCTTTCCCTTTAATTCTTGGTCAAGCTCTGGATAGTGTGCAGGCTCTGAAGGCAGCAAACTTGGAACTGAATCTTTCAATTCTCCTTCAATTCTCTGTCCTTTCCAGGTGTGGACTTTAGGAAGGTTACATAAACCTCATTGTGCTTCAGTTCTCTCATCTATAAAATAGAGATAATAATAATAGCTCACAGGGTTGTTTTTGAGGATTATGTAGATAAATGTATGGCAAGAATGTAGAATAGTTCCTAGCACATAGAGGATTCTCAGTAAATGTTAGCTAGTATTACCTGTGAAATATACACAATTTTGACTAATGATTTTGGCTGCTGTTTTAGTCAAAGAAAGCCATCATTCCTGTTTCATTGAAATTTTATAAGAAATTTTAGGACACCTTTCTTTCTAAGGGAATGATTATATATAAAAGTAATATAAAGCAAAAAATGTTATATATGCCAAAAGGCAATGTTAGTTTATACTCAGAGCCTAGTTTAGGAGTATAATCATGTTTTACCCCTTCTTCCCCCAATACCTCACTTTAAATGCTCTTCCTCTCACTTCCCACCAATCTAAATCCTTCCTATCATTTGCGGACAAATTAAAATCCTACCTTATCCAGAAAGTCTTTTCTGACTCTGGCCATCAGGAATTGTTTCCTCCTCAAAATTCCTAGAACATTTTCAGTTGGTAGCAAGCAGTGCAGTTTGTAGTCTAATAATGTCTCATATCACTTTCTAGTAATTCAAAGTGGGAGTTTTGTCTTAGATACGAGGATGAGCTATTTTTCACCTCCCTAATCACCAAGACTGAACCACATGACTCACATGCAGGTTACCTTTCCTTCCTTATTACTCCTGATGATGGAAATAAATGCAGGGGTCACCATGAAATGGTCTGATTGTTAAGCCCGATGTGAATGAAAATGTATGGATATTCTTTAACAGTAGGTTTACTGGGCTCATTTCTGGGATCTCTTAGAGTCTGGCATAATGTTCTGCACATAATAAATAACTGTTGGATGGATGCATTAAGGAACAGTAATGTTGGCATACATTACAAAAAGTATAAAGTATATGCACTAAAGTCTAATGAATACTTAGATTAAAATGACTATTCTGACAAAAGGCATGTTTTCAGGGAATGCAAATATTTTGCTTCAATTTTTTAAAACAAAACTTTCTACAGGATAAATCTTTATCAAGAGAGAAAAGATTTTGGTAGCATTCCCATGAATCTCTCTGCTCCTCAGATTTATTTGTCAGGAGATTTTTGATTATTGATTCAATCTTGCCCATTACTGGTTGTGTTACGATTTTCTATTACTTCATGATTCAGTCTTAGTAAATTGTATTTTTCTAGGAATTTATCCATTTCTTCTAAATTATCTAATTTGTTGACATATAATTGTTCATAGTAGCCTGTTATGATTATTTGTACTTGTGTGGTGTCCGTTGTAATATCTTCTCTTTCATTCGTAATTTCATTTATTTGAATAATCTCTTTTTCTAAGTCCAGCTAAGGTTTGCAATTTTGTTTATCTTTTCATAAAACCAACTCTTAGTTTGGTCAGTCTTTTCTATTGTCTTTCTAGTCATTAATTAATTTATTTCCACTCTAATCTTTATTATTTCCTTGCTTCTGCTAAGAAATTGCCAGATAGAAAAGGAGAAATTCTGTATGGTTTCACTTATATGTGGAATCAACAAAAAAAGCTGACTTTGGGGAAACAAAGAATAGAATGGTGGTTTCCAGGAGCTAGAGGAAGAGGGAAATGGGGCTATGTAGGTCAAAATTTACAAACTATCATTTGTGAGAAGATAAAGTTCTAAGGATCTACTGTACAGCATAGTGACTATAATTCATAATATAGTACTGTAAACTTAAAAGTTTCTGAGTGTAGATTTTAAGCATTCTTATCATCAAAAAAATAGTTAACTATGTTAACTAAATAAGGTGATGGATGTGTGTATTAATAATCTTAATCTTGGTAATATTTAAATTCTACAGTGTATATGTATGTCAAGTTATCACTTTGTACACTACATATACACAACTATGTTTGTCAGTTATTCATCAGTAAAGTTGAAAAAGACAATCTGTAGAAAGAAAATTTTTAAAGTTTTTGGAAATAAGGATGAGCCCCTATTATATGATAGTTTTTATCATTTCTGCAACATTTCTGGAAACAAGGGCCCTGTTCTGTGATCTGAAATGAGAAGTCATTAGTGTAAAATAGAGAATCCAAACTCCTACCAATCACAGGTATTGCTTAGGAATAAACAAAACACTTCATTCTATTAGGAAACTGAAAATAAAAGCAGTGATATATGTTCAAATATATGCCACTATGCTTTACATTTTTATACCAGTTTCCTTACAAGATCCCTGTAAATTTAATTTTTCTTTTAGCGTTCTCAGCCAGAAAAGGTAAAGGAAAAAGGTTATGCCCTCTGGGCACCCTATGTAAGTAATTTATATGAGATCACTTGTTTGAGGGGCTTTCTAAATTTTAATGTGATTAAAGTGATAGTTAAAAACAAGGGATCTTCTTAGTATTTCTCCACTTCTCACCACTCCCAGTCACTTGTATGTCATTCTTTAACCATGATTATGAACAGTTCAGTGCCTGATTACACACAACTCTATGTCTAAAATGCATTTTTTCAAAAATGGAAACAAAAAGGATCAAAATTACCTCTTTTTATGATTCATAGATCTCTTACCTTTTAAAACTTTTCCTTATCCTTTTCTATATGTCTCCTGTCCTGTTTCTCACTCATTCCCCTCTACCATTAATTCCAATTCCTTGTACCTCTTTCTACTATTTTTTTCTTTTCTCTCCATATTGTTTCTTTCTCTTTTCCTTCACTCATTCCCATTTTCTCTCTATTCTTCAACCTGGTTTCCTGTATCAATCACTCCCTTCTCTGACATTTCTTCCAACTCTCTCCTTTTTCTGTTCTGCCTCTTTTTCTCTGTATATATCTGTAGGTCTGTCTGTTTCTATCTCTTCTTTCTTTTGTTGACTTTTTAACACACCCAACTGAGCTCAGATATCTCAAATACTAGATTATTCACTAGGAACTGTAAACTAAACTTTTTGACATGTAACTTCTCATCAGCTTGTAGTGTTTCAAGGCAGTCTTCACCCTTCATAGAGCTACATGCTGTTTCTTATGGTAATTTCAAATAATCCATAAAAAAATAATTTTATTGTTTTATGAAATCGGTGACACTTTAAATGGAATTGATCTAGTTGTCACAACAAGCAAGATGGAAAATAACTCCCCAGGCTCAACCCAGGTATTCAGGAAAACTGCTTCAGAAGATTGAGTAAACACTAAGAAATTAAGACTCTAGGCATTTGTGCTTCATTTGCTCTTTCCCCCGACATCAAACTGTAGGTGGTCTATATTTAGTCCCAGATTTGGCATTAATGTTTTTCTTCTCTTTATGACACCAGAACTTTCACTTAATATCAACAGCCTTAAAGTTTACCATCTCAAAAATGACAAATAAATACCTCTGGTCATCAGACTCACATCTAATCTCTGAAGATCATATTAAGATGATGGATATGAAATTGTTATGAGAAAACATAAAGACTTTTATATAAATGTTCCAGATTCTTATGGTCTCTGATGGCTCACTCATCTGAGAAAGGGTCTAGGATACTTATCTAAAAACTTAAGTTTCACCATCATAGACAGTGAGTGAAAGAATTCTGAAATGGGGCCAATAGTGAACTCTGAGATAAATATATTTCCAAGCCTGAATCCACACCCAAGTTTGGAACACTGAAATTCCCCTTGATGACTTTTACTTTGATGAATTGGCTGACAGTTGGCAAATGGCTTCCTTAAACTGATATTGGAGAGGAAATAAGCCTTTGCTCTTTTTTCTTCCTTTCAATTTCCCTGTAATTATCTTAATAAACAGTAATGGTTATACACCTTGTTCTTCTTCTTGGTGCCATGTCAAGCCCGGTATGAATGTAAGTGCCCTCTGATAACTTACAAGCTAATACAAACAATGCAGGTGAGGGTGTTTTTATTGACATTCAAAAACAATAAGGAACGTTGGTGAGAGAGGCAACGTGGCTTAGTGAAAAGGGCTTGGAGTTCAGATTCCTGGTTTATACTTATAATACAATTCCTGATTTTTTTACCAGGTTATTTGACTTTTTGGTATTGAGTCATATGAGTTCTTTATATATTTTGGATGTTAACCCCTTATCAGATAAATCATTTATGAATATATCCTTCCATACTGTATTCTGCATTTTTGTTTTGTTGATGGTGTCCCTTGCTACAGAAGCATTTTAGTATGATGTAGTCCCACGTATTCATTTTTTATTTGTTTCCCTTTCTTGGGGAGATGTGTCTAGAAAAAATTTGCTCTTGCTTATGTTCAAGAGATTTTTGCCTGTTTTCTTATATGAGTTTTATGGTTTCATGTCTTATATTTAGGTATTTAAACCAATTTGAACTTACTTATGTGTACAACGTTAGGGAGTAATCTAATTTCATTCTCTTGCATGTAACTGTCCAGTTTTCCCAAAACCAGTTATTGAAGAAACACTTTTCCAAAGAAGAAATAGATGGCCAAAAGGCACATGAAAAGATGCTCTATATCACTAATCATCAGGGACATGCAAATCAAAACCACAATGAGATATCACCTCACCAGTTAGAATGGCCTCTATCCAAAAGACAAGAAATAACAAGTGTTGGCAAGAATGTGGAGTAAAGGGAACCCTCCTACCCTCTTAGTGGGACTGTAAATTGGTGCAGCCACTATAGAAGGATGTATGGATGTCCTCAAAAAACTAAAAATAGAAATACCATATGACCCAGTAACTCCACTTCTTAAAATTTACCCAAAGAAAACAAAATCTCTTATTTGAAAGGATATATGCACCATATGTTTATTGCTGCATTATTTACAATAGCCAAAATATGGAAGTAACCAAAGCATTCATCAACAGTTGAATGGATAAAGAAGATGTGGTACTTATGCACAATAGAATATTGTTCAGCCATAATAAAAAAAGAAATCCTGCCATTTGCAACAATGTGTTATGGAATTGGTATTATCGTAAGTGAAATAAAGCAGGTGCAGAAAGACAGATCCCATATGAATTCACCTATATATGGAATCTAAAATCAAGACCAAACAAAATGAACAAAACAGCAATAGACTCACATAAACTGAATAGTGATTGGTTGTTACCATGGGGAAGGGGTTAAGGTGGGAGCCAAAATAAGTGAAGGGAGTAAAGAAACACAAAATCTCATTCATAACATAAATTGGTCACCTGGATGAAAATACAACATAAAGAATATAGTCAATAGTTCTGTGACATCTTTCTCTGTTGACAGATAGTAACTACACTAGTTGGGATGAGGATTAATGTATATACCTGTTGAATCACTATGTTTTTTGCTTGAACCAATATAATATTGTATATGAACTGTACTTAAATAAAAATAAATTTTAAAAATTTGTGATTTTATATTTGTTTAGAGCCAATTCTATCATATTTTTGAACCTTGGTTTCCTCACTGTAAAATGAGGGCATGAGACTAAATTATCTAAGAACCCCTTTAGTCCTGGAGTTGCTGATCAGATGAGGGATTTTAGTTAAACATTTTTGTAAGTTTTTCCCTTCAGATCTTGATGCCTACCAGAAGTGAAGTTGTAATGGAATATTTTTTCCAATAAAATGGTGCATATAACTTCCTAGTCCACCAAGATGAAGGATCCCATTCCTTCTAGATGATCCTGCTTACAACTAAAAAAAAAAATCCTGGGTATAACAAGCATAGTAAGAGTCTGAAAGGTGGAAAGAAAGCAGGCTTCTTAAGGACTGTGGGACTTGAGGAACAGTATAAGACATGATGGTGAATTCACTGTTTGTTGATTGACCCTCCCCATATATCCTACACAGGGTGCTCCAGAAGCCTTTTACTTAGAACCATTAACAGGGATATTTAAAAAAAAAAAAAAACCTTCAGGAAAAGTCTTATTCTCATAGCTAAATGACCTGGAAAAGAGTAGGGTAACAATAGAAAATCCTGGAAATTCCTACTATACTCTAGCCAAACACTAATGGAAAGAAAATCACAACCTTATACCCCAGCTTATCTTCAAACCCACCTCATTCTCTCCATGCCCATCTTAAAGAAGCAAGCGGCATTCTCTCCCACTGAGTGATGTCGGAAGGGCCAACCAGGGACCTAACTTACCATTGTCTAATGGAGAGCTAATTTTCCATCTCCCACTTAACAGAGACAAAGGTGTTGGGTAATTTTCACTTGGTGATGCCAGTGGGGTCCAGCATGGAACTGATATTCTACCTTTTCTGAAGGAAGCAAACAGAGTGCTCTGATTCTTCCCCCAGGGTAGTGCCAGTGGTACAGCCAGAAACTGAGTCAGCTAAGTGGAATAGTGCAGTGGTGAAGGGACATGAGCCTCCACCTTTACCCAGCAGCAGTAACAGTTAATGAGGTCACCATTAGTTTTTATCCTCACCTCTTTCCCAGAGGTGGAGAGCTGAGACTCCATACCCACTCAATATCAGCAAGGAAAAACATAGTATTACAAACTATGGGTAGTAAAAACACATTTCCTCCCAACCCTGGTATTAATGAAGCCAACTGGGGAGCTGAATCTCCACCATCACACAGCATCAAGGAAGCAGAATGAGGTGGAGAACGTTGGGTAGCAATAAACAAGGTGACAATGAAATTAGAAAACAATTCCACATATAATATAATCAGAAAGGAAAAATATTTAGAAATAAATTTAACAAAAGATGTGAAGACTTTTATTCCAAATAAAAAATTTTTGAAAAAATAAGACCTATGTAAGTGAGAAGATATCTCATGCTCATTGATCACATTATTTAATATTTTAAGATGGCAATATTCCCCCAAATTGGCCTTCAGATTTAAGCACAGTCCCTATTGTAATCTGATCTGGCTTCTCTGCAGTAACTGAAAGCTGTTTTCTAAAATTTACATGGAAATTTAAAGGACTCAAAAAATCAAAACAATATTGAAGAGAACAAAGCTGATGAACTCTCACTTCACATTTTTCAAAATTTACTATAAAACAACAACCATCAAGATTGGGAGGTAATGGTATAAGGACAGGCATATAGATCAATAGAACAGAATTAAGAGTCCAGAAATAAACCTACATATACATATGGCCAGTTGATTTTCAACTGGGTGTCTAGAAGATTCGATAAGAAAATAATGATATTTACTCTGAAAAGTGCTGGGACAACTGGATATTTAAATGCAAAAGAATGAATGTGGAACCTTACATTTACAAAAAATTAACCCAAAACTTTTGGAGAAAATAAAGGCTTAAATCTTGGATTAGTCAATAATTTCTTATATATAACACCAAAAACAAATGAGACAAAATGGAAAAAAATAGGAAAGTTTGACTTCATCAAAATGAAAACATTTTGTATTTTTTAAAATACATCAAGAAAGTGAAAATTAACCCACAGAATGGAATAAAATATTTGACACATCATATATATAAGTGACTTGTACCTAAAATATATAAAAACTAATATAACCACAATTAAAAGACAAAAGACAAATAATGCAATTAAAGTATGGGCAAAAAATCTGGATGGACATTTCTCCAAAGAAAATACACAAATGACCAATAAGAAAAAAACTCCAATCATTAGTAATCAGGAAAATACAAATCAAAACCACAATGCAGACTGACAGACAGAGGGAGCAGGACACTCCAGAGTTTCCCAGCCTTCTCTTAGCCAAACAGATCAGGGCCTTGCAAGGGCTAGCTCTGAACCATCCATCTCCCCAACTGTCGGGTCAGCCTCACAGCAGGAAAGTGTCATCTGGTCTCTGTCAGCCAGGCACACTCAGCCTTGCAGAAGTCTAATTTTGCACTGGCAGACTGAGGGCAGGCTATACTTTTCAATCTGTTTAGGCCCTCTCTCAGCCCAACTGACCAAATTCTTCTGAGATCCAGCACTAAACTCTCCACTAGCCTCATTGGCTCAATCCTAGTGCCCCACAGCATGCTCCTCCAGCAAGCACACCAGGCACAGCAGTCATCTGCCATTGCTGAACTACAGGCAAAGGGAGACCCCATCCACAATGAATCCCAGCAGAATAACTTAATGTCACACAAAGAGCACACAGAGGAAAGCTGTGGGTATCAGTCATTCCTTGTATAACAGCAGAAAGGTGGACCTTACCCATAGCCAACAAATAACTGTGGTTCAGATGCAAGAGAGAACCAGGCACTCCTGAGCAGAGTTTTGAGCTTCTGGATTACCATAGATTGCCTTCTTCATAAAGCCATTGCTTTCTAGATAAGGAGGCATAGTTGATCTATCTAATACAAAAGAAGAGACATAGAAACCAAGACAAAATGAGGATGTAAAGTAATATGTTCCAAACAAAATAAAATAAAATAAACACCAGAAAAGTGGCTAAATGAAATGGAGATTAGCAATCTTCTTCAAAAAGATTTCAAAGAAATAGTTACAAAGGTGCTCACTGACATGGTGAAAGAATTGATGATTTCAATGATAACTTTAACAAATAGAAAGAAAATATATAAAAATCCACTCAGAGGTGAAGAATGCAATAACTGAGAAGAAAAATAGAATAGAAGCAATGAATAACACACTTCTGGAAAGAATCTCTGTGATGGAAGATTGAGAACAGCAGAGTAACCAAGCCGAGGAAAAGGGAAAAAATAAAATTTCTAAAAATGAGAAGATGCTAAGAGAAGTATGACAATTTCAAAAGAAGCAATATTCACATAATATGGGTCCCAGAACATGAAGACAGAGACAAAGAAACATAAAGTCTGAAGAAATAGTAGCTGAAAACTTCACCAGTCTGGGGAAGGGAATAGATACCCAGGTCCAGAAGCACAGAGAGCCCCTACCAAGGTGAACCTCAGGAAGAAAACCCCAAGATATACAGTAACTAAAAAGGTAAAGATAAAGAGGGAATCTTAAAAGAAGCAAGAGAGAAGCAGACACAAACATATAAGGGAAACTCCATTAGGGTAACAGCAATAGACTCATAAACAGTAAGTGACTGGTGTTTACCATTGGGGAGGGGATGGGGTGGGGACATGAAATAGGTTAAAGGGGTAAAGAGGCACAAAATCACAATCATAACGGATGTTATGCGGGTGAAAATACAGCATAGAGAATATAGTCAATATTTCTTTAATATCTGTACTGGCAGTAACCACACTAGTTGGGGTGAGGATTTAATATTGTAGATTACTATTGAGTCACTATGTTGTATACTTGGCAACAATATAATAATGCACATCACCTATACGTCAATTAAAAAAACTCAGTGCAAAGATTCTAGGAACAAGGTGAGTAGAGAGGGCCTGAATCCACTTTCTCCCACCTACATTCTGAATCTATATCTACACATAGAGCATTTCTTCCTGATGAAGAACAGAGACAAAAGTGAATGCCTTCTATACAAACAGGGATAGACAGTTCACATTTTTAAGAAATAGCAGGAGAGACAGAGACATGGTATTATGGGGACCTAAGTACAGAAACCAGCATAATGTAGGGGGATAGATATCACTGAGAGAGCCAGATACGGAGGCCCTGCCCTGGGGCATAGGAAAAATCCTTGCAGTTTAAAGTGTTATTAGACCATAAATGAATGAACACAAGTTTCAGAACTAAACATATGCTATTTGGCAAAAAGAACTTTAGATGCAATAAGGGTTCAAAGGAGCCAGCCAGTGCCATTGTTCGCCATTTTTCTGCACATCTTAGTGCTGCAGAGAACAAGATCTGGGTACACACCAATCTCATACTTGGTCAGGCAGCATCCTTAACTCTTCTCTCAGAGTGTGTATCCACTGCTGAGGAACATGCATGTGTAGGAACTCTGCCAACAGGACTGGCAGGTGCCCATGCAGGACCTCCCTGGTGTGACCCAGAGCACACACAGGCCTATGGGTGAGGATGTGCATGGAACTCAGCTGGCAACAATCTTGGTATTACCTGCAGTGCACCCCAGACATGGAACAGGAATGCACCACTTCCTCCATTACCACAAAACCCACAGCCGTCCACCCAGGAACCCTTCCAATAGGCCCCCAAGTCTGTGCCTCTGGGAACATACTCTGGGAGCCCCAGTACTAGGAAAAACCCATCCCACACTCACTTGACCTCCATCTTGTCAAAACCATGAGGTACACACACTCTACACAGGGGACCTCCCTCACAAGTCTAATCCTTCAACACTGGGAGAGTGAACACTTTTAACTAATTCATAGAATCAAACATAGGAACTCATACAAAATGAGAAGAGAGAGGAATATGCCCCAAATAACAGAACAAGTACAAAAGCAGAAAAATACATAAATGAAACAGAATAAGCAAATCCACCTGATAAAGAGTTTAATGCAATGTTTACACAGAAGTTCATTGAACTTGAGAAAACAATAACAGAGCTCAAGGTAGACTTTAACAAAGAGATGTAAAGTGCATAAAAGAACCAATAACGGATGAGGGTTTAATAATCTTAGTAACTGTTGAACCACTGTGTTGTATACTTGAAACCAGTATAAGATCATATATAAACTGAACTTTAATACAAAAAATAACCAATCAGAGATGAAGAATTCAATATATGAAATAAAAATACACTGAAGGGAATGAACAACAGAATAGAGATGCAGAAGAACATATCAGTGACTTGGAAGATAGAATAGTGTAAAGCACTCAAGCTGAACAGCAGAAGGAAGAGAGAATTAAAAGAAATTAGGATAGGGTAAGAGGGCTCTGGGATAGCATTAAATATCTTAATATACACATTAAAGGAGTCCCAGAAGGAATAATAGAAAAGCAGTAGAAAATTTATTTGAAGAGGTAATAGCTGAAATCTTCCCTAACCTGAAGAAGGAAACAGTCTGCTAAGTCAACGAAGCACAGGGATCCCCAAACAAGATGAACCGGAGGAGGTCCACACTAAGACATATCTTAATTAAAATGTCAAATATCAAAGACAAGGAGACAATCTTAAAATCAGAGATAAAAACAACAAATTACATATAAGTTATCAGCTAATATTTCTGTGGAAACTCTACAGCCCAGAAGGGAATGGCATGATGTATTCAAAGTGCTGAAGTGAATAAAACCTCCAAACAAGAACAATCTACCCAGCAAGGTTATCATTCATAATTGAAGGAGAGATAAAGAGCTTTAGAGATAAACATAAGTTAAAACAGTTCACAGCTAAACCAGCCTTATAAGAAATGTTAGAAGGACATTTTTGAGACAAAATTAAAAGACCTTAACTTGAAGCAAAAAACTTAAGAAAGGAAAAAAATTTCACTTGAAGAGAAAGCATATGACAAAGGTAGATCAATACTTATAAGCCTGTATGAAGGTCAAAATGACAGTAGCAAAAGTAATTACATCTAAAAATGACTTAAGGGAATCACTAAAAAGAAAGGTATAGAATAATATATTGTATACATAAAAGGTAGAGGAATGGGGAGTAATAAATGTTGTATTGTTAGAATGCATTCAAACTTAACTGACCATAAGCTTAGTATAGATAGATATTTCCATTGGATGTTATATAAGAACCCCTTGGAAACCACAAGCCAAAAACTTATAAGATATACAAAAAACAAAGGGAATCCAACCATAAGACTAAGAAAATAATAAAACACAAGAGAAGAGAGCAAGAGAGGAAGAAAGGATCAGAGAACAAAAACAAAAGCCAGGAAACATTTATCGAAATGGCAATAAGTACATACACAGCCATAATTACTTTAATGTAAAAAAATGCTCCAATTAAAAGACAAAGGGTAACATAATGGATATAAAAACAAGGCCCATCCATTGGCTGCCTTCAGGAGACTCACAATAGACCTGAGGACACACACAGACTGAAACAGAAGGGAAGGAATAAGATATACAATACAAACAGGCACAAAAAAAGGTGGAGTTGCTCTACTTATGTCAGAAAAAATAGACTTCTGTAGTAACCACATTGTTTTTTCATGTGAAACCTTAATAAGAGTGTATATCAATAATACCTTAATAAAAAAATAAAATAAAATAATAAAATAAAATTTCAAAAAAAAAGAAAAAATAGACTTCAAAGCAAACTAAGTAAAAAGAGACAGAGAGGACATTACATAATGATAAAGTGATCAGTCCAACAAAATGATATAACAATCATAAACCTCTAAGCACAAAACATAGAACCTTAAATACATAAACCAAATATTAACAAAGTAAAGGGAAAAATTGACAGCAACACAATAATAGTAGGTGACTTTAACACCCCACTTACACCACTGGATAAATCATCAAGACAGAAAATAAATAATGAAAGAGTGGCCTGGAAGGACACATTAGATCAGATAGACATAACAGAACATTATGCCCAAAAGCAAGATAATACACATTTTTCTCAGGTGCACATAGATAAAGAGATTTTTTGGAATGTTCTCCAAAGTAGACTATATATTAGGACACAAAACAAGTCTCAACAAATTAAAGAAGATTCAAATTGTATCAGCAACTTCTCAGGAAACAATAGTATGAAACTAGAAATCAATTACAAGAAAAATTGGAAAAAACAGGAATATGTGGAAGCTAAACAACAAGCTTCTAAATAATGAATGGAGCAAAGAGGAAATCAAACAATGCATGGAGACAAATAAAACAGAAACACAACAGCTGAAAATATGTTGGATGTGGCAATGTGGTTCTAATAGGGAAGTTTATAACAATACAGTCCTACCTCAAGAAATAAGAACAATCTCAAATAATCTAACATGACACCAAAAAGGACTATAAAAAGAACAAACAAGGGCCAAAGTTAGTAGAAGTAAGGGCATAATAAAGATTAATTAGAAATAAATAAAATAGTCACTAAGAAAACAATTAAAACATCAATGAAACCAACAGACAGTTTCTTGAGAAGATAAAATAAACACACCCTTAGACAGACTTTTCAAGAAAAAAAGAGAGCACAAAATCAGAAATGAAAAAGAAGTTACAACCAACCAACCAAAAATTCAAAGAATTATAAGACAATTCTTCTAAAAATTATGTGCCACTTGGAAAATCTAGATGAAATGAATAAATTTCTAAAAACGTACAATCTTCCAAGACTGACCCATGAAGAAACAGAAAATCAGAAGAGACTGATTACCTATTGCAAAATTGATAATCAAAAAACACCCTACAAGCAAAAGTACAAGAACAGAAGGATTCACAGGTGAATTCTACAAAACATTTAAAGACTGGCTAATACCTATTCTTCTTAAACTATTCCAAAAAATAGATGAGAATGGAATACTTCCAAACTCCTTCTATGAGGCCAGTATTACTCTAATACCAAAATGAGACAGATCATTTATCACCACCAAGTGGAATTTATTCTAGGTGTGCAAAGATGGTACAATAACTACAAATCAATCAATGTGATATACCACATTAATAAAAAAGAAAGATAAAATCATGTGATCAGCACAATAGATGCTGAAAAAGCATTTTATAAAATTCAACATCCAATCATGATAAAATCCCTCAGCAAAATTGGTATAGAGGCAACATACCTTAACACAGTAATTGTCATATATAAGACAAACACACAGATAACATTGTACTCAATGGTGAAAAGCTGAAAACTTTTCCTATATGATCAGGAACAAGACAAGGATGCTCACTCTCACCACTTTTCAATTCAACATAATACTGTAAGTCCTAGCTATGGAAATCAGAGATGGAAAATGAATAAAAGAAATGCAAATTTGTAAGGAAGAAGTATAACTGTCACTATTTACAGATGACATGATACTCTATATAGAAAACACTAAAGATTCCACCAACAAACTATTAGAACTAACAACTGGTTTCAGCAAAGTCACAGGATACAAAATCAATATTTAGAAATCTGTTGCATTCTTATATAGTAGCAATGAACTAGCAGAAAAGAAATCAAGAAAGCAATTCCATTTAAAATTACATCCAAAAGAATAAAATACCTAGGAATAAACCTAACTGAGGAGGTGAAAGATACTGATGAAAGAAATTTAAGAAGACAGAAATAAATGGATAACTATCCCATACTCATGGATAGGAAGAATTAATATTGTCAAAATGGCCATCCTGCCCAAAGTAATTTACAGATTCAGTGCAACCTATCAAAATACCAATGGCATTTTTCAATGAACAAGAGAAAATTCTCCTAAAATTTATCTGGAACATCCAAAGACTCCAAATAGCCAAATCAAACGACAAGGAAAAGCAAAGTTGGGGATAGCATGCTCCCTGACTTCAACTATACTACAAAGGTACAGTGATTAAAGTTGTATGATACTGGTACAAGAATAGATATGTAGATCAATGGAACAGAATAGAGATCCTGGAATTAAACGTAGGCACATATGGTCAATTAATATATGGCAAAGGAAGCAATAATATACATTGTAGAAAAGACATTCTCTCCAATTAATGGTGCTGGGAAAACTGGACATGCAAAAAAACGAAACTAGATTACTGTCTTACACTATACACAAAAGTAAAGTCTAAGTGGATTAAAGACCTAAATTTGAGGTTTATGAAACCATAAAACTCTTAAAAGAAAACATAGGCGGGGGGTCACGGGGAAAACAGTGTAGCACAAAGAAGGCAAATAGTGAATATGTGGCATCTTACTACACTGAAGGACAGTGACTGCATTGGGGTATGGGTGGGTACTTGATAATATGGGTAAAGGTAGTAACCACATTGTTTTTTCACGTGAAACCTTCATAAGAGTGTATATCTATTATACCTTAATAAAAAATTTTTAAAAAAGAAAACATAGGCAGCAATCTTATGAAGATCAATATGTGAAAATTTTTTGGATATGTCTCCTTGGGTAAGGGAATCAAAAGTAAAAATAAGTAGGTCCACATCAAACTGAAAAGCTTCTGCATAGCAAAGGACACCATCTGCAAAACAAAAATACAACCTACAGTATGGGAACATATATTTGCAAATAATATATCTGATAAGGAGCTAATACCCAAAATATACAAAGAACTCAAACAACTCAACACCAAAAAGCAAAATATATATGTATATGTAATGGGCATAGGACATGAACAGACATTTTCCAAGGAAGATATACAGATGGGTGACATAGGTGTTCTGCATCACTAACCACCAGGAAAATGCAAAAACAAACCACAATGAGGTGTTGCATCACACCAGTAAGAATGGCTATTATCCAAAAGACAAGAAATAAAAAGTGTTGGTGCAGATGTGGAGAAAAGAGAACCCTCCATTTCTACAGTGGCCCAGCCACTGTGGAAAATGATATGGAGGTCCCCCAAAAAACTAAAAACAGAAATACCATATGACACAGCAATTCTACTTCTTGAAATTTACTGAAAGGAAACAAAATCACACCTATTTTCATTGAAGCATTATTTACAATATCCAAGATATGGAAGCAACCCAATAGATGAATGGGTATAGATGTGGTACACATACACAATGGACTACTCAGCCATAAAATAAATAAATCCTGCCATTTGTGACATGAATGGACCTAGAGTATATCATGCTAAGTAAAATAATTCTGATAGAGTATTACAGATACCATATTTTCTCATTTAGATGTGGAAATTAAAAAAAAAGAAATAGACCCATAAATACTGACAACAGACTTGACTACCATAGTGGGGAGATGGGTGGATGGGTGAAACAGGTGAAGGAGAAAAAGAGGTACAATCTTGAAATTATAAATTAATTAGTCATAGGACTGGAAGTACAACTTACCAGTAATATTGTAGTACCTTGTTATTGTAACAGGCAGTAACTACATTAACTGTGGTAAGCATTTTGTAAGGTATATATTTATTGAGTCACTGCTGTACATCTGAAATGAATATAATATTATATAACAACTATATTCCAATACAAAATAAAATAAAAGATTTGCAAATAAATAGTACAAATGCAATAAAATAGTACTTCACACCTTCTAGGAAAACAGTGATAATAATAATAATATAATAAGTGTTGGAAAGGAGTGGAGAAACTAGAGCACTCATCCATCACTGATGGAAATATAAAATTGTGCAACCAATGTGGAAAATAATTTGAGTCACCGAAAGAGCTAAAGACTGAGTTAGCAATGACCCAAGAAACCATTCATAGCTATATACCCAAGAGAAGAGAAAATGTATGTCCACACAAAATCTTGCACATAAATGTTGATACTAACATTATTATTATTAAAAACCAAGAAAATAGAAACAACCTAAGTGTATATCAACTGATGACTGAATAAAAAAGTGTGGTATATCCACACAATGTACTATCACACAGATACAAAAAGGAATGATGTAGTGATACATGGTACAATATGGTTGAACCTCAAAAGCACTATCCTAAGTGAAATAAGCCAAAGTCAAAGAACCTCACAATGTATGACTCCATTCATATGAAATTTCTAGAATAGGAAATTCATAGATATAGCAAGTAGATTAGTAATTGCTTAGGCTTTGTGGGTTGGGGGTAGGTGTAGAATGACTGCTAATGGGTACAGGATTTGTTTCTGTGGTAATGAAAATATTCTAAAATTAATTCACATAACGCTATGAATAAGTTAAAAAACATTGAGCTCTACACTTTAAATGAGTGAAATATATTTAAATTATATCTGAATAAGTCTTCTGTTATTTGAAAAGTTAAAAAAGTACCTAGAACTGAATGAAAATGAAAATCATATCAAAATATGTGGAATATAGCTTAGAGATGTTTATACACTAATGTTTATGTTAGAAAAGTGAAATGTTCTTAAGTCAATAATCTAAGCCTCTACCCATGAAACTAGAAGCATAAAATAAACCTAACATGAGGAGGAAGGAAATCATAAAGATAAGGGAAAAATAAATGCAATTTAAGCCAAAAATTAAGATAATTAAACAGCTGGTAGCTCAAAAAAGTAATAAAAGTGTATACCTTTAGCAAGACTGAAAAAAAAGATTAAAAAACAGAAGATACAGATCTGTGGAATGATAACTAAAATGTAATAACTCTATAGAACCTACAGACATAAATATAAGGAAATACTACAAACAATTCTTCACATGTAAAATTGACAACCTAGATTGAATAGACAAACTAATTGATAAATAAAAACTACTAAAAATCAAGATGAAATTGAACACCTGAATAATTCTATAATCAAAAATATAATCAAATCATATAATCATAAACCAGGAAGCTGAATTTGTAGTTAAAATATTGAAGTGGAAGATAATTTCACCTGAGAATTCTAATAATACTTAAAGAATAATTAACAGAAATTTTACAAAATCTCTTTTAGAAAAAAGAAAAAGAGGAAACACTTCGCAAATCATTTTATGAGCCTAGTATTACCTTGGTACTGAACCAGATTAAGACAGTACAAAAAGAAAGGAAAGAGAACTTCTGGGAAGATGGCGGCGTGAGCAGGGCAGTGGAAATCTCCTCCCAAAACCATGTATATTTATGAAAATACAACAAATACAACTATTCCTAAAAGAGAGACCCGAATATATAGGACAACAGCCAGGCTACAGCTACACTTACGATAACTCAGCACCTCACGAACTGGGGAAGATACAAAGCCACGTCTTGGTGGGACCCGAGCACTTCCCCACCCAGCGTACCAGCAGGAGGAAAATATTCAGAGCAGGGAGGGAGTAGAAGCACAGACCCACCAAATAACCAGCCCTGGTGATCTGCGCCGGGAGCACAGACACACATCACATGGTCTATCAGAGATTAGAGAAATAGAAGTGCAGGATTTGAGATGGAAAACGCAAGCAGGTCCTCTCAGTTGGCTCCTCAGGACAAAAGAAAAGCAGGCACTTTTTTAAAAGTCTTAAAGACATGGGCCCAACAGTGGAACAAAATCATCCCAGTGCACTCAACCCAGCAGGCTGGGAGTCTTGGGGAATTTCGGCCCCCTTGGCTGGTGGCCAGACAAAACAGCCATGCCAAGGCTTCCCACAGAGATCAGCAGCCTGCCATTCATTCCCCTCTGCCTGGCCAGAGCCCCAAAGGGTCCTGGAGCCTCCACTGCTGTGGAACAGTGGAGGAGTGGCACCACCTACAGCATCCTCACAAATTCTACTCCCGGCGGGCACCTTTTTTTTTTTTTTTTTGAAAAGTCTTAAAGAGACAAGGGCCGAGCAGCAGAACAAAATCATCTCAGCGCACCCAGCCCAGCAGGCTGGGAGTCTTGGGGAATTTCGGACCCCTTGGGCAGGGGCTGGGCAAACCAGCCATGCTGAGGCTTCCCACAGATATCAGTAGCCTGTGATTTGTTCCCTCCCCGGCTGGCACCACAGACTCCTGGCACACGCAGCTAAGCAGAAAGAGCCCCAGAACCAGGTCTAGGCTGAGGGCGACCCCACACACAGGCAGTTCAGGGGATTATACAAGAGACTGCCTCCCGGTGTGCAGGAAAACAACTCAGGCCCAGGAGACGGGCAAGGAGAACAACAAGAAGGAAGGGACTTTGTTCTCCCAGTTGACCCATGTGGCGCCTATGACTGACCACTTCTACTGCCATGAAAAGACAGAGGAATATAGTCCAGACAAAGATAAGCCAGAAACACTCGAGAGGGGGCCCGATGGGATGGACATGCACAATCTTCCAGAAAAAGAATTCAGAAAAATGTCATAACCATGCTGATAGATCCACAGAGAAATATGCAAGAGATAAGAGAGGAAGTGAGGGAAGTGAGGAAAGATAATGCAGAGACAAGACAGGCGATCGACGGGCTTAGCAACAGACTGGACGAGATGCAAGAGACTGTTAATGGAATAGATATCTGAGAACAGGAATACAGAGAAGGTGAGGCAGAGAGAGATAAAAGGATCTCTAAGAATGAAAGAATATTAAGAGAACTGTGTGACCAATCCAAACAGAACAATATTCGCATTATAGGAGTACCAGAAGAAGAAGAGAGAGAAAAAGGGATAGAAAGTGTCTTTGAAGAAATAATTGGTGAAAACTTCCCTAAGCTGGGGAAGGAAATAGTCTCTCAGACCAGGGAAGCCCACAGATC
>JAQQAC010016209.1:49442102-49466239 GCA_029783875.1 Phataginus tricuspis | reverse complement strand
GTATAGGAGTACCAGAAGAAGAAGAGAGAGAAAAAGGGATAGAAAGTGTCTTTGAAGAAATAATTGGTGAAAACTTCCCTAAGCTGGGGAAGGAAATAGTCTCTCAGACCAGGGAAGCCCACAGATCTCCCAACACAAGGGACCCAAGGAAGACAACACCAAGACACATAATAATGAAAATGACAAAGATCAAAGATATGGACAGAGTATTAAAGGCAGCAAGGGAGAGAAAAAAGAGCACTTACAAAGGAAAACCAATCAGACTATCATCAGACTTCTCAACAGAAACCTTACAGGCCAGAAGAGAATGGCATGATATATTTAACATAATGAAACAGAAGGGCCTCAAACCAATAATATTGTATCCAGCATGATTATCATTTAAATTGGAAGGGAGGGATTAAACAAATCCCAGACAAGGGAAAGCTGAAGGAATTTGCCTCCCATAAACCACCTCTACAGGATATCTTAAAGGGACAGCTCTGGATGGAAGTACTCCTAAGGTTAAAAAGATGTCACCAGGGAAAATAAAATCATAGCAAAGAAAGCAGATGACCTAAATACCCAACTAAAGGAAAAGAACAAAACACCTAATATATAAATAATAGAGGAGGAAGAATAAGAAGGGAGAGAAATAAGAATCATCAGACTATGTTTACAATAATTTAACAAGAAAGTTAAGTTAGACTGCTAGATAGTAAAGAAGCTACCCGTGAAACTTTGGTAACCAAAAATCTGAAGCCAACAATGGCAATAAGTATATATCTATCAATAATCATACTAATGTAAATGGACTGAATGCACCAATCAAAAGAAACAGTTACTGAATTGATAAAAAAGCAAGACCCATCTATATTTTGCCTTCGAGAGATTCACCTCAAACTCAAAGATATACACAGACTAAAGGTGAAGGGATGAAAAAGATATTTCATGCAAACAACAGGGAGAAAAAAGCAGGTGTTGCACTACTTGTATCAGACAAAATAGACTTCAAAACGAATAAAGTAGCAAGAGATAAATAAGGACATTACATAATGATAAAGGGGTCAGTGCAAAGAGGGTATAACCATTTTGAAAATATGTGCACACAATTCAGAAGAGCTGACATATGTGAAACAAATATTAACAGAATTAAAGGAGGAATTAGAAATCAATCCATTCATTTTAAGAGACTTCAACACACCACTCACTCCAAAGGACAGATCAACCAGACAGAAAATAAATAAGGACACAGAGGCACTGATCAACACACTTGAACAGATGAACCTAACAGACATCTACAGAACTCTACACCCAAAAGCAACAGGATATATATTCTTCTCAAGTGCACATGGAATATTTTGCAGAATAAGCCACATACTAGGCCACAAAAAGAACCTCAGTAAACTCAAAAATATTGAAATTCTACCAACCAACTTCTCATATCAAAAAGGTGTAAAACTAGAAATAAACTGTACAAAGAAAACAAAAAGGTTCACAAATACATGGAGGCTTAATAACATGCTCCTAAATAATCAATGGATAAATAACCAAATGAAAACAGAGATCAAACAATATATGGAGACCAATGACAACAATAACACAAAGCCACAACTTCTGTGGGATGCAGCACAGGCAGTCATAAAAGGAAAGTATATTGAAATCCAGGCCTATTTGAAAAAGGAAGAACAATCTCAAAAGAATAGTCTAAAGACACGATTACTAAAATTGGAAAAAGAAGAAAATTGAGGCAGAAAGGGAGCAGAAGGAGGGACATAATAAAGATCAGAGAAGAAATAAATAAAATTGAGAAGAATAAAACAATAGAAAAAATCAATGAAACCAAGAGTTGGTTCTTTGGAAAAATAAACAAAATAGATAAACCCCTAGCCAGACTTATTAAGAGAAAAAAATCTACACACATAAACATAATCCGAAATAAGAAGGGAAAAATCACAACAGACCCCACAGAAATACAAAGAATTATAAGAGAATACTGTGATAATCTATATGCTAACATGCTGGGAAAAGTAGAAGAAATGGACAACTTCTTAGAAAAAACAACCTTCCAAGACTGACCAAGCAAGAAACAGAAAACATAAAGAGACAAACCACCAGCTATGAAATTTAATCGGTAATCAAAAAACTACCGAAGAACAAAACCCCCAGGCCAGAAGGATTCACCACTGAATTCTACAAGACTTATAGAGAAGAAATAATGCCCATTCGCCTTAAAATTTTCCAAAAAATAGTAGAAGAGGGAATACTTCCAAACTCATTCTATGAAGTCAGCTTCACTCTAATACCAAAACTGGGAAAAGTCCTCACCAAAAAAGAAAATTACAGACCAATATCCCTGATGAACATAGATGCAAAAATACTCAACAAAATACTAGCAAACTGAATTCAAAAATACATCAAGAGGATCATATAACATGATCAAGTTGGAATCATCTCAGGGATGCAAAGATGGTACAACACTCTAAATTCCATCAACATCATCCACCACATCAACAAAAAGAAGAACAAACACCATATGATCATCTCCATAGATGCTGAAAAAGCATTTGACAAAATTCAACATCAATTCATGATAAAAACTCTCAACAAAATGGGTATAGAAGGCAAGTACCTCAACATCATAATGGTCATATATGACAAACCCACAGCTAACATCATACATAACAGCGAGAAGCTGAAAGCTTTTCATCTAAGATCAGGAATAAGACAGGAATACCCACTCTCTCTTCTGTTATTTAACATAGTACTGGAGGTCCTAGCCATGGCAATCAGACAAAACAAAGACATACAAGGCATCCAGACTGGTAAAGAAGTCAAATTGTCACTATTTGCAGATGACATGAAATTGTACATAAAAAGCCCTAAAGACTCCACTCCCAAACTACTAGAACTAACATCTGAATTCAGCAAATTTTCAGGATACAAAATTAACACACGGAAATCTGTTGCTTTCCTATACACTAATGATGAGCTAACAGAAAGAGAAATCAGAAAAACAATTCCACTCACAATTGCATCAAAAACAATAAAATACCTAGGAATAAACCTAACGAAGGAAGTGAAAGACCTGTACCCTGAAAACTACAAGAAACTCCTAAGAGAAATTAAAGAGGACACTAACAAATGGAAATTCATCCCATGCTCTTGGCTAGGAAGAATAAATATTGTCAAAATGGCTATACTACCTAAAGCAATCTACAGGTTCAATGCAATCCCTATCAAAATACCAACAGCATTCTTCAATGAACTGGAACAAATAGTTCTAAAATTCATATGGAACCACAAAAGACCCTGATTAGCCAAAGCAATCCTGAGAAGGAAGTATAAAACAGGGGGAATTATGCTTCCAGACCTGAAGCTCCACTACAGTGCTTCATCAAGCAAGAGAAATTGGTATTGGCACAAGAACAGACCCACAGACCAGTGGAACAAAACAGAAGCATAAGAGCAAAGAATAAACAGCAGCAGACTCATATAACCCAAGAATGGAGTAATAGTTACCAAAGGGAAATGGACTGGGCAGGATGGGCGTAAAGGGAGGGACAAGGGGGAAAAGGGGCACTATGAGTAGCAGATGCAATGTTGCGGCAGTGCGGGGAGGGCTGTACAACTCAGAGAAGACAAGTAGTGATTCTATAGCATCTCACTACACTTATGGAAAGTGACTGTAATGGGGTTTTGGGGGGGACTTGATGAAATGGGTTGTTTAAAAACCATAATATTGCACATGTAATTGTAGGTTAATGATACCAAAATAAATTTAAAGAAATGAAAGAGTTGGGGAAGGAAAGAAGGAACTATAGAACAATATTTGTCATGTTCTTAAATGCAAAATATTAGCCAATTAAAACCAACTATACAGGCACACACTGTTTTATTGTGCTCCACTTTATTGGGCCTTTTTGATGCGGTGTTTTTTACAAATTGAAGGTTTGTGGCAACCACACTTCAAGAAAGTCTTTTGGTGCCATTTTTCCAACAGCATTTATTCATTTCATATCTGTGTCACAATTTGGTAATTCTAGAAATATTTCAAATATTTTCATTATTACATTTGTTATGGTGATCTGTAATTAGTTATTACAACTCACTCTAAGCAGATATGATAGCTTATTTAGCAATAAATTATTTTTAAGTTAGAGTCTATTTTTTTTAGATATAATGCTATTACACATTTAACAGACAATGGTATAGTATAAACATAAATTTTATGGACAATGGGAAACCAAAAATATTCCCCTGACTTTCCTCATTGTGACATTCACTTTCTTATGATGGTCTGAAACTGAACCCATGATATTCCTCAGATAGCCTACACATAAAGAGAATTTTATGGCATGACCAAATGGGATGCATTTCAGGTACACAAGTCTGGGTCAACATCAGAAAATCAATGTTTTCCCCCATTTAAGGAAGTTAAAAACAAAAAAATATCATGATCATCTCAATTGACATTGAAAATACATTTAAAAATATAGACCCTCCATCTGTGATAAACTAAGCAAACTAAGAATGTGACCAGAGAAAATGCCTCAACTTGATAAACAGCATCTACATAATGAATACAGTTGACATCATACTTAACAGTGAGAAACTGAGACTGGGAACAAGGTAGAATATCTGATGTCTGCCTTCATTTTTCTTATTTTACATAGGACTAGATGTCCTGCCAGCATTTTAAGGCAAGAAGAAGAAATAAAATTAAAACACTTTAGAAAATAAAAAATAAAACCATTCCCATTTGCAGCTGACATAGCCTGCATTTTAAAGATCTTCATATTAGAGCAGAAAGTAAAGATGGCAGCATGAGAGGTAAGGCAGAGGCTTCCTGACAAAACCACATATAGTACAAAAATATAGTTAATACAACTAATCCTGAAATAGCAACAGGAAAGAAGGCTGCACCAGACTGCATACACATGGAGAAAAGATCAGACCTCACCGAACAGAGTAACTATGAAAGCCGTGATTACGTGGAACCCAACCACTTTCAGAACCCCAGCTCAGCAGCAGGAGGAAGAGAAATGAAGTGTGGAAGGGGTGGAAGCTGAGGGCAGCTGAACACTCAGCCCTGGAAATCTTCTCTGGGTCCATGAACCTACATTGCATGGTTCTCTGAAGATTAGTGGGGTTGGAAAGCTAAGACAGGTGGGATACTTGGAGAGACTGAGATTCCTGCCATTTGTGGAAAGCAGGGATCCACACCCAGCTGCTCTGGGGCAAAAGGTAGGCAGCACGAGAGACTTCATAACAGCGAGAGGGCTCCTAAAGGGGCAAGGGTTGCACAGAGCTTGCTGCTGAAGAGAAAGGATAGTAGGAAAAAATTGTCCAGGCACACTCTGCCCAGCAGGTTGGGAACTTTCAGGAGCTTCAGGTGCTCCATCCACTGGCTGGCTATGCAGCTCCAATGTTCCCCACAGTTAAACACAGCCTGCTGTGCCTTTATCCCAGCCGGCACCAGCTCACAAAACAGCAGACCCAGCCCTGGCTTTAGGCCAGCCAGAGGGAGGACATGCCTACAGCCACTACAAAGGCAAAGCATAGACACTTAAACCTGTGAACTCAGTCCACGGGTTCTGGCAGTGGAGATAGGCACACCAGCTGGGAAGCAGGAAACAGCTCTTTTGTCCCGCCAGACACCAGCATCATTTCCCTGCAGACATTGCTCCAGTGGCTGAGGAGCTCCAGAGAGTAGAGCCTCTGGGCACTAAAAGGTGACACATAAAAGTATTAAATGTCAGAGGAAACTGGTATAAACCAAAATCCCACAAACACCAAAAAAACAGGGCCAAGTGAAACTGAACTCATCAAACTTCCTGAGAGATTTTGAAATAAAAATCATAAAGGTGTTCATGAAGATACAGAAAAATATTCAAGAACTCAGGGTAGAAATCAGGATGAGATTCAATCATTAAGGAATACATTATCTGAAATGAAACACACAATGGAGGGATTTTAAAGCAGAATAAATGTAGTAGAGGAGACAGTAAATGGAATGGAAATTAGAGAAGAGGAATACAAAGAAGCTGAAGCACAAAGAGAAAAAGGGATCACCACGAATGAAACAATATTCAGAGAACTGTGTGACCAATCAAAAAGGAACAATAATCGCATTATAGAGGTACCAGAAGAAGAAGAGAAAGAAGAAGGGATAGAAAGTGATTTTGAGGAGGTAATTGCTGCAAACTTCCCCAACCTGTGGAAGTAGATAGTCACTCAGACCGTTGAGGTGCAGAGATCTACCAACACAAGGGACCCAAGGAAGAAAACACTGAAACATATAATAAATAAAATTGCAAAGCTGAAGGATAAGGGCACAATATTAAAAGCAGCCAGAGAGAGAAAAAAGATCACAAATAAAGGAAAACCCATCAGGCTATCATCAGACTTCTCAGCAGAAACCTTACAGGCCAGAATGGAATGGCATGATATATTTAATGCATGAAACAGAAGGGCCTCGAACCAAAAATACACTACCCAGAAAGATTATCATTTAAATTTGAAGGAGGGATTAAACAATTTCCAGATAAGCAAAAGGTGAGAAAATTTACCTCCCACAAACCATCTCTACAGTATATTTTAGAGGGACTGCTATAGATGGAAGTGTTCCTAAGCCTAATTAGCTGTCACCAGAGGAAATAAAACCAAAGTAAAGAAAGTATAAGAATTAATTACTAAGCAGATGTGTAATCAAATAAATGACCCCCAAAGTCAGTCAATGGATAGACAAAGAGTACAGAATATGATACCTAACATATAAAGAATGAGGGAGGAAAAAAAAAAGAACCTTTATATTGTGTTTGTAACAGCATATTACGTGAGTTAAATTAGACTGTTAGATACTAAGGAAGTTACCCTTGAACCTTTGGTAACAATAAATCTACAGCCTGCAATGGCAATAAGTACATACCTAGCGATCATCACCCTAAACATAAATGGACTGAATGCATCAATCAAAAGACATAGAGTCACTGAATGGATAAAGAAACAAGATCCATCTACATGCTGCCTACAAGAGACTCACGCCAAACCCAAAGACAAACACAGATTAAAAGTGAAGGGATGGGAAAAGATATTTCATGCAAACATTAGGGAGAAAAAAGTAGGTGTTGCAGTAGTTGTATTAGACAAAAGAGAACTCAAAACAAAGAAAGTAACAAGAGACAAAGAAGGAGATTACATAATGATAAAGGGGTCAGTCCACCAAGAGGATATAACAATTACAAATATCTATGCACCCAACACAGGAACACCTACATATGTGAAACAAATACTAACAGAATTAAAGGGGGAAGTAAAATGTAATGAATCCATTTTAGGAGAATACAACACACCAGTCACTCCAAAGGACTGATCTACCAGAAAGAAAATAAGTAAGGAGACAAAGGCACTGAACAACACATTAGAACAGTAGGACCTAACAGACATCTACAGAACACTCCACTCAAAAGCCATTATTCTCAAGTTCACATGGAACATTTTCAATAACAGATCATATATTAGGCCACGAAAAGAGCCTCAGTAAATTCAAAAAGTTTGAAATTGTACCAACCAGCGTCTCAGATTACAAAGGTATGGAATTAGAAATCAATTATGCAAAGAAAATGAAAAATCCAACAAACACATAGAAGCTTAACAACATGCTCATAAATAATCAATGGATCAATGTCCAAATAAAAACAGAGAACAAGTAATATATGGAGACAAAAGACAACAATGATTCAACACTGCAAAATCAGTGGGATGCAGAGAAGGGTGTGTTAAGAGGTAAGTATACGGCAATTTTGGCCTACCTCAGGAAGGAAGAACAATCCCATATGATCAGTCTAAACTCACAATTAATGAACTAGATAAAGAATAACAAATGTGGCCCAAAGTCAGTAGAAGAAGGGACATAATAAAGACCAGAGCAAAAATAAATAAAATCAAGAAGAGTAAAACAATAGGAAGAATCAAAGAAACCAGCATCCGGTTCTTCAAGAAAATAAAGAAAACAAATTAGCCCTCAGCCAGACTTACAAAGAAAAAAAGAGAGTCAACACACATAAAGAGAATCATAAATAAGAAAGGAAAAGTCACTACAGACACCACAGAAATACAGAGAATTCTCAAACTGTATGCTAACAATATAGAAAAAATATGCTAACAAATTGGATAACCTAGAAGAAATGGAAAACTTTCTAGAAAAATGCAACCTTCCAAAACTCACCCAGGAAGAAACAGAAAATCTAAACAGATCAATTACCAGCAGCGAAATTGAATTGGTAATCAAAAAGCTACACAAGAATAAAACTCCCGGACCAGATGGATTCACCACTGAATTTTATCAGATATTTAGAGAAGAGATAATACCCATCCTCCTTAAAGTTTTCCAAAAAATAAGAGGACAGAACACTTTCAAACTCATTCTATGAGGCCAGCATCACTATAGTACCAAAACCAGGCAAAGACACTACAATAAAAGAAAACTACAGAGCAATATCCCTGATGAAAATAGATGCAAAAATACTCAACAAAATATTAGCAAACCGAATTCAAAAGTACATGAAAAGGATCATCCATCATGATCAAGTAGGATTTATTCCAGGGATGCAAGGATGGTACAACATTCGAAAATCCATCACCATAATCCACCACATCAAAAAAAAGGACATAAACCATGTTATCATCTCCATAGATGCTGAAAAATCATTCGACAAAATTCAACATCCAATAATGATAAAAACTATCAACAAAATGGGTATAGAGGGCAAGTACCTCAACATAATAAAGGCCATATATGACAAAGCCACGGCCAACATCATACTTAACAGTGATAAGCTAGAAGCTTTTCCTTTTAGATTGGGAATAAGACAAGGATGCCCACTCTCCCCACTTTAATTCAAATAGTTCTGGAGGTCCTAGCCACAGAAATAATACAACACAAAGAAATAAAATGCATCTAGACTGGTAAGGAGGAAGTTAAACTGTCACTGTTTGTAGATGACACGATATTGTACATAAAAAGCCCTAAAAAATAGACTCCAAAACTACTAGATCTATTATCTGAACTCAGCAAAGTTGGAGGATACAAAATTAATACTCAGAAATATGTTGCATTCCTCTACACTAATGATGAATAGCAGAAAGAGAAATCAGGAAAACAATTCCATTAACAATTCCATCAAAAAGAATAAAATAACTAGGAATAAACCTAACCAAGGAAGTGAAAGACCTATGTCCTGAGAACTACGAGGCACTCATGAAAGACATGAAAGAAGATACCAGTAAATGGAAACACATCCCGTGCTCATGGATAGGAAGAATTAATACTGTCAAAATGGCCATCCTGCCTAAAGCAATATACAGATTCAATTCGACGCTTATCAAAATACCAATGGCATTCTTCAACATACTCAAGCAAATAGTTTTAAAATTCATATGGAAGAACAAAAGACCCCGAATAGCCAAAGCAATCCTGAGAAGGAAGAACAAAGCAGGGGGAATTATGCTCCCTGACTTCAAGCTCTACTACAAAGCCACAGTAATCAAGACAATTTGGTACTGGCACAAGAACAGACCCATAGACCAATGGAACAGAGTAGAGAGCCCAGACATATATGGTCAATTAATATATGATAAAGGAGCCATGGATATGCAATGGGGAAATGACAGCCTCTTCAACAGCTTTTGTTGGCAAAACTGGACAGCTACATGCAAGAGAATGAAACTGGATTACTGTCTAACTCCATACACAAGAGTAAACTTGAAATGGATCAAAGACATGAATGAAACCATAAATCTCTTAGAAGAAAACATAGGCAAAACTCTTTAATATAAACATGAGCAACTTTTTCATGAGCATAGATCCCTGGGCAAGGGAAACAAAAGCAAAAATGAACAAGTGGTACTATATCAAACTAAAAAGCTTCTGTACACCAAAAGACACCATCAGTAAAACAAAAAGTCATCCTACAGTATGGGAGAATATGTTTGTAACTGATTTATCTGACAAGGGGTTAACATCCAAAATATATAAAGAACTCACGACCTCAATACCCAAAAAGCAAATAATCTGATTAAACAATGGGGAGGGAATATGAACAGACAATTCTCCAAAGAAGAAATTCAGATGGCCAACAGCCACATGAAAAGATGCTCCATATCACTAATTATCAGGGATATGCAAATTAATACCACAGTGAATTATTATCTCACACCAGCTAGTATGGACTTCATCAAAAAGACTAGCAATAACAAATGCTGGTGAGGATGTGGAGAAAGGGGAACACTCCTACACTGCTGGCGGGTATGTAAACTACTTCAATTATTGTGGAAATCAATATGGAGGTTCCTCAAAAAACTAAAAGTAGACATCCCGTTTGACCTGGGAATTCCACTCCTTGGAATTTACCCAAATAAAGTGAGTTCTCAGATTAAAAAAGACATATGCACCCCTATGTTTATTGCAGCACTGTTTACAACAGCCAAGATATGGAAACAACCTAAGTGTCCATCAGTAGATGAATGGATAAAGAAGAAGTGGTACATATACACAATGGAATACTATTCTGCCATAAGAAATAAACAAATCCTACCATTTGCAACAACATGGATAGAGCTAGAGGGTATTATGCTCAGTGAAATAAGTCAGGCAGAGAAAGACAAATGCCAAATTATTACCCTCACTTGTGGAGTGTAACAACAAAGCAAAGCTGAAGGGACAAAACAGCAGAAGACTCACAGACCCCAAGAAGGGACTAGCAGTTACCAAAAGGAAGAGGTGGTGGAGGGTGGGTGGGGAGAGAGGGAGAAGGAGTTTGTGCGATATTATGATTGGTTCACATGGTGTGGGTGAGTCATGGGGAAGACAGTGTTGCACAAAGAAAACAAGTAGTGACTCTGTGGCATCTTCCTACACTGATGGACAGTGAGTGCAATGGGGTGTGTGGTGGTATTCAATAATATATGTGAATGTAGTAACCACATTGCTTTACTTGTGAAACCTTCATAAGAATGTAAATCAATGATACCTTTAAAAATCTACACATTAGACTTCAGGGAAGATGGCAGCATGAGCAGGGTGGCAGAAATCTCCTCCCAAAACCATACATATTTATGAAAATACAACAAATACAACTATTCCTAAGAGAAAGACCAGAAGATACAGTACAAAAGCCAGGCTAGAGCTGCACCTGGAGGAATCAGTGCCTCACCAAGCAGGTAGGATACAGGACCATGAGCCAGTGGAACCCGAGCACTCTCCCACTACAGCGCTCCAGCGGGAGGAAAGGTTTCAGTGTAGAGAGGGAGTGGAGGCACGGGCCTGCCAAATAACCAGTCCTGGTGATCTGCGCCAGGAGCATGGACACATATCGTGTGATATTTCGGAGACTGGAGAGATAGAAAGGCAGGATCTGAGAGGGACGGCACAGCCGTGTACTCTCAGCTGGATCCCAAGGACAAAAGAAAAGTGGGCGCTTTTTTAAAAGTCTTAGAGTGACAAGGGCCCAACAGCAATGTCTCAGTGCGCTCAGCCCAGCAGGCTGGGAGTCCAGTGGAATTTCAGATCCCTTGGCCAGTGGCCAGGAAAAGGAGCTGTGCCAAGGCTTCCCACAAAGATCACCAGGCTCCAATTCATTCCTTCCACCCAGCTGACTCCACAAAGGGTCCAGCAGAATGGAACAGTGGAGCAGCAGCGCCAGCTACAGCACCCTCACAGAATCTACTCACGGAGGGTTTTTTTTTTAAGTCTTAAAGAGCCCAGCTGACACACGTGGTGCCTACCAGCTACCAATTCTATTGCCATGAAAACACAGAGGAATATGGTACAATCAAAGCTTAGCCAGACAACCCCAGAGAAGGAGCCTGATGGGATGGACATACACAATCTTCCTGACAAAGAATTCAGAGTGAAAGTCATAACCATACTGATGGATCTACAGAGAAATATGCAAGAGCTAAGGGAGGAAATGAAGGAAGTGAGGAAAGACAATGCAGAAATGAGACAAGCGATCAACGGGCTTAGCAGCAGACTGGACAAGATGCAAGAGATTGTTAATGGAATAGATATCAGAGAACAGGAATACAGAGAAGCTGAGGCAGCGAGAGATAAAAGGACCTCTAGGAATGAAATAATATTAAGAGAACTGTGCGACTAATCCAAATGGAACAATATTCACATTATAGGAGTACCAGAGAAAGAAGAGAGAGAAAAAGGGTCGAAAGTGTCTTTGAAGAAATAATTGCTGAAAATTTTCCCATACTGCGGATGGAAATAGACTCTCAGACTATGGAAGCCCACAAATTTCCCACCACAAGGGACCCAAGGAAGACAACACCAAGACACATAATAAAGATGGCAAAGATCAAAGATAAGGACAGACAATTAAAGGCAGCTAAAAAGAGAAAAAAGATCATGTACAAAGGAAAACCACTCAGACTATCATCAGACTTCTCAACAGAAACCTTACAGACCAGAAAAGAATGGCATCATATATTTAACGTAATTAAACAAAAGGGCCTCAAACCAAGAATATTGTATCCATCACGATTATCATTTAAATTTGAGGGAAGAATTAAACAATTTCCAGACAAGTGAAAGCTGAGAGAGTTTGCCTCACATAAACCACCTCTAAAGGATATCTTAAAGGGACTACTCTAGAGGGAAGCACTCCTAAGGCTAAAAAGATGTCACCAAAGAGAATAAAATGATAGCAAAGAAAGCAGACCATCCAAATACTAAATAAAGGCCAAGAATAAAACACCTAATATAAAAAGAATGGAGGAGGAACAATAAGAAGGGAGAGAAATAAAGAAACATCAGACTGTGTTTACAATAACTTAAGAAGTTAAGTTAGATAGTTACATAGTAAAGAAGCAACTCTTGAACATTTGGTAACCAGGAATCTAAAGCCAGCAATGGCAATAAGTACATATCTATCGATAATCACCCTAAATGTAAACGGACTGAATACACCAATAAAAAGAAACAGAGTAATAGAATGGACAAAAAATCAAAACCCATCTATATGCTGCTTATAAGAGACCACCTCAAACCCAAGGATATACACAGACTAAAGGTGAAGTAATGGAAAAAGATATTTCACGCAAACAACAAGGAGAAAAAAGCATGTTGTTGCAGTACTTGTATCAAACAAAATTGACTTCAAAATGAAGAAAATAGCAAGTGATAAAGAAGGACATTACATAATGATAAAGGGGTCAGTCCAACAAGAGAATATAACCATTTTAAATATATGTGCAAACAAAACAGGAGCGCCAGCATGTGAAACAAATACCAAAAGAATTAAAGGAGGAAATAGAAAGCAATGCAGTCATTTTAGGAGACTTCAACACACCACTCCCTCCAAAGGACAGATCAACCAGGCAGAAAATAAGAAAAGACACAGAGGCACTGATCAATACACTAGAACAGATGGACGTAACAGACATATACAGAACTGTATACCCAAAAGTAACAGAATACACATTTTTCTCAAGTGCACATGGAAAATTTTCCAGAAAAGACCACATACAAGGACACAAAAAGAACCTCAGCACACTCAAAAATGTTGAAATTCTACCAAGCAACTTCTCAGATCACAAAGGCATAAAACTAGAAATAAATCGTAGAAAGAAAACAAAAAGTCTCACAAATACATGGAGACATAACAACATTGTCCTAAATAATCAATGAGTCAATGATCAAGTTAAAACAGATCAAAGAATATATGGAGACTAATGACAACAATAACACAAAGCCCCAATGTCTTAGGGATACAGCAAAGTCAGTTCAATCAGGAAAGTATATTGCAATCCAGGCTTATTTAAAGAAGGAAGAGCAATCCCAAATGATTAGTCTAATGACACAATGACTGAAATTCAAAATAGAAGAACAAATGAGACTGAATGTCCGCATAAGGAGGGCCATAATAAAGATCATAGAAGAAATAAACAAAATTGGGAAGCACAAAACAATAGAGAAAATAAATGAAACCAAGAGTTGTTTCTTTGAAAAAATAAACAAAATAGATAAATACCTAGCCAGACTTATTAAGAGAAAGAGAGAATCTACACACATAAACAGAATCAGAAATGAGAAAGGAAAACTCACGACACACCTCACAGAAATGCAAAGAATTATAAGAGAATATTATGAGAATCTATGTGCTAACAAGCTGGAAAACCTAGAAGAAATGGACAATTTCTTAGAAAAATACAACATGCCAAGACTGACCAAGCAAGAAACAGAAAAACTAAACAGACCAATCACCAGCAACTAAATTGAATCAGTAATCTAAAACTTCCCAAGAACAAAACCCCCGGCCAGATGGGTTCACCTCTGAATTCTACCAGACACATAGAGAAGAAATAACACCCATTCTCCTTAAATTTTCCAAAAAACAAAACAGGAGGGAATACTTCCAAACTCATACTATGAAGCCAGCATCACTCTAATGCCAAAACGAGGCAAAGTCCTCCCCGAAAAAGAAAATTACAGAACAATATCTCTGATGAATGTAGATGCAAAAATACTCAACAAAATATTAGCAAACCCAGTTTAAAAATACATCAAGAGGATCATACACCATGATCAAGTGGGATTCATCTCAGGGATGCAAGGATGGTTCAACATTTGAAAATCCATCAACATCATCCACCACATCAACAAAAAGAACAAAGACCACACGATCATCTCCATAGATGCTGAAAAACCTTTTGACAAAATTCAAAAAACATTCATGATAAAAACTCTCAACAAAATGGTTATAAAGGGCAAGTACCTCAACAGAATACAGGCCATATATGACAAACCAACAGCCAACGTCAAACTTAACAGTGAGAAGCTGAAAGCTTTTCATCTAAGATGGGGAACAAGACAGGGATGCCCACTCTCTCCACTGTTATTCAACATAGTCCTGGAGGTCCTAGCCATGGCAATCAGACAAAACAAAGACATACAAGACATCAAAACTGGTAAAGAAGAAGTCAAATTGTCACTATTTGCAAATGACATGATATTGTACATAAAAAACCCTGAAGTCTCCACTCCAAAACTACTAGAACTCATATCTGAATTCAGCAAAGTTGCAGGATACAAAATTAACACACATAAATCTGTTGCTTTCCTATACACTAGCGATGAGCTAACAGAAAGAGAAATCAGGGGAACAATTCCGTTCAAAGTGCACCAAATAGAATAAAATATCTAGGAATAAACAAAACGAAGGAAGTGAAAGACCTATACCCTAAAAACTACAAGACACTCCTCAGAGAAATTAAAGAGGACACTAACAAATGGAAATTCATCCCATACTCTTGGCTAGGAAGAATAAATATTCTCAAAATGGCTATACTACCTAATGGAATCTACAGATTCAACATAATCCATATAAAAATACCAACAGCATTCTTCAATGAACTGGAACAAATAATTCTAAACTTCTTATCGAAAAACAAAAGACCCTGAATAGCCAAAGCAATCCTAAGAAGGAGGAATAAAACAGGGGGGATTACGCTCAATGACTTCAAGTTCTACTACAAAGCCACAGTAATCAAGACAATTTGGTATCAGCTCAGAAACAGACTCACAGACCAGTGGAACAGAATAGAAAATCCAAATATTAACCCAAACATATACAGTCAATTAATACATGATAAAGGAGCCTTGGATATACAATGGGGAGATGACAGCCTCTTCAGCAGCTGGTTTTGGCAAAACTGGACAGCTACATGTAAGAGAATGAAACTGGACTACTGTCTAACCCCATACACAAAAGTAAACTCAAAATGGATCAAAGACGTGAATGTAAGTCATGAAACCATAAAACTCTTAGAAAAAAACATAGGAAAAAATCTCTTGGACAGAAACATGAGTGACTTCTTCATGAGAATATCTCCCTGGGCAAGGGAATCAAAAGCAAAAATGAACAAGAGGGACTATATCAAGCTGAAAAGCTTCTGTACAGTAAAGGGCGCAATCAGTAGAACAAAAAGACATCCTATAGTATGGGAGAATGTATTCATAAATGACATATCGGATAAGGGGTTGACATCCAAAATACATAAAGAACTCAGGCACCTCAACAAACAAAAAGCAAATAATCCAATTAAGAAATGGGCAGAGGACACGAATAGACACTTCTCCAAAAAGAAATTCAGATGGAAAACAGGCACATGAAAAGATGCTCCACATCGCTAATCATCAGAGAAATGCGAATGAAAACCACAATGAGATATCACCTCACACAAGTAAGGATGGCCAACATCATAAACACAAACAAGAACAAATGCTGGTGAGGATATGGAGAAAAGGGAACCCTCCTACACTGCTGGTGGGAATGCAAATTAGTTCAACCATTGTGGAAAGCAGTATGGAGGTTCCTCAAAAAAATCAAAATGGATATACCATTTGACCCAGGAATTCCACTCATAGGAAGTTACCCTAAGAATGCAGCAGCTCAGTTTCCAAAAGTATTATTCACCCCCATGTTTATCACAGCACTATTTACAATAGCCAAGAAATGGAAGCAACCTAAGTGTCCATCAGTAGATGAATGGAGAAAGAATATGTGGTACATATACACAATGGAATATTATTCAGCCATAAGAAGAAAACAAATCCTACCATTTGTAACAACATGGATGGAGCTACAGGGTATTATCCTAAGTGAAAAAAGCCAGTGGAGAAACACAAGTATCAGATAATTTCACTCATTTGTGGAGCATAAGAACAAAGACAAAAACTGTAAGAAAAAACAGTATCAGACTCACAGAACCCAAGAATGGACTAATAGTTCCCTAAGGGAAAGGGACTGGGGAGGATGGGCGGGAAAAGAGGGACAAGGGGCAAAATGAGTGGCACATGCAATGTTGTGGGGGCGCAGGGAGGGCTGTACAACTCAGAGAAGAGAATAGTGATTCTACAGCATCTTACTACGCTAATGGAAAGTGACTCTAATAGGGTTGTTGGAGGGACCTGATGTAGTGCATAGTTTAATAACCACAATATTGCACATGTAATTGTAGATAAATGATACCAAAATAAATTTAGAAAAGAAAAAACAAGACCTATCTATATGCTGCTTACAAGAGACTCACCTCAAACCCAACGATATATACACACTAAAAGTGAAGGGATGGAAAAAATATTTTATGCAAACAAGGAGAAAAAAGAAGGTGTTGCAGTACTTGTATCAAACAAAATAGCCTTCAAAACGAAGAAAGTAGCAAGAGATAAAGAAGAACATTACACAGTGATAAATGGCTCAGTCTAACAAGAGAATATAACCATTTTAAATATATATTCATCCAACACAGGAGCGCCAACATATGTGAAACAAATGCTAACAGAATTAAAGGAGGAAATAGACAGCAATACATTCATTTTAGGAGACTTCAACACACCACTCCCTCCAAAGGACAGGTCAACCAGACAGAAAATAAGTAAAGACATAGAGGCACTGAACAACACACTAGAACAGATGGACCTAACAGACATCTACAGAACTCTACACCCAAAAGCAACAGGATACACATTCTTCTCAAGTTCACATGGAACATTTTCCAGAATAGACCACATACTAGGCCACAAAAAGAACGTCAGGAAATGTAAAAATATTGAAATTCTACCAACCAAATTCTCAGATCACAAAGGTATAAAGCTAGAAATAACCTGTTGAAATAAAACAAAAAGGCTCCAAATACATGCAGACTTAACAACATTCTCCTAAATAATCAATGGGTCAACGATCAGTTAAAACATAGATCAAAGAATATTTGGACACTAATGACAACAATGACACAAAGCCACAACTTCTGTGGGACGCAGCATAGTCACTTCAAACAGGAAACTATATTGCAATCCAGGCCTATTTAAAGAAGGGAGAGCAATCCCAAATGAATAGTCTAAAGACACAGTTACTGAAATTGGAAAAAGAAGAACAAATGAGGCCGAATGTCCACAGAAGGATGTACATAACAAACATCAGAGAAGAAATAAATAACATTGAGAAACACAAAACCACAGAGAAAATTAATGAAACCAAGAGTTGTTTCTTTGAAAAAATAAACAAAATAGATGAACGCCTAGCCAGACTTATTAAGAGAAAAAGAGAATCTATGCACAAAAACAGAATTGGAAATGAGAAATGAAAAATCACGACACACCCCACAGAAATGCAAAGAATTACAAGAGAATATTATGAGAATCTATGCGCTAACAAGCTGGAAAACCTAGAAGAAATGGACAATTTCTTAGAAAAATACAACATGCCAAGATTGACCAAGCAAGAAACAGAAAAACTAAACAGACAAATCACCAGCAACTAAATTGAATCGGTAATCTTAAACTTCCCAAGAAAAAAACCCCCAGCCAGATGGATTCACCTCTGAATTCTACCAGACATATAAAGAAGAAATAATACTCATTCTCCTTAAATTTTCCAAAAAACAAAAGAGGAGGGAATACTTCCAAACTCATGCTATGAAGCCAGCATCACTCTAATGCCAAAACGTGGCAAAGACCTCCCCGAAAAATAAAATTACAGAACAATATCTCTGATGAATGTAGATGCAAAAATACTCAACAAAATATTACCAAACCGAGTTCAAAAATACGTCAAGAGGATCATACACCATGATCAAGTGGGGTTCATCTCAGGGATGCAAGGATGGTTCAACATTCGAAAATCCATCAACATCATCCACCCCATCAACAAAAAGAACAAAAACCACATGATCATCTCCATAGATGTTGAAAAAGCATTTGACAAAATTCAACATCCATTCATGATAAAAACTCTCAACAAAATGGTAATAGAGGGCAAGTACCTCAACATAATAAAGGCCATATATGACAAACCCACAGCCAACATCATACTTAACAGTGAGAAGCTGAAAGCTTTTCATCTAAGATGGGGAACAAGACAGGGATGCCCACTCTCTGCACTGTTATTCAACATAGTCTTGGAGGCCCTATCCATGGCAATCAGACAAAACAAAGACATACAAGGCATCAAGACTGGTAAAGAAGGAGTCAAATTGTCACTATTTGCAGATGACATGATATTGTACATAAAAAACCCTGAAGTTTCCACTCCAAAACTACTAGAACTCATATCTGAATTCAGCAAAGTTGCAGGATACAAAATTAATACACAGAAATCTGTTGCTTTCCTATACACTAACTATGAGCTAACAGAAAAAGAAATCAGGAAAACAATTCCATTCAAATTGCATCAAAATGAATAAAATACCTAGGAATAAACCTAACGAAGGAAGTGAAAGACCTACACAGTGAAAACTACAAGGCACTCCTTAGAGAAATTAAAGAGGACCCTAACAAATGGAAATTCATCCCATGCTCTTGGCTAGGAAGAATAAATATTCTCAAAATGGCTATACTACCTAAAGGAATCTACAGATTCAACGCAATACCTTTCAAAATACCAACAGCTATCTTTAATGAAATGGAACACATACTTCTAAAATTCATATCAAACCACAAAAGACCCTGAATAGCCAAAGCAATCCTGAGAAGGAAGAATAAACCAGGGTGAATTATGCTCCCTAACTTTAAGTTATACTACAAAGCCACTCTAATGAAGACAATTTGGTATGGGCTCAGAAACAGACCCACAGACCAGTGGAACAGAATAGAAAATCCAAACATTAACCCAAACATATACAGTCAATTAATATATGATAAAGGAGCCTTGGATATACAATGGGGAGATGACAGCCTCTTCAGCAGCTGGTGTTGGAAAAACTGGACAGCTACATGTAAGAATGAAACTGGACTACTGTCTAACCCCATACACAAAAGTAAACTCAAAATGGATCAAAGACCTGTATGTAAGTCATGAAACCATAAAACTCTTAGAAAAAACCTAGGAAAAATCCTTGGACATAAACATGAGTGACTTCTTCATGAATATATCTCCTCGGGCAAGGGAAACAAAAGCAAAGATCGACAAGTGGGACTATATCAAGCTGAAAATCTTCTGTACAGCAAAGGACACCATCAGTATAACAAAAACACATACTATATTATGGGAGAATATATTCATAAATGACATATCTGATAAGGGTTTGACATCCAAAATATATAAAGAACTCACACACTTCAACAAATGAAAAGTAAATAATCCAATTAAGAAATGTGCAGAGGACACAAATAGACACTTCTCCAAAGCAGAACTCAGATGGCCTACAGGCACATGAAAAGATGCTCCACATCATTAATCATCAGAGTAATGCAAATGAAAGCCACAATGAGATATCACCTGAGAGCAGTAAGGATGGTCAACATCTAAACACAAACAACAACAAATGTTGGCGAGGATATGGAGAAAAGGGACCCCTCCTAAACTGCTTGTGGGAATGCAAATTAGTTAAACCATTGTAGAAAGCAGTATAGAGGTTCCTCAAAAACCTCAAAATAGAAACATAATTTGACCCAGGAATCCCACTCCTGGGAATTTACACTAAGAATCCAGCATCCCAGTTTGAAAAAGACAGAGGCACCCATGTTTATTGCAGCACGATTTACAATAGCCAAGAAATGGAAGCAACCTAAGTGTCCATCAGTAGATGAGTGGATAAAGAAGATGTGGTACATATACACAATGGAATATTATTCAGCCATAAGAAGAAAACAACCCTCCTATTTATAACAACATTGATGGAGCTAGAGGGTATTATGCTTAGTGAAATAAGCCAAGCTGAAAAAGACAAGTATCAAATGATTTCTCTCATATGTGGAGCATAAGAACAAAGAAAAAAACTAAAAGAAAAAAATAGCAGCTGACTCACAGAACCCAAGAATGGACTAAAAGTTACCAAACTTAAATTGACAGGGAAGGATGGGCAGGAAGGGAGGGACAAGGGGGAAAAGGGGCATTACGAGTAGCAGACGGAATGTTGGGGGGCACGGGGAGGGCCGTACAACTCAGAGAAGACAATAGTGATTATACAGCATCATAGTATACTTACGAAAGTGATTGTAATGGGGTTGTTCTGGGGTCCTGATGTAGTGGGTAGTTTAATAAGCACAATATTGCACATGTAATTGCAGATTAATGATACCAAAATAAATTAAAAAAACAAAAACAAGACTCATCTATATGCTACTTATAAGAGTCTCACCTCAAAACCAAAGATATTCACATATGAAAGGTGAAGGGCTGGAAAAAGATATTTCATTCAAACAACAAGGAGTAAAAAGCAGGTGTTGCAGTACTTGTATCAAACAAAATAGACTTCAAAACGAAGAAAGTAGCACGAGATCAAGAAGAACATTAAATAATGATAAAGGGGTCAGTCCAACAAGAGAATATAACCATTTTTAAATACATATGCCCCCGACACAGGAGCACCAACATATGTGAAACAAATACTAACAGAATTAAAGGAGGAAATAGATATCAATGCATTCATTTTAGGAGACGTCTACACACCACTCCCTCCAAAGGACAGGTCAACCAGACAGAAAATAAGTAAAGGCACAGAGGCACTGAAAAACACACTAGAACAGATGTACCTGACAGACATCTACAGAACTCTACACCCAAAAGCAACAGGACACCCATTCTTCTCAAGTGCACATGGAACATTTTCCAGAATAGACCACATGCTAGGCCACAAAAAGAACCTCAGTAAATGGAAAAATATTGAAATTCTACAAACCAACTTCTCAGATCACAAAGGTATAAAACTAGAAATAATCTCTGAAAATAAAACAAAAAAGCTCACAAATACATGCAGACTTAACAACATTCTCCTAAATAATCAATGGGTCAACGAGCAAATTAAAACAGAGATCAAAGAATACATGGAGACTAATGACAACAATAACACAAAACAGCAACTTCTGTGGGATGCAGCAAAGGCAGTCCTAACAGGAAAGTATATTGCAATGAGGCCTATTTAAAGAAGGAAGAACAATTCCAAATGAATAGCCTTAGACAGAATTACTGAAATTGGAAAAAGAAGAAAAATGAGGCTAAAAGTCAGCAGAAGGAGGAACATAACGAATATCAGAGAAGAAATAATTACAATTGAGAAGAATAAAACAATAGAAAAAATCAATGAAACCAAGAGTTGGTTCTTTGAAAAAATAAACAAAATAGATAAACCCCTAGCCAGACTTATTAAGAGAAAAAGAGAATCTACACACATAAACAGAATCAGAAATGAGAAAGGAAAAATCATGATGGAACCCACAGAAATACAAACAATTAAAAGAGAATATTATGAGAATCTATTCCCTAATAAGCTGTAAAACCTAGAAGAAATGGGCAACATCTTATAAAAGTACAACATTCCAAGCCTGACCAAGCAAGAAACAGAAAAACTAAAGAGAACAATCACCAGCAATGATATTGAATCGGTCACCGAAAAACTACCCAAGAACAAAACCCCCAGGCCAGATGGATTCAGCTCTGAATTCGAACAGACATATAGAGAAGAAATAATACCCATTCACCTTAAAGATTTCCACAAGACACAAGAGGAGGGATACTTCCAAACTCATACTATGAAGCCAGCATCACTCTAATACCAAAACCTGGCAAACACTTCACCGAAAAAGAAAATTACACACCAATAACCCTGATGAACGTAGATGCAAAAATAGTCAACAAAATACAAGCAAACCGAGTTCAAAAATACATCAAGAGGATCATACACCATTATCAAGTGGGATTTATCCCAGGGATGCAAGGATGGTACAACATTCGAAAATCCATCAACATCATCCACCACATCAACAAAAAGAACGAAAACAGCATGATCACCTCCATAGATGCTGGAAAAGCATTTGACAAAATTCAACATCCATTCATGATAAAAACTCTCAAAAAAATGTGTATAGAGGGCAAGTAACTCAACATAATAAAGGCCATATATGACAAACCCACAGCCAACATCATACTTAACAGAGAGAAGATGAAAGATTTTCATCTAAGATTGGGAACCAGACAGGGATGCCCACACCCCCACTGTTATTCAACATACTCCTGGAGGTCTTAGCCACGGCAATCAGACAGAACAAAGAAAAGCAAGGCATCCAGACTGCAAAAGAAAAGTCAAAGTGTCATTATATGCAGATGACATGATATTGTACATAAAACACACTGAAGTCTCCACTCCAAAACTACTAGAACTCATATCTGCATACAGCAAAGTTGCAGGATACAAAATTAACACACAGTAATCTGTTGCTTTCCTATACACTAGCGATGAGCTAACAGAAAGAGAAATCAGGAAAACAATTCAATTCAAATTGCATGAAAAAGAATAAAATACCTAGGAATAAACCTAACGACGGAAGTGAAAGAACTATACCCTAAAAACTACAAGACACTCCTCAGAGAAATTAAAGAGGACACTAACAAATGGAAATTCATCCCATGCCCTTAGCAAGGAAGAATAAATATTGTCAAAATGGCTGTACTACTTAAAGAAATCTACAGATTTAACGTGATCACTATCATAATACCAACAACTTTCTTCAAGGAACTGGAACAAATAATTCTAAAACTCATATCAAACCACAAAAGACCCTGAATAGACAAAGCAATCCAGAGAAGGAAGAATAAAACAGGGGGAGTTACGGTCCCTGACTTCAAGTTCTACTACAAAGCCACAGTAATCAAGACAATTTGGTATCGGCTCAGAAACAGGCCCACAGACCAGTGGAACAGAATAGAAAATCCAAACATTAAACCAAACATGTACAGTCAATTAATATATGATAAAGGAGCCTTGGATATACAATGGGGAGATGACAGCCTCTTCAGCAGCTGGTGTTGGAAAAACTGGACAGCTACATGTAAGAGAATGAAACTGGACTACTGTCTAACCACATACACAAAAGTAAACTCAAAATGGATCAAAGACCTGAATGTAAGTCATGAAACCATAAAACTCTTAGAAAAAAAACATAGGCAAAAATCTCTTGGACATAAACATGAGCGACTTCTTCATGAACATATCTCCCTGGGCAAGGGAAACAAGAGCAAAAATGAACAAGTGGGACTATATCAAGCTGAAAAGCTTCTGGACAGCAAAGGGCGCGATCAGTAGAAAAAAAACCACATCCTACATTATGGGAGAATATATTCATAAATGACATATCTGATAAGGGGTTGACA
>JAQQAC010016209.1:49397280-49441602 GCA_029783875.1 Phataginus tricuspis | reverse complement strand
AAAGTCAAGACACACCCCACAGAAATGCAAAGAATTAGAAGAGAATATTATGAGAATCTATAAGCTAACATGCTGGACAACCTAGAAGAAATGGACAGTTTCTTAGAAAATACAAAATTCCAAGACTGACCAAGCATGAAACAGAAAAACTAAACAGACCAATCACCAGCAACAAAATTGAATCGGTAATCAGTAAGCTTCCCAATAACAAAACCCCCGGCCAGATGGATTCACCTCTGAATTCTACCAGACATATAGAGAAAAAATAATACCCATTCTCCTTAAATTTTCCACAAAACAGAAGAGGAGGGAATACTTCCAAACTCTTTCTATGAAGCCAGCATCACTCTAATGCCAAAAGCTGGCAAAGACATCCCCAAAAAAGAAAATTACAGACCAATATCTCTGATGTATGTAGATGCAAAAATACTCAACAAAATATTACCAAACCGAGTTCAAAAATACATCAAGAGGATCATACACCATGATCAAGTGGAATTCATCTCAGCGATGCAAGGATGGTACAACATTCGAAAATCCATCAACATCATCCACCACATCAACAAAAAGAACAATAACCACATGATTATCTCCATAGATGCTGAAAAATTTTTGACAAAATTCAACATTCATTCATGATAAAAACTCTCAACAAAATGGGTATACAGGACAACTACCTCAACATAATATAGGCCATTTTTGACAAACCCACAGCCAACATCATACTTAACAGCGAGAAGCTGAAAACTTTTCATCTAAGATCGGGAACAAGTCAGGGATGCCCACTCTCTCCACTGTTATTAAAAATAGTCCTGGATGTCCTAGCCACGGCAATCATACAAAACAAAGAAATACAAGGCATCCAAACTGGTAAAGAAGATGTCAAATTGTCACTATTTGCAGATGACATGATATTGTACATAAAAAACCCTGAAGTCTCCTCTCCAAAACTACTAGAACTCATATCTGAATTCAGCAAAGTTGCAGGATACAAAATTAACACACAGTAATCTGTTGCTTTCCTATACACTAGCGATGAGCTAACAGAAAGAGAAATCAGGGAAACAATACCATTCAAATTGCATCAAAAAGAATAAAATACCTAGGAATAAAACTAACGAAGGAAGTGAAAGACCTATACCTTAAAAACTACAAGACACTCCTCAGAAAAATTAAAGAGGACACTAACAAATGGAAATTCATCCCATGCTCTTAGCTAGGAAGAATAAAAATTGTCAAAATGGCTATACTACCTAAAGCAATCTACAGATTCAATGCAATCCCTATCAAACTACCAACAGCTTTCTTCAAGGAACTGGAACAAATAATTCTAAAATTCTTATCGAACTACAAAAGACCCTGAATAGCCGAAGCAATCCTGAGAAGGAGGAATAAAACAGGGGGAATTATGCTCCCTAACTTCAAGTTCTACTACAAAGCCACAGTAATCAAGACAATTTGGTATCGGCTCAGAAACAGACCCACAGACCAGTGGAACAGAATAGAAAATCCAAACATTAAACCAAACATATACAGTCAATTAATATATGATAAAGGAGCCTTGGATATACAATGAGGAGATGACAGCCTCTTCAGCAGCTGGTGTTGGAAAAACTGGACAGCTACATGTAAGAGAATGAAACTGGACTACTGTCTAACCCCATACACAAAAGTAAACTCAAAATGGATCAAAGACCTGAATGTAAGTCATGAAACCATAAAACTCTTAGAAAAAAACGTAGACAAAAATCTCTTGAACTTAAACATGAGTGACTTCTTCATGAACATATCTCCCCGGACAAGGGAAACAAAAGCAAATATGAACAAGTTGGACTATATCGAGCTGAAAACCACCTGTACAGGAAAGGACACCATCAGAAGAAGAAAAAGGCATTCTACAGTATGGGAGAATATATTCATAAATGACATATCCGATAAGGCGTTCACATCCAAAATATATAAAGAACTCGTACACCTCAACGAACAAAAAGCAAATAATCCAACTAATAAATGGGCAGAGGACTCGAATAGACACTTCTCCAAAAAGAAATTCTGGTTGCCAACAAGCACATGAAAAGATGCTCCACATCGCTAATCATCAGAGAAATGCAAATGAAATCCACAATGAGATTTCACCTCACAGCTGTAAGGATGGCCAACATCGAAAACTCCAACAAGAACAGATGCTGGCAAGGATGTGGAGAAAAGGGAACCGTCCTACACTGCTGGTGGGAATGCAAATTAGTTCAACCATTGTGGAAAGCAGTATGGAGGTTCCTCAAAAAACTCAAAATAGAAATACCATTTGACCCTGGAATCCCACTCCTAGGAATTTACCCTAAGAATGCAGCAGCCCAGTTTCAAAAAGACATATGCACCCCTGTGTTTATCACATCACTATTTACAATAGCCAAGAAATGGAGGCAACCTAAGTGTCCATCAGTAGATGAATGGATAAAGAAGAGGTGATACATATACACAATGGACTATTATTCAGCCATAAGAAGAAAACAAATCCTACCATTTGTAACAACATGGATGGAGCTGGAGGGTAGTATGCTCAGTGAAATAAGCCAAGCGGAAAAACACAAGTATCAAATGATTTCACTCATATGTGGAGTATAAGAACAAAGAAAAAACTGAGAGAAAAAAACAGTAGCAGACTCACAGAACACAAGAATGGACTAATAGTTACCAAATGGAAAGGGACAGGGGAGGATGGGCGGGAAGGGAGGGCAAGGGGGAAAATGGGGCATTATGAGTAGCCCACGCAATGTTGGGGCATGCAGGGAGGGCTGTACAACTCAGAGAAGACAATAGTGATTCTACACCATCTTACTATGCTTATGGAAAGTGACTGTAATGGGTTTGTTGCAGGGGATCTGATATAGTGGGTAGTTTAATTATCACAATATTGCACATGTAATTGTAGATTAATGATACCAAAATAAATTTTTTAAAAATCTACACATTAAAAAATACACTGATCAATAGTGTTCAACAGGGCAATAGTATAAAAGATCATCACACAAAGTGTGTGACATCACCACAGTCGTGACATAGGTGATTCCTCACTTCTCTCCCTTGCATAAGAGCAGCAAACAATTATTCATGGGCAGTACAGCACTGAGAGAATTCTAGAACATGGGTGTATGGCTGATGCACTCCTGCTACACAGAGACCAAGACAGACCACATTAGAAGGGTAAGAGGAGAAACTATATGCTGACTGCATGCAATCCCTCCATATTTGTGCATGACCACACTGAGAAGTCTCTCCTGAGTCTACAGTTCCTCTAATGGGAAAAGAGTTCCAGGTGGACATACAGATTCCCAGGAACTGTGAGACACGTTTTGGGAGTCCCCACTTTGTCCTTGCCTCATGGGTATTGTGGAGGAATTTTCTGGCCTTAACCACTGGAAGTTTGATTGTGATGAGAAGTGGGGAGAAACTTGCAGCAACCCGTGCATATATCTCAGTTCCTATCTCAAGTTCCTATCTGCAGCATCCAAGTAGCAGTCCCAACCAGTGTCTTTACTCATCTGTAGAACCAAGATGACAGTACAGTCTAGCCAGGGAACTATGAGGTTTCAGGTCTGCCTGATTTGGGTCCTCCAAATGCCTTCCCATCCTAGACCATGGTCCATTCCCCACACCCAGACAGGGTAGGTGAGTCATAGCCCTGTCCTCTGTTGAGTGTAGCTCCTAACCCTATGACAATAGGAAGTCTGGACAGAACACCTGGAAGCTGTATAACCCAGCAATGCTTAAGCAGAGAGTATGACAGGCAGAGCTGGTCATCTCTAGAGCAAAGCCAGTGGGACTGTTTAGCTAGGGAACTTTGGCTGCAGAATGGCTTTAGTAAAGGTTGCAAGTAGTGAGTGATGTCATCAAGATGGCAACATAGTTTATTCCTAACTTTGCTACTCCTTACAAGAACATCTATCAACTATTCAAGAATAAGATGCTAATGAGAGAATTCTAGGATACTGGGGTGAGACTGAAGTAACCACCCCCTGCATCACAGACATTAAGATATACAGCACTAGAAAAGTAAGAGATCAGATACACCTTGACCACATTGCCCCTACCCCAAGCCAGTGTACAACCACACAGAGAGATTCTCCCTGAGCCTTAAGTTTCTCCAGTGATAAAGATCCTAGAGGAGAAAGCCAGCCTACCCAGAATTGTGGGTCACTTCCTGGAACCCCTACTCTGATCTCACACAACAGGGATTGCAGAGGAATACGTAGAGCTAATTCACTGGAAAAATGTCACAGAGAAAGGGAGAGGGGCTTGCAACAACCAGAACACAGACCATGGCAGACCAAATTCATACTTGCTGTGCCTTAATAGTAATCCCAACCAAAGGCTTTGCTCACCTGAAGAACCAAGTTGGGGGCACACTGACCAGGGAACACAGCGGGGTACATATCTGTCTGATTCATATCCTCAAACAAAGAGTTGTGCTGGCCCTAGAGATTGGTTTGCCTGTACCAGGAAAGAAGGTGAATCATAACCCCACCTTCTGTGGAGAGTGTCTCCCAGCCAAATCTGACAAGAGGGACTGATGTGAATAGCTGAAAGTGGTGTATTCTAGCAATGTTAAAGCCAAGAGGTGAGTAGGAAGAGCTTATTGCCACCATAGTAATGGTGTGGAGGGATCCCTTCCTTGGCTTAGGCAGGAGAATTAATTCATAGCCAAGTCCGAGGATATCTCCTGTTCCCTCCAAGATTGAGATCCTATTTGGGAAATTTAGAGTTGCCTGGACTGACTCTACCTCTTCTCATCTGGGCACAGGAGCTGAAACATAGATCCACCAGCTGTGGCTTCCAGTCCCGTATGACCTTAATGGCTGGCTAGCATACCTGGAAACTGTGCAACCCAGCAGCACTTGATCAGAGAGTTGGATGGTAAGAGCTGATTGTCTCCACAGCAAATAAAGTACGAGGCATGGAGTGTTTCTGTGTGGTGCATAGGAGTTTAATTCATATCCAAGGTTTAGAGTAGCTCCTAGCCCATCCTAACTGGATAACTTCTTTGGGAAAGAATTGCCTGGAGCAACCCCTCCCCAACCCAGCCAGGGAAGGAAGTTGACACATAGCCCCACCTGCTGTGGCTCCTGTCCCCATGTGAACAGAAGACCTAGCAAAAACACCCAGAAGCTGTGAAGTCTAGCAGCTCTCAAGCTAAGAGAAGAACAGATAGAGTGGATAATTTGCAAGGTAAAGCCACCAGACCTGTTTGGCCAGGGAACTTGAGGCGTGTATTAGCTTGAATTAAGAAAACAAACAGAGTTTTCGCAACTTTGGAGGTGCTTCTCCCACTGCACTTGGGCAAAAAAACTCCAGACTGCCCAACCATGGAACCTAATCAGATCTCATGGTAAACTATGTAGCCCATCCAACATTCCTGCTTACAATGCTCCTTGAACAGAAAGCACAGCCTGTAGCATTCCCTTTTCACAGAGAAAAACCAGTTGTCTCCTATGAACAGGGAATTCAGTGCACATTCAGGCCTGATTTGGGCACCCAAAGAAGAATTACAGTGCCTGACTCCCACTCTGCTTCCCTGCCAGAGAAGAGAAATTAATTCATAGTATCACTACAGCTGAATACATTACCCACTCCTGATCATCTAGTAAGCCTTACCAGAGAACCCAAGCAACTTCAGGTAACATCCTACAGCCCCATTTGAACAGGGAACCAAGCCAACCATCATATCCAGAAGTTCTCAGCCAGTGGCAAACCTACCCATCCCCAACCCAAGAACTAGAACATCTGCTTTACCCAAAAATAGACTATAATAGCAGGACTCACCTGCACAGGGAATTTATCAGATGATGTGCCCAAAAACCTAAACTTAACTGACCAGTGAAGATCTGACTTCCAAAGCAAATCTGTAAAGCCTGGAAGAGGAACCCACTTACTCAAATGCTCATATACCAACTTAAGGAATCAAGGATCATGAAAAAACAGGTAAGTATGTCACCACCAAAGACAACTAATAAGGCTTTAATAAATAATCTTAAATAAATTGAGATCTATGAACTTCCAAAGAATTCAGAATAATCATCTTAATGTTTAAATTAAGTGAAATACAGACACACAAACAGATAACAGAATTAGGAAAATCCATGAACAAAGTAAGAAGTTTGACAAAACAATGGAAACCACTTTTAAAAACACAGAAATGCTAGAGTTTAAAAACAATTACTGAACTGAGTCAATAGAGAGTTACAAATACAGACTCAACCATGTAGAAGAAAGACTCAATAACCAGGAGGATAGGTGTCTAGAAATTATCCAATCAAGGAGCAAAAAGATAAAAGAATGAAAAACAGTGAGGAAATACTATGAGAGCTATAGGACACAGAATAAAGGAGCAGTATTTGCATTATGGGAATTACAGAAGAAGAGAAATAGAAAGGGATAGAAACTCTATATAAAGCAATAATGGCTGAAAATTCCACAAACCTGGGGAGGAAAATGGACATACAGATCCAGGAGGCTTGAAGAACCTCAGACAGGTTTACCTGAATAAGATTATTCTAAGTCACATTGTAGTTGTCAAAAGCCAGATAAAGAAAGAATTTTAAAAGCACCAAGAGAAAGGAAGAAGTTACATACAAAGTAAACCCAATAAGATTATGGGTGGATTTCTAAACAGAACCATCTCAGGCCAAGAAAGAATGGTATTACATAGTAAAATATTTAAAGAAAACAAACTGTCAACCAAAAACACTATACCCAGTGAAGCTGTCTTTTGGAAATGAAGGAAGGATAAAGACTTTCTTGAACAAACAAAGTTGGTGTAATTTATTGCCAGTATATATTCCTTTCTAGAAGTGCTAAAGAGGATTATTTGATTGGAAGTAAAGGGACATTAATTAACATAACAAAAACATTAAATTTAGCATAAAACATGGGTAATGTTATCTATATAGTCAAATAATAAACTGTAATTTGTTAATGGTGCATAATTCACTTACAAATATATTTTAGAACAATATGAATGTAGTGAAAATAAACATAACTATAATAATCTTATAAATTATACAATATAAAAATACATAAATTGTAACAGCATAAGTGTCAGAGAGAGGAGAAGTAAGAGTGCAGCTTAAGAATTTTATCAAACCTAAGTTGTTATCAGTTTAAAATAGGGTGTTATAATTTTAAGATGTTTTATGTGAGCCTCTTGGTATCTACAAAGGAAAAGCCAATACTTGCAACAAAAAATAACATGATAAAGAATTAAAAGCATATTGATATCAATAGACATCAAATCACAAAAAAAATCATGGTAGGAAACAAGGAACAGGAACTATAAGAAATCATAAGAGAAGAGTTGAAGAAGGTGGATAAGGAAGGCAAAGTGGAGAACTCAAACACACACACCAAAGAAGCAACTACAGCAAATACAACTAACCCTGAAAATGACTTGAAGACTGCAGAACAAACCACATACATCTGGTCAGAGTAGAGTACACAGAGAATTATAAAGTGGCTGAGCCATGATCAGCCAGTCAGGAAACAAGCCCTTCCCCCATCTCATCCCACAAGTGAGAGAGAGAGGAATGGAATAGGGAGGGGATAAGCACTCAGGAACTCTGCACACCTGGCCCTGGAGATCGACTCTGGGAACATGAGTCCATATTGAATTGGGCTTTGGTAATTAAAGAGACTAGATATCAAGGAGAATTGAAGGACTCTGGGAGACTGAGGCTCCTGCTACTTCTGGAGGACAGGCATGCTCTGTTGGTCCCACTGAGACCTAACACAGAGGCAGCAGTTTGAGAGATTTACCAGTAACAGGAAGGGTGCAAGAAGGGTAAGGGTTGGCTGGAGCCCTCTCTGCAGGACAAAGGGCAGGAAGATGATGTTTCCACAAACTTCCTTCATTCCAGCTGATCAGGCAATCATGGGAGCCCCAAATGCTCCAACCCCTCAGTGGTGGCTGAGCCCTGAGGTGCTTCCCTACACAGAGGCTGGCCTGGCCTGCTTAGCCCAGCAGCTTCAGACTTTGCCACCTGGCAGGCAGAGGGAGGCTTTCTCAGGTTTATCAGCACAGCTGGAAAGTCACCTGTAGTATCCAGATCTGAACACTCCTTCACCCTCAATGGCAGCACAAAACAGTGCAGGGCACTTTTACCATCCACCCCTTTAGCCCAACAGCACCACCATCACTGCAGGTCAGGCAGAGGGTGACCCTGCCCAAAACAATCCAAGCACAAGCTCCCCTACCTGGCTCACAAAGGGGTGGCTGAGGCAAGCTGCCACCTCACCTGTGAAGGACTGAGATAAGCCACTGCCAGTAGAGAGACAGAAAGGTGTCCCTGCCCATAGCTCACTAACAACAAATAGGGCAACTCCACAAAGGAGAACTAGGCACTGGTGAGTAAAAAGTGTTAACCTTCTGTGCACCACAAGATGCTATCTTCATAAATTCATTACTTCCTAGGCCAGGAAGCATAGAAGATATATCTAATACAGAAGAAGAAACACAGAAACGCTGACAAAATTAGGAGGCAGAGGAATATGTTCCAAACAAAAGTAAAGGATAAGATACCAGAAAGAGGGCTAAATGAATGGAGATCACCAGTCTTCTTAATAAAGATTTCAAAGTAACAATCATACATATGCTCACTAATCTGCAGGAAAGCATTGATGATCTCAGGGAAGACTTCAACAAACAGAAGAGTTAAAAAAGAGCTTCTCAGAATTGAGGAATACAGTAACTGAAATGAAAAATACATGGAAGGAAGGAATAATAGATTTTTGTAAATAGAAGAGACAACCAATGAGATAAAAATTAGAGAACAGGAAAACAAAAAAGCTGAGGAACAGAGAAAAAAGTATCTCTAGAAATGAGAGGATGCTAGGAGACCTGTGTGATGACTCCACAAAAAAACGCTATTTGTATAATAGGGGTATCAAGTGGAGAAGAGAGATATAAAGTAGTAGAAAGTCTCCTAGAAGAAATAGTAGCTGAAAACTTCCCCAGTCTGGGGTAGGAAATAGACATCCAAGTCCTAGAACTGCAGAGAGCCCCTAACAAAAGGAACCCCAGGAAGACAACACAAAGATATATAATAATTAAAATGACAAAGATTAAGGATAAATAGGATACTTAAAGCAACCAGAGACATAAAAATTACTTATAAGGGAAACTCAATAAGAATATCAGCAGTTTGCTCAGCAGAAACTTTACAGGCCAGAGGGAGAGGCATGAAATATTTAAAGTATTAAATTCTTTTACCAAGAAAGATTATCATTCAGAATTTAAGAACACATCAAATGTTTCCCAGATAAATGAAAGTTAAAATGATTTATCACCACTAAACCAGCCTTATAGGAAATGTTAAAATGTAGATGTTAATGTTCTTTAGCCTAAATATTTTTCATCAGTGAAAATAAACCCACAGTACAGGTACCAGACCAATTACTTACTAAGCAGGTATGAAGTTAAAAAAAAATACTAAAATGAACTATACACAAAATCAGTCACGAGATACACAGAAAATATAGATTATGACATCATATATATATAAAGCATGGTTGAGTAAGAAAAATAAAAAAGCAGTACTTTGAGACTCTGTTCAAAATAGAGTGAACATCAACATAATATAGACTGTTATATATTGAGAAAACCATCTATAAACATTATGGTAACCACAAACCTATCACCTAAAATGGATACAGAAAATAAATTAACAAAGAAATCCAAGTATAACACTAAGGAGAACCACCAAATCACAATAGAAGAGTGTACAACAGAAAAGCAACAGAGAGGAACTACAAGAACAACCAGAAAGCAGTGAATAAAACAGCAATAAGTACGTACCTATCAATAATTACTTTAGATATACCCAGCCTAAATTCACCAATAAAAGACAGAGAGTGGCAGAATGGGTAAAGAAACTATACCTATCTATATGCTGCCTACAAGAGATTCATTTCAGACATAAAGGAACACATAGACTAAAGTTAAGGGATGGAAAAAGATAGTTCATGCAAATAACAGGGAGAAAATAACAGGAGTAGCTGTACATATATCAGACAAAACAGACTTCAAAAAAAGAAAGTAACAAGAGACAAAGAAGGACATTCCATAATGATAAAGAGATCAGTCCAACAAGAGGACATAACTATTTTAAATATAAATGCACCCAATATAGGAACATCTAAACATGCAAAACAAATAGTAACAGAACTAAAGGGAGAAATACACTGAAACTCAATCGTATTAGGAGACATAAACAGAAGATTTACATCAATGGATAGATAAACCAGACAGAAATAAATAAGGAAATAGAGGTATTGAATGACACACTAGACCAGATGAACTTAATAGATCTATACAGAACATTCCACCTAAAAGCAGCAGGGCACACATTTTTTCTCACATGCGCATGGAACATTCTCTGAAATAGATCACATACTAGGTCACAAAAAAGCTTCAATAAATTCAAAAAGAGTGAAATTGTATCCAGCATCATTCAAATCACAGTGATATGAAACTAGAAGTCAGTTATGTCAAGAAAGCAAACAAAAAGCACAAACACATGGAGGCCAAACATGCTTCTAAATGATCAATTGATCAATGAACAAGTAAGTGAGGAAATCAATCAATACATAAAGACAAATGACAACAAAAATGCAGTTCAAAATATGTGGGATACCACAAAAGTGGTTCTACGAAGGAAGTACATAGCAATGCAGGCCTACCTCAAGAAACAAGAAAAAAAAACAATAAACAGTCTAAACTCACAACTAAAGAAACTAGAGAAAAAACAACAAATGAAACCCAAAGTTAGTAGAAGGAGGTACAGAAAAAAGATCAGAGCAGAAATGAACAAAAGAGAGAAGAATAAACAATAGAAAGAAAACAATGAAACTAAGAGGGTGTTCTTTGAGAAGATAAACAAAAGAGACAAACCCTTAGCCAGACATATCAGGAAACAAAGACAGATGACATAAACAAAATCAGAACTGGAAAAGGAGAAGATACACCTGAAAACACAGAAATACAAAGAATTATTAGAGAAGTCTATGAAAAGTTATATGACAGTAAATTGGACACCTTAAAAGAAATGAAAAAATTCTTAGAAAAGTACAACCTTCCAAGACTAACCCAGGAAGAAACAGAAAATCTGAACCAACCAATAACCAGCAATGAAACTGAACTGGCAATCAAAAAACTCCCAACAAACAAAAGTTCAGGACCAAATGTCCTCACTGCTTGATTCTATGAAACATTTAAAGAAGAGATAATACCCATCCTTCTTAAAGTAATCCAAAAACTAGAAGAAGAGGGAGTATTTCCAAACTTATTCTATGAGTACAGCATCACTGTAACACTGAAACCAGGCAAGGACATTACAAAAAAATTAAATTACAGAGCATTGTCACTGATGAACATTGATGCAAAAATCCTCAACAAAATATTATCAAAGTGAATTTAAAAATACATCAGAAGAACCATTTTTCAAAACCAAGAGGGATTTATTCCAGGGATGCAAGGACAGTACAATATTCATAAATAAATTAATGTGATACACCACATTAACAAAAGGAACAATAAAAACCACATGATCATATCAATAGATGCTGAAAAGCATTTGACAAAATTCAACATACATTCATGATAAAACTTAACAAAATAGGTATATAACATACCTCAACATAATAAAGTCCACATATGACAAACACACAGCTAATGTCATACTCAGTGGTGCAAAGCTGAAAGCTTTTCCTCCAAGATCAGGAATAAGGCAAAGATGTCCACTCTCACCACTTTTATTCAACATAGCACTGGAAGTCCTAGCCATGGCAATCAGACAAGGTAAAGAGGTAAATGCTATCCAAATTGGTAAGGAAGAAATAACACTGTGAGTATTTGCAGATAACATCACACTCTATATAGAAAACTTCACCAAAAAAATATAAACTCTTGGAACTAATAACTGGATTCAGCAAAGTTGCAGGATACAAAATTAATACACAGAAATCTGTTGCATTCTTATCTACTAACAATGAACTAGCAGAAAGAGAAATCAGGAAAACAATTCCCTTTACAACTGCATCAAAAAGAATAAAATACCTAGGAGTAAAAGTTAACAAGGAGGTAAAAGATTTGTATTCTCAAAACTATAAAACACTGATAAGAGAAATTAAAGATACAAATAAATGGAAATGTATCCCATGCTCATATATGGGAAGAATTAATATCATCAAAATGGCCATCCTGTCCAAAGCAATTTACTGTTTCTATGCAATCTCTATCAAAATACCAATGATATTTTTCAGTGAAATAGAGCAAAAATCTTAAAATTCATATGGAACCACAAAAGACCCCAAGTAGCCAAAGTGATCTTGAGAAAGAAGAACAAAGCTTGGAGTGTTATACTCCTTGACTTCAAGCTATACTTCCAAGCTACAGTAATCAAAACAGTATGGTACTGGCACAAGAACAGACCCATAGATCAATGGACTAGAATAGAGAGCCCAGATACAAACCCATGTATATATGGTCAATTAATACATGATAAAGGAGCCATGAACATACAATGGGGAAAAGATAGTCTCTTCAATAAATGCTGTTGTGAAAACTGGACAGCTACATGCAGATAATGAAACTGGATTGTTGTCTAACTCCATATACAAAAGTAAACATAATGGATCAAAGACCTGAATGTAAGTCATGAAACCATAAAACTCTCAGAAGAAAACATATAAGCAAAAATCTCTTGAACATAACCATGAACAATTTTTTCCTGAATACATCTCCCTGGGCAAGGGAAACAAAATAAAGAATGAGCAAGTGGGACCACTGAACTAAAAAGTTTCTGTATAGAAAAGGACACCATCAGCAGAGCAAATAGGCAACCTATAGTATGGGAGAATATATTTATAAATTATTTATCCAATAAGGGGTTAACATCCAAAATATATAAAGAACTCATATGACTCAATACCAAAAAATAATAATAAAATGATTAAAAATGGGTAGAAAAACTGAACAGACATTTTTCCAAAGCAGATATAGAGATGGTCAGCAGGAATATGAAGATTCTCTAACAATCAGGGGAATTTAAATCAAAACCAAAATGAAATTCCACCTCACATCTGTTAAAATGGTTATTATCAAAAAGACAAGAAAAAACAAGTGCTGGAGAAGATGTGGAGAAAAGGAAACTCTCGTGCAGTCATCATGGAAATGTGAATTGGTTCAGCCACTGTGGAAAACAATGTGGACATTCCTCAAAAAAATTAAGACTTAAGCTACCATATGATCTGGATATTCCACCTCTGGGTATTTATGTGTAAATAAAAACACTAAGTTGAAAAGATATATGCCCCCCTATGTTTATTGCAGCATTATTTACAATAGCCAAGATATGGAAGCAGCCTATATATCCATCAATGGATGAATGGATAAAGAGGATGTGGTATGTATGTATGGGGTGTGTGTGTATCTGTTTGTGTAATGGAATACTATTAAGGCATAAGGAAGAATGAAATCTGGCCATTTGTGACAACATGGATGGATCCATGGGTATTATGCTAAGTGAGATAAGTCAGATGGATAAGGAAAAATACCATATGCTTTCTTTCATATATGTAATCAAAAAAAACAAACTCAAAGATGCATAAAATAGATATGATGGTTACCAGAGGGGAAAATTGTTGGAGAATGTGCAAGAATGAAGGTGGTGAGTTTTATGGTGATGGTTTGTAACTAGACTTTTAATGGTTACCACTTTGCAGTATATAAGATGTCAAATTGCAGTGTTGTTCACCTGAAACTTATATAATGTTATATACCAATTTTACCACAATAAAAATAAAATAAAATAAGGCAATAGAATTCTGATTCATCAAATGTCCTGTGTAGATTTTCTTCCTCCAGACTTCTGTGGGAGTATTTATGTTCCCATTGCAATATAGTTTTCTAGAAAGATATAAATGTGAGTTTTCTTTTTTCATGGGTTTTAATCTAAATATATCTGATATATTCCCATTCACCCAAAAAAACAAATAATTGTTCCCTTCTACATGCTCTCAAGCACTTGTCAATGCCACTATTCCAGTATTTAGCTTTGTTGTGTTACAGCAGTTGTGAAAGTGTTGTCTTCCATACTAAACTGTTAGTTTCCTGCAGAGAGGAATTTCATCTTACTGGCTTGTATATCCTTCATAGAGCCTAACCAACTATTTGAGATCTAGTAAATGTTCAGTAAGTGTTTATTGAATGGATTAATGTTAGGAAAATTTAAATTTTAGAGTGAAGAGGCCTTTGGGATAAGTGAACTAGTTTGCTTGTGAATATATTCTATGTGGAAATGAGCTGTATCTTTGTTCTGAAAATATGGGCTTGCAGTTAGAAAAACAAAAACACCAAGTGATTAACTTTTATGCTATCCTCTCTACTACAGGATGCAGAAATTAGAAATTTAAAGTTGAACCTCTCACCACATGAGGAAGAAATTACTTCAGAAAGTAATTCCTGAAAGAAATGTGTTCCTTTTTAAGACACATTCTGACAATCTTCCTCTATTAATTGGATATAGACTTGCAGCTCTCCTTGTGTAACTTCTGTCCCCTCCAAAAAGGGGGGTCAGGTTCAGTTTACCTAAATTTTCATTTTTGACTTTGATATATATGCCATGAAAACATAAGGAATAGTTTTCATTTCAAACCTAATGATTATTTTCCTATACTAGAAAATTTTCATGAAATTTCATATTAGTCTTAGTAAATACCAGTAGGGTCCCTAGACTATGTATGCATATCATGCCTTATATAAAGAACAGATCCCATCTAGAAAATTCCCCTTGGTTTATTTGTCTGGGAAAAATACTTAGGCTATGCATACAAGCATAAAAGGAAAAAGTATAAGATCTACTCAAAAGGGTCCTGACTACCCTTTGGAAGGGTAGGATCCAAAATAGGTGAGACTGTAATATCTACTTTTCATGGCAAATATAAGGGTTTCTTTTGCTGGGGGGATTAGAATTTAAGAATTCAAAACCTGTCATGGATACACAGAAGATGTTAGTGTTCATGGTTAAGGGTAAAAAAAAGAAAACTTCAAAAAAAGGGGGGAAATAGTGATACAACATCTAAAAGAATAATAAGGGAAAAAATTCTGTTTTCTCCCTATATACAGTTTAAGTAAGTGGAAGGATCTGAAGTTGGGATAATGTGATCTAATTTATAGCTTTTCTCATAGAAGAACATTTTATTTATTGCCCCTAAATTAACCAGGATTGGAAGCTGATTAGGCGTCAGAAAGAGAGTAGTCATTACTTAGATGAATTGATATATAAATTATGTGTCTAATTTGCGGGAAGATGGCGGCGTGAATGGAACGACAGAATTTTCCTCCCAACATTATATTTACCCACGAAAACACAGCAAATGCAACTGTTCCTAAAAGAGAGACCAGAACACACAGGAAAGCACACACAGTACAGACACACCTGAGAGGACTCGGCAGTGGGCGAGGTGAGTAAGAAACGGAACCGCGAACCACGACCCCGCAAAACCCGGGTACTCCCCCACCCCAGCACACTGGCGGGAGGAGAGGATTCAGAGCCGGAAGTGAGTGGAAGTGCAGGCCCAGGAGATAACCAGCCCAAGACCAGCCCCGGGAACACGGGCGCACAAAGCGCAGAGTGGCGGAGATTGGAGAGACGGAGAACGCACGGACTCAGCAGGAATACCCCTGCTTGCTCACGGCTAGCTCAGGGAAGGAGAAGAGAGAAGCGTGTGCTTTGTTTCTCAGCAGTCTTAAACGCCTGTTTCCTCGCGGCTGGCTCAGGGAAGGAGAAGAGAGAAGAAAAAAAAAAGGAGAAAAGTGCACGCTTTGTTTTTCAGCGGTCTTAAAGAGACAGGAGTGCAGCAGAGAACCTCCATTCATTCTTCCCCCGGCCACAGCTTTAAAGGACCGTGCGGAGTGACGCGACCACGGCTCTGGAAAAGTGGAGCAACAGCGCCACCTACAGTATTCACACAGAAACCACACCCGGTGGGCTTTTCTTTTTTCTTTATTTTCTTTTTTTTTCTTTTAGGTGTTGTTGCTTTTTCTTTTTCTCTCCTTTCTTTTCCTTTTTCTCTCTATCTCTTTACTTTTTTATTATTAGCAGAATTTTTTTTCTTTTCTTTTCTCTCCTTTCTTCTCTTTCCTTTTTAAAGTCATAAAGAGCCCAGCTGACATACGTGACAACTACCAACAACCAATTCTATAGCCATGAGAAGACAGAAGAATATGATACAGACAAAGCTTCAGACAAACACCAACACAGAGAGAGAAACTTAAGGAATGGATATGCACAGTCTTCCTGAAAAAGAATTCAGAATAAAAGTCATAGCCATGCTGATGGATCTACAGGAAAATGTGCAAAAGCTGAGAGAGGAAGTGAGGGAAGTGAGGAAAGACAATGCAGAAATGAGACAAGCCATCGACAGGCTCAACAGCAGATTGAATCAGGTTCAAGACACGATCAAGGAATTGCAAGACAGGGACCAGGAATACTAATAAGCTGAGGCAGAGAGAGGTAAAAGGATCTTTAAGAATAAAAGAATATTAAGAGAACAGTGTGACCAATACAAATGGAGCAATATTCGCATTATAGGAGTACCAGAGGAAGAAGAGAGAGAAAAAGGGATAGAAAGTGTCTTTGAAGAAATAATTGCGGAAAACTTTCCCACGCTGGGGAAGGAAATAGTCTCAGAGTCCACAGAAGTTCACAGATCTCCCAACACAAGGGACCCAAGGAAGAAAACACCAAGACACATAATAATTAAGATGGCAAAGATCAAAGATAAAGACAGAGTATTAAAGGCAGCTAGAGAGAGAAAAAAGATCACCTACAAAGGAAAACCCATCAGACTGTAATCAGAGTTCTCAACAGAAACCTTATAGGCCAGAAGAGAATGGCATGATATATTTAACGTAATGAAACAGAAGGGCCTCAAACCAAGAATATTGTATCCAGCACGATTATCATTTAAATATGACGGAGGGATTAAACAATTTCAAGACAAAAGAAATTTGAGGGAGTTTGCCTCCCATAAATCACCACTACAGGATATCTTAAATGGACTTCTCTAGAGGGAAACACCCCTAAGGCTATAAAGATGTCACCAGAGAAAATAAAATCATAGCAAAGAAAGCAGACCATCCAAATACTAACTAAAGGCAAAGAATAAAACACCTAATATATAAAGAAAGGAGGAGGAAGAATAGGAAAGGAGAGATAAAGAAACATCAGACGGCGTTCACAATAACTTAACAAGAAAGTTAAGTTAGATTCTTAGATAGTAAAGAAGCAACCCCTGAACTTTTGGTAACCATGAATCTAAAGCCAGCAATGGCAATAACTGCTTATCTATCAATACTCACCTTAACTGTAAATGGACTGAATGCGCCAATCAAAAGATACAGAGTAACAGAGTGGATAAAAAAGCAAGACCCATCTATATTCTGCTTACAAGAGACTCACCTCAAACCCAAAGATATACACAGACTAAAAGTGAAGGGATGGAAAAAGATATTTCATGCAAACAACAAAGAGAAAAAAGCAGGTGTTGCAGTACTTGTATCAGCTAAAATAGACTTCAAAATGAAGAAAGTATCAAGAGATAAAGAAGGTCATTACATAATGATAAAGGGGTCAGTCCAACAAGAAGATATAACCATTATAAATATATATGCACCAAACACAGGAGCGTCAGCATATGTGAAACAAATACTAACAGAAGTAAAGGAGGAAATAGACAGCAATGCAATTATTTTAGAAGACTTTAACACGCCACTCACTCCAAAGGACAGATCAACCAGGCAGAGGATAAGGAAAGACACAGAGGCACTGAACAACACACTAGAACAGATGGACCTAACAGATATCTACAGAACTCTGCAACCAAAAGCAGTAGGATACACATTCTTCTCAAGTGCACATGGAACATTTTCCAGAATAGACCACATACTAGGCCACAAAAAGAACCTCAGTAAATTCAAAAATATTGAAATCCTACCAACCAAGTTCTCAGATCACAAAGGTATAAAACTAGAAATAAATATTAGAAAGAAATCAAAAAGCTCACAAATACATGGAGACTTAACAACATTCTCCTAATGAATCAATGGGTTAATGACCAAATCAAAACAGAAATCAAAGAATATATGGAGACTAATGACAACAACAACACAAAGCCACAACTTCTGTGGGACACAGAGAAGGCAGTTCTAAGAGGAAAGTATATTACAATCCAGGCCTATTTAAAGAAGGAAGAGCTTTCCCAAATGAACAGTCTAAAGACACAATTATTGAAATTGGAAAAAGAAGAGCAAATGAGGCCCAAATTCACCAGAAGGAGAGATATAATAAAGATGAGATAAGAAATAAATAAATTTGAGAAGAATAAAACAACAGAAAAAATCAATGAAACCAAAACTGGTTCTTTGAAAAAATAAACAAAATAGACAAACCCCTAGCCAGACTCATTAAGAGAAAAAGAGAATCTACACACATAAACAGAATCACAAATGAGAAAGGAAAAATAACGACAGACCCCACAGAAATACAAAGAATTATAAGAGAATACTACGAGCATCTATATGCTAACGAGCTCCAAAACCTAGAAGAAATGGACAACTTCTTAGAAAAATACAGCCTTCCAGGACTCAACAAGCAGGAAACAGAAAAACTAAACAGACCAATCACCAGCAATGAAATTGAATCGGTAATCAGAAAACTACCCAACAACAAAACCCCCGGACCTGATGGATTCACCTCTGAATTCTACCAGACATATAGAGAAGAAATAACACCCATTGTCCTTAAAGTTTTCCAAAAATAGAAGAGGAGGGAATACTTCCAAACTCTTTCTATGAAGCCAGCATCACTCTAATACCAAAACTGGGCAAAGACCTCACTAAAAAAGCAACTTACAGACCAATATCCCTGATGAATGTAGATGCAAAAATACTCAACAAAATATTAGCAAACTAAATTCAAAAATACATCAAGAAGATCATACACCATGATCATGTGGGATTCATCCCAGGGATGCAAGGATGGTACAACATTCGAAAATCCATTAACATCATCCATCATATCAATAAAAAGAATAAAAACTACATGATCATCTCCATAGACGCTGAAAAAGCATTTGACAAAATTCAGCATCCATTTTTGATTAAAACTCTCAACAGAATGGGTCTAGATGGCAAGTACCTCAACATCATAAAGGCTATATATGACAAACCCACATCTAACATCATACTTAATAGCGAGAAGCAGAAAACTTTTCATCTAAAATCAGGAACAAGACAGGGGTGCCCACTCTCTCCACTGTTATTCAACATAGTACTGGAGGTCCTTGCCACGACGACCAGACAAAACAAAGACATACAAGGCATCCAGATTGGTAAAGAAGAAGTCAAATTGTCACTATTTGAAGATGACATGGTACTGTACATAAAAAACCCTAAAGACTCCACTCCAAAACTACTAGAACTAATATCTGAATTCAGCAAAGCAGCAGGATATAAAATTAACAAACAGAAATCTGTTGCTTTCCTACACACTAATGATGAACTAACAGAAAGAGAAATCAGAAAAACAATTCCATTCACAATTGCACCTAAAGGAAAAAAATACCTAGGAATAAACCTAACGAAGGAAGGGAAAGACCTGTACTCTGAAAACTACAAGACACTCCTAGGAGAAATTAAGGAAGACACTAACAAATGGAAATGCATCCCATGCTCTTGGTTAGGAAGAATAAATATTGTCAAAATGGCTATACTACCTAAAGCAATCTACAGATTCAATGCAATCCCTATCAAACTACCAACAGCTTTCTTCAATGAACTCGAACAAATAATTCTAAAATTCATATGGAACCAGAAAAGGCCCTGAATAGCCAAAGCAATCCTGAGAAGGAGGGATAAAACAGGGGGAATTATGCTCCCTGACTTCAAGCTCTATTACAAAGCCACAGTAATCAAGATAATTTGGTACTGGCACAAAAAGAGACCCACAGAACCAGTGGAATAGAATAGAAAATCCAAACATTAACCCAAACACCTACAGTCAATTAATATTTGATAAATGAGCCTTGGATATACAATGGGGAGATGACAGCCTCTTCAGCAGCTGGTGTTGGAAAAACTGGACAGGTACATGAAAGAGAATGAAACTGGACTACTGTCTAACCCCATACACAAAGGTAAACTCAAGGTGGATCAAAGACCTGAATGTAAGTCATGAAACCTAAAACTCTTAGAAAAAAACATAGGCAAAAATCCCTTGGACATAAACATGAACGACTTCTTCATGAACATATACCCCTGGGCAAGGGAACCAAAAGCAAAAATGAACAAATGGGACTATATCAAGTTGAAAAGCTTCTGTACAGCAAAGGGCGCCATCAGTAGAACAAAAAGACATCCTACAGTATGGGAGAATATATTCATAAATGACATATCCGATAAGGGGTTCACATCCAAAATATGCAAAGAACTCACGCACCTTAACAAACAAAAAGCAAATAATCCAATTAAGAAATGGGCAGAGGACATGAATAGACACTTCTCTAAAGAAAAAATTCAGATGGCCAACAGGCACATGAAAAGATGCTCCATATCGCTAATCATCAGAGAAATGCAGATTAAAACCACTGTGAGATATCACCTCACACCAGTCAGCATGGCCAGCATCCAAAACGCAAGCAACAACAAATGTTGGCGAGAATGTGGAGAAAAGGGAACCCTCCTACACTGCTTGTGGGAATGCAAATTAGTTCAACCATTGTGGAAAGCCGTTTGGAGGTTCCTCAAAAAACTCAAAATAGAAATACCATTTGACCCAGGAATCCCACTCCTAGGAATTTACTCTAAGAATGCAGCAGCCCAGTTTCAAAAAGACAGATGCACCCCTATGTTTATTGCAGCACTATTTACAATAGCCAAGAAATGGAAGCAACCTAAGTGTCCATCAGTAGATGAATGGATTAAGAAGAGGTGGTACATATACACAATGGAATACTACTCAGCCATAAGAAGAAAACAAATCCTACCATTTGCAACAACATGGATGGAGTTAGAGGGTATTATGCTCAGTGAAATAAGCCAAGCCGAAAAAGACAAGTATCAAATGATTTTGCTCATATGTGGAGTATAAGAACAAAGAAAAAAACTGAAGGAACAAAACAGCAGCCGACTCACAGAACCCAAGAATGGACTAATAGTTACCAAAGGGAAAGGGACTGAGGAAGAAGGGTGGGAAGTGAGGGTAAGAGGGTTAAAGGGCCATTACGATTAGCAGACATAAGGTAGGGGGGGCATGGGGAGGGCTGTACAGCTCAGAGAAGACAAGTAGTGATTCTATAGCATCTCACTACGCTGATGGACAGTGACTGTAATAGGGTTAGTGGGGGGGACCTGATGAAGGGGGTAGTTTAATTACCATAATATTGCACATGTAATTGTAGGTTAAAGATACCTAAATAAATTGTAAAAAAAAAATAAAATAAATAAATAAAAATAATAAAATTCACTCAAGAAAAAATAAATAAATAAAATTATGTGTCTAATATTCCAAGGGAAGTATTATAAAGTTGAGTTTGCTTTTAGTTAGAATTCAGCTGTAGATTTTTGCCTAGCAGTGTGCATTGAGATTCCTTATGAGAGACACTGGAAAAATAAGAGTTTACAGTCCCTTCACTTAAAATATTCTAATATTTTTAATTAAGAAATTCTGAAAGCTAGGGAAATAACATAAAAGCATAAATACTAGTCATTCGTCAGACTATTGTTTCAATATATGATAAAAATTTCCCTTTTACTACACAGCAAAGCAGTTGAGTGATATTTTAAGCCCCCAAAGTCTTGCTATTCTGAGTATTGCTGCTAGATTATGATGGTATGGAGGATATAATTCACATCTTCATTAGAGCATTTAACTTATTGTTCATGAACAGTAATAATATAGAATCTCCCTAGATGTGCTTGGAAACCACTATACTCCTGAGGGAAGGTACAAAGGGAAAGCTAAAATTCTCAACACATGAGGAAACAGAAATGCTTCATGAACAGAATTTTTGTACTTACATACTCTAGCTGACAGTTAAAGGTATACTTTTCCCGTTCCGTGCTTAGTTTCAGTGAACTATAAATCTCTCTGTGTGTTCATAAATCTAGATTCCTACATGAACTTAAGGGAATGGAACAGGTAAACCATATCTTGTTTACAAATAATTCAAACCTCCACATTATACTCCCATTTCCATCCTTTCCTGACCCCCTATTAATCTGTATACTAGACTGTACCTGGAAAGTGGCAATTCTGTTCTTTTTAGTGCATCTTACTGACTGTTATTTTGCCTCCTCTTAATTATATAGTTGTAGTTGTGATTTCTTTCTTACATTAAAAAATACATACACATATACAATGCATCCAAATCTTTATTATTCAGGAGCAGATGATATAGTTTGCAGTCCCTCCAAGTCTCTTTGCTTTACCTCCTTTCTTATACTACCTTCCTTTGAATCTTTTCTAGAGGATGAGCATAGCACAAAAAGGAGGTAAAACTCAAATCAGTTGATTTTACTCCCACTCAATAATCCTTGGGAAAGCTATAGTGGATGTATGTTGCAGAGATTTGAAGTTATTGGCTAAAATAAGTTTGGAGGATTATATATAAATTTCAATTGTACATTATTTTCCACTATAACCCTAGAATACCTTATAAGTTCTTTACAAACAAAGTAAAATAAGCTATTGATATGCCAGTTCCCAAGTTTGAATTTAGGCTATTATTAATGCACCAATTTAGTACTTTGTGGCAGTCAAGTATTTTGCAGTATTTTTTATTTATTCTGGTGACTTTCAGCTCTCCTCTCAGAGGTATTTTCAATATCTTTGAATTTTTTTTTACTTGTTTGTTTTGTTTTTGTTTTAATAGATGGCTTCTGAAAGGTGTTTGAATTGAAGAATGGAATAATGGGCCAGGAGAAGAAAGTAGCTATGGAATTGCAACATCCATTCTACAGAAAGGGGCAGCCAACCTTCTGGGAAATATCAAGCACAAGGTATGGGGACTGTTGCCACAGTTTTTCCATAGGATTTGGGGCTAAAAGACAGCCTTTCCTTGATCTAAACATCTTACAATTGCCATAAGCATTAGGGGTCAAGTTGTTTGCACTTGAGATTTGCCAGCTGGAAACTCATTTGCTAGGTATTTTTTATGGTTGTCTAGAAAGATGGCTTTTAGATATCAATTTATCCAAAGACTTATGACCACTATTCTTAGGGTAATAAAATTTCCAAAGATAATTTATTATCTTTGTTCATTTTTACCATGCAGATGGGGTATAACATCTTAAAAAGTGAGAAGACTAGGATACATTATCAGGTAATACATTTATTTTGGTATTTTTTTTAATAATCAAAATATCTGCTGAACCTGTCTTCTCACACCCAGAAATGTTTACAAGTCAAAGCAGGCTATAAAAGAATAACACAGATTGTTTTTTACTTATATGACATCTATTTATTTCAATATTTTATATGAACCTGTGTTTTGGAAGTCCAAGACAAAAAGCAAAATCAGGAAGATTTGAATATTTCTTAGACCATTTAGAATATCACTTAGGCTTTGGGAAATTGTTCCTCCCCAACTTAACACAACTCCTTGGGACTGTCTGTCCCAGTCCTCTTCCAGCCCCTTATTACAGGATTATTCAGATGATGTAGATTTGACCGAAGGATGATCACATGACCCAATCCAGGCTAACCAGCAGCCTCTGAATTACTCAAGAGTTTTAAATCCTTAAGGCCGAGTTGCCTATTCTATCCTGCAGTGGAATATTGTTACAACATGAAAGAGAGAAAGAGGTAGAGGGAAACCAATAGAAAGTGTCTAAGACTCACAATTCCTCAAGGCCTGAAAAATACCTAGAATTCTCAGGTACATGAGAACTTCAACTCCTGCATATCTTTAACATGGTTCGTGTTATAACTCTGTCACTTGCAACAGAAAGAGTCCTAATAAATCTCCCCTTAGGTTGTTGTGTGTGTTGACCCAGATATAGTATATGTAAATATCCAGCAGGAGACATTCCAAATGTTAGTCTCTTTCTTTTTCTTATTTGAAGCACTCATTCCTTTAAACTACTGATCAAGTTCACTGAGAAAGTAGCATGGAAATCAAAGAGTCCAGAACCCTTCACACAAGAAGACTCAGTGTATCTGGGACAGGTTCAAGATGAAGAGGCTGCTCAATGCGTGAGCGTTCCCTCCTCCACTGTGGCTCCTCTTACATCAAGAAGCAGCAGTCCAAATTTTATCTCCAGTCACAACTATACCCATCTATACACTGCTGTACTGTGAAGAATAATGTCCACTCATCTTCAAAGAGGTTAATTAAAATTATGGAATCAGGACCTGTTGAAAAGAAGTTGTCTATCTAATGCACCCAAGCTGGAGGCATAAAGGGGATTTTTAAAATAGAAACCATCCTCTCTTCACCTTTAAATTTTCAGGTGGTGCCACAAGCTGTCAAGTGTTTCAGAGGTTATCTTATTCATTCTAAAGGCTAAAACCCTGAAATTTACACCTCCAGTCTAGACTTTGTATCCTGAGCTTCTAATCTATATATCTAACTGCTTTCTGACATCTCCATTTGGATATTTCATAGATAATCTCAACAACAAACTGCTCAAAAATGAATTCATTATCTGTAAATATGCCAAAAATCTGCCTATTTTCTTGAATGACATCAGCAACCTCTAGGGGCTCCATGTAAACACCAGGGAAATTTCCAGAACACCTTCTCTCTTTCGCAGCATCAATCCACTGCATTACCAAATTCTGTCTATTCTTCTGTTATCTCACTACCTCCCAATTGTAGCACCTGCATTAACTCATTCACATATCTTGTGTTTATTCAATGCTTTTTTGTGCCAGAACCTGTCCTGAATTCTGGAAAAATAAAGGTAAACTTGTGCTTCTCAAAAAAAAAAATGTATATCACTTAATCACAAATCAAAGCATGAGGAGTCTTCAAGACATTTTCAGGGGAACTGTGAGATCAAAACTATTTTCATAACAATGCCAAGACATTATTTACCTTTTTCATTCTCTTTTTCTCATGAGCACAGTGGAATTTTCCCAATGATAAATGATGCCTCAGTATGTCGTCATTCTCGTGTTAATATACAATGTGTATATGATTGTAATTCCTAAAGAAATTCACAGATATCTAAAATTTTATAAATTTTAAATTATAATACAATAAAAATTATAGATATAACTCACATAGATAAGAGCTCTCTGGAGTCCTAAATATTTTGAGTTTAGGGCTTATACATAGGCAACAATGGCTTTTCTATCAGTTGATGCAAGTAATGATAGTAAATTAAAAAGGTTATCAGATTTTTCTTCTAATTTCTTAGGGAAGAAAACTTCAATTGCTTTTTGTAGTATTGTATTGGCTTGTTTGCTTTTGTGTCTAGGATCCATGAAATATGGTGATAATGAATCTTATAGGCATGCTCAAACAGTAAAGATCCAAATTATTAATGCCTGTTTAGTCACTACCTACGGAAATAATTGCAATATTGTGGTTATAGACATTATTCCGCATAGAATTTCGTTGGAGCCCTAACATGGCACTTTACTCCATGAAACATCTAGTTCTCAAAATGATCCTATCCCAGTGAGCCTATAAAATGAAACTATAATCTAATTTGGATTATTTCTGAAAATTATCCATGAGATAAAGCCTCCTGACAACACTAATCATAGTTACTACCAACAAAAAAGAACTAGGAGACAGTCAGAGCTCAAGTATAAAAAGAATGGCACCTGTGTGTGGGGGGAAGTATTTCTAAATAAATATACTTCCTACATGTCAAAGTCATGTCTAAGTGATTTTAGATTTTATGTATTAAATTATAGTTCCTTATATACACTTTTATTCTTCCTGTAGTATATTCCCAATCCTTAGGGTTAGAAACTTTGACTTATTCATCCACATAGTACTGTCAGTGTTCTTAAAGAGTAAAACATATTAAAATATTATATACTAAATTTAATAAACATTTACTGAGGGTCTAATATATGTAAGATATTGTTCTGTAAATTTGGAGGAAGGATGGGAGAGACTATAGTTCTAGTATTCCAGAAGCTCTCAAATTAGTGGGGAGATGAAAATGTATATAATAACTGTAATATGAAGCATACTGTGCTTAGTATTACGATAAAAGCACATTTGTAGTATTTAGTCTACTCTTAGATTAAGTATTTCTCTTTCCCCTCCCAACAGTCCCCATAATGGAAAGTTGATTGTATGTGAAGTTTCTAATCAACACAGCTGTACACTATTTCCATTTTAGAAGCCAACAGTGAAAACTGAGGTTGTCAGAATCTACCTGATGAGTTCCAGAGAATGATGGCTGCAGTGAAAGAGACTAGAGAAAAGCAGAGCAACATTGATGTCAAATTTGCAGAACTGAGGAAGTGAATGTTTGTAAATATTTCCACTGCTTATTTCCAAGGTTTTTAAGGTTGATTGCCTCTGAGTTGAGAAACTGAACGCTTGTTTTCTATGGTACATTCGTGAAATTTCTTTTAAGTAAAACCACAACACTGAATCAAATACTTCAATGTTTGAACTGATGTTAATGTCCCAATAGCTTGGATCATATAACACTACAGACTAGAGACCACTGTGTAAATCAGAAGTAAACTTACCAGCATCCAAGATTACCATGCAGGTATGAGTAATATAGCAGATAGCATTTAACATTTTTTAAATATATATATATATTAGATAATAAAGCTTCTATATTTAAGTACTGTAGGTACATTCTTGGCTTATTTGCAAATTCTTGGTTAGTCCAAGGGTAATCTATGATTCATTTCTCTGATCTATCTTTTTTTCTCTATCTATGAAATGGGTACTTTCAGATACTTTTCAGTTCTCTAAGGAACCACAGAGGGCCTAACACAGCCTACGATGGCTCTAATATTAGGATTTGCTCAGGCAGCAGTGTTTAAAGGCAAAATTCAAATGGTTAAATAGTTGAATAATCATACATGTGAAAAAATGTTACAACCCATAATTTACCTTTAAGAAAATGTATGCATAAGTTGCAGCAAAATTTATCAATGTTCAATATATACTTGAATGCCACCACTAATCTTTTAATGAAATACAAATATACCTTTAATTTCATGATTCTATAATTTGTAATTGACTTAATAAATTAAGCCATTCACATGTGGCAAGAGAGAAAAGAAGGAGGGAATGGAATGGAAGTATTTTTATTGCTGTTTCATCAACATTAAATATAAGCCAAGATTTTCACTGACATTGACCATATGCCAATCCTTCATGTTAGTTCTGGACACTGGCCATGTTGTTGAATGTTAACAATAATACATATGTAACCTATACATATACTTGTAAAACCAGCCAGGGCCTTCTGGAGCATCATCAAACATATTATGTAAATCAGACCAACAACTGTTGGACAATAGTGAAGTAGATGGCCTCCTGTGGTTCGTTCTAGGCAGATTTTTGTGAAACTTTCCCATTGTGGAATTTGGACTATATTAGATCACATCTAAACCTAATTCTGTATAAGAACTTGCAGTCTCTAAATCTGATACAGGTTTCTCTTGTCACATCATTCAGTGGAAGTACAGATATGTTGTTTTGGTATACACCTACTAGCTTAGAGATTTATTTATTCTTTCAGCCTTGTATAAAGTAAAGTGTTTTTATACCCATAAGGTTGTCAATAAGTAATTTTCATTAGTATTCTCTTGGTTTGCAATGAGTCTCCTATTATTAAGGTAGTCTTTACTTTCAGAAATGTTAGTGTGGTGCCTCTACAGACCAATTGATTGGCTGAAAGATTGAATGGAGTTAACAACATTGTGAATGAACAACATTGTGAATGCTGCTAATTCAGGCAGTTCAATGTATTATTAGACATTGCATCTTCAAAATTCTACAGACATCTTTCTACCGTGCTTCATTTAGGGAATCTGTTAATGTTGCAGGGACTCTGCAGCTTTTTGGCTTGAAATGACAAACCTAAGACAAAAGTACTGTGAGTGATAGCAGCTGTTAACACAGGTATTGATTCATCCTTTTGAAAGGTATTTATTCTTACTTTTCTGTAAATTGTTGATTACAGCTATTTTGTGGCTTTCTTGTCTTATACATAAAATGCTCACAATGCAAAGCTCTATGAAAGCCAAAGAAAAATATATTAATTTTTAGGTGTGCTTGAGCATGGTATCCTCATTAAAATATTCTGTATAATTTTTCAGGACTTTATCTTGAGTTTGATGAGTGAGAACTACATAGTATACATGAATAGAAAAATGTTAATTTATTAACTTCATGTATTTTCTTCGTTATAGAAGGTCCCTGTACTCTCATGTCTCATAATTTTTCTCTTTCTAAGCTCATTCTTATCATTTTGGTTAAAGCAGCATGTATGATTTGTGCATGTGACATCCAGATTAAAAAAGAAGATATCTTCCAAGGAAACCCAAACATATAGTTAGTTCAGTATACTTTATTTTCCCTCTTGTTTTCATTCTATTAACATGATACAGACTAATTTGGCACTTCATGATCATGATAGGTATACTCTAGTTGCTGGCTCTTCATTGTAGATGGCTTGTCTGTATCCTTAAGGTGGAAATATTAGAGCCATTGAGAATTAATCTAGGCCTAGGAAGTACCAGTCATTCTAAGGCTTCTATTCAACTCTGAAACTTGTCCCTAAATGGAACTTGGCCCCTCTGACATCTCTTCTAGGATTCTTCCAGCATAAGTTAAAAAGATGCCCTGAACTCCACCCTGTTAAGAAGCCATGGAATTATCATAGAAGTTCTTTATACAAGGGCCTTACATGAATTGCTATTTCTTTTTACAGACTTTTATTTAGAGATAAAGTGAGAGGAAAGAGCTCCTGGCTCACACCAGGAGGGGACAAGAGAGTCCCGCATTGTTATATTTTACATAACCACTGTACAATATCAAAATCAGGAAACATCACTGATTTAATACTATTTTCTAACCTCTGGTCATACTTAAGTTTCACTGGCTGTCTTGCTGATGTTCTTTATAGCCGCCACCATTGCCTCTCCCATGCTCCCCAGTCAATTATTCAACATAGGATCATATGCTGCATTTAGTTGTTATGTCTCTTAATTATTTTTTAATCTGGATGAGTTCCTCAGTCTTTATTTGTCCTCCATGACCTTGACATTTTCAAAGAGTATCCACTGTGGTCTCAGGAGTAGAATCAAATTTTGTATTTTTGGCCATAAGAAGAACATTGATGCTATGTTCTTCTTGGTGCATCCTATCAGAGGCAACTGATGTCAGTGTGTCTCATTATTGATGATGATTTTCATCACTTGGTAAAGGTGGTATCTTCCAGGTTTCTCCGTTTTTAACTTTATTTATAAAAACTAAATTGTGGGGTGATACTTTGTGTCTGTATAAATACCCTGTTCCTACAATTTTTATCTACTAATTTCACCATCTATTGACAATTCTTAGCTGAATTACATATTACTGTGATGATCGTACAATAGTGATTTTCTAGTTACATCATTCCTGTACATTTTAAGTTTGCATTCTATTATGAGGAAGAGTTGTTCTTTCTTCCCTGTTTATGTATTTATTTATATCAGTATGGAAATATGGATTTTTATTTTACTCAAATGGTTATAATCCATTTCTATAATATGTCCTTTTATAGATATATTCTTATTATTTTTGAATGTTTATTTACTCTTGGCATAATAAAATGTCTAAGGCTTAATTTGTACTTTTCCTGCCCCTGGAATCAGGCACTGCTCCAAGAAGCCTCATTTCTCCTTTTGATCTTTGCTTTAGTTTAATTTTATCTAATGCACATTTAAAAACATCCATGCTTTTAGTATGTCTTAATTCAGATACTCAGAAGGAAGCTAACCTAACAGGGATAATATTCCAAATTGTTACCAGTTCTTCTAGTTTACCCACCATTTAAATGTGCTGAGTATTTTTCTGTTCCTAATTTGCTGTGAAGATCCCCAAAATGTGCATCTAGAGGGAACCATTCTGACAAGGGTGATTAAAATGTGGGTACCACACAACAGAGTTAACTGACCATTGCAACATTCTGGTAGCTAATAGCAATGACATATGGATCTCATTGCAGGTCATTATAAGTCACATCTTGGGCTTCAGCTTCCAAGTGTGCTTGTCAATATTTCCATATTCCACTGGAGAATAAGAAAGAAGCTGTAAAATTCTGTGATAAAATGGTGGTAGAGGTCAGGGGTAAAAGAAGAAGATATACTGTTGGTAAAATTTCAAGTCCCTGTTTTCTATTATTTCCCATATCATTAAATATTCTCAATGGGAATAAAATTAAAAATAATCTGAGAAAGGACAAATGTATAAACATAATCAAAATCAACTCTCATTTTCTCTAACCCTTCAGTTTAGATGGATGTATTAAAAAATGGTTATGCACTTGTTGAAGACAAAAATAAGAGTCTCCTTAACAATGTCTTATCTACTTTAAAAGATGAATCAAAAAACTTAGTTTTGCCTATGGATGAAGCAAGTGGAGATCATAAGTAACCAATCTTGTATAAAATCGTCTTATTGGTATTGAAATATAATATGGATTTCAGGTTTGTAAAAATGTTATGGAACATGTCTTATTTTTAAATTAACAAGTAATACTTTCCTTCAATTACAAAAATAACTCTACTGACAACCTCTCAATATATTATACATTTGAGTTTGTTTCTTAATAGTCGTAATAGATATGTATTGCTATTTGTGTTCTTGTCCAGCCCCCTTCTGAAAATAGTATGATGATTGAAGAAATAATAATTTAGAACATAGATTATTAAGTATAAAGCATGTGTATAATTCTTTGCAGAGCCTTGGGATAAGTGTATGTCAGTTGGTAAGCAATATGAAAGAACAATCCAGGAATCATCTATCTTCTTTTTAGACTTCTTTGTTTATAAGGAAAACAAATAGCTGTCCCAGTCTACTTCTTTCCTAGTCAAAATTAAGATAACAGAGTTTAGTGCCTACACCATAGAATAGGAACTTGGGCTGTGAGTGCTGACCCTAGGGATATCATTGCATTGCTACATGATTTACTACATGCAATATAGCCTCTATAAACTGTATATATGGATAAGTGGATATGTATTCATATGTATATGAATATATATATGATATCCATATGTACACATAATAATGATATCCATACATGAGTGTATATAAATATGTGAAAGTTACACATGACATTTATGTAAATAAGATTTATATATGTACATATAAGCAACTTTATTTAGATATAATTTATATATCATAAACTTTGTCCATTTGAAGTGTGGAATTCAATGATTTTTAATGAATTTACTGAGTTCTACAACCATCACCATAATCCCATATAAGATTATTTTTATCACCCCAGTAAGATCCCCCATGCCCATTACCTAATCTATTTTCTGTCTCACTTCATTGACTATTCTTCACATTTCATATAAATGGAATCATATAATTGGTCTTTTGTGCCTGGCTTATTTAATTTAGAATAATATTTTCAAGGTTCATCCATGGATGGATCAGTACTTCTATTATTTTTAGTGTTGAATAATATTCCATTATATGGATATACCAATTTTTATTCACCCATTAATCAATTGATAAATACAAGTTCTTTCCATTCTTTTTACTATCATAAATAATTCTTCTAAAAACATTCACATGCAAATCTTTGTGTGGAAATATGTTTGCATTTCTCTCAAGGAATACCTAAGAATGGAATTGTTAAGTCATATGGTTAACTGTGTTTGGCTTTCTAAGAAACTGCCAAGTTGTTTTCCAAAGCATCTATACCATTTCAAATTAATTTTTGTCAGCAATATTTGAGGGTTCCCATTTTCCACATCCTTGTCAATACTTTTTATTGTCTGTCTTTCTTATTGTAGACATTCTGGTCGTGATAAGTCTTTTACTTTTTTCATTAAATTAAGGTGATGAAATGGTTGGCCTGTCAGGCTGTTTGGACAATACATTGTATAATATATGAATAAAATGAAAGAAGAAATTTTTGGCATATTATAGATGATTTGACCTAAATATTGTAAATATTCTGATATTATGTGACTGACCGGTGTGCTGTAGCCAATATAATTTGGGTTTTAAGAAACATGTTGGATTAACATTCTCCTGTGTTGATTATTTCTCAGAAAAGACCTTAAAATGTCAATTCAAGAAATATCTGTGAGTGAAAATTCACTGGCCACTGATTTGGATTTGGTCATACCAGATTTCCAAGACCTAACAACTAAGGAATCCTTTGGACAGGAAACTAAATATATTTCTTTGAAGTTAATGTCATCTTTTTCTCAGGACAATGATCCAATCTTGAATGAAGGCAAATCAGATACTTGATGTAACACTATAATGGACAGGTATACAATCTCTTTCTTATCTAACTTAGGGGGTCCTGCACCTGTTTTGAAGAATACGTATATTTTTTAAAATTTTTCATAGTCTTGAAATTACTTTGGATATATCTGAAGAAAAGTAGGAATATATCAACAATAGTCATAGAGTCTTTGAGTAGTACCTCTTCCCAGTCTTTCCCTTTCCTTTCTGAGAAGCCCAGGAACATTATTTAGAGTAGTGATGGGAGCTTGGGAATCCTAATATATAGGACCCATAAATCTTGCTGAAAGGTAGCATATGCTTTTGGTTACATAGTTGAATATTGAATTTATTCTCATCTAAACTGAGTAAATCTGGATATTGATTTTCAGATGTGTGTTCTAGGGTTAGAAAATTACCTGTTAGCGCAAATGGTAATATGGTGAGAAATAACTAAGGAAACATTTCCCTTGCATCTCCACTCCCAAATATTATCACAGCTTCTCATATACCAAAGATTCACTCTTTGTTGGTCTCTCTGTGGTCTTCTGAAAATAAGACCCAAATATCAGTAGTGTAAAATTGACCCTCCATCTTGTGTCTGAAATTAGCCTTTTAAATAGGGTGAAACCTCCTGTTTGGCACAGAACTATAGGAAAAAAAATAAAAAGATGTCTTCATTTCCTGCAACTAGGATGTTGTGTGTACTTCAGCAGAAATATTACTAAGCTGGAGTCACAAAGGCACTATTGTCAGCAAATCTCTATCCATGAAAACCATGAGTGGCTTGTGGAGGAGGGGTGTCTGCCTAAGTTTCACCTTCATCAGCAGTACTTACATTTGCCCCTTTACATGCTTTATCATTTTATTTTTATACTCTTTCCTGCTATTGATCCTCTTTTATTGCCCAGCTTCAAGAAGAAAAAGGTCAGATCTGGGCCTTAATAGATCTTTTCACATAAATAGTTTCCTGAGAAACACACCCAAAATGGGCCCTGTGAATTTTCTCAGCCTGATCAAACTTGACTATAGAACATACCCTTTGACCTGTACCAAAGGGACCTGATATAGACAATGAAATGATCTTCATCCTTCAGGGCACTGGAGTGGCTCAGAACCTTAAGTGGTCATAGCAACTCTGTCAGCTGATTATTATTCTGGTTTGCTTTAACACTAATGCCTGAGTTGGACACCAAAGCTGAGTTCAAGTTCTGCTAGATTGAGAATGCTATGGGGAAGACAAAGGCACTCTGTGTTAGAGGGCTACAAGAATCTAGTTGCATCTGGGCCTCCTGAAATCAGATTAAATGTTAATAGTTGACACTAATAACCACAAATGTTCCGCAGAGCACCTGATTTTTTTCTAATGAATGACACCATTAAGTGAAATCAATAGCTGTGCCGTAGGGTAGAGTCAAAATATGCACGTGTTTTGCTCATTGACAACTGATTTATGTCCTCCTACCCCCAAGTCTGAGGATCTCATATGCTGAGAAAGCCTGGGAGGACTACCGTTATTTTAAAGCCTAAGTTGCTTGTGTGTAGAATCTCATAGACAGGAGGACCCTAGAGGTCATTTGAATTTGCCAGCTACATGCTGCAGTACCTTGCACTTTACTCTGTTGTGATGGGGGATGGTGAAGTGATTTATTGTGTTTACTTGGCACCACATGAACAAAAAGATATCCTTTTGCTGAGAGGTTTCGTGGGTTGAAGAATACTTCCTATTCAGTATTCCTAGGATCTAATCTAGACTAATCTAGACTAATGTGTTTTTTTCTTCCATCCTTTCCTGGGCCTTTTCAAGTTACAAACTCTGGTATGATACTTAGAAGAGGGCTACTCTGGCTGAATTATAACCAGTAAATTATCTACTGAAATCTTATGAATAACAATAGGCTTTATTGCCTGGAAGTAAAATATCTATAACTGGAAATTACCATATGGTTTGTGGTTTCTTGGTTGAAGACCTGCCATAATCTGTGACATTTATTATGGGGTATTTTCTCAAAGACTGACTCTGGCATTAGAATCAGGGTTGTGTGTCTCATGGCAGTTAGATTACCATTTTTTCCATCCTGCTTGGAAGCAGAGTTTACTGATTCCACACTCCTCCATTTGTCATTTAAGGGATGAGAAGCACATGCAATGTATTGAAGCTAAACTGGAGAAGCAAAAGTCATTGCTATTTAGGAAGAAAGTGACTTATGACCCTGATATGTCAGTAAAGTAAGCCTAGCAATTCATTATTTTAGACTTTACTGCATTTATGTAGGTTATTCAGCAACAACGAAAAAAATATGACAACTGACACTGAGGATATTAGACCTTGGAATTTAAGAATATTTGAATTCTTCTATTAGCCTTATCACCAATTTAGTGTATATGGTATTTATGTTTTGGTTTTCTGAACTGGAAAATGGAGAAGCTGTTATATCCTCTCTTCCCCAGAGTAATAGCACAATTTATTTATTATGTGTTGTTTTTACATGTTCTAATAACTTAAAAATAGTCAATATGAAGGTAATCATTATGTAGAATTTAATAATTCATTATGATGCTTTAATGATAGTTTTTCATGTACCCAAAGTTTTTCATCTTGTTACATTGCCTTTCACTATTGTGTAAAATCACTTTTTCCCATAATAACTAAAGGTTTAAATTTTAAGTTACTGTCTTTAAAGAACATTGTTTATAATTTCTTCTATTTTTCTTCTCAGACAGTTTTGAACTTCCTACTTTAATGACAAGTGAAATTGAAACTTTACTCGATATTGATGTTATGGCAGGAATAGATTAAGTTCTATTTCTCTTCTCTTCTATATTGCTTTTTATATACTAGCGAGCTGTAAGGGCTTGTATTGCAATGGCAATCTGTTATTAGCAAGAAAACTTCAGCTAAGTGAAAGAACCATGATGGCTTAGAGCATGTCATCTACATTTCCCCACTATGCTACTTATGCTTTGTCTTCTCTGCCTTAATATTAACTGATTACAGAAAAGTTGAATCTCAAGCAGTAAAAAATTTTTCAATGCTTTATTACTTTGGGCCTCATAAAAGATGTATCAGAGACCAGCTTAGTGAAGTAGTAAATAGCCATAATTATAACTGGAAATTGTAAGAGGACCAAAAGGAGCAGAAGAACATCTGCAATTTAAAATTGTCTTTATTAAGATTTTCCTCAACTTCCTGTGAATAGCAAGGAAACTTAATAATTCTTGCAGATAATTGTCTTTAATACTGTTTTTATGGACTTATTTTTGTTAGCTTAATAAGGTCTTAATGTCGTTGTTGCTATTTTAAGACAAAAAATAAGTAAAACCTTTTTACTTTCCCATAATTGTTTTCTCCAGCTAGGGATGATTTCTGGATGGAACCATTTTTTGTCCTTGGCCAATGAGTAATGCAACTAGACCCTGATATGAATTGGTTCTTACTATACTATATAGCCAAGATGACCTTAAAGTAGTGTTCTTTTCTTTATGCCAGGCAGACAAGACATGTTTGATGGGTCTCATCATTCATGTTCAATCCAATATTTATGACATTTGCTTTTGTCTTGACAGATAAATATTAGTCAATATTAGATCAAGATAAATGACAACTGAGCCTACATCATAGAGATGGTTCTTGATACACCATCAATTGGGTTGCTCCTCCCTGTATAAAGAACAGCTAGTAAACTACAATTTTTCAAATACTTTTATTGGATTCTGGGAAGATGGCGGCTTGAGCAGGGTGGTGGAACTCTCCTCCCAAAACCATATATATTTATGAAAATACAACAAATACAACTATTCCTAAAAGAGAGACCAGAATATACCATACAACAGCCAGGCTAGAGCTGCACCTGCAGAGACTCAGCCCCTCATGAAGTGGGTAGGATACGGGGCCATGACCCGGCAGGACCTGAGTGCTCCCCCACCCCAGCACAACAGCGGGAGGAAGGGATTAGAAGCTGGGAGGGAATGGAGGCATGGGCCCGCCAAAGAACCAGCCCTGGTGATCTGCACAGGGAGTGCTGACACACCTCACACAGTGTATTGGGGATTGGAGAGACAGAGGGGCAGGATCTGAGAGGGACGGTGCTGCTGGGCCCTCACAGCTGGCTCCCTGGGGAAAAAAAAAGCACACACTTTTTTTAAAAGTCTTAAAGAGACAAGGGCCAAACAGTGGAACAAAATCGTCCAAGCATACTCAACCCAACAGGCTGGGAGTCCTGGGGAATTTTGGACCACTTGACTTGCAGCCAGACAAGGGAGCCGCACCAAGGCTTCCCACAGAGATCAGCAGCCTCCCATTCATTTCCCCCCCACCGGCCAGCACCACAAAGGGTCCACAAGAATGGAACAGTGAAGCAACAGTGCCACCTACAGATCCTCACAGAATCTACTCCTGGCTGGCGATTTTTTTTTCTGTTTAAAAGTCTTAAGGAGCCCAGTTGACACACGTGGAACCTACCAGCGACCACTTCTATTGCCATGAAAAGACAGAGGAATATGGTACAAACAAAGCTTAGCCAGACAACCCCACAGAGGGAGCCTGAAGGGATGGACATACACAATCTTCCTGACAAAGAATTCAGAATGAAACTCATAAAAATACTGATGGATCTACAGAGAAATATGCAAGAGCTAAGGGAGGAAGTGAGGGAAGTGAGGAAAGACAATGCAGAAATGAGACAAGCAATCGACGGGCTTAGCAGCAGACTAGACAAGATGCAAGAGACTGTTAATGGAATAGAAATCACAGAACAGAAATACAAAGAAGCTGAGGCAGAGAGAGATAAAAAGATCTCGAGGAAGGAAAGAACATTAAGAGAACTGTGTGACCAATCCAACAGAACAATATTCGCATTATAGGAGTACCAGAAGAAGAAGAGAGAGAAAAAGGGATAAAAAGTGCTTTTGAAGAAAAAATTGGTGAGAACTTCCGCAAGGTGGGGAAGGAAATACTCTCTCAGACCATGGAAGCCCACAGATCGCCCAACACAAGGGACACAGGAAGAAAACACCAAGACACATAATAATTAAGATTGCAAAGATCAAAGATAAGGACAGAGTATTAAAGGCAGCTAGAGAGAGAAAAAAGATCACTTACAAACCCATCATACATGCATCAGACTTCTCAACAGAAATCTTACAGGCCTGAAGAGAATGGCATGATATATTTAATGTAAAGAAACAGAAGGGCCTTGAACCAAGAATATTGTATCTAGCACAATTAGCATTTAAATTTGAGGGAGGGATTAAACAAGTCCAAGACAAGCGAAAACTGAGGGAATTTGCCTCCCATAAACAACCTCTACAGGATATATTAAAGGGACTGCTCTAGATGGAAGCACTCCTAACGGGAAAAAGATGTTACCAGAGAAAATAAAACCATAGCAAAGAAAGCAGACCATCCAAATACCAACTAAATGCAAAGAATAAAACACCTAGTATATGAAGAATGGAGGAGGAAGAAAAGGAAGGGAAAGAAATAAAGAATCATCAGACTGTGTTTACAATAACTTAAGAAGAAAGTTAAGTTAGACTGTTAGATAGTAAAGAAGCTACACTTGAATCTTTCGTAACCACGAATCAAAAACCAGCAATGGCAATAACTACATATCTATCGAAAATAAATGTAAATGTCAATGGACTGAATGCACCAATCAAAAGACACAGAGTAATAGAATGGATAAAAAAAGCAAGACCCATCTATATGCTGCTTACAAGAGACTCACCTCAAACAAAAGATATACACAAACTAAAAGTGAAGGGATGGAAAAAGATATTTCATGCAAACAACAAGGAGAAAAAATCAGGTGTTGCAGTACTTGTATCAGACAAAATAGACTTCAAAGTAGCAAGAGATAAGGAAGGATATTACATAATGATAAAGGGGTCATTCCAACAAGAGGATATAACCATTTTAAATATATAACCATCCAACACACGAGTGCTGACATATGTGAAACAAATACTAACAGAATTAAAGGAGGAAATAGAAAGCAATGCATTCATTTTAGGAGACTTCAAAACACCACTCACTCCAAAGGACAGATCAACCAGACAGAAAATAAGTAAAGACACAGAGTCACTGAACAACACACTAGAACAGATGAACCTAACAGACATCTACAGAACTCTACACCCAAAAGCAGCAGAATACACATTCTTCTCAAGTGCACATGGAACATTTTCCAGAATAGACTACATTCTAGGCCACAAAAAGAACCTCAGTAAATTCAAAAATATTGAAATTCTACCAACCAACTTCTCAGATCACAAATGTGTAAAACTAGAAATAAATTTCAGAAAGAAATCAAAAGGATCACAAATACATGGAGATTTAACAACATTCTCCTAATAAATCAATGGGTTAACAGCCAAATCAAAACAGAAATCAAAGAATATATGGAGACTAATGACAACAATAAAACAGCCACAACTTCTGTGGGACGCAGCAAAGGCAGTTCTAAGAGGAAAGTATATAGCAATTCAGGCCTATTTAAAGAAGAAAGAACATCCCAAATGAGTAGTCTAAAGACACAATTACTGAAACTGGAAAAAGAAGAACAAATGAGGCCCAAAGTCACCAGAAGGAGAGACATAATAAACATCAGAGAAGAAATAAAAAATTTGTGAAGAATAAAACAATAGTAAAAATCAATGAAACCAAGAGTTGGGTCTTTTAAAAAATAAACAAAATAGATAAATCCCTAGCCAGACTTATTAAGAGAAAAAGAGAATCTATGCACATAAACAGAATCAGAAATGAGAAAGGAAAAATCACGGCAGAACCCACAGAAATACAAAGAATTATAAGAGAATATTATGAGAATCTATATGCTAACAAACTGTAAAACCTAGAAGAAATGGACAACATCTTAGAAAAATACAACCTTCCAAGACTGACCAAGCAAGAAACAGAAAAACTAAACAGACCAATCATCAGCAACGAAATTGAATCAGTAATCAAAAACTACCCAAGAACAAAACCCCCGGGCTAGATGGATTCACGTCTGAATTCTACCAGACATATAGAGAAGAAATAATACCCATTCTCCTTAAAGTTTTCCCAAAAAATAGAAGAGGAGGGAATACTTCCAAACTCATACTATGAACCCAGCATCACTCTAATACCAAAACCTGGCAAAGACCTTACCAAAAAAGAAAATTACAGACCAATATCCCTGATGAATGTAGATGCAAAAATACAAACAAAATATTAGCAAACCGAGATCAAAAATACATCAAGAGGATCATACACCATGATCAAGTGAGATTCATCTCAGGGACGCAAGTATGGTACAACATTCGAAAACCCATCAACATCATCCACCACATAAACAAAAAGAACAAAAACCACATGACCATCTCCATAGATGCTGATAAACTTTTTGACAAAATTTAACATCCATTCATGATAAAAACTCTCAACAAAATGTGTATAGAGGGCAAGTAACTAAACATATAAAGGCCATATATGACAAACCCACAGCCAACAACATACTTAACAGTGAGAAGCTGAAAGCTTTTCATCTAAGATTGCGAACAAGACAGGGATGCCCACTCTCTCCACTGTTATTCAACATAGTCCTGGAGGTCCTAGCCACGGCAATCAGACAAAACAAAGAAAAACAAGGCATCCAGATTGGTAAAGAAGAATTCAAATTGTCACTATTTGCAGATGACATGATATTGTACATAAAAAACCCTGAAGACTACAATCCAAAACTACTAGAACTCATATGTGAATTCAGCAAAGTTGCAGGGTACAAAATTAACACACAGAAATCTGTTGCTTTCCTATGCACTAACGATGAGCTAACAGAAAGGGAAATCAGGAAAACAATTCCATTCACAATTGCATCAAAAAGAATAAAATACCTAGGAATGTACCTAACAAAGGAAGTGAAAGACCTATACCCTGAAAACTACAAGACGCTCCTAAGAGAAATTAAAGAGGACACTAACAAATTGAAATTCATCCCATGCTCTTGGCAATGAAGAATAAATATGGTCAAAATGGCTATACTACCTAAAGCAATCTACACATTCAATGCAATCCCTATCAAAATACCAACAGCTTTCTTCAATGAACTGGAACAAATAATTATAAACTTCATATGGAACCACAAAATACCCTGAATATCCAAAACAATCCTGATAAGGAGGACTAAAACAGGGGGAATTATGCTCCATGACTTCAAGCTCTACTACAAAACCGCAGTAATCAAGACAATTTGGCATTGGAACAAAGACAGACCCACAGAACTGTGGAACAGAATAGAAAATCCAAACATTAACCCAAACATATGCAGTCAATTAATATATGTTAAATGAGCCTTCGATATACAATGGGGAGATGACAGCCATTTCAGCAGCTGGTGTTGGCAAAACTGGACAGCTACATGTAAGAGCATTTGAAACTGGACAACTGTCTAACCCTATACACAAAAGTAAACTCAAAATGGATCAAAGACCTGAATGTAAGTCATGGAACCATAAAACTCTTAGAAAAAAACATAGGCAGACTTCCGGGAAGATGGCGATGTAAGCGGACTGGCAGAAAAATTCCTCCCAACATTATATTTATTCACGAAAATACAGCAAGTACAACTATCCCTAAAAGAGAGACCAGAATACACAGGAAAGTGCACAGCGTATGGAGCTCCGGCGGTCAGCCACTCCGGAGAGAGGACTCAGCACCCAGCAAGACCAGAGCGCTTCTCCACCCCAGCACTCCGGTGGGAGTCCCGGCAAGGCGGGTAAGGTACGGAGCCAAAACCCCAGCAGACCAAGCGCTCCTCCACCCCAGAGCTCCAGCAGTCAGACACTCCAGAAAGAGGACTCGGCACCCAGCGAGGCGGGACAGAGCTGCAACCCAGTGAGACAAGAGTGCTCCTCCATCCCAGCACTCAGGCGGGAGTCCTGGCAAGGCGGGTAAGTCATAAAAAGCCCAGCGGACATATGTGACAACTACCAACAACTAATTCTGTACTCATGAGAAGACAGAATATGATACAGACAAAGCTTAAGACAAACACCACACCAGAGAAAGAATCTGAAGGAATCGACATGCATAGTCTTCCAGAAAAAGAATTCAGAATAAAAGTCATAGCCATGCTGACGGATCTACAGAAAAATGTGCAAGAGCTGAGAGAGGAAGTGAGGGAAGTGAGGAAAGACAATGCAGAAATGAGACAAGCCATTAACGGGCTCAACAGCAGATTGAATCAGGTTCAAGACACGACCAAGGAATTGCAAGACAGGGACCAGGAATACAAAGAAGCTAAGTCAGAGAGAGATAAAAGGATCTAAGAATGAAAGAATATTAAGAGAACTATGTGACCAATCCAAACGGAACAATATTCGTATAATAGGAGTACCAGAGAAAGAAGAGAAAGAAAAATGGATAGAAAGTGTCTTTGAAGAAATAATTGCTGAAAACTTCCCCACGCTGGGGAAGGAAATAGTCTCACAGTCCACGGAAGCCCACAGATCTCCCAACACAAGGGACCCAAGGAAGACAACACCAAGACAAATAATAATCAAGATGGCAAAGATCAAAGACAAGGACAGAGTATTAAAGGCAGCTAGAGAGAGAAAAAAGATCACCTACAAAGTAAAACACATCAGACTATCATCAGACTTCTCAACAGAAACCTTAAAGGCCAGAAGAGAATGGCATGATATATTTAACGTAATGAAACCGAAGGGCCTCGAACCAAGAATATTGTATCCAGCATGATTATCATTTAAATATGACGGAGGGATTAAGCAATTTCAAGACAAAAGAAAGTTGAGAGAGTTTGCCTCTCATAAAACACCACTACAGGATATCTTAAACGGACTGCTCTAGAGGGAAATACCCTAAGGCTAAAAAGATGTCACCAGAGAAAATAAAATCATAGCAAAGAAAGCAGACCATCCAAATACCAACTAAAGGCAAAGAATAAAACACCTAATATATAAAGAAAGGAGGAGGAAGAATAGGAAGGAAGAGATAAAGAAACATCAGACGGCGTTCACAATAACTTAACAAGAAAGTTAAGTTAGATTTTCAGATAGTAAAGAAGCAACCCTTGAACCTTTGGTAACCACGAATCTAAAGCCTGCAATGGCAATAAGTACATATCTATCAATAATCACCCTAAATGTAAATGGACTGAATGCACCAATCACAAGACACAGAGTAATAGAGTGGATAAAAAAGCAAGACCCATCTATATGCTGCTTACAAGAGACTCGCCTCAAACCCAAAGATATACATAGACTAAAAGTGAAGGGATGGAAAAAAATATTTCAAGCAAACAACAAAGAGAAAAAAGCAGGTGTTGCAGTACTTGTATCAGATAAAATAGACTTCAAAACGAAGAAAGTAGCAAGAGATAAAGACGAGACTTCCCGGAATATGGCGTCATGAACGGACCAGCAGAAAAATTCCTCCCAACATTATATTTATTCACGAAAATACAGCAAATACAACTATCCCTAAAAGAGAGACAAGAATACACAGGAAAGTGCACAGCATACAGCTACACCTCTGAGAACTTGGCAGCCGGTGAGGCGGACGGCATACGGGGCGGCGACCCGGTGGGACCGAGCACTCCACCCCCCCAGAGCTCCGGCGGCCAGACACTCTGGACAGAGGACTCGGCACCCGGCAAGGCGGGATGGAAACGTGATCCAGCGAGACCAGAGCGCTCCTCCACCCCAGCACTCCGGCAGGAGTCCCAGCAAGACGGGTAAGGTACCGAGCCGCGAGCGGACCGTGCGCTCCTCTCCCCCAGCGGTCCAGCGGGAGGAGAGGATTCAGAGCCGGGAGGGAGTGGAAGTCTGCGCCGGGAGCGCCCCTCCACCCCAGCACTCCGGAGGGAGTCCCGGCAAGGTGGGTAAGTTACGGAGCCGCGAGCATATCAAGCGCTCCTCTCCCCCAGCGCTCCAGCGGGAGGAGAGGATTCAGAGCCGGGAGGGAGTGGAAGTCTGCGCCGGGAGCGCCGACACACAGCCAGCGGTGTAGCGGAGATAGGAGAGACAGAGGGCACAGGGGCCCAGCCGGGAACATGCAAGTTGCCCGCGGCAGGCTCCGGGAAGGAAAAAGAAAGGAGAAAAAAGGGAAGAAAAGCGCGCGCTCTACCTCAGCGGTCTTAAAGAGACAGGAGCTCAGTAGAGGGGCCGGATAGCCCCGCAAACTGAGCCCAGCATGCTGGGAGTCCTGGGGAGCTTTGGACCCCGTGGCTGGCGACTGGGAAAGAGTGCCCGCCATCGAGACCCCCACGGAGATCAACAGCTTACCATTCGTTCCCAACCCAGCCAGAACTATAGACTGGCACTGGAATAGTGGAGCAACAGCGCCACCTACAGCACTCGCGCGGAACCCACTCTAGGTGGCTTTTTTTTTTTTTGGTATTGTTTTTTCTCCCCTTTCTTTTCCTTTTTTTCTTTCCCTCTCTTTCAACAGCCTCCCATTCATTCTCACCCGGCCACAGCTTTAAAGGGCCATGTGGAGCAACTTTGCCGCGGCTCTGGAATAGTGGAGCAATAGCACCACCTACAGCATTCACACAGAAACCACCCCCGGTGGGAGTTTTGGTGTTTTTTTGTTGTTGTTGTTGTTTTTGTTGTTGTTGTTGTTGCTGTTTTCTTTTAGGTGTTGCTGCCTTTTCTTTTTCTTTTTCTTTTCCTTTCTCTCTCTCTCCTTTTACTTTATTATTAGTAGAAATTTTTTTTTCATTTCTCTTCTTTCTTATCTCTCCTTGCTACCAACAACCAATTCTATAGTCATGAGAAGACAGAAGAATATGATACAGACAAAGCTTCAGACAAACA
>JAQQAC010016209.1:49217096-49392280 GCA_029783875.1 Phataginus tricuspis | reverse complement strand
AAAAAAAAAACTGAAGGAACAAAACAGCAGCAGACTCACAGAACCCAAGAATGGACTTATAGTTACCAAAGGGAAAGGGACTGGGGAGGATGGGCCGGAAGGGAGGGACAAGGGGGGAAAAGGGGCATTACGAGTAGCAGACGTAATGTTGGGGGGGTGCGGGGAGGGCTGTACAATTCAGAGAAGACAAGTAGTGATTCTATAACATCTCACTACGATGATGGGCATTGACTGTAATGGGGTTGGTGGTGGGGACCCCATGAAGTGTGTAGTTTAATAACCATAATATTGCACATGTAATTGTAGATTAATGATACCAAAATAAACTAAAAAAATACTTTTATTGAAGTATAGTTCATATGTAATATTATACTGGTTTCCATTATACAACATAGTGATTCTACAGTTACATACATTATTAAATCCTTAACCCAACTAGTATAGTTACTGTCAACACAGAAAGATGTTACAGAACTATTGACTATACTGTCTATGCTGTGCTTTCATGCCCATGACTAATTTATATTATGACTGAGGTTTGCACCTCTTTATCCCCTTCACCGTTTCACCCACCCACTCCAAACCCCTCACCCATGGTAACTGTCAGTCACTTCTCAGTGTCTGTGTGTCTACTGCTATTTTGTTCATTTTGTTTTGTTCAGAAAACTAGAATCTTTAGAATATAAAGTAAATTAAAATATTCTTCCCTCAGTTTTGTTAATCTCTCAAGAGATATTCTTTCTACCCAAAATATTTAACTTAATCTCTAAGAATGATTGGCTTATAAAGATTCCATGATTTATCTTTCTAACTAGAGCCTAATAGAACATGAAGAACCAGAGATAAGTCTACTTGAAGCCAATGGGAAAAAGTTATGAAAGCATACTTGTAGAGGGATCAAGACTTTCGTTCTAGTCCTAGCCCCACCACTCACAATCAAGATGACTCTGGACAAGTTATTTAACCTCTATGAATATAAGTTTACTCTTGTACAAACTAAGTATAATAATAACTGCTTTTATTGCTTCATAAGTTCTTGTGACTATCAAATGAAATAATATCAATATGTGAAAGAGCCTTGAAAACTACTACATAAACTTGAAAGAATATTTTATGATCTCTCTGATTTTAAGATAAATATCCTGAAAAAGTTACTAAATGGATTTGCTGCAATGAATTTTTTTTTCATGACACCCAAAGAAGTTCTTTCTTAGAAACTACCTCCTTTGTTGCTTCCTCCACAGTCTGCCTTAGATTTTGTGGAAAACGCATCCTGCAGAGATCTATATTCTAGTGGTCACCACTATTCTGAAATCAATTATGTCGATGTAACTACATGAAAGATCTTTATTCTCCAGTCAAAGCATCAAGAAGATTGAATTAGTACATATATTAGGGGAAGATGATAATAGCTTCTAAGACCAGAGATAAGAGTACATCATTCATGGTGGAGATCTCTCTCCAATGGCCAGTTTGGAGAGTGTGACTCAGAAGAATTAGAAAATAACCCTAATCCTGTGCTATGATACATTTAGAAGTGTAAGACTTGTGATTTATATTTTGTCTTATACCCTCTTCTCCCACGTTGTGTATAAAGCATTTTCTGTCTACAGACAAGTAGGTGGTACAATACATGAAAAGTCTCCTCCTTTCCCTGTTTGATGAAGTGCCAATTAGCGACTTTGGAGAAAGATTTCAAGATTCCAATGATCTCCTTTTGGGTGTTCTAAAAAACCCATTGAATATCTTACCAGATTTTTGTGCCATGATTATATAGCCCTGAATGTTTCTTCTCCACCAGAATATGCTACAAATTCTATTGAAATATTTGAACTCCAGTTATCTGCAGAAACCAGTGGAGAATACAAACTATTACCTTTGCTGCTTCTCAAACCTATTGCCAGTTTTATTGAAGAGTTGACTATAATTGAGCCTTCTACTTGGATTTATTTAGAGTTACCCCACAATCAGTTACCTTCTGGAAAATAAATAGGGAATCCCATGACCTTTGGCTGTCTAATGTATTTCTTAAGCGGTGTAATTTTAAAATGTAGCTAAATATTTTATATCTTGGTACTTAAGCAAGATTTAATATCTAGCATAAAATTCAGACCACAGATAAAAGATGGGGAATACAATAAAAAAAATTAAGTTCTAAACATTCTAATACCTTACTAATGTTTAGAACAGAAATTTGTATTAAATACCACATATTATGGCAGTTTTCTAAATAATTAGCAAATCCATGTAGCTTGATTCTACTAACAGCAAATGAGTTATATCATTCCAGGGTTTCCTGGGACAGTTAGAATCTGTTTTTGAAAGCAGGATTTTTTGTTAATATTTAAAAGGTAGAACTAATAGTTTTCCTAAATTTTTCAGATACATTTATTTTACAGTTTTAGTAATTAAAACTAGTTTTGTTATATATACAATTTTTATTTCAGAAATTTAATTTTCAATATAAATGTTATTTCTGTATACCAGTGGCCATCTGCTGCTCCAGTCAAAAGATTCTCTTTACTCAATGGCTTGAATCCCAGCTAAAACCTTGTGCAATATCTCCAAGAGTCACATGCTAGGCAAGCATTCCTCTAAAACATAAGGAAGTTGGGGAACAAGTGACATGTTAGAAAGGGAAATGATACCTTAATGGTAAACTATTTCTCAACTATATCTCCCATTTCCGCAACTAGTATCTCTAGTTGCCCCAAGTACACGCTGACATATATGTAATTCCTTTAGAATTAATTATGCTTCAGAAACATTGTGGTATTTTTCATCAACCTGGAACAGTTTTCATATGGAACTTTTCCTACATCAACATTCATATTTTCCCAACCAGTGGGCACCACCACACTTAGAATCTAGATCATCTAGTTGATAAATGGAACATATAAAACATGTCAACATGGATATGAAAACTTCAAGTTAAAGTTTTATGAGATCAGTTTGTTCCACTTTCTTACTCTTTTACTCTCATCTATTATACTCCCCTACCTGTTTAATTATTTTATGTATCTTTTATTTTGCAAATTTCTTCATGTACTTTTATTGCCTCTCCAATGAAATCAATTTCAAGGAAAAGGAAGGATTCTGTCATTGTTTTAAGTCAACCTATCTCAGAAATAGCATGTTCATTTAATTTAAATATAATGGTTTACACAATCTTTAAAATTCTTCAGAAAGACCAGACTTCATTTTACTCAAGACTGGGCTACTGATCTGTTGGAGTGAATCTAGCATTCTTTATAAATTGAAATACTTGCATTGCACTATAATATTGTTCCACATGTTACACAAAGTTAATAAAGAACTTAGCATGAATTTCATAATGTTCTTTTCTTTGGGGTAGACTAGGCCTTATAACAAAAAGGGATATAGCTTCTAGATGTGTGCATGTAGGTATGAAACATTGTGTAAAATATGCATATATATGAATTTGTGTTTGAACCATTTTTTTTCTGCTTCAAATAAACCTCTGACTGAGTGCCCTGTGATTGTGTGGTTGTATGTAAGGTAAAAAGATCATGGTCATACATATCAAAAATTAGCATGAGAAAAAGTGAGCTGGATTGATAGGCACTTCTGTGTTAGACAGGAACCCAGCACTCATGGAGCTTAGTCTGTTGGGAGAGTCAGATTAATCACACAAATATGTAATTGTCTTAACTACAAAAAGGAAAAGTGGGAAAGGAGATTTATTTGTGTTTATTTTTCATTCCTCCTAACTAGACTCTAAGCTCGAAGAATAGATATTTTATATTGTTTCATCCTGTATTCCCAGTCCCAAGAACATAGTATCCTTTCAGAATATGTTTGTTGAGTGACTAAATCGATAAACAATTAGATGAGCTCTGTGTTGAGTAAAGGCTGCTATTTCGTAGTACTTGGACATAACTACAAGATCTTGGGACAAAGAATTGCCTCCACTTCCAGCAATTTTTCTAAAGGGAATGCTAAGTCTTGGTCATTTCATTTAAAATCAAGAAATGTGGCTGGAGAGGCTGTTTGAAATAAAACAAGAGTCCATCCCACCTTTTGGGGAGAGCCCGAACCTATCCTATTTCATTGTGAAAGACATCTCCATACTGGGTAAGGAAGTACCTTTGTTTTTGTTATAGAAATGCTATTACCCATTTCGCGTTCTTTCCTTTTTTTGGCCTTCCAGTATTCATTTATTTCCTTAAATATTTGTTTATATTTCCTCACCATGCTGTGGTGGCCTGTAAAGTTGAGGGCTCAATCTGAACACTCCCTATTATAGTATGTTTCGTATTCTAATGGTTTTTATCTTAACATGGTAAGTACAGTTATTGTTTGTTGTATGACATACATATTACAACAAAGTTGACTAGGAGATGAACTGATTAAAATAAAATTTTAAATAACATTGGTTTGCATTAAAGAAATAAATCACAAAAAGAAATTACAGAGTAAGAAACTTATCAAAGAATTAATATGGGTGTGTCCCTTTACATACAGGATAGTATTACATAATAGTAATATGAGGGACTATTGGGTTGGGAGGGCATTTGGCACCTGTTATCTAATTCCAATATCTCCCCTTACCCTTTATTCTATTTATGCACTTTCACAAATCATAAGACTTCCTCCCATGACTGGTGAGCCCCCAGTCCTAAATTTTGATCACATATTCACCAAGGGTAGTACTTAGTTTGATTCCCCAGGATCATATTCCTTATGCGTGTCCATACCAAAAATGAGAAAGAAAGAAGAAATGGTAATCCCTGGATCTTTCTAGTTATATCTAGCATCACAGTAACTCAAATAACATTTGGATTTACACAATGATTGAGGCACTGTTCCTCAAATTTGGCTGCATATTGGAATCGGCTGGGGAGATTTACAAAATACTGATGTCTGGGACACACCTAAATAGTCCTAAAATTTTAATTTGTCTGAGGAAATATCTGGGCATTGAAACTTCTCAAAGTCTTCCAGATGAGTCTAAAGTATAATGAAGACCTAGAAACAGTGCTTTATAAATTATTAATTTGACACAGTTAATCTGAGTTTATAATAGATAATAGAGACTTTCTGGACATAAAGTTGAGAAATTGGAACTCCTTCAAGTGGTAATTGGAACGAAGCCAACCCTGAAACTCCTTCCACCAGCAGCAGCATGGATATGTGGCCCAAGATAGTATGAGAAGCATGTTTCTTCTTAGTACCTGAAAGATATAAAATGTTTATCAAGACTTTGGAAAAGTTAAATGCTCCTGATAATGTATTTTTGACACTTCAGTGGTGTATAACTTTCACCTTTAGAAATTACAGCAATTAAAGGGAGACAAACATATGGAAGTATCATTAACTGCAGGGCTCTGAGCTATTCCCTTGCAATGGCTTCCAAAGTGGAGATGGACAACAGCTGTGTTTGAGTTGTTATGTGGCCATATATATTGAAGAAAGAAGCATCAACTGTTGGACACTTTGTATCCCTCACATGACACAACACCCATACAGTTCCATTGAACCAGCCTTGCTGCAGGTAGCTGGGCTTTTAGATCTGTTCATAAATCATCTTCAGTAGTGCCAGCCAGAAACAGCCTTACAGAGAAGCAAAGTAAAAATTTAGTATCACAACTTCATCTAGGTGACAGTGACTAAGCCAATCATGGAAGTGCAGGTGGTAGTGACCTCTGCAACTCTGCGCATTCTGGTGACTCCTTTTAAGTCTGTCTTGGTTGTTTCTTTCACTTGCTTTCTGTTCCCCAACTTCACCCGTTGCTACATGATCCAGTTTGCTCCATTCTCTATGGGAGTGGAGGCTGCTTTCACAATTAGGTCATCAAGGGCAGGGCATTTCTCCATCTCAGTCAGCACACCCTCTGAGAGTCCTTTAATTTCCCAACTTCCCAGTCATGGGATTGATTACAACAGCTTATGAGAATAGTCATTAGGAAGAAAATCTAGTAAGGACTCTGAAAAAGTCATAACACCATGACCTGTGAACCAAGGCTAATGAACTTGGGATTATATATTACAGAGAAGAAAAGGTTGGGAGAAGGAGTATTAAGTGAAGGAGGTTTCCTTGCTAACAGTCAAGAAATCTCTGCTAAACAGCATCTATTTTCTGCTAACACTTTAAGGAGCTTAGGTTGCTACAGGAAAGATATCATATGTTGGGATTTAAGAGAGATATTAAAGGTGATATTAAAGCATGAAATTAAAGATGATCTCTCCTGTTTCCACTCCTGAACTGTTATTTAGTATATATAACATGACACTTATAATATGCAGCTTAAAAGCCTAATTAGTTACTTTGCATCTATATCCTACTCTGGATTCTGGATTTCCAAAAAGCAGGAATATTTTGTACTAATTTTTTTTCCATTTCTGGTACCAGTGTCAGACACATAGTAGGCATTCAGCAACTGAATGAGTATGTGAACAAAAGAACAAACCATAGCAGTGAATAGTTCTAGAAATTAGAAATATTTGTTGAGAAAAATTATATTCTTATTCCATAGAATGTATGGCTCTAAGCATTAAGAGCAGATTTGATACCTTTTTGAGCTCTAGAAAAGAAGAGAATGAACTACAAGACCCTATAATGTTCATTCATTCACTCATTCAGCAAAAATTTAGTAAGCTCCCAATAGGTTTCCAGCACTTTTCTACAGCACTTGTGACATATCAGTAAACATAATATATAAAATTCTTCTCTCATAGAGCTCACATTCTATCTATCAGACACCAAAAATTAAAAGGAAGTCTTATTTCTGTTCCCCACTTCTACCTGCCCTCTGCTAGAATATACATGATATTTAGTCCTGGTTTAAGGACTTGGAAAATTAAGTCAGATGAGGAAGAATTGGTGAAGGGTTATGAGGACTGAAAAAAGATGGTCAACGTAGAATGTTTGGTGTAAATTTAAATATAAATTTGAGATAACTAGGCCCATCAGAAGAAGCTTTTAATAGTCCAGCTATGAGTTACACAGAATCTCAACAAGAAATTTGACTATACAGATAAAGAGGAGACAGCAGTACATGGGAGTACGTGAAAGAGGGGTGAAAATATGAAGAGTACCTAGTACTTCTAAGGTAAGGGATAAGATAGGGCAAAGTATAAATATAGGAGTAGAATTAAGTTTAGAACATTTATATTGGTCATGTTCTTGAGGGTATGTTATTTGTGCCCATTTCACCATCCCTGCTCCAGCTGGCCTTTGTCAGTTTTTGCCATTTCTGCTTTGCCCCCAAACCAGTGAGATATAAGATAAAATAATTCTGTTTGCTCAAGGGTTTTCAACCTCTGTGGTCAGTAAAAGCCCATGACATAGCAGGACACATAGCTACTCTTGGTTCAGTCCGGAAATCTCCCAGAAGAGAACATAGGGAGTTCCACTTCCACTTTCCAGGCCCTAAAGCACAGAAACAGTCTGGGTGTGTGAAAGGTGATGCTGTGCAAGGGACTAAGGGGATGCACCAGGGAAAGTTTCACTCTCCACTTGAATTAATCTGGCAGTGTTGCACAATATGGAAGAGCAGAAACTTGGACAGACTCACACAGAATAGGGTAAGATTCCTTGTTCCACTGTGTGCTGCCCCTGTATATAACTGTGAGCATGTTACATAACTTCAGAGCTTCTGCCTTGTCTACAGATTGAAAATGACACTGACACAGTTGGTATAATGCATGTAAAAATATTTGTTTCCAATATATTTCTGTTTGCTATAGGGAGGTTTTAGGCAATTTCTGCTTCTTGCTTGCTACTCTGACAAAGTCATCAAACCATTATCTGAATGTGGATTTTTTAACTGTTTTTGTTGCATTTTTATTTGGATTTTTAATAATTTTACCATTTTTTTCTGATTTCAGAAACAATACATGGAAATTATTAAAAATTAGAATGACACCAAACAGAATAACTGATGTTTATTGAATGCTTACATGCATTTTCCATTTTATCTTCAAGACAACCTTATTAAATGTGTACAACTTTTAGCTCTCTGTTACATATGAGAAAACTGAGCTTAGAGAAATGAAGTAACATATAAGGTCCCATGCCTTGGTGTAGCAGGTCTACAACTAAAACTCAATCCTCTTCCTTTGTAGAAAGTGAAAGTTTTCCATAAATCCACTCCATAGATTACAGTTTGTCACTGTCCTGCAAAGAATTGTCCTTTGCATATATTAACCTACTTTTTAAATGGACGCATACATTCTCTTTTAAAATGTGCTTTCTTCAATTATGAATTATCTGTGAACATCTTTTAGTATGTGTACATGTAGATTTACCCCATTTTTTAATAGCTTCATAGCATTTTTTATTGTGTTGATGAACCATAATTTATTTAAACAATTCTAAATTATAGTTCTTATTGATGAACATATTCACTTCTATATTGATGGACATTCAAGTTGCTTCTAGTTTTTCCCTATTATAATCAATGGGAAAATAAGCATCTTAATTTGTATTTCTCTGTACACTTGTCTAAATGTTTCTGTAGAATAACATCTACAGAATGAGATGTGAGGTTTAGCATATTCCCACAAGTTTACCAGAAAAATGCATTACTTCTTGTGCAAGCTGTCTTCTAACAATTGCTCATTTTTTCATTTGTTTATTTAAATTATTTTTATTTTTTATGTGTAGATGCACTAATATACAGTGGATATTTTATAATATTTTCAAATGCTTTAGTTTTTTCTGATTATTAAAATTATGCATTTTAATTATAGAAAAATTGGAAAGTAATGAAAAATAACAAGTACAAAAAATTTATTTTAGGCCTACAAATTAAAAACAAGTATTAATATTTGATGCTTACTTTCTAAATATATAATTATAAAAAGAAATTATTAAAGAAAATAAGTGAAAAATTGGGAAAAATTGAAAAATACAGAAAACTTAAGAGAAAAAAATAAATACTATATGAATGTCCATTATATTTTTAACCAACTTGGGATTATGGCTTATGTACAATTTCATATTCTGCTTTACTGCTTAACATTGTATTTTAAACTTTTCTCTAGACCATTAAAAATTCTTCCAAAACTCTAATGAAATTTTAATAGCTTTATTGATAATTTTCAGGCGACAATGTTCACTTATTTAAAGTGTGCAATTCAATGCTTTTTAGTATATTCACAGAATAATGCAGCCACCACCACAATCAATTTTAGAATATTTCATAACCTTCCAAAGAAACCCTGTACCAATTAACAGTCATCCCTCATTCCCTCCATCACCTAGCCACAGGCAACAACTGTTTTCTAACTCTATAAATCTGTCTATTTTTTAATGAAACTTTGATGCTGGATTATTTGTTTCTACCTACCAGTATGGACACAGATACTTTATTGAAATCTTCCACATGGTATGTGCTGAGGGAATGTAAGCTTATGTAACTAGAAATCTTATTATATGGTGTGCAATTGCATAGCCTTGGGAATACCCTAGGTCATATCCTGTCTTGAGGCAAAACAGATGCACACATCTAGGGGCTGAAGTCTAGCATGTTAGTCAAGGCTAAAGATGCTGAAGAGGAAGTTACCTGCCCACTCAGAAATGATTCTTCTTTACTCTGAACGCTGGGCTTTAAGTAACCCCATCATTTGCCCCATTTTTTCCTACAGAAGACATATCACATATTCAAAGCCCATTTCAAATGCCGCCACTTCCTCTTCAAAGCTTTCCCCTACCCTTGGGGATTTAAACCTTCATTCCTCAATGGTCTTATAGTACTTTAAACTAGTTATAACATCTTTCACATTCAATTTGGTTAAATTTAACAGGCATTAAGAACCTGGCACATATAAGGCCCTTAGCTGGACCCAGAATTGCAGAGATAAAACTCATAGTGCAAGGCTCAGTATTGGATAGTAGTAATCAGAACGTGGACTCTAGCTACAGACTGCATAGGTTCAATTCACAGCTCAGCTTCAAATTAGCCATGAATCTTCAGGAAAGTTATCTACATTCCTGGATCCTTACCCTTGTGATCTGCAAAATGTGAATAAAATTAATACCTTCCTTATAGCCTTGTTATAAGGTTTAAATAAAGAAAATCCTTGTAAAGAACCTAACACAAGCCTGACACAAGTCTCTAGTCAAATCTTTTGGTGAAATGAAATGGAATTAAACTGAAAAGCCATTCAGGAGGGATCTAAATTAAATATTGGCAGGCACAACCTGCCAAGGACCTTCCCAGGTGTTGGGATGTCATTGTCAATTGCTCAACTCTCCAAGTCAGTGGGTAGACTAGGTGGTAGTTGGAAACTCATAAAGTTTGGACAAGGTGTATATATCACATCTACCCACTCAGTTACAACTGTCTCACTTCCTTTTTCTCTGTCACCTTAAGCTCAAGAAATTTTGTTTTTTATTTTTCATTCAAAAAATTATCTTGTGGCATACACTTGTTTCATTTTTTTGTTCATTTCCAATTTTCTTTTGTGCATGAATGTAACCAATGGATCCGGTCTTGATTTTCAAGTACATTCTTGGTTGTTCCAGTAGACTGATCAATTATATTGGCTTTATAATTTGGAAGAACTGAGGCACAATAAGGACAAAAGAGTTTCACTCTGCCAAGTCTAAAAGGAGCCTCTCCCAAATACATTTCTGAGGGTGATTGAGCAGTACCTGCATAAATAGCATAAGTGGCAGTGTGGTGTAGCTAAAAGTAGTGTGAGTTCTAGTCTGCTTCTGACACTGACATTCACTGTGTAACCTTGAACAAATTCCTTTTTCTCTCTAAGCTTCAAGTTTTCTCGCATCTGTACAACTGAGGCAAAATAGCACCCACGATTATTTCAAAGGGTTCTCTAAGCTGTGACTTTCTGTGATTCTAAGTATGAGTCTGGAATTATTGACAAAGGAGGAAGTCTAATGTCCTATAGGCACTCTTGGTTCTCCATTTTTGGCTTGCTGCTTTTTTCTTTATTTTCTCCTCTTTAGGGATATGACAGGCTCCCATAGCTTCACCTTCACTTCTCTCTAAATGATTGTCAAAGATCTCCCACTAGCCATAACCTATTTCCTGAGCTCCAGTCCATCTATATTCTCTCTAGGAGGACATCTCAGTGCAGGAGTCCCATCACTTCTATTTCCATGTGTCTGGTCCAAAATTATCTTCTGCTAAAGATGGCCTCTCCCTTCAGAATTTCTTGAGTTCTATTTGTGGCCTTATTGTTACCCAGCACAGGCACATCTACCACATGAGCTATATCTGTGATTTCCATTTAGCCATGATTCACTCTGACACATAGCCAAGTCCTAACCACTCTTATTTACCCAATCTCTGACATATCCCTCTAGTCCAATTTTACTACCACCATCTTACATGTACTCATTAGTTGCAAAAACATCCAGACTGATCACACTGCTTCTACCCTTGCCTCTCTAGAGTCTACCACAGGGAAGCCAGGTAAATCCTTTTAAACCACAAATCAGAGCATGCTATCCCCATGTTAATATCCCTCCAGTCATTCCTTATATCAGAGTAAAAGCTAAAATGCTTTAAATGACCTACAAGATTCTACGTGATATTCTCCCCATTCCCATCACATCCTCTACCAATTCTCCCCTTCATTCACTCTGCTCCAACTATATCTACTTGAACATGCCAGGAATGCTCCCTCCTCAAAGTCTTTCCACTTGCAGTCCTCCATTCTTAGAATTATCTTTCCCTAGATATCTGCAAAGTCTTCTCCCTCATTTAATTCAAGTCTCTTCAAATGACATTTCTTTAGAGAGTACATACCACTTATTACTCTCTGTGTTATTTTCATGTCAGTTCCATAACAAATTATCACAGATTAAGTGGCTTAAAACAAAATAAGTTTATTATCTCACAATTCTAGAAGTCAGATGTCTGCCACTAGTCTTATTGAACTCATATCAAGATATCAACAGGACTACATTCCCTTCTGGAGGCTTTAGGGGATAATCTATTTCCTTGCCATTATCAGCTTCTAGAGGCTACCCATGTTCCTTGGCTCATAGCTCTCCTCCTCCATCTTCAAAGCCAAAAAGGTTGCACCTCTCTGTGTGTTCTTTTCTGTAGTTACATTTTCCTCTAACTATGACTCTTCTGCCCCCTTCTTCCTCTTTTAGGGACCCCTGCGATTAAACTGACACTGCCTGGATAATATAAAATAATTTCTCTCTCAAAGTCAGTTGATTAGTAACCTTAATTCCATCTACAGATTTGATTCTCCATTGCTATGTAAACTAACACATTCCCAGATTCTAGAAATTAGCACGTGGAACTTATTGGGGTCCAGTATTCTACCAACCACACTCCCTACCCCATAGTGCTGCCTTATTTTAACTTTATATTCTCATCACCACCTGACATATTATACACAATACATGTATTTTCCAGTTAATCATACATATAATCAAAGCAATCAAATAGTTCTATGACACTTAACTTCTATGGTGATTTCCCCTCCCTCAGACACAGTAATTTTCAATGTTTTTAACTGACACTTTTGGGTTTTGACTCCATAACTCCAATAACATGCTTATATTGCTACTCCTTCTTCTATCTCCCATAGAAGATAGTTATCTAGCTCTCATTTGCTCCCCTACTTCCATTCACTCCAATCCTGCACATACATACTCATGCATATTTCCTGTTTTCCCACCCTCCCAATAAATTCATAGATTATTTTGGTGTTGAGAGCAAGACTCACTGTTTATGTTGGTATTCTTCATAGATGAACCATATCATATGTAATTTTACTTTGTCTTTCCATACTGTTTCCTTGCTTGTTTGTTTAATATCCATTACCACTAGACAGTAAGATCCATGCCTGTTTAGTTCGCTACTATATCCCCAGTATCTAGAAGAGCTTCAGAAACACTGAAGGTACATAATATTCATTTGTTCAGTACCTATTATGTGTCCAGTCTCATGCCTGGGCTCTTATACCAGAACCTTGTAAATCCAGACATAACAGGGCCTTTAACAATAAGTTAGGCCTGTGATTTTCAAACTATTTAAGTCATAGGTCACTTTCAGGCAAGTGACATGTTAGAATCTGGATAGATCTAGCAGATAATGTCATAGTTGTTATGATTAACATGCGTTTAGAATGTTGAAGCAAGTAGTATATGGGTAAATGCTTAAAAAGTATCTCTCTGAAGGAAAAAAAAGGCCATGGCTGATGGCATTTGCTGACTTTCGTGGTGAGAATATTCCCACCATGGCTGATTTCAAGTTATCAACATGATGTCACTGAGCAAGGATTTGGGAAGAAATATACACAATCAGCTCTCAGGACTTAAGTTGACTGTAGCAACCCATTGGTGAAATAGCCCCTTAGGCCACCCTCGCCTCATTGTCTCCTGATTCCCCCTACATTGACACCCCTACAGGACCCCCAAGGATCCCCAGGACATAATTTAAAAATACATGGCTGACTATGACATCTTTAAGGTACAGATAGGAGGCCTGAGATCCAGAGAAGGGATAGGACCAAATCCTTCTAATGTCCATTCCAAAGCTCTGTCCATTGTGTTATGCTGCCAATAGTTTTATTCGTCTCCCATTCCTCTGCCTCCACTTTTCCCACCCTATTCCACTGGTATTCTACCAACATATTTGGCCCTAAAATACTTTTCAACAGCAACAGCAGGACTCGGTTGTACTCTAAAACCTTCTGTGGATCCCATAAAAGCCTATAATGCCAAATTTAAGCATCTTTGCTTGATTTTCAAAACCCTCCATACACTGGCAAAGCCTTTTCTCTCCATGCCTTTCTACATATACACCAAGCTGAAGTCTAATGATTTTTTCCCACTTTATCAGAATTCTTGCCCTTGCTGTTTCTGGGCTGTTGCTCTCTCTCCCTACATCAGACCTGGAACTCCTTCCCTATCCTTTCCTCTTTGCCTAGCCAATATTAATCAAATCTCAGGTCCTAGACTACACTCCAGCTGCTCTGGGAAGCTCTTAAACCAATGAAGTCCATGGTGTTTGTTTCTATCTCTGTAATCCCATTGTACAAATGAGTTTCTGTCATTCCCCTGTCCCTTAATATGTGACACCTGTTACTGTTAGTTTGATTTTAAACGCATCTGCCTATATTTTTATGTATCTTTGGACTAATGGTTATGTGTGTGAATATGTGTGTTTATAGGAGTGTTTATATGCTTATATGCAGGTATTGTCTGCTCATGTTCTGCTTGAGTGTATGGATCTGTGTTTCAATGTTTATGTGTCCTTGTGCATGTCTGTGTATATTTGTGTGTCTGTGTGAATCATTTGTGTGTCTACATGCTGTTTCTCTGCATGTATATTATGTGTGTTGTGTGCCAATGTGCTAATATTTTATGCCTCTGGCCATTTTTTAGACATTTGCATATTTCCATATGTGTTTTTGAGTGTCCATATGTATCTGTGCATTTACATTTCTATGCAGTATTTGTGGGTTTGTGGGTTTATATATATGCATGTTCTCAAGCAAGACCTTGTGGATTTCATCTTTGCACCACTGTTTCCCTCCAGCTCAGCCAAGCCTATATGTGCACATGCATATAATGGTCTCAACAAATGTTTGCTCACTGATTAATTATTCTAATGTTCCCTTTCAACCTTTTTCTAAGAAAGTGGGCTACAAAGTTGGAAGTAGGCACAGAGTCACAGTGACCTCTGGATACTGGTTTTCAAATGATGTGGGCTGTTTTCTCTGCTGTTCATCCACAATCTCTGTGCTCTTACCACAGGCATAATACCATACCAGTAACTATTAGGTTTGAAGATAAGGAAAAAGTGAACTCCTTCAATTAAAGCAACTATGCATCCCCCTGTCCTCTCCTCTTAAATCACCTCATCTTTATTGGTTGAGCTCAAGTACAGCCCTAGAGAATGGAGGAGGCATTCACAAGCTTTGGAAACAGATCAAACTTAATTGGAAATCTCCTTTGACACTTACCAGCTATGTGACCATGGGCCAGTCCCTTGGTGTCTCTAAATTTCAGTTTCTTTAACCAGTAAAAGAGATTCATAATGTCTTCATTGAAAAATGAGGCCTAGTTATAATGTGCCCAGCCCAGAGCAAGAGCTCTATAAATGGTAGTTTTCATATCACTTCTTCTAGGAAGTCTTTCCACACTAGTTACTAGATGTTTGCCAAACCATAAGGTTTAAAGCCCATTTAATAATCCACCTTGTACCAGTGTGTACATGTGTGTGTGCCCATTGGTATGTCTATACACATGTATCTTGTCTCTATCTGTATAAAATCTCACTAAGCCATATATAATATCTAACATTTCTTATCTTTTCCTGACAAAACCCAGAAGTCTGGAAATAAGTGGTCATTAAAGGTATGAAGGATGGTGTGGTGCCTAACAGTATCACTTTTGAAGGCACACATATATGGGTTTGGATCTTGTCCAGGAACCTTCTATACAGGTAAGAGATTTCACTATTCTGGAACTCATTTATAAAATGGTGATTTATTCAATTCATTCATTTTATTCAATTTATTCACAGTCTCATTTATAAAATGGTGATTTATTCAATTCATTCATTTAAAAAAATGTTTGAGTGTCTATTATATGTCAGACACTTTTCTAGACACTAGGGATACAGCAGTAAACATGAAATACAAAAATCCCTGCCTTTATGGGGCTTACATTCTAGAGTGGGAAACAGACAACAAACAAGTAAACCAGTAGCTCTACGGTATGCCAAGTAGTGGTGAGTTCCACAAAGAAAAAGAGAAGCAGTGTAAAAGAGTAAAAATTGACAGAAGAGGCACAAGAGTAAGTGTCCACTTGCAGGGTTGTAAGTACCAAATGAAATAATCCTAGTGAAGTGTCTAGTACAGTGTCTGGGGAGTAAAAGATTAAGAAATAGTAGCTATCAATGCTATAGTTGGTATTGTATGTATGATTTTTTTAAAATATGAAAAGACATCAAGTCTAATGATGCTCATGTAACAATTGGGGAAGCTGACGTTCAGAGATACTTAACTTGCCCACAGTCTCAAAACGAAGTAGGTGCAGAGCCCAGAACCTTTTCTGGGATTTCTGACTTCCCCTTCAATGCTCTTCTTGCTCAACAGGGCTACTGAGCCCACTGCAGAACTAAAAGTCTTCCCCAGAGAAATGCTGTGCATGTTTCCAGGACATTACCTTATCTTCAGATCTAGGAGGTCTTAACAAGAGGCAAGAGGCAGTTCAAAAATTCAGTCACCAGGTCAGACAGAAAATGACACCAGTCTAATAAGGTATGGTCTTCTAGCTCTTTATCAGGAAAGACTGTATAAGGGAAGGTGTGTGTGTAGGTGTTTGTAAACATATGGTGGTAGTGATGGTAGGGTGTTGGTTGAAAAAACAAAATGAGGGTTCTTCAAAGCACAAAGTTCCCTGAGTGAAGAACCAATAGGAAAGAATGACTAGAAGTTCCAGTGAGGTGGACAAAATGAAATAACTAGAAACAAAGGACAATCAGACAAGGGGAATTGAATCTGGGAATCAGAAGGGCTTGAGAGAACTCTATGTGATAACAGCAGGGCCTGAAATGCTGGAGTCTCCTCATAGCCCTTGCACACCCCAAATCATCTGTATGTAATTTCTCCTTGGAAAGAATGTCATTGGAGGAGATCATTTCTCTTTGGGGTCCTATGCCCTCTCTCTGCAAAGCTCACCCCTCCTCCATCCAAGGTCTCTCTTGTCTCTCCAATCAAAAAGAAAGCTAAGCTTAGATGTTGCTTGCGGTGTTCAGCATGAATTTGTTGACTGCATTTCTCCTTTTGGAGGTGTTTATATTTTCAAGGCTTAGTAGACTGTGGGAAGTATCAAAACTACAAGTAAGACTGCTGGTAAGCTTACAGCCGCTCTAAGGTTTGCAAAGAGAAGCAATTAAACTTCCTAGGAGGCTTAATGTCACTCCCTTTCAAGGCAGGGTTATGTACCAATTGAAAGTTGTTGAAAAGTTTAACCTGACAGAATACACCACTATCAGGTCAATAAGCAAGTATACTTGATACTAGACTTAACTTTGCCTTAAAATAAATAAATAACAAAGGTTTATTAACACTAATGGGAATTCCTACCATGAAAGAGGTGGAGCTATTAGAGAAAGCAATTCAAAGAGCATTCCCAATATGAGATAAAGGGATATATTCCCCAGAGCAGCCTTATCCATGGGCTTGCCAATTTAAGTTACATTGTACAGAAAGCTCTTTCATACATTTAATCTCCTGTACTGTGAACTCCACAGGCACCCACCCCCCAATACTGTTCATTTGCAGAGGATGAGCAGGCAGGGGTTTACAGTATGATTGCTGGATATTGCATAGGCCATTAAAGTTGATCTCTTCTCCCTAGACCCACCAGAAGGGAAAACACCCCCATGTGGGAGAGAGCAGACTCATCCCAAAGGTTACTCCCAAACCTCTGAGTCTTATGGAGGAAACCCAAAACAAACACAACCTAAGAGATCAAAGACCAGAGAGCCCTATTGGCTCCAAGGAAAGTCAAGTCAATACCCTAGCAGGGGGAAGAATTGCTTCATTCACCCTCAAACCACCAACCCCAAGAAGGGGAGGGAAGAGGGTGCTCATGTGATTTGTGCTGAAATAGGGAAGGAAGAGGAATGTGAGATGGGACTGGGAGTCTAAGAAAGATATAGGGAAGGAAGGGAAGTAAGCAGGCACAGACACTGGCAGCCATCAGGAGTTCAAGCCTCTTTGACAACAGAAGGCTGGAAGAAAGGACAGAAGTGGCTCTGGCTGTGATGGGGCTATTACTTGGCCTGCTGCTCCTGGGCCACCTAACAGTGGTCACCTATGGTAAGGCAGCAAATGGGGCCTCGTTGCCACTGCTGGCACAAGCAAAAGGCTGGGGGATTGGGATTGAATTCCTACTCAGGAAAACCTATTCCTGCTGAGTAGATGAGTGTTCTCAGCCAATGCTGCAGACTCTCAGCTTTGGGCAGAAGGAAGGGAGGTAGTAGAAAGCTGTTGAAGAAACCAGGGGTAAATTTGGGTAGACACTGAAAAGGATTCCCTCTCAGAAAACATCCACATGCTTTTCTAGTACTTGTCATATCTCAGGGACATTAAGAAAGTGCCTAATGTCACCCAAATCCCTCCTCCATTTTCTGTCTTTCACCTAAAATTCTACCATATACCTTAACTCTTCTGCTTCCAGGCTTTGATATCCGTTAAAATATGCATCCCTCAAAGAAGGAATGTTGTCTAAGAGCTAGATGGTACTTTAGAACTAACCTAGACCCACCCTTCACTGTTACGAACAAGTGCTCAGAGTACCTGTTCACATACTTCCAATGACTGAGAGATCACTGCCTCTCCAGATCATCTAATCTGTCTAGGGGCAACTTCAACTGTTAGAATGTTCTTCCTTGAGTTAAATTAAATCCACTTCCCTATGGCTTCCATCCAAAGGCCCCAGCTCTTTTTGTTAGAGACACACAGAACATATCTGCTCCCTATATGCTATAACAGCCCTTTAGAATTCAGGATAGATATCCTTGACTCCTCTTCTCAAAGCTAAACAGCCTCAGCTCCTTCAACTGGTCTTCACAGGAATGGGGGGAGGGTTTGTTTTTTGTTTTACCACCTTCTGGGGTAGCTCACTTCCCTACGGTCATGGTAAAGTTTTCCTGGGCTATTCCTGAAGGTATAACACTAGACACATATACCAAAAGAGTTCAGAGTATGCCATAATACCATTATTTCCTTGGGTCTTCCTCCATCCTCACTTATACCCCTGAGAACTGAAATAGATTTTTAGGAGACTAAGCCTAAATAATAGCTAAGTAAAATCCAAAATAGGGCAAGGGAGTTCTTGCTGCACCTCTGTTTGTTCCATATACTTAGAGACTGGATGGGAGTTCACTTGGTGTCTCTTGTGTGGTCAGAAAGAACCCAGCTTTCCATAGATAACTCAGATTAGCCTACCCTATCCTGGAGCTCTGTGACCCATCAACTGCTAGAACCTCAAAGCTAGTAGAGATACTAAATTAAGTCATCTCAGAGGAAAAAGAATTTTCTCAAAGCCACAGAGCATTAGTGGCAGTTAATGCTCCTTAAAAAATAGTGTTCTTTCTACAGCTACAATATTTTCACTCTCTAGCATGTTTTAGAGTATACTTCCCTACCTTATCCAAATATGATGGTTTGAGCTGGGATTTGTTGAGGTAGGACTGGGGCTCAAGGGAACATTTTGCAAACATTAAATTTAAATCATGTATATGTGTGCATGTGCACTCTCACACTTTCCCTCCCAGCCTGTGAGGTCCTATAGACGTGCAAGCAAGTCTTCCATTTGTGTGGAGGGTCTTACAATATAGATCTGAAGGTAGGGATATACTAAATGGCCAATAACACCTTCCCTCTCCCTGAATCTGTGTCTCCAGCCCAGAAGTACAGTGAAGAGATCAGCCTGGTTAGCCTCAAAAGGCCCTGACAGCTGGACAGGTCTGTAGGACTGTAGCATCACTTCTAAAATCTCTCTAGGGGCCAGAATCAGCTGTTAGATCTAAGACACATGTTGGAATAATCATAATAAAAATAAACCCTAAAATCTGCATTTTATAAACATCTTTATCTAAGCTAAACCTTTATGCAGGAAGTAGCTTAAGAGAGGGAGAAAGGCCAAACATAGGGGTGTGGGGTCATGGGAAGATTTCACACTCTCTGTGATGGTGGGGGGAGGTAAATTAAAAAACAGACCCAGAATGGGTCCTATAAAGGGCCCTATACCCGGAAAACTAGGCCTTTCTTTAGGGCAGTCACTTAGGCCTGAGACTTTTGCTTTTCTAAGTCCAATCCTAAGACTAGAGTGGCACATGGTACTGTGTGCTTTTCCAAGTCAAACACTTTCCAACAAAGCCCCTTGAGTTAATGCTCAGCTCTGTTTTTTTTTCCCTGAGGGGAGACAGTATTTGAAGGAAATTCAGTCCTTCCCTGATAGAGAAGAGCAAGGCTCTAAACTACTTGGAAAGGCTTTTCAGAAAGCAGCTGGCAAATGGGAGAATTCATTTTCAGAAAGTCAGGCGCTATTATCCAACCTTAGGATAACATCTCTTAAACCATATCAAGTATGCCTAGGTAAGGTGTTGATAGTTTCATTTGTGGCTGGTGGTTTAATAAGGCAAGAAGCCAGGATAGCATCTAAAAGCCTTTATTCCAGGCCTTCAGGCCCAGCTTGGACACTGTTATATAACTTTGGATAAGCATCTTTCTCTCTCTGGGCCTCAGCTTGTCCATGTGTACTGTGAGGAAATGTGACTACGTAGTTTCTAAAAACCCTTCTAGCTATGCAATTCTAGAAGTCTCCAAATTCTATCCTGCATGATACCTCAAGTCCTTTTGTACCAAGTACCTTGCCATTTGGCGGTGTTCATGGATACATGATGGGCAGAGTATCCCCACAAAAGGTGGGACTTTCCTAAAATGGAGTTTCCCTACCCAGTCTTCCAAGAAAGTCAGGTGTATTGTTTAATTTGGCCAACATTTCACATTGGCTGCCAAGCCAGACCTGTTGCTGGAAGTACAGGCTACTGTGTCCTCCCTGACTGTCCTACAATGTAGGAATGGCCTATTACCTACCCATAATTTGATATGTCTGTCAGGCTGGAAAGGGTAGCTCCTTACCTTTTCTTGTACTACCTTCTCCTTCAGTTCATTATTAAATCTGACAATGATCCAGTCTAATGACTCTGTTCACCCTGGAAAGGACATACTGAAGAATTCTATAGAATAAGAAGAATCAAGACAAATATGAGAGTTTCTTTTGAAGCATGGTATAGGTCTGGCATTTATCAAGCAGCTACTGAATATCAGCAATTATGCTAGGTGCTTTCACACCTTATGAACTTATTTGATCTTCACAATAACTCTCTGCAGAAGGTTTACTATTGCCTCAATTTTGCTGATAACTACTGCAGCTCAGAGAGTTTAGTAATTTATCCAAGGTCCACAGATATGGTAAGGCAGAACTTGGATTGATGTTATTCTTCTTACTACCTCATGAAGTCTTTCACTACCCTCCTGATCCCACTATATGTCCTACTCAGTGTTCCTCTAGGCTATCTGAGCACCACAGGGATCGTTGGAAGGTATAAGTCAATGCTTTTGAGGTTACCTTCACTTTGGAAATCAGGGTAGATGAGGAATAGTACAATGTCCTCTTTCTTGTGATTCCCTGTGCCTACCATATGCTCTCTATTTATGCTACTAATAAAACAGGTACTACTAATGAAGCAGGAGGAGGAAGAGGAAAAATGAACAAGAAGAAGGAGGAGGAGAGAGAATAGCAAGATAGAATGATGGGTGGAAGGAAAAAATAGGAAAGAAAAAAAGTAAAAATGGTTAGAGATACCATTCTTGGTAATCGGGTTACTAACTCTGTCCCATACCCCTATTCTAAAATGGAAGAGTCATTTCTCCTACTTCCAAAAGTGACTCTTGAGATTGAGAAATTGGGACTGGCTGTCCATGCAGGCCAGAGTAGGCTATGAGAATTCCCAGAAAGGGTAATGCAATCCAGGCATTGCAGCTCCTCCAAGGTCAGAGGGAAGAGACGCATACACATTGATAAAGGCTTTTGTTGCCTCACAGCAGAATTCTTCTTTGCTATCCAAGAGGAGGGTGTGAGAATGCTTTTTAGAGAAAGGGAAAGAGATTTGGGAGAGCTGGAGGAAGATTAGCAGGAAAGAGCACATTAAACTGAAGGGCTCAGATGGTTTTCAGGGGGTTTAAGGCTGGTATGTGTGTGCTTTCAAGTGTATGGGCATGTGTATCCATGACGATAAGCTGTATCTGCATCCACATGGAAGGATGAAGTATCAGTAGCATAGGGAACCCATCACTTGATAAAAGTTCACAACCAGCTAGAACATGTAATTATTGAACTTTTGTTTCCATTAGAGTCTATTAGCACTGAACCATCTAGAATGGGAAGGGAACTTAAAGGGTAATGCTGTCCAAGACCTAAATAAATCTCAGAAGTTGCCCTAGACAGCTTACCCTATCAATAGACAGCTGATTAAAGTTCAGTTTTAGGGCAAACCAAAATCTGTCCTTATTGTGCTCCCATTCAAGGATCTGAGTTCTGCTTCCTGCCCTATCTGAAACTCCCCAGAGAGTATGTGGTGACTCCAGCAACATGGATTCATAATTATTATTTTCTACTTAAGGCTGTTATCTTGACCATAATATTATGGTGATGTTCTAAGAGACCCTGGTGAGGGCATAGGCCAGAGCCTTGAATTTAGTCTCCCCACTGATAGAAGCCCTGATACTTGGCAATACATTCTGAGAGCTAGAAAGCATGACCCTACCCTATGTTCCATCTTCTTGACTGAAGCCTGGGAATCCAGGGCTGCATGAAATGCTTGTATTCAGTAATACCTCATACTTGGAGCCCACCCCACACACACACTTCTAGGAGAAACATCATAAAGATATCATCTAAATACAATCCATCACTCCTGATCCCAGTTAAATAAAACACAAAATCCTCAAAATATGAGATTGTGGATGGAAATTTCTAATGGGATGGCTCTGTCAACACTTACATATTTTCTCCCTTGTTTTCCTTCCCCACAACACCAAAGGAGCAATCTTTTGGTCCCATCATCTGTACCATAGCCAACCCTAGGATTTAATTCAGACCCTTTTCCTCTCCAGACATTTTCCTCTCCATTCCTCCTCAAGATGGAATTTTCCAATGTATTTTGCTGAGAAATAAGAAAAACCAAAAGGGAAATAAACAAAGAAAGGAGAGAAATCAGAAAAAAAAAACAGGCTTACAAAGTGTAGTTGTCAAACTTAACAACTAATGATATTGCTAAACAGGAATGCATCTCACACAAGGTTCCATCCTTATTGCCCTTTGCCTGCTCCCTTTCTCCCTTACAGAGTGAAACTTAGGGCTGGGGACCCAATCATTGAGCCCTTATAAGAAAGAAATGGGGAACAAACAGGCAGATGTCCCTTTCTGAGCCCTGTAGAAGCCACATTTCTCCAGGTACATAATTACAATCAAATAGCCCAAAGCCAACTGCTCAACATTTGCTCCCACACCTCTTTTGGAAAGTGTTGAAAGAAGTATTTTTACTGACTTATAGAATTTTTATTGATTTACAAACTCACAGTTTACAAAATCCTTAGAAATCACTATCCACACTTCACACTGTAGATGAAGAAAATAGGTCCTGCATTGTGAAAGGCAAACTTACCCAGTGTCACCACACAGCAAGGCAATGAAAGGAAAAGAATTCACAAAAGCTAAACAATGTTAAGGGCTTTCCTTCTGAGAATTGGTTGATTGATGAGAAGTCTGACAAGAGAACAAAAGGGCACAGGGAATCTAAAAGTATTATGGAAGGAAAATTGAGAGGTGTTTTTCAGAAGCTTCTTGAGACCTGCCACTGCCACCCTAGCTCCCAGTTGGGTGTGCCATCTATGTCTGCTTTCTTCCTCTGTTCCCCCTCTTCAGGCCATCCCATCCTGGAAGCACCTGAAAGTGTGACAGGGCCTTGGAAAGGGGATGTGAATATTCCCTGCACCTATGGTCCTCTGCAAGGCTATTCCCAAGTCTTGGTAAAGTGGCTGGTACGACATGGCTCGGAACCAGTCACCACTATCTTCCTACGTGACTCCTCTGGAGACCATATACAGCAAGCAAAGTACCGGGGCCGCCTGCATGTGAACCACAAAGCTCCAGGAGATGTGTCCCTCCAACTGAATACCCTGGAGATGGATGACCGCAGCCTCTACATGTGTGAAGTCACGTGGCAGACCCCTGATGGCAACCAAGTAGTGAGAGATAAGATTATTGAGCTCCTTGTCCAAAAACGTGAGTCACTGTGGGGATAGAAATCAGTGATAGGCAAAGACCTGATAGAAGACTGTAATCCTAGAACACCCTGAGAAACACAGAGAAGTTTGTTCAACTATAAATAATTTCTATTCAGTTATATTTGCTAATCAGAGGAAGTTGACAGGATGATGATCCTTAAGGTCATAACTTTCAAGGAAGAATTTAAGAAGTATTAGGAAGGTTCCTGGCCTTCAAATTTCTACCCCTTCATGTGTCCCAGAAATTCCAATATCCATAGCCTGTTTGCCCTTCTTGGACTGTGTCTTAAAACTCATAGAAAATTAGTATATCTCATCAGGATATTGGAGAGGAGATAGAAGCTGACAGAGAAGCTCTGGGGAAAAGGATGCAGGGGTTAGCCAAGATAAGCATTGCAATTTTACAATGATCTAGCCCCAGTAATCCAAAACTTCAGATATCAAAACTAGTTAAGCCTTTGAAATTGTATTATTTTTGAAAGTCAGTTGATTTTTAACTCCCAGTAAGCCAGAACCCCAGATAATACAAAATAGTACCCAGTCTTCCAAAGGATGCTACTTTTATTTATATTGTCCTGTTCTTTTCTTGCCTCACAAGTCAGAAGTCCCTTTAGTTTCCTCTGAAGATATATACATACCCCTATATGCAGCAGGGATGACTAGGCCTCGTGTTCCCATATCCTTATAACTTCTCAGAATTTCTTCTCTTGTCTTTCCCTTGCAGTCTCTGTTTCCAAACCCACAGTGACAACTGGCAGTGGCTATGGTTTCACAGTGCCTCAGGGAATGAGGATTAGCCTTCAATGCCAAGCTCAGGGTTCTCCTCCCATCAGTTACATCTGGTACAAGGAACAGACTAACAATCAAGAACCCATAAAAGTAGCAGCCTTGAGTACCTTACTCTTCAAGCATGCAGTGGTGGCTGACTCGGGCTTCTATTTCTGTACTGCCAAGGGCCGCATAGGCTCTGAGCAGCGCAGCAACACTGTGAAGTTTTTGGTTAAAGGTGAGCAACCCTCTCTCCTGGTGAGCATCTCAACCGACTACCTTGTACCAGATATACCTCGGTATAGTGCCCTTATTTCAGAGAAGAGAGGTTGGTGGAGGTTGGAAGTGGGGGTGGTACAATCACAAAGAAAAATTCTATAGTGGGGATAATAGGGCTAGAGGCAATACCTGTCCTGTTATAGATTAAGTAGATGAAGATGGTAAAGGGAAAAGTGGCCTTTACTAGATACCTCATATTTGCCACATACAGTGCACAAGAACTTGACACACACATTTTCTCATTGAATCTCACAACTATCTCATGAGATAATTATCATTACCGCCACTTAAAAGAGGAAACCGAGTGTCAAAAAGGGGAATCTACTTGCCCAGGGGCTCAGTTAGGTAGTTCAAGTCAAGATTTCCACTCAGATTTTGTGCCCTCTCCTCAAGTCTTATTGTCTCTTGTGATTGAATCTATATTAGCTCCTGGACACCTCTTTGAATACTTTTTATTTATTTTTTCTGTTCATTTTTTGTTTTGTAGGGTAGGGTTCCATTGTTGTTGTTTTTTTGTTTGATTATGTTTGGTTTTTCTTTACAAAATAAAGCCCAGATGTCTACATAGTTTCTTTAAAATTTCCCCCCTTCATCATAAAGCCAAATGCAAATTCTGGTTGAGGTCTCAGTGAAGATCAACCCTGGTTAATCAAAGTCTGGCTAATTCTTACAGCATTATCCTGGCAGCACTACAGACCATGTACATAAAACGTGCAGGCTTGGGTGTAAATGGGCAGCACAGCAGTGATATGTCCAAATGAGTCTTACTGCCTTCCAAGAGATCTCCTTGGGAGGTAAGATGCATATTCCAACAAGCCTTCCATTGCCCAAAACATGTTGGAAACTAACTGGTTGTAGGGAATTATCCTCAGAGACACCTGAAAAAGACTGTATTCTAAAGACACCTCTGTATAAGGAAAGTGGCTCTCACCACTTAGGTTTAGAGACTGATATTGTTTTGAGACTTCTGTGTTTGCCTGGAAAGTTAAGTTGTAGTGAGGAAGTGTATGCTGTAGATTTTTATCTTAGTTTTTAGGCGAACAAGGCAGACTCACTCTGAGAGAATTATATTGACACTGACCCAGTTCTCTGAAAGTTTACAATTTTGTCAAGCAGAGAGGGCAAGCCATGGGCAGAAAATCCAAGAATATACCTTATAAAAAGACCAGTTGAACATTCTCACCTTTCATGAGTTAGTTCCTAGCCTATATGGGCAGGACATTGCTCACAACCAATCAACCTATCTATTCCTTGTCACAGCCCATGCTGACAGGCAACAAAGCACAGCAGTGAGCTCACCATTACACAGTGCTCAACATTGCCCCCCTACTGATAGATAAGGAAACTGAAGCTCAGAGAAGGTACTCAGCATTCCACCCTTCCCTGCTCTCTGAACCAAGTTACTCTCTTGACTTCCTTCACTCTGTTCCTTCTCCACCTCAACCTGGTCCCATGAGTCTGGTCCCCTATTTCATCTCTGACCTACGTAGCTCTCAGTCCTTCATCCCCTTGCCATTCCTCCTCTGTACTGTTCTTCAGTTCTGGGATGGTGTCTTTGTTCACACTCTTGGACTGCTGAGCTCTGCTCAGCAAAAAGAAAACAAGAAAAGGAAGCAAACAGATGCATTGGTTCCACTTTATCTCATGCTCTGAGACATGCACTGCCTGTTTTCATGCTGTATGCTAATCAATTTGCACATCTTTGTCCCACTCCGTACACAGCTGTTCAGAACACTTTCCACCTTACTTCAGGCTCAGAGCCCTGTTCCCAGAAGATGTAGTCACTTCCTTCTTCTCAGAGAAGATCCAGGCCCACTCAGATGTGAATTCTATCAACTACCCTCTCTGCCTTGACATTTCCTTACTCATTTGCCCTTGGCTCAGGGTAAGATGTGCCTTTCTTCTCTCCACAGTGAACCCTCCACCTGAGCTCTTAACTTCAGCTACTTCAACTCTCTGCTCAATCCATTCTGTACCTAAACCTAATATGTATGTAAGTATGCATGCATGCATGAAAACATGTATGTACAAATGTATATATGTGAGCCTAGTATACATATATATATCACTAACATGTTATTTTTAAAATAATTTTCTCCTCCTGCCCCCTATCTCTCTCCTATAGCCTCTACCAACCTTCTGAATAAGGTAATTTCCAAGCTGTCCCTCCCAATTCACCACAGCATAACTTTGTAAACTGTAGTCATCACTAACCTCTAAATCACCAAAACTCAAGACCTCTCCATTCACATGCATCCTCCTCAACATCTCTGTAGCAGTTGATCCTGTTGAATATTCTTCCTCCTCAAAGCTTTTTCAACCACCTGAAAAAGTCTTTGCTCTCCTAAGACCTAGCTGACTGATACTTCTCAGATCCCTTTGCTGGCTTTTCATTCACCCTTGATTGGGAGTGTTTGCAATGACTTAGTCCTCATTCCTTTATTCCTGTATCTGTATAGCATTTCATAAGAGGATTTTATTCACTTCTGGGCTTCAAATATCATCTCTAGACTTTTGACTCCAAAATCTATCATTTTACCCCTAATTTCTCTCTTAGGAGCTAGATCCCAATGTCTAGTTACTCTCGACAGCTCCATTTGTGACCTTGCTTGTCTAAAACTAAACTTACCTTATACTCACAAAACCTGTACCTCAAATCTGTTAGAAGATTCAATATCTTTGACTCCTTTCTCTCCTTCACCTCTACAATAATCATCACTATCACCAAATACTGAGAATTCAAGTACTGAATCAGCTGTCTTATTAAGCTCCTCCTTTCTTTTCCCATACTGTCATAGTTTCACCTTTTTCTGAACAATGTCAAAGCCTTTTAAATGATCTCCCCAGGTCCATTCATCCTCAGCAAAACAGCAACTTACTTAGCATTTATTATCTATTTTATGTCACCAGATATAAAATTGATGGCTGGATCTCCATAGTCCAGCAAAATACCTGGCACACAGGAGGTACTTAATGAATATTTGTCAATGAACAGACAAAATATGCCACTCCCTCACCTTCAAAAACCCTACCACACTTGTCAGAATTATTTTCCCAAAATTTAGTTTGGTTAGCGTTTACTTCCTTCTTCAGAAACTTTCTCTTACTCACCATGGGCCCTTCTACCAAAGAACAAAGCCTAAACTTTCTTGATCTATACCCAGCCTTCTTAGCCAACCTTATCTTCTAACATCTCTCTCCACACCTGAAATATAAAATGCTGTTACCTCTGCCTGCAATGTTCTCCCTCCCTTTTAGCCTGAAGAAATTCTATCAACCTTTTGGTGAAATCTTTTATTGTTGTGATATATATATCTCATATGCTATAAAATTCAACATTTTAAAATATACAATGCAGTAGTTCAGATGGTTGTGCAACCATTACCATTATCTAATTTTAGAATATCTTAATCACCCCAAAACGCAACCCCATAATCATTAAGTCATCACTCCCATTCCCCATTCCTGTAGCCCCTAGAAGTCACTAATCTTGCTTTCTGTCTTTGTAGATTTACCTATTCTGGTTATTTCACATAAATTGAACCATGTAATATTTGCCTTTTTACATCTGGCTTCTTTCACTGAGCATGTTTTCAGTTTATTCATGCTGTAACATATATTAGTACTTTATTATATTTATTGTGAGATTTTATTCTATGGGATGGATTTAGCACATGTTATTACCATTCATCAGCTGATGGGCATTTGGGTTATTTCTACTTTTTGGCTATTATGAATAACACTGCTATAAACAATCATATAAACATTTTCATGTGGACATATTTGTTAGATTCTTTTAACTATGTGACTAAGAATGGAATTTCTGAGTCATGCAGTTACTCTTTGTTTAACTTTTTGAGTAACTGCCAAACTCTTTCCTAAAGTGCCCACACTATTTTAAACTCCTACCAGCAATGTATGAGGGTGGCAGTTTCTCAACATTCTCACCAACTTATTATTTTTTATTTTTATTTTTTATTATAGCAAACTTAGTAGGTATGAAGTGGTAACTAATTGTGGTTACAATTTGCATGTCTTTAATGACTAATAATGTTAGTATCTTTTCATTTGCATATCAGCCATTTGTTGCATTCTTTGCATTATTCAAATACTTTGCACATATTTTTTACTTAAGTATTAGTTGACATGCAGTATCATATTAGTTTTTTGTGTAAAAACAAACACTGATTTAACATTTTTATACATTGTGAAGTGATCACTATCATAAATCTACCTACTCTTTGCCACCACACAAAGTTGTTACATATTATTAACTATATTATTCCCTATGTTGTTCATTGTATCCCTGTACCTTATTTATTTTATAACTGGAATTTTTCACTTTTTAGAATTTGGTGGTTTGCCTTTTAATTGTTGATTTGTAAGAATTCTTTATATATTCTGAATACTAGGCCATTTTCAGATATATTATTTGAAAATATTTTCTTCCATTCTGTTGGTTGCCTTTCACTTTCTTGATAGTGTCCTATGATACACAATTTTTAAAAATTTTTGATGAAGTCCAACATATCTGTTTTTTCCCTTTGATACTTAAGCCTTTGCTGTCATATCTAAGAATCCATTACCAAGCACAAGATCATGAACATGGACTCCTATGCTTTCTTTTAAGAGTTTTATAGTTTTAGCTCTTATGTTTAGGTCTTTGATCCATTTTGAGTTATTTTTTGTATATTGGGCCCAATTTTATTCCCTTGCTATCCAGTTGTCCCAGAATCATTAGTTGAAGAAACTATGCTTTCCCATTGAATGGTCTTGGCAGCTTTGTCAAATATCAAATGACCAAATATATATATACAAATGTACTGCTGGACTCTGAATTGTACTACACTGATTTATATGTATATATTTATATCAGTACCACAGTGTTTTGATTTCTGTAGTTTTGTAGTTAAGTTTTTAAATTGGTAAGTATGAGTCCTCCAATTTTGTTTTTCAAGATTGTTTTGGCTATTCAGGATCCTTTGCAATTCCATATGGATCCATACTGATCTATTTAGGATTAAGTTTTCCATTTCTGCAAATAGGTCATTGAGATTTTGGTAGTGATTGAATTGTATCTTTATATACTTTGGACAGTATTGCCATCTGAATGATATTGTCTTTCAATCCATGGACATCCAGTGTCTTTTTGGTTGTTTAGGTCTTCTTTAAATAATATCTTGTAGTTTTTAGTGTACAAGTCTTGCACTTCTTAAGTTAAATTTGTTTTTAATGTTTTATTACTTTTGATGCTGGTATAATAGAATTGTTTCCTTAATTTCATTTTTGGATTTTTCATTGCTTATGTACAGAAATATAACTGATATTTATGTATTAATCTTAAATCCAGCAACCTTGTTAAACTCATTTATTAGCTCCAATCATTGTTTTGTAGGTTCTTTAGGATATTCTATATAAGACTATGTCACCTGAAAATAGAAATAACTTTCCTTCTTCCTTTCAAATCTGGATGACTTTTTAAAATTTTTTCTGGCATAATTTCCCTGGCCAGTACCTACTGTACAGTGGCGAATAGGCATGGTGAGAATAGCCATAATTGTCTTGTTTCTGTTCTTACCAGAAAAGCATTCAGTCTTTTACTATAAAGTATGATGTTAGCTGTGGTTTTTTTGTAGATGCACTTTATCAGGTTGAGAAAGCTCCCTCTCTTTCTAGTTTGTCAAATGTTTTCATAATGAAGGGGTGTTGGATTGTGTCAAGAGAATGTTCTGTCTATTAAGATCTTCATGTGTTTTTTTCTCCTTTATTCTATTAGTAGAGTTACATGGACTCATTTTCATATGTTGAGCTAATCTTGCATTCTTGGGATAAACCCCACTTGGTCATAGTGAATGATCCTTTTAATTTGCTGCAAGATTTGGTATGCTATTTTGTTAATGAGTTTTACATCTATATTTATAAGTGTTACTTGTTCTTAGTTTTACTGTCTTTTGATATTTTTTATGATTTTATACAAGGGTAATATGGTCTCATATACTAAGTTGAGCAGTGTCACCTTACTTATTTTTGAAAGAATTAGCGAAGAATTGGGATTAATTTTCTCTAAACCTTTGGTAGAAGCCACCAATGAAGCCATCTGGCGCTATCCTTTACTTTTATAGGAAGTTGATTAGTTAGCAATCCAATCAATTTGCCTGTTAAAGGTCTACCTATTCAGGTTTTCTATTTTTTTCTATAGTCAGTTCCAGCAGTTTGTGAATTTCTGGAATTTGTCTTTTGTATCTTAGCTAATTCATTATCTTATAGTTAGTTGTTCATGGTATTACCTTACAATTCTTTTTATTTCTACAAGTTTAGTAGGAATGTTCCTTCTTTCATTATAGACTTTAGTAACTTTATTCTTTCATTTTTTTAGGTTGCTCTAGCTAAAGACTTGTCAATTATGTTGATCTTTTCTGATAACCAAATTTTGTGGGGTTTTTCTCTATTGATTTCTATTTCTATTTCATTTATCTGTGCTAAATCTTTATTTTCTTCCTTCTGCTTTTTTTTATGTTTAGTTTGCTCTTCTCCTTCTAGTTTTCTTTCTATGGTGGAAAGTTAGGTTATTGACTTGAGATCTTCTTATTTTTTAATGTAGGTATTTATAGCAATGATTTCCCCCTGAGCATTACTTTCACTGCCTCCAATAAGTTTTGGTATGCTTTGTTTTAATTTTCATTCATCTCAAAGTATTTTCTAATTTCCTAATTATTTCTTATTTAACCCATTGGTTATTTAGGAGTGTGTTGTTTCATTTCCATATATTTGTGAATTTGCCTAATTTCATTCTGTTTTTTTATTTCTAATTTTATTACATTGTGGTTCTAAAACATACTTTTTCTATTATTTTAATTGTTTCAAATTCACTGAGACTTATTTTATGGCCTAACATGTGGTTTGTTCTGGATAATGTTCCATATGTACTTGAGAAGGATGTTTGTGCTGCTCTTTTTGTGTGGAGTGTTATGTACATGCCTACTAGGTCCATTTGGTTAACAGTGTTGCTGGAATTTTCAATTTCCTTGCTGATCTTTTATCTAGTTGTTTTATCCATAATTGAAACTGGAATATTGGAGCCTCAAGCAATCATTGTTGAATTGTCTATTTCTCCCTAAAATTCTTTCAGCTTTTGCTTCATGTATTTTGGGGCTCTGTTGTTAGGAGCATATGTGTTTATAATTGTAAAGTATTCTGGATATGTTGACCCTTTTAAAATAATAAAATGTCCTTCTTTGTCTAGTAATAATTTTTGTCTTTAAGTCTATTTTGTTGGACATTAGTATAGACACTATGGATTTATTTTGGTTACTATTTGCATGGTGTATCTTTTTCCATCCTTTAACTGTCAAACCATTTGTGTCTTTGAATCCTAAATATACATAGCATGAGTTAGATTATGTTTTGTTATCCATTCTCCCAATCTCTGTCTTTAAATTTGAGAATTGAGTTCAATCTATCTACATTTAATGTAATTGCTGATAAGGTAGAATTTATATCTGCCAATTTGCTATTGGTTTTCAATATAGTTTGTCCTTCTTATCCCTCTGTTGCTTCATTCCTGCTCTCTGGGGGGTTAAATAGGTATTATCTAGTGTAACAAGTAATTCTTTAGTTGTTTCTTCTACTATATATTTTAAGTTATTTTCTTGGTGGTTGCCCTATAGTAACTAAGATTACCATTAATTCCTAATTTACTACAATCTCGTTTGGATTCACACCAACTTAATTTTAATAGTATTTAAAAACTTTGTTTCTAAATAGCTCCGTTCTTCCTTCTTTATGCTATTATTGTAACAAATTACATCTTTATACAGTATAATCACATCAACATAGATTTATAATTATTGCTTTATGTAGTTGTCTCTTAAATCAGGAAAAAAGGAGTTACAAACAAAAATACATTTATACTCTCTTTATATTTGCTTATTTAGTTATCTTTAATGGTGCTTTATTTCTTCATAATGATCCAAGTTACTATCAAGTTACTATCCTTTAATTTCAGCACAACAAATACCCCTCCCTTAGGATTTCTCATAGGGCAGATCTGCTGGTGACAAGCTCTCCTAATTATTATTTACCTTGGAATGTATTAATTCTTCCTTGATTTTTAAGGGCAGTTTTGCAAAATATAGAATTCTTGATTGATAGAAATTTTATTTCAGTACTTTGAATATGTGTCCCAATGCCTTATGGCCTCCATTGTTTCCGATGAGAAACCAGTCATTAATTTTATTGAGAATTCCTTGTGCATGATAAATTGCTTCTCTCTTGCTGCTTTCAATATTCACTCTTTGGCTTTTGATTATGTGTCTAGGTCTGGATTGTTTTAGAAAATCTTTCTTACATGGAGTTCAATGAGCTTTTGTATTTGAAGTTTAATGTTTTCATCAAATTGGGATATTTTGACATTACTTCTTTAATTGCTCTGTCTGTCGTTTTCCATTATATGTATGGTAGTACACTTGTAGTGTCTCTGAAGTGTTGTTGACTTTTCTTCATTAATTATCTTTTCTGTTTCTCTAACTGGTTAATTTCAATTGTCATATCTTCAAGTTTACAAATTCTTCTGCCTGCTTAAATTTTCTCTAGTGAATTTTTTCCCCTCTAGTGATTCACTTTTCCTTTCTGGTATTGTACTTTTAAACTCCAGTATTTCTGTTTTATAGTTTCTGTCTATTGAGATTCTCCTTTTGGTTTGAATTGCTCTCATCCTTTTAGTTTTTTAAAAATGGTTTCCTTTTCTAAAAATATATTTTTAATAACTGATTTAAAATCTTTGTCTAGTAAGTCCAAACATCTATGCTTCCTCAGGAACAGTTTCCATTCATTGTTTTTTACCTGTTTATGACCTATACTCTAGTTTCTTTGCATATCTCATATTTTTGTTGAAAACTGGACTTTTTAAATAACATGATGTGGCAACTCTGGGAATCTGATTCTCCCTCTCTCTCTCCAGGGCTTGTTGGCACTGCTTGTTGTATTAGTTGCTATTTGTTTAGTGACTTTTCTGAACTAATTCTGTATAGTCTTCCGTTTTCTTTGTCATGGATAGCCACTGAAGTCTCTACTCAGTTAACTTATTGACCAGCTAATGATTGGATAGAGCTTTTTTTTAAATATATAGAACCAATAAATCTCCCAGTTTTTACTAAAGGGCTCTGTTGCCTATTGAATTATGTCTTCAACACTCACCCAGTTTATAACTGTGCCACAGCCTTTACTTCCTGTTGACACAGAGCCTTAAAGCTAGCCAGAAGTAAGAACTTATGACCTTCTCATGTTTTCCCTAATCATACACACAGTCCTCTGCATGTCTGTGGCCTTTTAGATTCCTTGGCATGTGTCAGAGCTTTTGAAATTTTCAATGGACACTTTATTACTCAGTTTTTCCTTTTAAGTTTTTCTCATTAGTCTCTTGTCTGCCTCAATTGTCATCCATTGCTTTAGGCAGCTGTGTGACAGATCTCCCTCCCCATGGGGAGAGTTTTAGCACTGTGTGACCAATAAAAATAGCATTTTGAGGCAGGGAACCACCACACAGGTCAAATAATCACAATTTTAGGGGAATTAAAATGTTCTGTTCACTCCAGCACCTGGAATGGGGTTTATTTTCAAGGATACTACTGGCCATGGAAAAGATTATCATGTTAGGGTAAGTTAAAATGCCATAAAAAATTGTTGTTCTTAAGCGCACAGGGATTTTCTTCTTCTATAAATGCTCCTTGGATTGATGCAAACTTTTGGCTATTTTTCCAAATTCTGAAGAAAAAGCTAATTATAGAAAATGTTGCCTGTTATTTCATTGTTTTTGTGAAGAGGTGACTATTCAGGGGTCATTACCATTTCCACTGACATCACACACTGGCACCTTCTTTGTGACATTTCCTCAGTCCCTTTCAAAAGAATGAATAGCTAAATTTCAGAAGTTAGTAGAAACAAAATACGTTTTTCTTATCCAAGTTCAAAGATGTTCTGCACTCTAGTTTTATATTCCTTGTGGATCTACGATCTCTGAGTTAAGAATCATGCCTTAGAATGATGTGAATGATGAGCAGGTAATACCCAACTTTCCATCATCATGAGAAACGTGTTGAGACAGGCTCAGGCATGGACTTGACTGGCATTTACTTATCTCCCAATTTCCCAAGGGATCTCCATTGTACCTTAAGGGTTCCAGGGACCTTGACTGAGCTCCTTCTTCTTTGCAGACTCTACAAAGCCACTCAAGACCAACACTGAAGCACCTACAACCATGCAATCCTCCTTGGAAGGTGAGCTTTACTTAGATTCTGTGGAAACAGCAGAGACTTTAAATGGTGTCATGGAAGGCAAGGGAGGAGGCCCAATGCCATTATATGGCATAACAGTATAATGGGTAATAAGACACCATTGTGTTCTTCAGAGATAACATGTCAATAAAGGAATATAAATAAAAGAAAGACAAAAAGGATTTAAGGGTCATGAAGTGGAGTCCTGTATATACATGCCTTCTGTGTGAAAACCTCTGAGGCAAAAGAAAGGAGAGAGAATAATACTTCCATGGTGGGGAAAGTGGGAAAAGAGAAAACTGACTTCTGTTCTGTTTTTAATCTGACTTGCTGTGGGACTTTGGGTATGTTACTTTCCCTCTATGGACCTTTTCCCACCACCAACAGTAAGAAACTAAGTTATGTCACCTCACAGTACTAGTGGTCAATGACATAGCCAAGAATTATGGAAAGCTCAGCACATATACACATAGAAGAACCCCAAATATTGCAGCCACTATTCACTCCACAACTCTTGGCTGGAAGAGAGATGTCTGATCCTAATATCCTGTTGTCATAGTAATATCCACAGTGAAATCATCCTGGGGCTGGACTACTGAAGTGGATGGCTACGCTGGGGAGACCAGTGCTGGGCCAGGTATGCTCAATATCAGGACTTCAATCTTTCCTTCTTGACTATGAACTTTACAAATGAAACTTCCCACTATAAACACTGTTCTATGGCATTCAATTCTGAAAACTATTACCTGTTAAGTACCAAGCAATGGTCAAAGGCCCTGGAGATGGTTGGAATGTGTAGGATGGAAAGAGATAGATACAGATCAAAGGATGAGTAAAGCCATAGTGGGGTTAGTTTAGGTGTATTCTTAGCTGGTTTTCTATTGCTATAGTAATATACTTCCCAAGCATTCTAAACAAGAATAAGAATGGGAATGGGGCCATGACTTCAGCCAGCTCTCCTAGGGAGATGGACACTGGACCATGCTAATGGCAGGGTCTCATTACTTGAGCTCTTCACCAGAGCTCACCAAGCAACTTGCAGCTGATTTTTGATTCTGCTGAAGTTTCAAGGATCCCTAAGTCACAGTCTCATAGATCCAAACCCCAATGAGAAGCTCTTTTCTGTTTTATTGGAGATGATAATCAGCTGGTGTGCACTGGTTTGACTGCATTGATTGTTAAAATAAGGAAATACTTTTATACTCATTGATAATTAGATGCTTCCCTTAACCACTGATTCTCTTCATTATCACCTGGGCTTCCCTTTCCTCAAAAATATCCAGAGCATCCCACCATCCTGAAACAAAAGTATTGATACTTAGTATACAATGGGACCTCTAGGACTCCAGGTCTATAGTAGGCATCTGTTTTGATTGGCTGGTGCCAAATAGTTTGATAACTATCACTTATGGCCTCATACACTGCCTGTGTATCATTGATGGTGGACTTCTTAATGCCACTGCACTTCTAACTTCCTGGCTGCATAGCGTTTTGGCTTTCTCTGGGAATAGCCCAAACCTGTTTTATGTGTCACCTTTGCATTGCCACCTTTGGCTTAAAGGCTTTCATAATTCCACTCATCTCCCAGGGCAAACATACAATGGGGAAAAGGAGGTTATCAGATACCTCTTGGAGAGTTGGTTTTGGAAAATGAAAATATAACCCTGGAAGGAATGGAAATTCTCAGACATTGGGTCTATGCCCTTTATCCTCCATCAAGTTTTTGACTACTTGATTCCTTCTACAGGGAAACCTTCCCTTGATCTGTATCAGTTTATATCTTGGATTCTCTCAGCTGCAACCAGAGCTCTGAGGACCACAAATACAAAATTTCTAGGACAGAATATTTTGGGGATCTTATGAAAACAAAGCCAGTTACAACAGCAAATCCTAAGAACAATGAAATTCTTTTCCCTACCACTCCTTAACCCTAGATCTCACCCCCTAGATTCAGAATACTGTTAACTACAAGTGCATTAATAATATCTAATCTTTGCATTGAATCTAAGGGGAAATTAAGGCCTAGTCAAGAATTTGACTTTTCTGTTTATTTTTCTATGACTTCTATAAAAATTACCCCAAATGTATACCTTAAAATAACAAAAAAGTATTATCCTACACTTCTGGATATCAGAAGCCTGAGACACTGGGCTAAAATCAAGATAGCAGCAGGGCTCTGTTCTTTCTGGAGGCTTTAAAGGAGAAAGAGTTTCTGTGCCTTTTCCAGCTTCTAGAGGCTAGCCACATTCTTTGGCTCTTGGCCTCCTTCCACCAGTTTCAAACTAGCAGTGTTTCATATTCAAATCTCTCTCTGATTTCCTCTTCTATTTCCCTTTTCCATTTGTAAAGAACCCTTGTGATTACATTGAGTCCACTCAGGTAATTCAAGATAATCTCCCCATCTCAATGTCAGATAATTAGCAACTTTAAATCTATCTGCAACCTTAATTCCTCCTTACAGTGTGAACCAACATACCCACAGTTTCCTGGGGTTTAGATGTAAACATCTTTGGAGGATCATTATTTTGCCTGTCACAGTCACAAATCAAGTAAATAATAGATCCAGGACTGGAATCCCAGTCCAGTGGTTTCCTTCAGCTTGTAGACATGATTGGGATAAGTAATCCAGAAGACAGTGGAAATATGTTTTGAGGAAAAAGAAACCTGGGTACTTAGCCATGAAGTGTAAAGGAAAGACTCTTTGTGGCAAGAAGTAATTGACCAGAATATCAATAAGGTAGAACTTTTGTGAATCTGGGAAATCAGGATACTCTAAGAGAAGGTGAATACCCCTTGGGAAAGCATGGAGGACTGGTTCCAGTTCCCAGGCCAATCAGTCATCAGCTTGTGGTTCTGGAAGAACTTGTTTATGCATGTAGTCTCTAGCCTTTCTCAAGTATTCCTCATGGGCCTGGGGTTTTGTTGGTCTCTCTGACTAGCTAAGAAAGTTGTAAGAAGTTGAAAAATGGAAAAGAAAGAGTTGTGAGTTGGCCTGAGCTGATCCTTGAAGTCTCTGTTTCTGGACTCATTTTCAACCAGAAACAACCACTTGGTCTTGTTTTGCCTCCTAGGAAAGGGTCTGCCTATCTTTGCCACCATTCTCATTATCTCCCTGTGCTTTATGGTCGTCTTCATTATGGCTTATATCGTGTTGTGTCGGAAGACATCCCAACAAGGTGAGTGATGAGTATGACTGGATGGTTCATGTTCATTCATTCATTCTGACAGTAGAGTTGAGCATAAACTCTGCATTAGGCACTGTGTCAGACACTTCAAAATCTCCCAGCCTCGTTTAGGATTGAAGATGGGGTGCATGGAGACAGATTTCCAAACCAGCAATAACAATACAATTTATGGAAGTTAATTCACAAATCTTTGGTACACAGCCTAGTGCAGCTATCCTTACAAGAGGTTATCTAATGAGGATGCAAGAAAAGAAGTCACAAAGTTGCTTACAAGTTTATCTCACGTTGTTTATCATGTATTTAGGGTATTCAGGGTAGAAGCATTGAGTTTATCAACAACAATACATAGCAATAAAGGCTATGGACTCAAAGCCAGGAGAAGGCAATCAATGCTAAAGTGATCCACAAGAGGAGAGTCCATTAGGGCTGGAGTAATTAGCAGGGACTTTCAAAAGGAGGTGGAACTTAACCAGGGCTTGGTGGATAAAAAAAAAAATTGGAAGGGATCAGTATTCCAGGAAGGGGGAACTAGGTGAGAAAAGGTATAAAGGTTTAAAAGATGACTGTGAGTAGGGTCATCAATAAAAAAAAAAGTCATGTAGCTGAGCAGTGGGGGAAATATGGGAGAAGGTCTTGCATGACAGGTTAAGAGACTGTAACTTTCTCCTCTAGGCCTTGCAAAGACACTAAATGTCACCAAACATTTTTACGCAGAGGAGTTATATGATGAAGGTGCAGTTATTGGGCTATATAACAATTGTGAGCCAACAGAGGCGGAAAGGAGAAATTGGATGTTGATTTCTAAGTAAAGTCTAGATAAACCTCAATGTCTGCTGCACTAGACATTTTACCCAACATTAGCGTCTCTTTCTCTGTAGCAGCTCCTACTCCCAAATAGCCTGTTTTTCACCTTTGGTCTCTCCAACCAAAGAAGAAAGGGAGCCTTAATGTCTCTTTCTTTTGAGTGTCACGTATAAGCTCTGGTCTTGGCCAGTTAGCATGACTATTATCCATGAGGTTAAACTTAGAGGTGGAGATGTCTAAAGTCCCAAGATGTCTCAAATCCCAAGACTACTAAAAGGAAAACATTCATCACAGTCTCCAGTTAATGGCATAAACTTAACCGTATTAGATTGTTTCTCTAAGCCCTTTCAGGGTTTCTCATGGCCCTGAGGATAGATAGGTCAGAGTCCTCTGCAATGTGGCTAAAGCCTATCTTCTCAACGCCCACCACTCCTTTAAACCTATTTTCATTTGAAAGGAGTTAAACAGGCAATTAAGCCATACACTTCACACCTCAATGCTTTTTTCCTTCCCAGAATTCCTGTTTTCTACCTCTCTATAAGGTAGATAGCCTCAGGGCATCAATGCAATTTAACACATAGTTACTGAATGCCTACTGTGTGCCAGGAACTAGGCATATAAAAACAAAAAAAGCACAGCCACTGCGGTATGAAAGCTACCAGGCCAATGGAGGAGGCAAGATATAAAAATGCAGGGCTGTATCACAAGGCAGAAGACCTGAGGCATGCGACGTTTGCTTTGTTGTGTTTTCTTTTTTATTGGAATATAGTTTATATATAATATTACATTGCTTTCAGATGTACAACATAGTAATTTGATAAATATATGCTATTTTAATGCATGCATTTCCAGTTACATCCCTGAGAGATTATAAGCCCCTAGAGTACAGAATCGAGACATCCATCTTTGTACCAGGCTCTAGAGACTTTAAGACTGCATGGGGAATGTAGATACTTCTTAACAGACACCAGGGGGCAATGGTGAACTATTCCAGAACCTCTCTTGGGTGCATGGTTGGGATAAATGCATTTGGGATGGCTTAGGCCATTGTTCCTGACATAAGACTAATTCAGCCCTTCTTCCTGGGCTCTGGCCTGGCTGCCAAGTTTCCCACAAGGAGTCCCTAGGGATTTTTGGCAAGATTGTTGGATGGGAAGTGGGTTCAGTTCCAGTGTCCCTCCCTCAGCCACACAAAGCAACTGGTCCAGACCAGTGTTCTGAGTCAGAGCCAAAGAGGACAGTCAACAAGTGTGCTTCCTCTTCCTTTCCCTGAGAAATCTGCATCCCTGTGTTTCAACTCATCTTCCTAACACCTCCCAGGTTTTGAAAAGCTGAGAGACATTGAGATCCTTCTCACAGTGTCCCCTTCCCTCACCTTTTGACTGGTATCCAGGGTCCATGCATGGCCCTTTATTACTCCCCATGGAAACTTCTGACCTGATTCCTCATTCTTTTCTAGAGCATGCCTATGAAGTGGCCAGGTAAGACAGCTTCTCCTCTTCCATATTCTGTCCCTTCCCTGTCCTCCATTCTGTTGGTCATTGCCATGGAGGAAAAGAGGTTTGGTAAAAACCCAATCCTAAACCCAGAGGCCTTCAAGGTCAGAGCACAGCTTTCCTCCCTCTCTGAAACACCTCTTGAGGTCTATCCTGGATAAAAACACCCAGGATAATTCAAATCCACCAGCCGTCTGTTCCCAGAATCCCTAGGTAACAAGACCCTGAGGGTCAGTTGACAAGAATTGGGGCAGAATGATGGGGAACTAGGGTTCCATCCTCAAATCCTTCCTCATAGGTGGTGGGATCTTGGGCAACAGGGTGCATGCCAGAAAGGCCAGCGACTCTGGTGAAGCCATGAGGGAGGCCATCTACACATGTGGCTGCTCCAGTGAAGAGCCAACTTCCAAGACTCTGGGCAACAACTACTCTGATGAGACTTGCCTGAGCCAGGAGTACCAGATCATCGCCCAGATCAACAGTGACTATGCTTGCCTGCTGCACACAGTTCCCCAAGATCATGAGCATATGGCTGTTGAGGGCAAGAGTGTCTGTTAAAAATGCCCTACTAGGACAGAGTCTGCTGACATAATTGCCTATTCAGCCCTTGCCTTCTGCATGGCCCCTTTTCCTGCTATCTCTCTCCTTGGATAGCCCAACATGTCTTCTTTTCCAACACTGGGGTTCCTAGAAGTGACTGGCTTTGTCTAGAAGTTACAATATGCACCTCAAGCAAGCCTGCTGCTAGGTCAGGCTCTAGGCCCTTCTAGCATCCTCACCTGGGGGCTCCTGATGCTTGTCTTCAAACTTGAACTTGGTCATCATGCTTCCAGACACAACTCAACTTTGGCCTCTTGCCACCAAGATCAGAGGGAAGCTCATCTCTGCCAGCTCAAGTGACCAGTTGTGTCCAGGATCACTTCCCTTTCTCCAGGGTCAGGTAGCTTTTAATTGAGATCTCATGTAACAAGCCAGGATTAAATTCTGCTTATGCACTGTGAGTCTAGTGCTCTGATATTTTCTGGGTGCTCAATAAATATCTAATCATGATAGCAACCTTGGTAAAATTGGTATTCTCTTAAAGACCTGTGAAGAGTGGTTAATGTGAGACTGGTTTGAAATAGTTGGGGCCCTGGGAGTATGGATAGCGGGTAGCACCTGTGCTTTCTTTCTTTTTCCTTTTTCTTTTTTTTTTTTTTGATCTTTCTCCTTCCCAACCATGCAACCCTTACCTCGCTTCAGAGGTGGACCCAGCTGGAGCACAGTGAATCTTTGGTAAAACAGTATTCAACTGCCTTGCATTCCCTTCCCAACCATCCTGCTAGTTCCACCTAGATGACTCTGCCCAGGTCAATTGGAAACCTGAAAAAGAAGATCTTCTTCTGTCTCAGGGGACTATGGATCCAGAGATAAAGGGATTCTCTTCTTCCCAAAGTGTGGATGCCTACTCTCAAGGATTTCCACCTCCTGGAATTCTAAAATCATTGGAGTAGTTGTATTCTTTATAGGTGATCTTTATCTCCTGACCCCTTCTTACACTCCCTCCTGTGGGGTTAGGGTCAGAGCAAGGAAGTCTTTTTCCTCAAGCAGGAATGGGGAACAGGAGTGTGTGTGAGTGTCTGTGTGTTCAGCCCAGGTTTCACCAAGAGCTGCTCCCCCTTTGAATGATTACAGAAGTCAAAATAGTACACAATAGTTCACAAGGAGGAGTCATCCACTTTACCACCACTATCCTACCAAGCCCATGGTCAAAACCTCAGCATTTTCCTCATTCCCAGATTCCAGCTTCATATAGCTGGTGACAAAAACAACCTCTTCTTCCCCATCATGCTTACAACCCTATGAAATAGGGCCCCTACCCAATGGAAACCTCAGCTTCCTTCATTAAGCAGCTCTGTGTCCAAATTCTACAGCCTTTTGAAAACTGCCATTATACTATTAACCTTAAAGAAAGGAATTACTGAGGTTTGGAAGAGAATCCTAGGTTAATTTCCATTGGCTAAAAGAGGTCCAAATCCAGAAAACCCTTTCCATAGAAGCTGTGGACCCCCAGGGATATATCAGAGTCTCTTGTCTTACCTTAAAGATTACCAGTTCTAACTCTACCATATTAAAAATGAGGAAATGAGGCCCAGAGAGGAACAATGACTTGTCTAAAGTAGCACACATCAACTCTGTGGTAGAACAGAAGCCAGAAATCAGGTCTGTGTACTCCTAAGAGCATATATTAACTGCAGCAGGAAACTTCTAGAGATCAACTTTCCCCAAAAACTTACAGTTTTTTTACACACAAGTAAAATTAGTTAAAGAGTCCTAGGTATAGGGCTAGAATAGGCTATACAAAAATAGGATGATAACATAGTATATGTCTTAGACAGGTGACTAGTCGGGGGAAAGTAGAGAAGTAAAAAGAGATCTCTGAAAGACAGGAAAGAAGGAAGTTCCTCTAAGGCAGTTTCCCAAATTTTGTTGCATTGAACATTAGACTCAGTAGATGACCCACAGAAAAAAAGGAAATCTACAATCATATAGACTTGGGAAATGTTTCTTCTAAGCCTACATTTTTGTCCTCCTCCTCCAGTCCTTGACTTTATTTCTCAGGAAGAAAACCCTCCATTTTGGCAGTTACTTCACACACCTTGTAACATTGTGGTGACCAAGATATAATTTTTTCTAACAAAATTCCTGAGTGGAATTTGCCCCAAAGGCCAAAATCTAATGAACTAGTGAAAAGTCAATCAATCAGTCAACATTTATTAATTTCTATAACCAGAGTATTGAGATAAGGGCTAGAGTAGGAATGGAATGGGGAAACAATAATCAAGGAAACATTCTTGTCCTCTAGAAGCTCACAATCTAGTGGGGGATTCAAATATATCCCCTGGAAAAGTTCACCAACAATTCAAGAAGTGCCATTGGGCCATGATAAAAGAGAAAATACAGGGACCCAAGCAGGGAGAGCTTTGAGAATGAAAAAAAGGAAAGAGTATAGGTTGACTTTGAAAAATCCCTGGGGAGACTTTAGCTGAGTCAGGAAGAATGAGAAAGAATGGGATAGGTGGAGACAAATGGAGAAGATGGTTCCCAGAAGAAGAAAAGGTATGCAGAAAAGGAGAGAGACAGGTAAGGTCAGTGTGTTTGAAAGCCAAGGCTGAATGTCAGAGGTGTTTCTAAGCCCCAATATGATACTTGTGTGAGAATTCTGGTGTCCTTGCTGGGACACTCTAAAAGGGGAACATGAAGAAAGAAAATAATGAATCAAGGAGCACTTCCATCACTGGTCCCTGTATACCTTTTCAAGACTGCTGTGCCCCCTCAGGTTTCCATACTGTATGTAGACATAGCCCAATGCTGTAGTTCCCAGAGCTGCCTCACTTTTCCCCTGGCACCCTCAGATATAGTGCTTCAGATCCTTCAAAGTGACTGAAAATAACTTGTAAGAGCTTTGGTGAGCATTCTTGTGTCCAGCTGGCAGTCTGTTTTTGAATCCCAACTGTCCTGGCCTATAGATGTTAAGCATGTGCCGTACTTGGGGTATTTGACAAACTGACACTCTACCACATGGAGTGTCCAACTCAGCTTGTCAAATACACGGAGCATGGCACTGCAGAAGCCTGGACCAGGAGCTTCAGTGGGAGGTGAGCTCTTCCTGACAGATGTAATCCTAGAACGAAAAAGAGAACAACAAGTCACATCCTGAGCCCCAGGGAAACTGCAGAGGCTGCAGGGGCTAGATAAAGACCAGAATAAGGAAGTGAGAAAAATAGGCCTAAGTCTCTTAATCAGAAGATGGATCCTGAGTGTATGTAGGGAAGGCCCAGTTGAGACTGCAGATGAGGCCCCAGTGTCAGCTAGGGAGGTCCTCAAGCAAAAGTCTCATAGCCATGGCATTCGTAGATGTCCTGAGCTTCAGTGGCATCCTCTATGCAGCAGAGAGAGAACAATTTGGTCACTGTCCTACCTTCCTGACCTTAGGAAAGGATTAGGCCCAGAGTCGGTGTCCATGAAGCTACTTCTCAACACTCTCAGACTATATTCTCACAGAGTTCTAGTTATGAACCTGTGCTTTGAGATTAAACATGGGTTTGAATCCTGGATCTGGAAACGTCTCTGAGCTTGTTTTCCATATCCACAAAATGTGTATAAATACAGTACTTACTTAATAAGTTATTGTGTGAAATACATAACAAATGTTCAAAAAATGGTGACTGTGCTACCAGCAAGAAAGCAAGAACCATTGAAAATTGATTTAACAGGATCAGGACACATGAAACAGGAATTTCTTACGTCCTCATCCTTGCCTAATATGGTCCCTTTGTCCCATCAGGACTCAAAAATGGCAGCTATAAAAGGACCATCATCTAGTTTGACCTACTCATGTTATAAATGAGGAAACAAAGGCTCATACTAGAGAAGATAGTTGCTACAGGTCATACAAAGTGTTCAGTTTAGGGCTGTTCCCTATATCACCCCATTGTGGGCCCCAGCTTTTCTCATTGATCCTTTTACCTCCCTGCTCTATTATCTCTCTGAGAAAAGGGAGACACATCAACAAGAATGGCAAAAGATAGGCATTGGGATCCCGCAAACTATAGCCATCAGGAAAATAAGGAAGCTTCCAGGAGCATGGTCAGGCCTGGAACTTCTGGGAGAATTCCCTTGGCAACACTCAGATTCTATTGCTAAAAATTCTAGGTAGTCTATGTCAAAATTCTCCCATTCCTAGATGTGGTAGATGATCTGTGAGAAAGTGGCTGGCCTATATTAAATACTGCCATGAAAAGTGAGAAACATTCCAAGTTTATCAGGAATGGAAAACTCCCCTCTGAGGCCAAAAGGCCCTGTCCCAGCTAAGCCAAGGCAAAGGGATTTGTCTTTCTATAAAAAAATCAGATTATTTAAATTTAAATCTTAAGTCTTTTAGTTTAATATATGTTGGTGAGGGGGTAACATGTACCTCCAATTTGAGATGGGAGTAACTTCAAACTTAAGGCTATAAACTTATTTTTCCATCTATCCCTTTATTTCCCTCTCTACTTATCCAGTCCATCCCAAGGCACCCAGAAGTGTGGCTCTTTTAGCAAAAGCAACAATCATAGTCACTAGTTATAGTGTAGTGGAAAGAATCAGACGAAGTTAGATCCTAATGTTACCTTGGGCAACAACTAGCCAATCATGGTGTTGGGCAAATCTTTCTCTGAGCTTCTGTTGTCTTCTCTGGAAATAGGGAAAAGAAGACTTACCTTGAAGAGTAGTTAGGAAACTGGTAAGCTTTCCAAAGCCTCCTCTATAGGATCCTGAAGATACCTGGGTCAGTCCCTGGAGCAGTGGATGGAGGCCAGTCAAGGAAGCTAATTAATAGAGTTTGAATTCAGGGTGGCATGGGAGAGAGAGCTGGGCTGGTACCATCCTTTCTTCTGTCTTCACCTTAATTGGTTACTGGCTTCAGTGAGAAGACCTGGATAAAATGGAGGTTCCCACAACCTCCTGAACACCTTTTCTGACTTCATCGAAAAGAAGAGAGGTGTGGGGATACTAAAGAGTCCTTCTTAGTACAATGGTAGTTGAAGAGCTATATAGACCATGCAACCACAGATCTAATGGAAGGAGTCAGTGGCTGAGTTGAAACTAGATTTGTTTTATTTCCACTTTTGATGTTCTAATCTATCCCTATCCAATAGAGTATACACAAGAAAAACAGGTTCAGTTGAGAAAGCCTGGTCAAACCTATAGGAAGAAAAGACGGATATATACATGGAGTAATAATGAGAGACTCTGAAAGCTCTTTTCCTGGTCTGTTATACTACATAAAATATCATTTGTTCCCTGCTCTACTCTGGGAAGGCTAACACCTTCACAAGCAGCAGGACCTATACTCTGCAACTGACCCAATTCGGCCACCTCTTACTGGGAGAAGTCTGGATTTTTTTGTAGGCATGGTTCAAGCCCCTGTTCAGCCCCACCCAGAGATACTTACTCAGCATCACACTCAAGTCTTTTCTTAACAGAGGGCTGAACAACCATCAAAATAAGAGATCAACTAAAAGAGTCTTTAGGCACTATTCATTTATTCCTTCCCCTCCTCATCTTTGCAGAAGAGACCAAAAAATAAGTCTTATAATGGAGAAAGGGCTTGCTCAAACATGCACAATGGGTGAATGGCAAAACCAGGATTGCTACTCAAATTTCCCAACTCCTGGCTCCAAAGAACATTCCACTTCTATATGGCTTCGCTTAAGCTACCTGTTTAAGAAAGAAATGTCAGCCTCTCTTTTCACCATTAGAAGCTCCAGGATAGAAGACTAATGGGAACCTTCTTTTCACCCACCCATGACCCAGGATCCCTAAGGAGGATCCAAGGAAAATGGCATGAGCAGGTCTAAGCCACCCCTAGTAGCCATGGACACTGCCCCAGCTTGGGAATCCATGCAGAGATGACAAATGGATACTATACCTGTTACTGGAGTGGTTCCTTTGTCTTCGAGGAGGCATAAGTTCCCAACTTGCAGAGACCAGAGGGAAGTGGGCTTTATGCCTTGAGCAGGAAGGTCATGAGTTTTGAAGGTCCCTGGGTGTCTTCAAGAGGAAACAGAAATGAGGAAGATAAGGCTGAGGTTAGCCAACGGAAATCTGGGTGCAAAATGACAAAACAGTGTTGTTGTGAAAGGGTCTACTACTGCAGCAACAGTCCCCACTGCCATGCCCCTACCCACTCCCAGATGACCTCCAATAGATACTGGCTCCTCAAGTTGCAGAGAGTTGGAGAAGAAAGCCCCTGGCTGTCCTAGGCTCTGACTATGGGTCAGAGAGGTTTCCTCAGAGTTAATGAGGGAATCCTGGATTGTCAGAGCTGAGACATTATCAAATGAAAATCCCCAGTATCAAAATTAATAAATAGACACTCTGAAGGAAGAAATGACATGCCTGATATCAAAAAGCAAATTAACAGCATAGCTGGAAGTTAATTCATTTCTGTCAATTTCAAATAATATGTTTTCTCACTCTGTCAGAATCCCTAAAATACTCATTTTAGGGTGTTTTACCTAATACTCTCCCTTGGCCTGGTGTTTCCCTTGGAATAGCAATATAATTTGCAGGGCTCGATACAAAAGGAAAATGAGAAGCCTCATTAAAAAAATTAAGAATTTCAGGATGGTGATAGCAGAACATTAAGCCAAGAATGGGGTCCTGTGAAACTCCACAGGTCACCATGCCAATGAAGCTGGACCTGTTGGCAAAGCTCTGACCAGAGATCACATTCTGGCATCCAAGGGGCTTACAGAAGGAAATTCAAATATGCTAATGTATTTATTATGTGTTTTACGTGTGTTACCTCATTGAATCAGCAACCCTTTGGTATGGTATTATCATTATGCCTATTTATAGGTGAGGAAACTGGGCACACAGAAATAAAGTGACTTGCCTAAGAACACAAAACTAAGAACTAATGAAGACAGGATTTGCACTAAGGTCTTTCTGACTCCAAATGTTAGGCTTTTTCCACTCTCCCACATTGGCCACAGGAAAAGAAGAGAGTAGTTGACCTAGACAATGATAAGACGGTGCCAGACCCATAAGTTCAACTGTGACCTTCAGGCTTCATGAGGGACGTGAATGTTATGAGAAGAAAGTGAGCAGCTTCCTAGCAGCTAGTGTTTGCAACCTTTGGGAAGTCCCCATTCATAGCCAGAAAGATTTTGGATTCCCATTATGCAATGCTCTACATCATGAATCCTGATAACAGCAATGGAAGAGGTAATTTTTTGCAATGCTTTCAGGGTACAATTGGGATAACTTTGAATGATTGCAGTGCCCAACTCCCAGCCCTTAATCTACATAGCAGAAGTGGATCCTGGGCAGTACTCAAGTCCTGGTGAATTATCTTTCCACACTACATGTAGTCTTATAAATTCAGGTTTAAGAGATGAGACCATATTCTGAGAGCCAGGAGTCCAGTGCCCTAGTCCCAGGTCTGTCGGTTCTGTTCCTTCCTTTAGACTTGGTTTCCCACTTAACCAACAGAGGTTGGATCAGATGAACTTGGTGGCCTCTCCAACTCAAACATTTCCTGGATCCTTTATAACACCCTCTATCCCTGCCCCACCCTCACTGTGGGCTTCCCTGTGGTTGCAGGGCCTAGAGGCTCTAGGGAAAGTCTGAGATAGGGATTCACTTGTACTCACACTATTCTGCAGAAAACTTCCTTCTACCAGAATAATTTATTGGCTTGGTTCTTAAGACCAGTTTCCCCAGATCTGGCTTCTAGAAAGATTCAGTTCCTTTTCCTTTTTGCTTTATGACCAAAGCATGGGGTGGAGGCAGGCTTTTCCTCCAGGCACTTTACTAGGGTGGGACCTGCCCTTCTCACACCATGGAGATTAAGTTCATCTAACCACTCCTTATTTTTATCTCAGTTATCAGTCAAGATACTCTATTGGCCTTCTGGAGACAATGTCTTCACATAAAGTAGAATTAATGTTGGCCACTGTGAGCACCACAATAGGTCCATGAAGGAGAGTATTAGGAGCTAGGAGGACCATGCCATCTATGCAGAAGACTTGAATTGGAGCAAAGGGCTTTGGGCTCCTTGGGTCTCCTCTTTACCTCACAAATACAAAGCATGTTGAAAAGTGACAACTTTGCAGCAACAGCACAAAGGGCACTTTTACTTTAGGTCTGTTGTCTAACAGAAAGACATAAAGTCCTCCCATTTTGGGTACTCTTTGATTGGGCTGTATCTATTTAGGAGGATAAGGGAGAAGAGAGTTGGATGGGGGGAGCAGGCAGGCAGTGCCGGGGTACCACACTGAAACATTCATTTTTTCACTCAGTGATATAATGGAAAGAACAATGAATTTTGAGTCAGAATCTCTGTGTCTTAGACTGTACGTTATAGCCTCTGAGTCATAGACCCAGCTGTGTAACTCATTAACTATATACCTTTGAAAAAATCATGCACAGTTTGCCTGAGCCTCTGTCACCACATCATATTAAGGGAGTCTAGGGCTGGAAGGGAAAAGGACACAGGCATGTACCCAAAGAATTATGTCTTTCTACAGCATGAGACAAATGATCTGACAAATGTACAACGCTAGTAGAGGAGTGGGTAAGGGCATGATTCTTCCAGGACAGGGGGTCAGGAGGTAGTGATGATTCAAATGGTTCTTAGAAAAATAGGATTTTAGCTAGATCTTAAAGGATGGATAGAGAAAATAATCATGCTCACTATCTCTGAAAAGCCTTCTCTGACCATCCCTCTTTCAGTGAAATCAGTTGCTACCTGCATTTCCTGCCTCTAGTCTCAAGAAATCGTCTATACCATACTTATGTGTCTATTTTTCCCAGGAGACTAAAAACTGCCCCAAAAAGGGACTGTGTTTGATCCTTTCTTTTCTCTACAGGGCTGTGAATGAAATAGTTGCCCCAGAACTGTGAGTTGAGCAAATGAATGTGTCAATGCATAAACAAATTAAGGAGACTTCATAGCCCAAGGTCCGCACATTATTTAGCTTATCTCACCTCCATGAAGGCCCCCTTTAGCCTCAAGTTCATTTTCCTTTTAATCTTCACCTCCATCTTCCACTGGAAGCCTGTCAAAAAGAGGCCCAAGGGACAATTGCGAAGCTGAAGCCACTTCCTGTGCAAGAGACTGGTGTCCACACACTCCATCTCAACCTTGGTGATTGCTGTGCATATGATTGCACTGTAGCTTCCTCTGAAAGAAAACCCAAAGGCTGATGCAATGTATAGGGCACCCCCAAGACAGGATTAAATAACTTTATCTACACCTGGGCCAGGGAACAAAGGGTTCATTGTGAGGTTTTCCATAAACCCAGTCATGATGACAAAAAGGTGGCAGCAATTAACTTACCAACTACAGTTCAACTTTATTCAACAACGGTGTGTTGAGCATTTACTAGATACAAAACTCTGTGTTTGGCACCAAGGGAAAAAATAAATATACAACAAAGCAATAATATATATTTAACAGAAATATAACATGAGCCACAAATTTTCTAATTTCCACATTAAAATTTTAAAAATAAACAGGTGAAAGTAACTTTGATAATATATTTTATTTAACCCATTGCACCCCAAATATTATCTTAACCTACAAGGGATGTAAAAAAATATCAGTGAGATACTTCACATTTTTTGAAGTATTGCATGTATTTAATACTTATAGTACATAGCAATTTGGACTAGCCATGTTTCCAGTGTTCAGTTACCACATGTAGCTGGTAGCTATAGCATTGGACAGCACACATATAAGATATGGTTCCTGCCTTCAAGGAGTTCACAGCCTAGTCCAAGAGCCAGATTGATACAAAGCATGTAGAAGAAATGAGCAATATGGTGGAGGTGCATGGAAAAGAGCACTGCACTAGAAGTCAAGAGACTTGGGCTACAGCCTTTTCTCTGTAACTGATTTTCTGTGTGACCCTGAGTAAGTCTCTCTCCTTCTATGGGTCTTCATACTCCCATCTCTACAATAAGACAAGACTAAATTCTTCACTCAATACATGTTGAATGTCTTCTAAGTAACAAGTATGGTGTGAGGCACTCCACATACAAAGCTGAACAAGAGAAATAAGATTCCTCTCTTATCACTTGCAGTGTGGGAAAAAGAGTTGTTAAACAAATAATTAACAGGTACATATGATGAAAAGGAGGAGGCACAGAGAGCTGGGAGAACACATGCAAGAGAACTTAATCAACCAGGATTGGATATATCAAGGAAACCTCTCAGAAAAAGTAACCTTTGAAGTGAGACTAAAGAATGAGTGAGACAAGTGAATAATTGGTGAAAAGCCATTCCAGGCAGAAGAAACAACGTGTGTAAGGGCTCCAAGATGGGGAAAAAATGTGTCATATTCCAGGAGGATAAAGAGGCTGGTGTGGCCTGGAATAGAGTGATTGAAGGAAAGCAGCTCAAAGCAAGGTAGGAGAGGTAAGCAGGGGCCAAATTAATGAAAGCCTTGTATGTTATGTTGAGGGTTTGAAAATTATCCAATGAGGCATGAGAAGCCAGAGAAAGTAGAGGTGATACTGTGCCTTTCCATCTCTAAGACAAGGAATTTTGAAGCCTAAGCCATGAAAAGAAAGGTTAATTCCCACTGACTGGACAAAAAACTTCACAGAAAAGGCAGCATGTGAAAAGATCCCTGAAGAATAATAAGATCAACAGTCAGAGAAGGACTATCCAGGCACAGGGAAGATTATGAGTACAAGTGCAGAGATAAGGAAGAGCATAGCTTGTGTGAATGGAAGGACCACTGATGTAACAGGGTAAATATAAGCCTAATAATATATTTGAATATCTATAGACATACTAGAATAATAGTGGCCCAAAGTCCTATCCAACACACCAAAAGTATTCTAGGAAAATTCAGACAAAATCTTGGACCTACCAAGATATTCATTTTGTACTATAATAATAATAAGCATGTATTGTGAACTTACAAAGCACTGTCTCAAGCCATTTACATATATTAGTTTATGTAATAGCCTCACAACAATTATGAGGGAGATACTATAATTATACCCATTTGACAGATGAGGAACTGAGGTTCAGGGAGATCATGTCACTTCCCTAGAGTTAAACAGCTAGTAAAGCAGAGGCAGGATTTAAATGTTATGCAATAATTTATGAAGAATAAGAATTTCAAATCCATCTACAGAAATGGAGTATGGCTCTGGCTAATAAATATCAAATTCAAGTCATTTATTTCTGTCTACAAGGGGGCAATTTTATCCAGAAAACCCTCAATTTTCAAGTTACGATCATTAGGCTGAGCTGAAGCTCATATTTGCTTAGCTTAGAAAGACAAAATAAATAAGGTAGGGATTCTGGAGAGTTATTTAAAGACTTAGAAAAGCAAACTGGTTCCACTCTTCACTTCCTACACCTTATTCCCAGGCAGAGACCTTCAGAAGCTTCTATCTGTGATGGAAACAAATGAAGAGACCCTACTCAACCATTCTCATCTGTTTCCTACAGTAATGCACCCAAGGGTAAAAACTCTAGGCAACAGTTTTGAATGGAAGAGAAGGGAACGAAGTAGGAACCAACTTCCAAAAGCCACTGCATATATTTGAAAGGAATAAAATGGGATTTCTTTAGAATATATATTCCTGATTCAGACTCAGGTGGGTGCCCCTTATGTCACTAAGTTTTCACAAACAGATCATTTTAACCTTCCTAGCATTTCCGTTGACTAAAGGAAGGGCAAAGATGGTGCATTTGGGGGTACACAAAGATAATTTAGACCAAATACTTGAGCTTTCACCACATCTGAACACCTAAAACTAGGATGCTAGAACTTGGTTTAGCACTGATTTAGGAGTCAATTCCTACATACTTCTCTGTAGGGTTAGTCACCATGACTCTTTAATGTTCCTGTCTTATATTTGCATATGTCAGTTTCCACAATTTCATCTATAGTGTCAACCCTCACAATTTGTATGGCAGTAGGAAGTTCACAAACTCAAATGTACAACCTGAATTTTCCAACCCAAAAGCAGATGTTATAATACAGATGGACAAATATCTCTTACTGCTAAATAGTGTTACAATTAGATTAACTGGGAAGTAAAAAATATTAAAGACATTCAAAGTGGGCTCTTGACGGGTGACAGGCATTGCAGGCTGTCATGTGAAGCCTTGGGCTACAGTGACAAGAACATTGAAATTAAGTTCAAAGACCGGGATTTGAATTTTAGTTTTCTGCTTTCCAGCTGTGGGTCATTGGGTAAATTATTAATATTTCTGGCTATTCATTTACCCACTTAAAAATGGAGCTAATAAATAAGTACATTATGGTATTTCAGGAAAGTAGTATACCCGAGAGCTCCTGTCAAGGCCAGATAATACAAGGTAAGCAGCAAAAAAGCTATATATAGTCCTAAGAAGGGGCACTTCTCCTGAATTCTCAGTTCTAGGCAGAATGAGAAGTGGGAAATGGAAGGAAAAACAAGTTTTTTGAGGGCTTATTAGGTACCAAGTACTGTCACATTATATCACTTATTACTCTCAGCTACCATGTAGAATAAGTATTATTCCCATTTTACAAATGAGGACACTGAAACTCAAAGAAATTAAGCAATTTCTCTCACATATTCAGGAAGTGGAAGAGCTGAGATTCAAATATTTATTAGCTGTGCCCCAAGAAAGCATGAGAGGGACTACTCAAGAGCTCACCATCTCCTTTGGCCCTCTAAAACCTTGCAACCTGGCCACTCCCCCAGCCTTGGAGGGAAAGGGGTTTTTCTACTAGATTACAAGCTCCGTGAAGGCAAGAGCAATGTCTATTATACCTAGTTTTCTATTAAGCTGCTGATTTCCCTTAATTGATTTTAGGAGTTATTCATATATTAAATTGATTTTCCCTTTGCATATAATACAAAAGTTTCTGGCAGCATTTTACATTTTTATTTGTCTGTGTTCTCTGTCAAGTTTCATGAGGGTAGTGATTCTATCTTATTTATAACTATATCCCTAGTGCCTAGAACTGTGTGTTCTGGATAGTAGGTGCTCAATAAGTATTTGTTGATGAAAAATAATAATTCCTGTTGAGCAGGTCTGAAAATGAAGTGACATCTAAATATTGAATGCCATGCCTTTCCTTAACCCTGGTTCCTGATGAGCTGGGGCCCAAATGTAATCAGGATTAAAGATTCATTGAAAAAGCTCTAGACAGAGTATCAGGAGACTGAGTTCCATGCCCAGCTATGTGATTCCTTGTAGTGTGAACCTGGGAAATTCTCTTCTTTTATCTTCTCTTTAAATATGGTAGATGACATAGTCTTTAAGAGTCCTTTTCTCTCATTCATGTTTGTGTCGAAAGGTCTGGGTGACAAATACCAAAGATAATATGACTGAACAGGACCTTGCTCTCTTGGAACTCATACTCTAGTGAGGGAAAGAGGCACTTTCCAAAATAAAAATATAAAGTATTATGTATGATAAATATAATGTATTATAAGAGAAAATAATAGTAAATCTAATGTGGTATGAGAGTTTAGGGAAGTTTTTCTTCAAAACTGTCCAAAATTGAGATCTGAAGGATGATCCAGACTAAGTAAAGCTCTCTCAGCTTTGGATTCTTTAATATCTATATTAAATATTAATATTAATTATATATCTTATATATTTTGATTATTATAGTAAATAATTGTATTATTATATAATTTTATTATAAACATTATTTATTTTATATTAAACACACACACATGTATGCATATAGATTAATCCTCACCTAACGTGAATAAAGCTTTCTAAACTGTAAAATGATAATACAAATATGGGGAATGATTCCTTTTTATGTGACTAGGGATTTCTCTAGACCTACTTTGGGACTCTATGAGTAGCTCTCACTCCAGGGACCTTTGAGGCTGGACCTGAACCTGAGCATAAATCTCTGTTGGACTTGTAGTGGGATCTGCTGCTGCTTTCAGCATTGTGAAGCAGATACTGCTTCATTGTATGATGCAAGGATATGACTGCTCAGAGTGTCTCTAACCACATATTAAGCCTATTTCTCTGACCCATTGATGATATCAGACATCCTGGAAGCTACCTGGCTTATCTCGGTGCTTGGCAATGGAGGTGGGAGGAGGGGTACTTTGCAGGCCTCTCTCTACAGCTTGACTCTCCAAGAGATGGTAAGCTCTTCGACATCGTTGCGTGGATTACCAGCATCCACAGGTTTTCACATATTCTCATTATCTATTAAAAATAAACAGAGGGAAGGATGATGGGACTGTGCTGACAGGACTAGGGAAACAGAGGAAGTGTGGGAAGGGAACCAACAGTTGACTAATGGCTACCTTGTCCCAGACACTGTGCAGGATGCTTTATGCACATCCTCCCATGTAATCCCCACAACCATTCTAGGAGATTGGAGTTCTCTTCTTTCCACAGATAAAAAAAGTGAAGCTCATAGTGCTCAAATGATATAGTAAGCAGATAACTTGGATTTTAAACCAACTTCTCTTTCTTCTATACCAGGCCACTTGGAAGAGTCATTTTAGTACCTTCCACTGCCTACAGGCTGAACCATACCAATTTTTATTCCAAAGCAGAGGGATAACTGTAAGTTTTTGGAGGTTGAAAATATAGATATTCTTTCACTTCTCTGCCATAAGTTATGCTCCTGTGGCAGGAAGCTGATCCTCTCATCTCATCTGAACCATGTTTATTATGGTTTAAGTCAATTTCCTCTCCCCTTATCCTACTTCTCCTCCACTCTTCTCTGAATTGCAAGTTGCAGCCTCCAACCTCTAGTGCCTCTTTTGAACCTCCACTTTAATCCCTAAGCCAGGCAAAGGGGCTTTAGGACTGAGATTGCAGGCACTACCATAACACCTGCTTCCACAGCTCTACAGGCTCTGCTCTCACAAAACTCATCAATCCAGTGGCCTTTTCTCAAATGTCGTCCTATTTGGTCTCTCATGTGTGTCTCTCATATGTTGATCTCTCAGCCTGTAAACATAGTCAAGTCACAACCAACAAAAATATCTCTTTCCAATGCCCATTCCATTATTCTTTAGTTCACTCAATACAACATTCTTAAAAAAGTAGTTTCTGAAAATTGCCTCACTGTTTAACCTCCTAATCCACCATAACCTTGCTTTTTGTTAGTTCTCTATCCTTGTTTCTACACTGACCCTGCTATCTTGTATCACCAAATTACCATGAATTCCTAATCAACAAAGTCAAAAGCCTTTCTTATAGCCCTCATCCTCCTCAAATGTCTCTGTAGCAGATGACTCTACCAGCCATTTCTTCTTTCTTAAAGTTCTGTCATAAACTGGTTTAGAAGATATCCTCCCTCTTCAGACTGAATTCTATAATCACAAGCCATACAGGCATACTTCAGATGAGATGTGTTCAACTTCCTGCCAGAGGGCCATGGCTCATGGTAGGGACTGTCTTCTTCATTTGTTTCTCTAATGCCTAACACAGGACTTGATCCAGAGTAGTTTTCAGTGAGAATTGCTAATTTGTTTACCTATATTCCTCTTATTTGCCTCTCTTCCTGACCACTCTCCTTGGTTTTCTTCATGGACTCCCCTTTCTTTTGATTCTCCTTATTACATGTTATGGTTTCCCAGAACTCTGCATTGTTCTTTGTATATATGCATGTGTTTCTGCATGCTTGCTCACTCTCTATCTCCCCCCACCTCCAGATAAGTAGATCCCATTCAATATTGAACATATTCCTCTGAATATATATTGAACATATGCTTCAAACAAATCTTCTTTTTATACTGGGAGGAATCCATATCTCCATGGAGGGACTCCAAGATAGAAAGATCAGTCATCATTGACCACCATTATATACTTTTATTAATACTCTGATTATAATACTTACTGCCTTATAACATGATATTTTATGCCCCTGCTTTTCCTATGTTGTGGCCTTGGGTTCCCTCAAGGTCAAGGGCCTCTAAATGAATTTGTGTATCCTCACATTTGGCATAGTGTAAGTTACTGTTTAGGAAATTTTAGCTGAATGAATGAAGAGTGGTGAGGTCAGCTCCCAGAGTGCCTGTATTATTAAGGGAGAGGAATGATATGTTCCTAATGATTAATATGAAAATGAAAAACATATATAAAAATGTTCATTTTCAGTTGATAATATTTTTCTCCTTGAAGTTTGATATTTATTGCTAGGATGGCCTCTTAGCAACAAAGCTCTGATGGTGTTACTCCACTGCTTAAAAAGGAACTGTGGGATCAAAGGATTAAAGATGGCGACATGAGAGGTGAGACACAGGCTTCCTCCTAAAACCACATATAATGCGAAAATATAATTAATAAAACTAATCCTGAAAGACCAACAGGAAAGAGGACTGTGCCAGACTGCATACACCTGGAGAAAAGAGCAGATCTCACAGAACAGGGTAACGTACCAAAGCTGTGGCTGGGCAGGACCCAAGACCTTCCTCCACCCAGCTCACAAGCTGGAGGAGGAGAAACAGAGCAGGGAGGGAGTGGAGGCCTGAGACTGCTGAATACCTAACTCCAGAGATCTGCTCTGGGAGCAGAAACCTACATTTCATGGTGCTTGCATGATACTCTTGTGATTATGGGGTTGGAAAGCTAAGATAGGCAGAATTCCTGGAAAGACGGAGATTCCAGCTGCTTGTGGAAAACAGGGATCCGTATCTGGCTGCTCTTGGACAAAAGAAAGGTGGGCAGTCTGAGAGACTACCTAACAAGGAAGCCCTTAGCAAGAGGACTGCTAAAGGGGCAAGGATTGTACAGAGCTTACTGCTCAGGAGAGAGGACAGGTAGACAAAATTGTCCGGGTGCACTCTGCCCAGCAGGATGGGAGCTTTGCCATATAGACTCTCATATTTAAGGAGGAAAAAGAAATCTTCCTCCTTAGATGACCTTCAGGTGCTCCAACTCCCTGGATGGCTACACAGCTCCAAGAACCCCTTCTGTGATAAGCAGCCTACTGCGCCTTTCTCCCGGCCAGCCCCACCTGGCTCACAAACCAGCAAACCCTACCCTGGCATTAGGCAAGGCAGAGGAAGATCTACGGCAGTTATAAACATAAAGCATAGAGGTTTATACCTGTGTGCTCAGCCCACTGGTTCAGGCAGTGGAGACAGGCATAGCAGCCGGGAAGCAGGAAAAAGATCTTTCCTCCACCCCAGGCACCAATAACACTCCCCTGCAACCCCAAAATTGCTTCAGGGCTGAGTAGCTACAAGGAGTAGAGCTTTTGGGCACTAGAGGGCGCCATATACAAAAATGAAATGCCAAAGGAATCTGGTTCATAGTAAAATTATTAATACCACTCCTGAGAAAGATTTAAATGACATCAACCTCATGATTTTTCCTGAAAGGGAGTTCAAAGTAAAAATCATTAACATGCTCATGGAGGTACAGAAAAATATTCAAGAACTAAGGAATGAATTCCGGTCGGATATCCAATCATTGAAGAGCATAATAGACGGTATTAAAAGCAGAATGGATATGGTGGAGGAGACAATAAATGAAATAGAAATTAGAGAAGAGGAATACAAAGAAGCTGAGGCACAGAGAGTAAAAAGGATCTCTAAGAATGAAAGAATATTGAGAGAACTGTGTGACAAATCCAAACGGAACAATATTCACATAATAGGGGTACCAGAAGAAGAAGAGAGAGAAAAAGGGATAGAAAGTGTCTTTGAGGAGGTGATTGCTGAAAACTTCCCCAATCTGGGCAAGGAGTTAGTCTCTCAGGCCATGGAGATGCACAGATCTCCCAACACAAGGGACCCAAGGAAGACAACACCAAGACATATAGTAATTAAAGTGGCAAAGATCAAGGATAAGGACAGACTACTAAAAGCAGCCAGAGAGAGAAATAAGATCACATCCAAAGGAAAGCCCATTAGCTTATCATCAGACTTCTCAACAGAAACCTTACAGGTCAGAAGGGAGTGGCATGATGTATTTAATTCAATGAAGTAGAAGAGCCTCAACCAAGATTACTTTATTCAGCAAGATTATCATTTAAATTTGAAGGAGGGATTAAACAATTTCCAGATAACCAAAGGTGAGAGAATTTACCTCCCACAAACCATCTCTACAGTGTATTTTGGAGGGACTGCTAGAGATGGAAGTGTTCCTAAGGTTTAATAGCTGTCACCAGAAGTAATAAAACCAAAGTAAAGAAAGTAGAACAGCTAATTCCTAAGCAAATACAAAAATTAAAATAACTATCTCAAAAGTCAGTCGAGGGATAGACAAAGTGTACAGAATATGACACCTAATATATAAAGAATGGAGGAGGAAGAAAAAGGAGGAAGAAAAAAAGAACTGTTAGATTGTGTTTGTAATAGCATATTAAGTGAGTTAAGTTAGACTCTTAGATAGCAAGGAACTTAACCTTGAGCCTTTGGAAACCAAGAATCTAAAGCCTGCAATGGCAATAAGTACATACCTATCAGTAATCACAGTAAAAGTAAATGGACTGAATGCACCAATCAAAAGACAGAGAGTCACTGAATGGATTTAAAAACAAGACCCATCTACATGCTGCCTACAAGAGACCCACTTTAAACCCAAAGACATACACAGACTAAAATTGAAGGGATGGAAAAAGATATTTCATGCAAATAATAGGGAGACAAAAGCAGGAGCTAAAGTACTTGTATCAGACAAAATAGAGTTCAAAACAAAGAAAGTAACAAGAGACAAAGAAGGACATTACATAATGATAAAGGGGTCAATCCAAGAAGAAGATATAACCATTATAAATATATATGCACCCAACACAGGAACACCTACATTTGTGAAACAAATACTAATAGAATTAAAGGGGGAAATAGAATTAAATGCATTCATTTTGGGAGACTTCAACACACCACTCACTCTGAAGGACAGATCAACCAGACATAAAATAAGTAAGGACACAGAGGCACTGAACAGCACACTAGAAAAATGGACCTAACAGACATCTATAGAACTCTACACCCAAAAGCAGAAGAATACACATTCTTCTCAATTGCACATGGAACATTTTCAAGAATAGATCATATACTAGGCCACAAAAAGAGCCTCAGTAAATTCAAAAAGATTGAAATTATACCAACGAGTTTCTCAAACCACAAAGGTATGAAACAAGAAATAAATTATGCAAAGAAAATGTAAAATCCCACAAAAACATGGAGGCTTCACAACATGCTCCTAAATAACCAATGGATCAATGACCAAATAAAAACAGAGATCAAGCAATATATGGAGACAAATGACAACAATAATTCAACACTGTAAAATCTGTGGGACGCAGTGAAGGCCGTGTTAAGAGGAAAGTATATTACAATACAGGTCTACCTCAGGAAATAAGAACAATCCCATATGAGCAATCTAAACTCACAATTAATGAAACCAGAAAAAGAAGAACAAATGAAGCCCAAAGTCAGTAGAAGGGGGGATATAAAAAATATAGAGCAGAAATAAATAAAATCAAGAAAATAAAGCAATAGAAAGAATCAATGAAAGCAGGAGCTGGTTCCTTGAGAAAATAAACAAAGCAGATAAACCCCTAGCCAAACTTATCAAGAAAAAAGAGTATACTCACATAAACAGAATCAGAAATGAGAAAGGAAAAATCACTATGGACACCACAGAAATACAAAGAATTATTAGAGCGTACGATGAAAAAATATATGCTAACAAACTGGATAACCTAGAAGAAATGGACAACTTTCTAGAAAAATACAACCTTCCAACGCTGACCCAGAAAGGAACAGAAAATCTGAACAGGCCAATTACCAGCAACGAAATTGAACTGGTAGTCAAAAACTGACCTAAGAACAAAATACCTGGACCAGATGGCTTCACCACTGAATTTAATCAAACATTTAGTGAAGACCTAATACCCATTATCCTTAAAGTTTTCCAAAGAGTAGAAGAAGGAGTACTTCCAAACTCATTCTATGAGGCCAGCATCACTCTAATACCAAAACCAGGCAAACATACCACAAAAAAGAAAATTACAGACCAATATCTCTGATGAACATAGATGCAAAAATACTCAACAAAATATTTAGCAAACTGAATTCAAAAATACATCAAAAATATCATCCATCATGATCAAGTAGGATTTATTCCAGGGATGCAAGGATGGTACAACATTTGAAAAATCATCAACATCATCTACTACATCAACAAAAAGAAGGACAAAAACCAGATGATCATCTCGATAGATGCTGAAAAAGCATTCGACAAAATTCAACATCCATTCATGATAAAAACTCTCAACAAAATGGGTATAGAGGGCAAGTACCTCAACATAATAAAGGCCATATATGACAAACCCACAGCCAACATCATACTTAACAGAGAGAAGCTGAAAGCCTTTCCTTTAAGATCAGGAAGAAGACAAGGATGGCCACTCTCCCCACTTCTATTCCACATAGTACTGGAGGTCCTAGCCTCAGCAATCAGACAACACAAAGAAATAAAAGGCATCCAGATTGGCAAGGAAGAAGTTAAACTGTCCCTGTTTGCAGATGACATGATATTGTACATAAAAACCCTAAAGAATCTACTCCAAAACTGCTAGATCTAATATCAGAATTCAGCAATGCTTCAGGATACAAAATTAATACACAGAAATCTGTTTCATTCCTACACACTGACAATGAACTAGCAGAAGGAGAAATCAGGAAAACAATTCCATTCACAGTTGCATCAAAAAGAATAAAATACCTAGGACTAAACCTAACTAAGGAAGTGAAAGATCTATACACTGAAAACTGCAAGACACTCATGAGAGAAATTAAAGAAGATACCAATAAATGGATACACACCCGGTGCTCATGGATAGGAAGAATTAATATTGTAAAAATGGCCATCCTGCCTAAAGCAATCTACAGATTTAGTGCAATCTCTGTTAAAATACCAAGAGCATTCTTCAACGAACTAGAGAAAATCATTCTAAAATTCATATTGAAACAAAAAAGACTCCAAATAGCCAAAGGAATTCTGAGAAGGAATAATAAAGCTGGGGGACTATGCTCCCCAACTTCAAGCTCTACTACAAAGCCACAGTACTCAAGACAATTTGGTACTGGCACAAGAACAGACCCATAGAACAATGGAAAAGACTAGAGAGCCCTTATATATTTCCAACCATATATGGTCAATGAATATATGATAAAGGAGCCATGGACATACAATGGGAAATGACAGCCGCTTCAAAAGCTGTTGTTGGCAAAACTGGACAGCTACATTCAAGAGAATGAAACTGGGTTATTGTTTAACCCCATACACAAAAGTAAACTTGAAATGGATCAAGGACCTGAATATAAGTCATGAAACCATAAAACTCTTAGAAGACAATATAGGCAAAAATCTCCTGAATATAAGCATGAGCTACTTCTTCCTGGACACATCTCCTCAAGCAAGGGAAACAAAAGCAAAAATGAACTCATGGGACTACATCAAACTAAAGAGTTTCTGTACATCAATGGACATCATCAACAGAACAAAAAGGCATCCTACAGTGAGGGAGGATATATTTGTAAATGACATATCTGACAAGGGGTTAACATCCAAAATATATAAAGAACTTAAATGCCTCAACACCCAAAAAGCAAATAACCCAATTAAAAAATGGGCAGAGGATATGAAGAGGGAGTTCTCAAAAGAAGAAATTCAGATTGCCAACAGACACATGAAAAGATGCTCCACATCACTAATCATCAGGGAAATGCAAATTAACACCACAATGAGTTATCACCTCACACAAATAAGGACGGCCAGCATCCAAAAGACTAAGAACAGCAAAGGCTGGCAAGTATGTGGAGAAAGGGGAACCCTCCTACACTGCTGGTGGGAATGTAAGCTAGTTCAACCACTGTGGAAAGCAATATGGAGGTTCCTCAAAAAACTAAAAATACAAATACCATTTGACCTGGGAATCCCACTCCTTGGAATTTGCCCAAACAATACAACTTCTCACACTCAAAAAGCATATGCACCCCTCTGTTTATTGCAGCACTATTTACAATAGCCAGGATATGGAAACAAACTAAGTGTCCATCAGTAGATGAATGGATAAAGAAGATGTGGTACACATACACAGTGGAATACTATTCAGTCATAAGAAAGAAACAAATCCTACCATTTGCAACAATATGGATGGAGCTGGAGGATATTATGCTTAGTGAAATAATCCAGGAAGAGAAAGACAAGTGACAAATGATTTCCCTCATTTGTGGAGTATAACAATGAAGCAAAACTGAAGGAACAAAATAGCAACTGACTCAGAGACTCCAAGAAGGAACTAGTGGTTACCAAAGGGGAGGGGTGTGGGAGTGCGGGTTAGGAGGGTGGGAGAAGGGGATTTTGGGGTATTATGTTTAGTACACATTGTGTGGAGGATCACGGGGAAAACAGTGTAGCACAGAGAAGGCAAATATTGAATCTGTAGCATCTCACTACACTGAAGGACAGTGACTGCATTGGGGTATGGGGGGGGACTTGGTAATATGGGTAAATGTAGTAACCACATTGTTTTGTCATGTGAAACCTTCATAAGAGTGTACATAAATAATATCTTAATAAAAAAATATAAGTTATTGCAAATATTGTGATGATTAAACTACCCCCTTCATCAGGGCCCCCCCACCACCCCTATTATAGTCACTGTTCATCAGCGTAGTGAGATGAGAATCACTACTTGTCTTCTCTGAGCTGTACAGTCCCCCCCATGCCCCCCCACCCTATGTCTGCCAATCTTAATGCCCCTTTTACCCTCTTATCCCTCCCTTCCCACCCATCTCCCCAGTCCCTTTCTCTTTGGTAACTGTTAGTCCATTCGTGGGTTCTGTGAGTCTGCTGCTGTTTTGTTCCTTCATTTTTTTTAACAATTTATTTTATTTTAGTATCATTAACCTACAATTACATGAGCAATATTGTGATGATTAAACTACCCCCTTCATCAGGTCCCCCCCACCAACCCTATTACAGTCACTGTCCATCAGTGTAGTGAGATGAGAATCACTACTTGTCTTCTCTGAGCTGTACAGTCCCCCACGTGCCCCCCCACCCTATGTCTGCCAATCGTAATGCCCCTTTTACCCTCTTATCCCTCCCTTCCCGCCCTTCTTCCCCAGTTCCTTTCCCTTTGGTAACTATTAGTCCGTTCTTGGGTTCTGTGAGTCTGCTGCTGTTTTGTTCGTTCAGCTTTTTCTTTTTTTTCTTTGTTCTTATACTCCACATATGAGTGAGATCATTTGGTACTTGTCTTTTTCGGCCTAGCTTATTTCACTGAGCATAATGTAGGTTAATGATACTAAAATAAAATAAATTGTAAAAAAAATATATATATATATAAGTTAAAAAAAAAAAAGGATCTGTGCTCCCCATTGCCTGAAACTGAAAATTCAAATTTTGTCAAGCAGTGGTCAGGATCCTTCACAACCTATCCACAACCTATGTCTTCGTCCTTCGCCTCCCATCCTGTATTCCAACTATCACATCCTATGCCCTACTACATTTCTGACCTAGCACATGCCTCTCTGTGGACCTGGAAAGTTTCCTGGCCCCCTCCACATCTATCCTGACAGGAGACCTTATGTTTGTTCTTCAGTTCCCACTCAATTATCACCACTTCCAGGAAACCTCTCCCATCTCCTCAAGACAAAATTTCCTGTACTTTGTATGTATCAAAATTATGCCTGACCACATTGCATTTAGGTCATCTGTTTACATGGGTAGAACGTGAGCTCTTCTAGGCAGGGTTCTTGACTTACTTTTTTGGGGATTCCCAGAGTCTAGAGTAAGTTCCAGCATCAAACAAACTTCCTATAAATGCTTGTTAAATCTTATTAAAATGCCTACTGAAAGATCCTTTTGATATATGTTCAGTTCCCAACTCCAGTCCTTTCCCAGTCCAAATTTCTTCAGGTGACAAGGGTTTCTCTTTTCTTAGGCTCCATACCTAGGACACAGTAGGATTTTAGTGAAAGACCTAGAATCTTGGTCTGACTAGAGATGAAAATAAGATGGTACAGGAACTGGATTGTCTTACAAACCTCTGCTTTTTTCCCATGGGCATATTGGGACAAAATTTGAAAAGAAATATACTTTAAATCAGGGAGAAATTTCTGTAACCTTAGGTAAGGAAGAGAAGACAGTGAAAATCAGAGGGAAGAGGAAAATCTGTGGGGTGACAGACTGGAAGAAGAAAATATGTAGTCTAAAGACAAAAGGCAAAGCTATAAACAGACCTCAGTCCCTTGGGAAGTTACTAGATTCCAGAATAAATATAACCCCCAAACAGCTGGAAATGCTCATGCTGGCTGAAAAACAATTTCTTTCTTGCTTGGAAAAATCTATTATGGAAGCCAAATTAACCAGAAAGTTGTTTGATAAGAGCACAGACAAGATGAAAGGGATTAGAAAAACTTGAGTACTTCCCTTCCCCAAACCTCCTCAACTAAGATGGGGTGAAAGGAAGAGTCAGGGTCACCTTCTCTGTCTCTTAGGCATTATCATAAATACAACAACCAGTTTCAGCTCTTGGTGCTATTTTCTTTTTCCTGTGCTCATGCAGAACCCCGACCCAGCCTTCGGCATTATTTCTGCAGATGAGTTAATCCTTTTGAGGCTTTTACAATTCCTGTAACACTCAGACCTCTTGAGATGTTTCTGTGAAGCCCTGTTCTTTCCTGCGTTGATTAGTGAGAGCTCCTGTCCATTTAAGGACTTCTCCAGATGGCTAATCTATTATATGCTGATTTTACTGGGTGAAATATAAGGAAAAACTTTTGCTTTGGGTGGAGAGGGAGAATGAGGAGGGTCTTCCTTTGCTCTACTTTTACGTACAAAGAGCTCTGTCATTTTCCCTGGTAGGAATAGTAGTAGGCTTGAGGGACTCTGGAAGATTGGAGGGGATTTACAGCTATATTCTGCTGAGGTTATTGATTTGAGGAACTGGGAAAACAAAGTTCTGGGTTCTTATCAAGGTCAAATACTATTTCATAGGAAAAGCCTTAGGCTTCAGAGAAGTTGCTTCTGTGGTGAGACAGGATTGGTGAGCATACTAGTCAAATAGAGAAGGTTATCCTCTACTTCTTTCCCCTGCTCTCCTCCCCTCTCCCTTTCTTCTTCTACTCATCCTTCTCCCAAATTCGCTTTCTTCCATCTCTCTTTTTTTCTTTCCTCCTTTCCCTCACTTTCTCCTATTCTCTCCTTCTAGCTGGGATAGCTTCAGTGTTAAGCCTGAATCTGGGGTTATAACTGGGTATAGACACTATGAACACTTTGAGGTGCGGAGGGAAGGAGAAAGAGAAAGAAGAAGGAGAAGAAAGAGAAGAAGAAGAACAAGAAGAAAGAGGGGGAAGGGGAGGGGGAGGGGTGAGGAGGAAGAAGGGGAGGGGGATGAAGAGGGAGAGGGGGAGGAAGAGGAGAAGGAGAAAAGAAGAAAAACCAGAAAAAGCTATTGGAAACAAACAAAAATGGATTTGAAACACCAGGTCCATTCCCAGGAGAGCACATAGATTTTGGACTTTATATCTAACCCCCTTACAAGGCCTCTGCCCCAACCAGTATATGCTTTATCCACCCAAAACACTGTGCTGCAGTTTCTGCTCTTCATGGAAATATCTGGTGCTAAAAAAGCTTTACTGGCATCCAAATGCACAACCATACTGTCAAAGGGCTCATAAGATGACCTCCTGACTCTGCATCCAAGATGTAGTCCCTCTAACCACAACTTCTTCCTATGCAGTTCCAAAAGGCTGGTGTGTATATTTAGTTTTTAATTCATATAAGACTGTTTCAGCCTTACTCTAGTCAATCAGGCTTAGAATTAAAGAGGAAAATACTTATCCATTGGACAAAAACACTTCATCTCTCAGGGTTTCAGCTTTCTACCTGGAAAATTGAGTCATAGATTGGACTAGTTAATCTCTTTAAGCTATAAGAGCTCTTAGGGACCAAATATCATCAACTCCTTGTTATATAGATGAAAATACTGAGATTTAAGGAAATAAAAAAATCCGTATGGAAAAGGGACTAGCTTGAATTTAGCACATAGTAGACATTCAGTAAATGCCAGTTCCTTCCTGATCCATTTAACGAAATCTTAGCAGGAATGGGTCTAAAAGCAAGGGGATTCCTAAGGTTGCACCCAGTTCCATTTCTGCATACTACACTGCCTCCAGATGGCTATCAACCCTAGTCAGCTAGTCTATTTTCCCCTCTGGTTCTTTACTACCTCTGGGCCTTTAAAATTCCACTCAATGCATAGCTGACTCCTTCTCATCCTTCAGTTCTTAGCTTAAAATATCCTGTTCCTGAAATAGCCTCCTTTCCAGGCCCAGATAGGTAGTTCTCCTTACCCCTTTTCTCTCACACACTCAGAACCCGACTGATTTCCTTCATAGTGCTTCCTACCATTTTGAATAGTTTATTTTTTGGCTAATTTGCATGTTTACTGTGGTAACCTCTCTGGTTCTGGACGTTGCATTTGTGATTGGAAGTTCTATGAGATAAATGATGTATTAGATAGTGTTTAATATGGTACCTGGCACATGGTAGAAGATACTAAATGATATTCAATGTGCAAATGACTGGTGCCCCTGAGGCACAATGAGAGGAGTTGACATTACTAGAGTCAGTGTTATGATTAGGCTGAAATGGAGAAATTGAAGGCATCCTAAAGCCAAAGAACTATAAAGTTGGATGGACATGAGGCTCCAGTAAGAGTAAAGCTCAGGCTGTGGGCATGGAGGTACCATTAGGTGAGGGCAGTTGAGCAGTTGAGTAGGGGAATAAGCTGCATCACAGCCCAATTTTTTGGGCCTTGACATCCTCAAGTGTAAAACAGAAGTCATAATATTTTCCCTGACTACATTACAGGGCTGTTGTCAGATCCAATGTAGTAATAGATATGAAGGGGGAAAGTAGGATGGAGAGGGAACTCATGAGTGGGTGGCTTATCTGCCACCACCCTTAACCCAGGCTTGGCCTGAGATAGTCTTTGTAACTGCCTCCCCTGTCCCTGGACTGCAGAGTCATTGTGCAAGGGAAGTCCTAGAAGCAACAGTCTGGATTGCTAGGCCATTACCCCTTCAGTTGCTCAAGAATTACAGTTGGCTTTTGCATCAGTCCCTCTGTACTATTTTGCCTCCAAACTCAGCCCCCCCACACACACACACTGCCTCCCCCAAAGATTAATGTGTGGCAATTTCCAGGTTGGCATTTCCCTACCTCTGTGGCAATATCCTGGTCTCCCAGAGTCTTGGGGACCCTGGGGTAGTGATGAGGGTGGGGGGAACCAGGTTCTCTGGACCCCTCAACATAACACCTGGTCTGTCTGGAAATGTGTGTTTCTGGCCACTCTATCCTCCCCTCAACTACTTATACTTTTTGGAGCTTAGGTTAATTTGACAATTTGTATTGGTCTTCTGAGGACCCAACACTGGAAATTCAGCTTTGATCAGATCAGATCTGTTAACTGGTAAACAGGCTAGAAACATAAGCTGAGCTGTACCTAGCTCTACCTCACATCTATCTCTATCTCATTATTTTAATCCCAGGAATTATCCTGATTATGTTGGAGGGTAGGAAGGGGAAGACACTTATCCTTGGTAATGTCCTTTTCTCACTTTTTCATGCATTCATTTAATAAACACATGAGTACTTAAGCCAGGTCCCTGTCTAGTGGGAAAGATAGCCAAATAAACAGACTGTTGCAATTAGCCCAATGTGCTCATCACTATGACATGTTCAGTATAATATGTAATATAGTATGTGTAAGTGACAGTATGGTATATATAACCTGTAATACAGCATGTAAAAGCTACAGTGACAAAATAGAAATGATCGACTTTCTGGGTAGGGCAGGAACAGTTTCACAAAGAGGTGAACTGAGATTTGAAGGATAGATAAGAGGATACAGGCAGTTTACAGGCAGGAGTGGGAAGAAGAGCATTGTAGGCATTCTGGAAATGTATCCTAAAATATATGCAAATATGTATATATATATAAAGCAGACAGGTAAGTTTGGGTGACTAAAATTCTGTATGGTTTGAATGCAAGATTTATGTTGAGAAGTGGCAGAAGATGAAACTGGATAGATATACAGGTCAGTATCAATGAAGATGTCAAATGCCATGCTGAGTTTATAAATTGCCCCTAAAACAATGGAAGGTAATTGAAAGGAATATTAAAATCCATTTAGCACATCCCCAAAGTATATTTTCTGAACCCATATTTGAACAATGAATCTAACAAATGTGCATGTAGTTATGGGAGCAAGAGAACCAAACTTTGGGACTTGAAGCTGTTCTGGGAAACCTGAAATTTATGTCCACCATGCCTAAAGACAGACCACTTCTGTATCAAAGATCTGTATAGACCAGATTCTTATTCTGCATACTTGTTTCTAGAGAGTTAAGAGCCCAAACATTTCTCAAGTGATTGAATATTGGCTAATAAAAGGGAAAAGAGACAGTTCAGCAGAAAAATTAAGATTATGCTAGCAAGAGGACAATGTATGGTTTCTAAGCAATGCTGACATTCTAGGCCTGCCTAGGGTAAAGGAACTAGAACCTGGGGGAAAAAAAAGTGCACCTAATAGATGGCAATTAATAGATTGACCTCTCCCATCCAACATCCTTCACCTCAAAAATATATTTTTTATGTGTCTTTTTATGTAGCTATTCTCTAAATCTAAAAGATAGATTCATTTCACACCAAGCTCTGAGAAACAGAGTTTAGTTTATGGGATGAATTGTGTCCCTGCAAAATTTGTATGTTGAAGCCCCCAGAACCTTAGAATGTGATTGTATTTGGAGCGAAGTGATTAAGTCAAAATACAGCCATTAGGATACACCCTAATCTAATCTGACTTGTGTCCTTATATAAGAAGAAATTTGGACACAAAAAGAGACAGCAGGTATATGTATATGCAGAGGAAAGACCATGTGAGGACACAGTGAGAAAATGGTTATCTACAAGCCAGGAAAGAAGCCTCAAGAGAAACCGAATCTGTTGATGACTTAATTTTGGAGTTCTAACCTCCTGAAGTATAAGAAAAATTTCTGTTGATTAAGCCACCTAGTCAGTGATATTTTGTTATAACAGCCCTAGAAAATTAATACAGGCAGAAACCAATGTTTTAGTTCACTGCCCACTGATGCCCCTCTCAAGGTATCATGAATCCCTGGTAAAGGGATGTCTTCTTAGTAGTCTGGTAAGGTCTCTCTACTCCTTCTTAACCACTATGACCAGGTCACTTCATGGACAACAGATCCTAAATGATGAGGCCAGATTCCTGTGTCTTCTACTGCAGGTCTATACATAATGCCAAGTGTTTTGTGAGTAGCATGTTTTGTGTGTTCTGCAAAGTCCCCAGATATGGTCAGAGATAGGATAGCCCTGGCAGGAGTAGCATAAGTGGTAAGCCCACCAACCTTTAGGTAAAGCCAAATGGAAAGGCAGAAAATTTGCATTTTCTGTATTGAAAGTCAAGAGAACTGTTTTCAGCTCTGCCAGTAACTAGTTGGGTAACTCCTAAACAAATCCCTTAGTCTCTCTAAACCTTGGCTTACTCATCAATAAACTGGTAACAATGTGTGCCTCATTGGGCTCTTGCAGTAGTAAAATTAAATGATATGTAAATCTGATTATTATAAATGATGGAGGAGTTAAACCTTTGATAGTTATTGTGAAAGTGTACCCCATTCCATGAGTGACACACCCTCCATCCAACCCCAGCTCCTCTACTTGCTGATGAGGGAACGAGGGTAGACCAGACTTGATTCTGTTTGGAAACTGACCTAAAAAGAAACAAAAAGAAACATAGGAGCTCAGCCCTTTGCAAAAACAGTTGAGTTTGAAAAAGAATTTGGACACATATTCTTGACGTGATGGGAATTGCATATATCCCAAGTTTTCATCAAGGGAGTAGGTCATGTGCCAAGTCCAATCCTTAGGAAGACATAGAAGGAATGGAATTTGGTATACAGAAAACAGTAACCTACTCAGTTATGTTGTAACTTGGCTGAAGTTGCCATTGTGTTGTCATTAGAGAGAGGAGGTGGGGGTGTGGGGGTTGTCTCTATAAAGGTTAAAGAAAGACAATAACAAAAAAAGTGCTGATGGGGTGCTAGCACCATCCAAAGACAGGAGCCACTGAGTTGATGGGGAGTATCCCAGAAATGTTTCCAAACCCTTTTTTTTGCCTTAATTTTCTGTTCTTCATATACCCTTTTTCACTCAAGTCTGCTCTCCTGAGTGAACACCCCTATGTCAGAGCAACTTAGATGAATAGCAGGTCTGGTTAATAGTTTTGTTTATGGGGAATGGTAATTAGTGCTCTTGTGTCTGTTCAACTCTGGACAAAGTTTCTACTCTTACCCAGCTGAATTCAGACCCTGGATCCATGGTGACCACTCTCTGAGGCCTAGTCTCTACCAGAAGTCATCTCTTGGTAGTAGTACTTGACTAACTTGTAGAGCCTCCTTTGGATCAGAAGTTCCTACCCAGTTTTAAATTCGGCTCAGTTCTCTCCCTTTCTTTTCTCCAAACACATCCAGGGTGGAGGAAACGTGGCTTAGAAGCAGCATGTGTAATACAGCTTAGGGATTTAGGTAGACAGTGTGCCAGTATGTGTCAGTTGTGTAATGTAGCCAAAAGCTGATGCCCTCTTTGGCTGCATTGACAAACATGCAGTGTCCAGAACCAGGGATATGACAGTCTTGCTCTACTTAGTACTGGTCAGACCATGGAATATTTTACCTTACATACACACTCTTGAGAGGAACATTGACAAACTGGGACAGACTCAGCACCCACATTTCCCTAAAGATGGCTGTGGGTTCAAACCCCTCCCTGGAGTAGTCCTAACCTCCAAGCTCACCACAGCTCAGCCCTGCTCACAGCCTAGCCTCAAGCCATATTGGGAAGCTTTCATCAGCCAGAGAGCCATGAGTCCTGGATAATTTGGAGTATTATATTTTTCTGCCTCTCAAGCTTTAGGATCTTAAAATCATGACTTCATTCATGTAAAGGTCATTTTATTTTGTTCTAAAGTATCATAAAAAGCAACCATTTAGGCCATTGCCACCCATCATAGTCCAAGCTATCTTCTGCCTTAGGAAGACTTTCTTAGGTCCTAAGCCCAAATGGGTCTCTCAGAGTCAAGCATGGGAAGGGTGGAAATGTGGGGGTATAAAACAGATGTAATGCACCACTTTCCCAAATTCTTTGGACTTGCCCTCACATAACTGTTTAGAGCTGTTGTTGCTCAGTACTGTGCTTTTATTCATGGTGAATGGCATCTCTCCAGTGGATCACTGGGGTTTGAGTCAAACTTTTACTCCACACATTACTCTCCATTCCATGTCTCTCAAAACAGGAGGTGGTTTCTTGCTGTAGAGCATGACGAGGGTAGCAAGCATCCTTGAGCATGATGTTACTGTCTTCTTGAAAGAGAAGATACAAAAAAAGTCTGAGATGCCCTTACCATTGTCTTTCCTTATACTTACTGTTGATACGGTTGATGTTGTTCTTGTTCTTGTTGATGTTCTTGCTCTTCTTCTTATAGATCTTGATATTCTTGCTATTGTTCTGAATTTTGATGTTGCTTATATTGCTTTTACTATGGATGATAGTGTTATTTATAATGGAAAGTAAAGTCTTTTATTCAAAAGACTTGTGGTCTACCACAAGTTTCTCTTGGCTTTCCTAGAGGATTTCTGGAAGTGGAATTGTCCTGGGGATACAGAGGACAATTTCTGCCTCATTTTTGGCAAAAGATTAATATTGAAGTCCTAGATCACATGTTGGAACAGAACTTTTACAGCTAATTTTATTTTATAAAGTAATAACTTTCAAGTAGATTGTGACCCTAAAGCTAATGAGAGATAGCCTTAGTGGGTGAGTGTCTTCAGGAGATGACATATCCTTTCCTACTGGTTCTGGTCCTTTGAATGGCAGCAACTGCTACACCCCCTTTTCTATTCCATCCTACTCAGTGGCCTATCAGCCTGGTTGCCTAAAGCCTTTCAGTCAAGGTATTTTCCCTTTATAGTACTTATATTTGTAACTATATATTTATATGTTTGGCCATTCAATTTGTGTCTTTCTCCCCCACTTAACTGATCACAATTTTCATGAGGGCAGGAATTCTCTGGTTTCCTCAATATTATCTACTTTGGAGTCCGAACACTAGATGTGTTCAACAAACAGATGAAGAAAAAAATTAGTGCTGCTAAGAAAAATACACTTATCTCTTCACATTCAAAATGCTAAAAGAAGCTAATGTACAATAAATACTAACATTTATTTAGTGGCACATCATTTATAAAAATTGAATGTGATTTACAAAAGTCAAACCAAAAAGGAGAAATCAGCAAAGGATTTGAACAGGCATTTCACAGAAGGGGAAAAGCAAATGTTTGTAAAACATATGAAAGGATTCCCGATTTCACTACTAATCAGGGAAATGGAAGTTCAAACAATAACAAAATATTATTTCTGATTAGCAATATTTTAAAGTTTGATCATTTCAAGTTTGGCAAAGGTATTGAAAATAGTTTATGTAAAACACTGCTGAAGTTGGTACAGCCATTTTGTAGGCAATTTTTCAGCATATATATTTTGCATAAATCTTATTTCAACATAAATTTTAATATAAGTATCCAAATGACATGATTTGCTTTAAAGTCGTGTATGGGAGGGTGGAGTATAGATAAAACAAGGTTCACCATGTGTTTATAATTGTTGAATCTGAGTGTTATGCATCCGATGATCTACTAATTTCTTTCCTGGTATCTTTACTAAAGGAACTTTCTTACACACATGCACAAGGAAGCATGCCTAATTTATTTCAATGCTGTTTGTAATAGTGAAAAATTGGAAACAAGCCTATATCAATAAAGACATAGTTGAACAAATGACGGTGCATCTATACTACACATACTACATACCAGTTAAATAGAATGAGATATGTCTAGATATCCAAATCACATTTTTGAGTGAGAAAAGCAAACTGCAGACTAATATGTACAATATGTTACCATTTCTATAGAAAATAAGTACCATGCATAACACCCAAAATGATGTCATATATGTTCTATGAATGTATATATATATATATATGCAAAGTGTATGTGTATATATATATATGTATTTCATAAATATTTATATATGAAAAATTTTAAAGGACCACCTGAAAGAATACACACCAGATAATAGTAATTTTTTCTGAGGGATAATGGAGGATAATGGGACTAGGGTATAGATGGAACTAGTAGATAAAGAAGACATTAATTGTGTCTGTATATTTTATATATTTCAATTTTCACAAGTGGAAAATATCAAATTTTATTTGAGTACCTAAAAATAAATTTTTAAAGATCCAAAGACGTAAACATGTAATAACCTGGCAAGATGTTTATGTTAAATTACTAAGTGAAAAGAAATTGGTAAAAAATATATATAATCACATTACAAGAAGAAATATACACACAGAAAAATGTCTGAAAGGATGTACAACAAAATGTTTACAAGATTGTCTTTTGGTAGTGGTGGTGTTGGAATTGTGTGTAGTTTTCCTTTGGCTTGGTTTTTTTAATTTGTTTACCTGTATTTTTACATTTCTCTATAATAAATATATACCTTTGTATAAAAAAAGGTAAAAAATAAAGGATGATAATCACTGAATTTGCCTATATAAGGAAACAGACTCCATTAAAAAATTAAAATTAAAAAAGTTAGTGAAGCATACGAAAAGCCTAGATAGAAATCTCTAGGTAGAAGGGCCTCTGTATTTTTGCCACCCAAACATCCAGTTGACAAACACTGAAACACTGACCAGTTTATTCCATCTGGCCCTGTTCAGGTCATGCAATCTGGGGTGGGAGTGGAAAGACTAAAGCCAAATTCCTGCTCTAAAGTTGAACTTTTGCTTGTGGCTCTTACATCATGCCTCCAACTTCTACATCCTTACCCAGACATCCACTTATTCTCCTTCAACCCCCACCATTGCAGAACATGAACAGAAAATTTGCTTCCAATATACCTATTTTTAGGTTCTAAATTCCTTCTGAAAAGCAATAAAGGAGTGTCAATTATTCTAAATAGCTACTTCCAACTTTCAATGGGATGCTCTAACCTTGGCTGAATTCAGCTCCATGTCCCCTAACACCAAAAACCATTTTGTTTTCTTTATTTCCCATTGGTTTTCTTCTACCCCAACTCACAAGAAAGGATATGGACACTAACCTTCCTTTTTGTAAAATGCTTTTCTTTTTCCTTGCTATTGCACAAGTAAAACATGCTCAGAATCAAAAACATTAAAAGTATGGAAAACAGGGATTTTTCTCAAGATGGCGGCCTAAGTTGGGTGGCAGAAATCTCCTGCCAAAACCATATATATTTTGAAAATACAGCAAATACAACTATTCCTAAAAGAGAGACCACAAGATACAGTACAACAGCAGGGCTGCATCTACATCTGCGAGGTCTCAGCATCTCATGAAAAGGGTAAGATACAAAACCATAACCCAGTGGAACCCAAGCACTCACCCCACCCCAGCTCACCAGCAGGAGAAAAAGAATCAGAGTGGGGAGGGAGTGGAAGCACAGAACTGCTAAGTAACTAGCCCTAGTAATTTGCACTGGAAGCACACACACACATTGCATGGTGTACTGGATATTAGAGAAAAGGAAAAGTAAAATCTGAAATTGAGAGTGTGAACAGGTCCCCACAGCCAGCTGCCCTGGGACAAAAGAAAAATGGGCACTTTAAAAGTCTTAAAGGAACAATGGTTTAACAGGTGGACAAAATCATCCTGGCATACTCAGCCCAGCAGGCTGGGAATTTTAAGGAACTTCAGGTGCCCTAACCCCCTGGGTGGCAATGCAGCTCCACAGCCCATCACGGTGATAAGCAGCCTGCCATTCATTCACCCCCTGCCAGCACAATAATCAAACAGGCTGACTCACCATTGCTGCAGATCAGCCAGAGAACAGCCCTACCCACAGCAACCACACAGTCTTCTCCCACTGCGCACCAAACCAGGCCAGACCCAGAGGCTGCCCCATGTGCACAGCTGCACAGCACAGGCAGAGGAAACCAGTGCAAAGTCCAGAAGGCACGAAGGGGCACTGTTTACTCAGGAGAACAGATGTCATGCGCCTGCAACACCCGGCAGTGCCCAAGGCTATCCAAAGGACCACCCCACCAATGGCAGCTCAGGGGATTAACCCAGAGACTACTCTCTGTGTGCAGTTAACTGGTACAGGCAGCGGAGAAGGGCAAGGCGGCCAGCAAGCAGAAAGGAACTTTGTTCTCCCAGCTGACACATGCGCCACTCACTGGCGATCACTTCTATCACCATGAAAAGGCAGAAGAACCTGTTCCAGTCCAAAATCACTCAAATGCCAGAGAGAGGGCCTGGTGAGACCGATATAACAAATCTTCATGAAAAGAATTGAAAATAAAAGTCATAACCATGCTGATGGAGCTGCAGAGAAATATGCGAGAGTTGAGGGATGAATTCTGGAAGGAGATAACAGAAATGAAACAAATAATGGAAGTATTTAAGAGCAAACTGGATGAGGTGCAAGAGACTGTTAATGGAATAGAAATCAGAGAACAGGAATACAGAGAAGCCAAGGCAGAGAGAGATGAAAGGATCTCTAGGAATGAAACAATATTAAGAGAACTATGTGACCAATCCAAAAAAAAAAACAATATCCTCATTACAGAGGTACCAGATGAAGAAGAGAGAGAAAAAGGGATAGAAAGTGTCTTTGAAGAAATAATTGCTGAAAACTTCCCGAAGCTGGGGAAGGAAATAGTCTCTCAGACCATGGAAGCCCACAGATCTCCCAACACAAGGGACACAAGGAGGACAACACCATGACATATAATAATTAAAATGGCAAAGATCAAAGACAAGGACAGGGTATTAAAAGCAGCCAGAGAGAGAAAAAAGATCACCTACAAAGGAAAACCCATCAGGCTATCATCAGACTTCTCAACAGAAACCTTACAGGCCAGAGACAATGGCATGATATATTTAATGCAATGAAACAGAAGGGCCTCGAACCAAGAACACTGTATCCAGCAAGATTATCATTTAAATTTGAGGGGGGGATTAAACAATTCCCAGATAAGCAAAAGTTAAGGGAATTTACCTTCCACAAACCACCTTACAGTGTATTTGAAAGGGACTGCTCCTGATGGAAGTACTCCTAAGGCTAAATAGCTGTCACCAGAGAAAATAAAATCACAGCAAAGAAAGAAGACCAACCAAATACTAACTAAAGGGAAAAATAAAATCATCTATCTACAAAAGCAGTCAAGGGGAACACAAAAGGGCACGAATAAAACACCTAACATATGCAGAATAGAGGAGGAAGAATAATAAGGGAGAGAAATAAAGAATCATCAGACTGTGTTTATAAGAGCATAATAAGTGAGTTAAAGTTAGATGGTTAGATAGTAAAGATGCTACCCTTGAACCTTTGATAACCACGAATCCAAAGCCTGCAATGTCAATAAGTACATATCTATTGATAATCACTCTAAACATAAATGGACTGAATGCACCAAACAAAAGACACAGAGTAATAGAATGGATAAAAAAGCAGGATCCATCTATATGCTGCTGACAAGAGACTCACCTCAAACCCAAAGACATACACAGACTAAAAGGGAAGGGATGGAAAAACATACTTCATGCAAACAATAGGGAGAAAAAGCAGGTATTGTAGTACTTGTGTCAGACAAAACAGACTTCAAAACAAAGAAAGTAACAAGAGATAAAGAAGGACATTACATAATGATAAAGGGGGCAGTCCAACAAGAGGATATAACCATTAGAAATATATATGCACCCAACACAGGAGCACTGATATATGTGAAACAAATACTAAAAGAATTAAAGCAGGAAATAGAATGCAATGCATTCATTTTAGGAGACTTCAACACACCACTCACTCCAAAGGACAGATGAACCAAACAGAAAATAAGTAAGGATGCAGAGGCACTGAACAACACACTAGAACAGATGGACCTAACAGACATCTACAGAACTCTACACCCAAAAGCAACAGGGTACACATTCTCCTCAAGTGCACATGGAACATTTTCAAGAATACACCACATACTAGACCACAAAAAGAACCTCAGTAAATTCAAAAACATTGAAATTCTACCAACCAACTTCTCAGATCACAAAGGTATAAAACTAGAAATGAGTTGTACAAAGAAAACAAAAGGGCTCACAAACTCATGGATGCTTAAAAATATGCTCCTAAATAATCAATGGATCAATGAACAAAGTAAAACAGAGATCAAGCAATATATGGAGACAAATGACAACAGCACAAAGCCGAAACTTCTTTAGGACGCAGCAAAGGCAGTTCTAAGAGGAAAGTATATAGCAATCCAGGCCTATTTAAATATGGAAGAACAATCCCAAATGAATAGTCTAAAGTCACAGTTATTGAAACTGGAAAAATAAGAACAAATGAGGCCCAAAGTCAGCAGATGGAGGGAGATAATAAAGATCAGAGAAGAAATAAATAAAATTGAGAAGAATAAAACAATAGAAAAAAATCAATGAAACCAGGAGCTGTTCTTTAAGAAAATAAACAAAATAGATAAACCCCTACCCTAACTTATTAAGAGAAAAAGAGAAATTACACACATAAACAGAATCAGAAACAAGAAAGGAAAATTCACAACGGACACCACAGAAATACAAAGAATTGTTAGATAATACTATGAAAATCTATATCCTAAGAAACTGGATAACCTAGAAGAAATGGACAACTTTCAACAAAAATACAACCTTCCAAGACTGACCAAGCAAGAAACAGAAAATATAAACAGACCAATTATCGGCAATGAAATTGAATCAGTAATCAAAAAACTACCCAAGAACAAAACCCCCGGGCCAGATGGATTCACCTCTGAATTTTATGAAAAACTTAGAGGAGACATAATACCCATTCTCCTTAAAGTTTTCCAAAAATAGAAGAGGAGGGAATCCATCCAAATACATTCTATAAAGTCAGCGTCACTCTAATACCAAAACCAGGCAAAGACCTCACAAAAAAAGAAATTTACAGATCAATATCCCTCATGAACAGAGATGCAAAAATACTCAACAAAATATTAGCAAACTGAATTCAAAAATACATCAGGAGGATCATACACCATGATCAAGTGGGATTCATCTCAGGGATGCAAGGATGGTACAACATTCGAAAATCCATCAACATCATCCACCACATCAACAAAAAGAACAAAAACCACATGATCATCTCCATAGATGCTGAAAAAGCATTTGACAAAATTCAACATCCATTCATGATAAAAACTCTCAACAAAATGGGTATACAGGGCAAGTACCTCAACATCATAAAGGCCATATATGACAAACCCACAGCCAACATCATACTTAACAGCGAGAAGCTGAAAGCTTTTCTCCTAAGATTGGGAACAAGTCAAGGATGCCCACTCTCCCCACTTTGATTCAACATAGTACTGGAGGTCCTAGCCACAGCAATCAGACAACACAAAGAAATAAAAGACATCCAGATTGGTAAGAAAGAAGTCAAAGTGTCACTATTTGCAGATGACATGATATTGTACATAAAAAAAACCCTAAAGAATACACTCCAAAACTGCTAGAACTAATATCTGAATTGAACATAGTTGCAGGATACAAAATTAATACACAGAAATCTGTTTCATTCCTACACACTGACGATGAAATAGCAGAAAGAGAAATCAGGAAAACAATTCCATTCACAATTGCATCAAAAAGAATAAAATACCTAGGAATAAACATAACTAAGGAAGTGAAAGACCTATACCCTGAAAACTACACTCTTGGAAATTAAAGAGGACACTAATAAATGGAAATTCATCCCATGTTCTTGGGTCGGAAGAATTAATATTGTCCAAATGGCCATCCTGGCTAAAGCAATCTGCAGATTCAATGCAATCCCTATTAAAATACAAACAGAATTCTTCAATGAACTGGAACAAATAGTTCTAAAATTCATATGGAACCATAAAAGACCCAGAATAGCCAAAGCAATCCTGAGAAGGAAGAATAAAACAGTGGGGATCTTGCTTCCCAACTTGTAGCTCTACTACAAAGCCACAGTAATCAAGAACATTTGGTACTGGCACAAGAACAGACCTATAGACCAGTGGAACAGAATAGATAGTCCAGATATTAACTCAAACATATATGGTCAATTAATATACAAAAAAGGAGCCATGTATATACAATGGGGAAATGACAACCTCTTCAACAGCTGTAGGCAAAACTGGACAGCTACATGTAAGAGAATGAAACTGGACTACTGTCTAACCCCATACACAAAAGTAAACTCAAAATGGATCAAACACCTGAATGTAAGTCATGAAACCATAAAACTCTTAGAAAAAAAAATAGGCAAAAATTTCTTGGACATAAACATGAGCGACTTCTTCATGAACATATCTCCCCAGGCAAGGGAAATAAAACCAAAAATTAACAAGTGGGACCTTCTATACCTCAAAGGACACCATCAATAGAACAAAAAGGCATCCTACAGTATGGGAGAATATATTCATAAGTGACATATCCTATAAAGGGTTGACATCTAAAATATATAAAAAGCACACACACTTCAACAAACAAAAAGCAAATAGTCCAATTAAATCTACAAACATGTATATATGGTATAAATAAATTTATTTTTTTATAACTGGTCTTAATTTCTATTTCTAGTCCTCAGTCTACCAAATTTGCAAGAATGCAATCACCTGCAGCAATGAATATCCTTGTACATACATCTTTGTCAGAATCTGATTACTTCCTTAGAATAGATTCCTAATAGTGGTAATATTGAGTCAAAGAGTATGAACTTATTTAAGCATGCTTATCCACAGATAGATGATAGATAGATACATACATACAGAAAGATGATAGATGATAGTATTTATCCTTATGTATACCCTTTTATAGCTAGCTAGCTATAAAATACTTTTTTTTAAATCTCAAGCTCTTTTGCTACTTTCACATTAAAGGGATTCCCCTAAGGCCCCCTTCCTACATTTGTTCTACTTTAGATTAAGGCATCAGCTTAGTCTGTAGCCCTTTAGGAAGAGGTGGGCAAAAAACTCTTGTACTCTACAATGAAAGAATTCAGTACTGCCCTGCTTCGGAGAGCTCTCATCAATATTTATTGATCCTAGTGAGACCTTCCTCCATGGGAAGTGACCTCACATGTAACAATGCTTTTGCATGCAAATCATAAGGATTAGTTCATTCTGTAAGTGGAAAGTCATTCTCAGAGCTGCTGTAAGAGTTATATGAAAAGGGTATGTGATATTACCCAGTTCAGTGCTTGGCATGTAGTAGGCACTCAATACATTAGCTCAATATTCTGATAACATTCTGATAAGCATGAGGTGTTTAACAGATAAGGCAATTGATTGTTTAATTGAACACTGGTTCAATTATTTATTGCACTAGCTAAAGTCTACCTTGTGTACTGGAACTATTTATTCTAGATTCAAGTAATTTGGCCTATTGTCAAACAAGTATTTATTTAGATTTGAAAAATAGGTTCACTAGAAGTATGTACCTACGGTGTGCTAAAGCTATGTGAGTAGCACCAAAGAACTGTCTTTGTTCTTGGAAAAATTAAAATAGAGTTGAAAATATATCTAACCCTGAATACTAAGATATCAGTGAAATGACATTCTAAGAGTCCATGCAAACTGCAATCAAATTATTAGGTATCCTGGAGTGTTTAGGAAAGGCTTTGTGGAGAATACTAGACTTTAAATTAAGCCTCCAAATATTTGTATAGGTACAGAGAAATGGAAAGACAATGGTGGTGAAGAGGGGCAGCTTAAACCAAGATATAAGGGTTGTAATATACCTTGTACATTAGGATAACTGACTGGACCTAGGGATGAAAACAAGGGGTGAGAGACCTTGAATACTGAAATTAAAATCAAGACAAAATGGATGGTGCTAAATATACAGGCACTAGAATGAGACTACTTGGGTTCAAATCTTGCACTTCCAAACTTTTTGACTTTGGACAAATAACTTCTCTGGACCTCAGTTTCCTCATTTGTTAAAAAAGAATAATAATGCTACCCACCTACTTCATAGTATTTTGTGAGGATTTAAAGAACATATATATACATGGCTTGGCACCACATAAGGACATGTGGGAGTCTCATCACAGAGGAGAAAAGATATCTTAGAGACAGAAACATACACATAGAGTGCTAGAGGTATAAGACACACAGAGAAAGAGTATTTAGAGAAGAACAGTGGAAGATCCCTGAGGCCTACTGCTGAGGTCAGTAGGTGCAAAAAAAAAAAAGTCAGTTTCCAGAAAGACACAGCTAGAGGCATAAGAATGTCTTAATGTCACTAAAGAATTCAGGCTTGCAAGGGCTTTTTATCTGAGGGGGGAAAATAAATAAATTATTTGATATACTTCCAGTTCCTCAAGCCCTAGGCATAAATACTGCTCAATTGGCCATGCTCTGACCATGTACTTCCAAGGGGCCTCTCTTCCTCTAGAAAGCCCTATTTTACAGAGTAAGAATGACCTTTGCTGACATTTTGGTTCAGAATGTAAAGTATCACACTGGTCAGAGTAGTGGTTCAGTATGGCTCCTCTTGGTCTTAGGACCCTGAATCTGGAGAAAATGTACAGGAAATGAAAATTAACTGTGAGGTATTTTTAGTGAAAGTGTTGTTAATGCGTCTTCAAAAATCCTAAGACTTAAGTGTTCCTTTGATTACATTTCCTGACCGGAACTGGGTGGGCAGCAATGGTATCCTTCTCTGCCTCCTTCCCTTAAAGGGGGCAAGTCCATCCCTGAAACCCTGTTTCCTTTTCTGAAAAAAAAAGAGCTAAATTCACCTCTTAACTTCCCTCCCAGGGTTGTTGAGATTCCTATGGTTGTGAGGACTTTGTTCATAAGAAGCCTCATGCAGGTTAAGAAGTAGAATTGGGAGGGTAATAATTATTAATATATGTCCACAGATAAAACATGGAAACAGGGAGAATACTATTTGGAATAAAAATGAGGATCCTTGTGTGGTTTGAGGCTAATGTGTAGTGCCCTTTATGTTTTTAGTGGAACTTCAACCATCCCTGAAAATGTTCTGGGGATCAGTAGATAAATATACATCGTTGAGCAAATATTTGCTTCCCACCTAATCTCTAGGTCTGTAAGTAAAAGTGAAAGCCAGAGCAAACAGGACATAGTCTGCATATTGATTTACCTGAGGCTAGTCCAGATGTCTGCAATCTGCCTCATCATTTTTAAGTTATTTTTTCCATATCTGCCTCCTCTCGTCCATTCTGATCAACATCAAGAGAAATAGAAGGCAGGAAACCAGAGTTCAAGTCCCATTCAGCCCTGGGTTCACACTGTGCCTCCAGGCAGGCTTAAAAATAATTTGTTTTGTTATTTTTTGGCCTGCTTGACAAATAAACTAAACAGCTTAGTTAGTGTGGGAGGTCAGGAGGGAAGGTGGTGATAGACTAGAAAAAGTATTTGCTTTTAAGCTTCAGGAGTTGTGTAAATAGAGAAAGGTTAAAGTCCAAAGTATTCTGCCTGGCACACAAAGGCTGTCACAATCTGGCTCCAGGCTCCACTCCACCCATTACGTTTTCTCTGAAAATGCCATATCCTTTCCCTAAATTTGTGCCTTAATGCTTGCTAGTCCCTTGGCCTGAAATCATCTACCTTTCTCCCCCTTCTCTGACAGGGAAATTACCCTATATCCTTGGTGACCCAGCACATTCAACATGACAGTGCTCTAAGTTCATTGGGTTATACATATCATATGTCTGTTTGTATAAAGTGAAAGACTATGAACCTCCTTCCAAGACAGGATTTATTCATCTCTAGGTCTTCTAACACTGTCCTTGACCCAGAATAGTTACTTGGCATTTGTGGTTGAAAAGAGAGAGGGTAGAAAAGTAAGGAGCAAGGAAAGCCTGCTGGAAAGAACCCAGAATTCCAAATCAAATGATAAAGTTTGAATTCCAATCCAGCCACGTTGCAACTCAATGATATAGAACAAATTATTTCACCTTTCTAAGCCTCATTTTCCTTATCTGTCACACTGGGTTAATACTCTCTAGTCCTATATACTTCATTCATTCCACTCCACCATGGAACAAGGACGTGAGAGAAAAGAGAAGGTAGAGAACAAAAAAGGAAACAGAGAGAGACATAAAAGAAAACTCCAATATGTGAAGAAGAGAAGCAGTTTCATGTTGTGTACCTCTGGTTGTAGGAAGAACAAAGACCACTGGAGGGCAGTGTTACAGCAGGGAAAATTTGTCCAGTAGCACAAGGAGCAAACCTCAAGTTAGATGGCCAAGTCACACAGGAACCAGGATTGCTAGAGGCCCAGTCACACTTATCATATAACCTTCCATAATTCCCCCAGCCACAAATTACCAGAAACTAGAGACTCCTCTGTGGTTTATATATGCCTCTTAGATTTTTTTTGATTCATTCATTTATTATTTTGCTCACCATATAATGACTGAGCATTTATTATGTGTCAGGTACCATGTAAAGAGCTCAGAAATGACCAAAACTCAGTAGTGGCCCTCCAGGAGCTAAGCGTCTACCTGTAGAATGAAAGACACATCACATCATATTGGTTGTGTACATGTTGTGTGGTAATAGAGATACACAGGTACACAAAAGGGCTGAAAAAGCTAGTTAGAGCCAGCCTGGAATGCCAAATAAAAGAGTTAGGATATTAAGACAGAGTATATCTTTGGATAAATGCTCTTCAAATACTTAGCATGTGAACTTCTGTATGGGAGAATCACTCAATCTGGCAGAAAAAGGGGCCATTTAAAGAGATTTTTGAATTGGAGATATGGCAGAGGATATGATGTGAAGTTATTTGACAGCAAGAATTGTGTCTTATCTAATGATGCCCCTGTAGCACCTGAAATAGGGTCTTTGTTATTGGAAGTTTATGCATTTGTAGAGTTCCCAAGTTAGAAGGGACCTTAAGGATCAGATCATCAAGTCCTTCTTCTACAAATGAGGAAAATGGAACTCTAAGAAATTATTTGCTCACAGACATTCAGCTTGTTTTTGTAAAAGTTAAGACTGGGAAATCAAAGTTCAGTGCTCTTGTAACTACTCTACATCACATATCTCAAACTGTGCAACAGTATCCATGGTAGCTGAGACCCCAGCAGTAAAGATCTGACATATATCTTCAGCATGATGATCCAGAGGAGTGCTAAAGAAGAACCAGATCTCATTGTATATATGGAAAGACTGAGACACAAAAAGAACTGGAGCTATATCTGGGACCAGAACTCATAAAATATTTGTTGAGTCAAATAGAATAGATTCCCTGCAACAAGGTATCATGTCTTAAATCAGCTAACACGTGATTATCCTCCACTTTAGAGAATAAACAGACCCCCAAATGACATAATTTTTTATTTAGTATTGACCTTGAACATGTATACTTTAGCAAAAGTCTTCTCATAGCCTGGAACACTTGCTTTGGAGACAAGCATAATAACCACTGAGCTGTTAGTTCATTGTTAGTGTATAGTAATGCCACAGATTTCTGAGTATTAATTTTGTATCCTGCAAATTTGGTGAATTCAGACGTTAGATCTAATAGTTTTGGAGAGGATTCTTTAGGGTTTTTTATGTACAGCATCATGTCATCTGCAAACAGGGACAGTTTAACTTCTTCTTTGCCAAACTGGATGCCTTTTTTTTCTTTGTGTTGTCTGATTGCTATGGCTCGGACCTCCAGTACTATGTTGGTCCTTTTGATGTATTTTTTAATTCGGTTTGCTAATATTTTTTTGAGTATTTTTGCATCTATATTCATCAGAGATATTGGTCTGTAGTTTTCTTTTTTGTGATGTTTTTGCCTGGTTTTGGTATTAGAGTGATGCTGGCCTCATAGAATGAGTTTGGAAGTATTCTCTCTTCTACTCCTTGGAAAACTTTAAGAAGGATGGGTATTAGGTCTTCACTAAATGTTTGATAAAATTCAGCGGTGAAGCCATCTGTTCCAGGGGTTTTGATCTTAGGTAGGTTTTTCATTACCAGTTCAATTTCGTTGCTGGTAATTGGTCTGTTGAGATTATCTGTTTCTTTCTGGGTCAGCCTTGGAAGGTTGTATTTTTCTAGAAAGTTGTCCATTTCTTCTAGCTTATCCAGTGTGTTAGCATATAATTTTTCATAGTATTCTCTAATAGTTCTTTGTATTTCTGTGCTGTCCCTAGTGACTTTTCCTTCCTCATTTCTGATTCTGTTTATGTGAGTAGACTCTCTTTTTTTCTTGATAAGTCTGGCTAGGGGTTTATCTATTTTATTTTCTTGAAGAACCAGCTCTTGCTTTTGTTGATCCTTTCTATTGTTTTATTCTTCTCGATTTTATTTATTTCTCCTTTAATCTTTATTATGTCCCTCCTTCTACTGACTTTGGGTCTCATTTGCTCTTCTTTTTCTAGTTTCGTTAATTGTGAGTTTAGACTGGGATTGTTCTTCTTTCCTGAGGTAGGCTTGTATTGCATTATACTTTCCTCTTAACACGGCCATCGCTGTGTCCCACAGATTTGATGATGTTGAATTATTGTCTTAATTTGTCTCCATATATTTCTTGATCTCTGTTTTTATTTGGTCATTGATCCATTGATTATGTAGGAGCATGTTGTGAAGCCTCCATGTGTTTGTGGGATTTTTCATATTCTTTGCATAATTCATTTCTAGTTTTATACCTTTGTGGTCTGAGAAACTGGTTGGTACAATTTCAATCTTTTTGAATTTATGGAGGCTCTTTTTGTGGCCTAGTATATGATCTATTCTTGAAAATGTTCCATGTGCACTTGAGAAGAATGTGTATTCTGCTGCTTTTGGGTGTAGAGTTCTGTAGATGTCTGTTAGGTCCATCTGTTCTAATGTGTTGTTCAGTGCCTCTGTCTCCTTACTTATTTTCTGTCTGGTTGATCTGTCCTTCAGAGTGAATGGTGTGCCGAAGTCTCCTAGAATGACTGCATTGCATTCTATTTCCCCCTTTAATTCTGTTAGTATATGTTTCACATATATAGGTGCTCCTGTGTTGGGTGCATATATATTTATAATGGTTATATCTTCTTGTTGGATTGACCCTTTATCATTATGTAATGTCCTTCTTTGTCTCCTGTGACTTTCTTTGTTTTGAAGTCTATTTTGTCTGATACAAGTACTGCAACACCTGCTTTTTTCTCCCTATTATTTGCATGAAATATATTTTTCCATCCCTTCACTTATAGTCTGTGTATGTATTTGGGTTTAAAGTGAGTCTCTTGTGAACAGTATATAGATGGGTCTTGTTTTTTTATCCATTTGGTGACTCTATGTCTTTTGAATGGTGCATTCAGTCCATTTACATTTATGGTGATTATGGATAGGTATGTACTTATTGGCATTGCAGACTTTAGATACGTGGTTACCAAAGGTTCAAGGTTAACTTCCTTATTATCTAAGAGTTTAACTTAACTCACTTAATATGCTATTACATACACAATCTAAATGTTCTTTTCTTTTCTCCTCCTTTTTTCTTCCTCCTCCATTCATTATATATTAGGTATCATATTCTGTACACTTTGTCTATCCCTTGATTGACTTTTGAGATATTTTAATTTTTGCATTTGCTTAGGAATTAGCTGTTCTACGTTCTTTACTCTGGTTTTATTACTTCTGGTGACAGCTATTAAACCTTAGGAACACTTCCATCTCTAGCAGTCCCTCCAAAATACACTGTAGAGATGGTTTGTGGGAGGTAAATTCTCTCACCTTTGGTTATCTGGAAATTGTTTAATCCCTCCTTCAAATTTAAATGATAATCTTGCTGAATAAAGTAATCTTGGTTCAAGGCCCTTCTACTTCATTACATTAAATATATCATGCCACTCCCTTCTGGCCTGTAAGGTTTCTGATGAAAAGTCTGATGATAGCCTGATGGGCTTTCCTTTGTATGTGATCTTATTTCTCTCTCTGGCTGCTTTTAAATGTCCTTATCTTTGATCTTTTCCATTTTAGTTACTATATGTCTTGGTGTTGTCTTCCTTGGGTCCCTTTTGTTGGGACATCTGTGCACGTACATGGCTTGAGAGACTATCTCCTTCCCCATAGTGGGGAAGTTTTGAGCAATCACCTCCTCAAAGACACTTTCTTTCCATTTTTCTCTCTCTTATTCTTCTGGTACCCCTATAATGAAAATATTGTTCCGTTTGGATTGGTCACACAGTTCTCTCAATATTCTTTCATTCAGAGAGATCCTTTTTACTCTCTGTGCCTCAGCCTCTTTGTATTCCTCTTCTCTAGTTTCTATTTCATTTATCATCTCCTCCACCGTATCCAATCTGCTTTTAATACTGTCCATTGTGCTCTTCAATGATTGGATCTCTGACCAGAGTTCATTCCTGAGTTCCTGAATATCTTTCTGTACCTCCATGAACATGTTAATGATTTTTACTTTGAACTCCCTTTCAGAAAGATTCATGAGGTCGATATCATTTACATCTTTCTCAGGAGTTGTATTCATAATTTTACTCTGGACCAGGTTCCTTTGGCATTTCATATTTGTGTATGGCTCCCTCTAGTGCCCAGAAGCTCTACTCTCTGGAGCTGCTCAGCCCCTGAAGCAATGTCAGGGGCTGCAGGGGAGTGGTATTGGTGCCTGGGGGGAGGAAAGAGCCATTTCCTGTTTTCTGGCTGCTATGCTTGTCTCTGCTGCCTGAACCAGTGGGCCGAGCACAAAGGTATAAGCCTCTGTGCTTTGCGTTTTTAGTTGTTGTAAACAGATCTTCCCTCTGGCTGCCCTAACACCAGTGTAGGGTTTCCTCATTTGTGAGCCTGGTGCAGCTGGCCATAAGAAAAGCACAGTAGGCTGCCTATCACTGGGGAGATCCTTTGAGCTGTGTAGGCAGCCAAGGAGATGGAGCACCTGAAGATCGTGATAGCTCCCAACATGCTGGGCAGAGTCCACCCGGAAAATATTGTCTACATGTCCTTTCTCCTAAGCAGTAAGCTCTCTGCAATCCTTGCCCGTTTAGCAGCCCTCTTGCTAAGGGCTTCTTTGTTAGGAAGTCTCTCAGACTGCCCACCTTTCTTTTGTCCCAGAGCAGCTGGATATGGATCCCTGCTTTCCAAAAGCAGCTAGAATCTTAGTCTCTCCACGAATTCTGCCTGTCTTAGCTTTCCAACCCCCTAATTACGAGAGTATCATGCAAGCACCATGAAATGTAGGTTTGTGTTCCCAGAGCAGATCTCTGGAGTTAGGTATTCAGCAGTCCCATATACCACTCCCTCCCTGCTACATTCCTATTCCTCCTCCCGGTGAGCTGGGGTGGGGAAAGGGCTTGGATCCCTCAGGGCCACAGTTTTAGTACATTACCCTGTTCTGTGAAGTCTGCTCTTGTCTCCAGATGTATGCAGTCCTCTTTCTGTTCCTCTTTCAAGAGATGTTGTATTAGTTATATTTTCGTATTGTATGCGGTTTTAGGAGGAAGCCTCTGTCTCACCTCTCACTCTGCTATCTTTAATCCTCAATCCTTTATCGTATATTAATTGACCATATATGTTTGTGTTAATATCTGGACTCTATAGTCTTTTCCACTGGTCCGTGGGTCTGTTCTTGTGCCAGTACCAAATTGTCTTGATTACTGTGGCTTTGTAGTAGGGCTTGAAGTCAAGGAGCATAATCCCCCTTGTTTTATTCTTCCTTCTCAGGATTGCTTTGGCTATTCTGGGTCTTTTATGGTTCCATATGAATTTTAGAACTATTTTTTCCAGTTCATTAAGAATGCTGTTGGTATTTTGATAGGGATTGCATTGAATCTGTAAATTGCTTTAGGTAGTATAGCCATTTTGACAATATTTATTCTTCCTAGCCAACAGCATGGGATGAATTTCCATTTGTTAGTGTTCCCTTTAATTTCTCTTAGGAGTGTCTTGTAGTTTACAGGGTATAGGTTTTTCACTTCCTTCGTTAGATTTATTCCTACGTATTTTATTCTTTTTGATGCAATTGTGAATGGAATTGTTTTCCTGATTTCTCTCTCTGTTAATTCATTATTAGTGTATAGTAAAGCAACAGATTTTTGTGTGTTAATTTTGTATTCTGCAACTTTGCTGAATTCAGATATGAGTTCTAGTAGTTTTAGAGTGGACTCTTTAGGGTTTTTTACATACAATATCATGTCATCTGCAATTAGTGACACTTTGACTTCTTCTTTATCAATCTGGATGCCTTGTATTTCTTTGTTTTGTCTGATTGCCGTGGCTAGGACCTCCAGTACTATGCTGAATAACAGCGGGGAGAGTGGGCACCCCTGTCTTGCTCCCGATCTCAGGTGAAAGGCTTTCACCTTCTCACTGTTAAGTATGATGTTAGCTGTGGGTTTGTCATATATGGCCTTTATGATGTTGAGGTACTTGCCCTCTATAAATATTTTGTTAAGAGTTTTTATCATGAATGGATGTTGAATTTTGTCAAATTCTTTTTCAGCATCTATGGAGATGATCATGTGATTTTTGTTCTTCTTTTTGTTGATGTGGTGGATGATGTTGATGGATTTTCGAATGTTGTACCATCCTTGCATCACTGGAATAAATCCTACTTGATCATGATGGATGATCCTTAGGATGTATTTCTGAATTCGGTTTGCTAATACTTTGCTGTGTGTTTTTCATCTATGTTCATCAGGGATATTGGTGTACAACTTTTTTCTTGGTGGGGTCCTTGCCCGGTTTTGGTATTAGAGTGATGCTGGCTTCAAAGAATGAGTTTGGAAGTTTCCCTCCTCTTCTATTTTTTGGAAAACTTTAAGGAGAATGGGTATTATTTCTTCTCTGTATGTCTGATAAAATTCAGTGTTTCATCCATCTGCCTGGGGGTTTGTTCTTGGGTAGTTTTTTGATTACTGATACAGTTTTGTTGCTGGTAATTGGACTGTTTAGATTTTCTCTTTCTTCCTTGGTCAGTCTTGGAAGGTTGTATTTTTCTAAGAACTTTTCCATTTCTTCTGGGTTTTCCAGCTTGTTAGCATATACATTTTCATTGTATTCTCTAATAATTCTTTGTATTTCTGTGGGGTTCATTGTGATTTTTCCCTTCTCATTTCTGATTCTGTTTATGTGTGTAGATTCTCTTTTTCTTTTAATAAGTCTGGCTAGGTGTTTATATTTTTTGTTTATTTTTTGAAAGAACCAGCTCTTGGTTTCATTGATTTTTTCTATTGTTTTATTCTTCTCAATTTTATTTATTTATTCTCTGATCTTTATTATATCCCTCCTTCTGCTGACTTTGGGCCTCATTGGTTCTTCTTTTTCCAATTTCAGTAATTGTGTCTTTAGACTATTCATTTGGGATTGTTCTTCCTTCTTTAAATAGGCCTGGATTACAATATACTTTCCTCTTAGAAATGCCTTTGATACGTCTCACAGAAGTTGTGGCTTTCTGCTGTTGTTGTCATTTGTCTCCATATATTGTTTGATCTCTGTTTTAATTTGGACGTTGATCCATTGATTATTTAGGAGCATGTTGTTAAGCCTCCTTGTGTTTGTGAGCCTTTTTGTTTTCTTGGTACAATTTATTTCTAGTTTTATACCTTTGTGATCTGAGAAGTTGGTTTGGTAGAATTTCAATATTTTTTAACTTACTGAGGTTCTTTTTGTGGACTAGTATGTGGTCTATTCTGGAAAATGTTCTATGTGCACTTGAGAAGAATGTGTATCCTGCTACTTTCGGGTGTAGAGTTCTGTAGATGTCTGTTAGGTCCATCTGTTCTAGTGTGTTTTTCAGTGCCTCTGTGTTTTACTTATTTTCTGTCTGGTTGATCTGTCCTTTGGAGTGAGTGGTGTGTTGCAGTCTCCTAAAATGACTGCATTACTTTCTATTTCCTCCTTTAATTCTGTTAGTATTTGTTTCACATATGTCCGTGCTCCTTTGTTGGGTGCATATATATTTTAAATGGTTATATCCTCTTGTTGGACTGACCCCTTTATCATTATGTAATGTCCTTTTTTATCTCTTGCTACTTTCTTCGTTTTGAAGTCTATTTTGTCTGATACAATACTGCAACAACTTCTTTTTTCTCCTTGTAGTTTGCATGAAATATCTTTTTCCATCCCTTCACTTTTAGTCTGTGTATATTTTTGGGTTTCAGGTGAGTCTCTTGTAAGCAGCATATAGATGGGTCTTGCTTTTTTATCCATTCTGTTACTCTGTGTCTTTCAATTGGTGGATTAAGTCCATTTACATTTAGGGTGGTTATCGATAGATATATACTTATTGTCATTGCTGGCTTTAGATTCGTGGTTACCAAAGGTTCAAGGGTTGCTTCTTTGCTATCTAACAGTCTAACTTAACACTCTTGTTAAGCTATTATAAACACCGTCTGATGATTGTTTATTTCTCTCCCTTCTTATTCTTCCTCCTCCATTCTTTATATGTTAGGTGTTTTATTCTGTACTCTTTTACATTTCCTATGACTGTTTTTGTGGATGGTTGATTTTCCTTTTTGCCTTTAGTTAGTATTTGGATGGTCTGCTTTCCTTGCTATGGTTTTATTTTCTCTGGTGACATCTTTTTAGCCTTAGGAGTGCTTCCATCTAGAGCAGTCCCTTTAAGATATCCTGTAGAGGTGCTTTGTGGGAGGCAAATTCCCTCAGCTTTCACTTGTCTGGGAATTGTTTAATACCTCCCTCAAATTTAAATGATAATCGTGATGGATACAGTATTCTTGGTTCAAGGCCCTTCTGTTTCATTACGTTAAATATAACTTGCCATTCTCTTCTGGCCTGTAAGGTTTCTGTTGAGAAGTCTGATGATATTCTGATGGGTTTTCCTTTGTAGGTGATCTTTTTTCTCTCTCTAGCTGCCTTTAATACTCTGTCCTTATCTTTGATCTTTGCCATTTTAATTATTATGTGTCTTGGTGTTGTCTTCCTAGGGTCCCTTATTTTGGGAGATCTGTGGGCTTCCATGTTCAGAGAAACTATTTCCTTCCCCAGATCAGGGAAGTTTTCAGCAATTATTTCTTCAAAGACCCTTTCTATCCATTTTTCTCTCTTCTTCTTCTTCTGGTACTCCTATAATGTGAATATTGTTACATTTGGATTGGTCACACAGTTCTCTTCATATTCTTTCATTCCTAGAGACCCTTTTATCTCTGTCTGCCCTAGTTTCTCTGTATTCCTGTTCTCTGCTTTCTATTCCATTAACAGTCTCTTACACCTCATCCAGTCTGGTCTTAAACCCGTCGATCACTTGTCTCATTTCTGCATTGTCTTTCCTCACTTCCTCCCTTAGCTCTTGCGTATATCTCTGTAGATCCATCAGCATGGTTATGACTTTTGTTCTGAATTCTTTTTCAGGAAGATTGTTTAAATCTATCCCATCAGGCCCTCTCTCTGGAGTTGTCTGGGTTATCCTTGCCTGTACCATATTCCTCTGTCTTTTCGTGGCTATAGAAGTGGTTGCTGATAGGTGCCATGTGTGTCAGCTGGGAGAACAAAGTCCCTTCCTGCTTGTTGTTCTCTTTGCCCTTTTCTGGGGCCTGAGCTGTTTTCCTGCACACCAGGAGGCATTGTCTGGGATAATCCCCTTAGCTGCCTGTGAGCGGGGCTGCCTCAGCCTAGCCTATAGCATTGCAGGGCTTTGCAGCCTCACTGGGTGCGTTCTGGTCCCCTTGGTGCCTTCTTGACCTTGTTCTGGGTTCTGGGGACCTTCCTGCCTAGCTGCACACCTGCCAGGAGGAGATTCTGTGAGGTTGCTGTGGGCAGGGCTGCTCTCCCGCTGTTCCGCAGCTGTGGAGGATCCGCCAGATGCTTTGCATTGCCGGCCAGGGGGGAACGAATGGCAGGCTGCTGATCTCTGTGGGAAGCCTTGGTGCAGCTGCTTTGCCTGGCTGCCGGCCAGGGGATCCAAAATTCCCCAAGACTCCCAGCCTGCTGGGCTGAATGCACTGTGATGATTTATTTCTGCTGTTGGGCCCTTGTCTCTTTAAGACTTTTTAAAAAGTGCCTGCTTTTCTTTTATCCCAGGGAACCAGCTGAGGGGACCCTGATGAGGGGACCCACTTGCAGTCCCTGTCTCGGATCCCGCCCTTCTGTTTCTCTAATCTCCGATACACCATGCGATGTGTGCCTGCGCTCCTGTTGCAGGTCACCAGGGCTGGTTATTTTGCAGTCCTGTGCTTCCACTCCCTCCCAAGTCTGATTCTTTTCCTCCCACTGGTGAGCTGGGGTGGGAGAGTGCTCATGTCCCACTGGGTCAGGGCCTTGTATCTTATGAGTTCTCTCAGATGTAGCTGTAGCCTGGCTGTTGTACTGTATCTTCTGGCCTCTCTTTTAGGAATAGTTGTATTTGTTGTACTTTCACAAATATATATGGTTTGGGTGGAGATTTCCACCGCCCTGCTCATGCTGCCATCTTCCCAGAAGTCGTCCTGTGATACATTTTTAATTGTTTGTGAAGCTGAGTTCTTTTTGTTTGTTTTTTACCTATGGCTGTCCAATTGCTCCACTGTACTATAGGTTTAAAGTCTATCTTTCCACCATAGAATTGTTTTTGGATCTTTGTGAAAAACCAGTTGAGCAGGAAGTCCTAGGCATACAATAAGACAAGATAACGAGATAAAAGACATACAAATTGGTAAGGGAGAAGTAAAACTGGAACTATTTTCAGATGGCATGATACTATATATTAGAAACCATAACGACTCCCCCAAAAAGTTATTAGAACTAATAACTGGTTTCAGCAAGTTGTAGGACACAAAATGAATACACAGAAATTTGTTTCAGCCCCATATACAAACAATACACTAGTAGAAAGAGAAAACAGGAAAAAATTCCATTTACAATTGGATCAAAGAGAATAAAATACCTAGGAATAAACCTAACCAAGGAGGTGAAAGACCTTTACTCTGAAAACTATAAGACAGTAATGAAAGAAATTGAAGAAAACACAAATAAATGGAAATATATCCCATGCTCATGGATAGGAAGAATTAATGCTGTCAAAATGGCCACCCTGCCCAATGCAATTACAGATTCAGTGTTATCCCTACCAAAATACCAATGACATTTTAAAATTAACTACAACAAATAATCCTGAAATTCATATGCACCCAGAAAAGACCTAAAATAGCCAAGGCAACCTTGAGAAAGAACAAAGCTGGGGGTATTAGGCTTCATGACTTCAAGCTTCCCCTAAAGCTACAGAAGTCAAAATAGTATGTTACTGGCACAGAACAGCCCCATAAATAAATGGAACAGAATAGAGAGCACAGAAATAAATCCACACATGGATGGTCAATTAATATATGAGAAAGGAGCCATGAATATGCAATGGGGAAAATACAGTACCTTCTAAAAGTGGTATTGGGAAAACTGGACAGCTAAATGCAAAAGAATGAAACTGGATTGTCTAAATACATACACAAAAGTAAACTCAAAACAGATTAAAGACCTAAATATAAGACATGAAATCATAAAGCTCTTAGAAGAAAACAAGCAAAAATTGCTTAGACAAAGCCTAAGCAATTTTTTCTAGACACATCTTACCAGGCAAGGTAAACAAATGTAAAAATGAACAAGTGGGACTACATCAAACTAAAAAGCATCTGTGAAGCAAAAGACACTATCACCAAAACAAAAAGGAAACCTGCAGTATGTGAGAATATATACAGAAATAATTTATCCATTAAGGGGTTAACAAACAAAATACATAAATAACTCATATGGCTCAACACCAAAAAAATAAATAACCCAGTAACAATATGAGCAGAGGACCTGAACAGACATTTTTCCAATGAAGAAATATGGATGGACAACAGGCACATGAAAAGATACTCCACATCACTAATCATCACGGAAATGCAAATCAAAACCATAATGAGATATTACCTTACACCAGTCAGAATGGCTACTATCCAAATGACAAGAAATAAAAAATGTTGGTGAGGATGTGGAATAAAGGGAACTCTTCTACACTGTTGTTAGGAATGTATATTGATCCGTCCACTATAAGAAACAATATGGAGGTTAATCAAAAAACTAAAAATAGAAATACCCTAAGACCCAGAAATGGAATTTCTGGGAATTTACATAATGAAAACAAAATGACTAATTCAAAAGATATATGCATACCTATGTTTATTGCCATATTTCTTAAAAAGACAAAGTATAGAAACAACTAACATGTCCATCAATGGATGAATGGATAAAGAGAAGGTAATGCATATACACAATGGAATATTATTCAACCATAAAAAAGAAAGAAATCCTGCCATTTGTGGCAACATGGATGAACCTAGAAGGTATACTAAGTGAAGTAATCCAGGCTGTGACAAATACCATATGATTTAACTTATTTATGGAGTCTAAAAACAAAACAAACAAAATGAATAAAACAGAAGTAGGCTCATAAACACTGAGAAGTGACTGGTGCTTACCATGGGATAGGGGTTGGGGTGGGTGGGGGAGGTGGGTGAGGGGCATAAAGGGACACAAAAATATCAATCATAGTATAGGTTGGTCACAGGGATATAAGTGCTGCCTAGAGAATACAGTCATTGGTTCTTCAACATCTTTCTATGTTGACTGATAGTAACTGCACTAGTTGGGGAGAAAAGTTAATAATGTATATAACTATTAAATCATTGTGTTGTATACTTGAAACTAATATAATATTTTGCATCAACTATACTTTGACTAAATCGTAGGTCATAATGTGAGCCCTGGACTGACTGATGTTCTCGCAGTAGCAGATAGACTACAGACATGTCTTTCTGTGCCTGCTGAACCCATGCTTCTGGGAGCTCAATGATGTTTGTAAAGAATTCGTGTACATTTCCCAGGGTGTAATGAGTACATGAAAAATGGCTCTTACCCCAGTTGAGCCTGGAAAGTCGATCCTCAAAGCAATGGTCATTTCAGCAGGGACAGAGAAAAAGATAGTGGAGTGGGAATGCATGGTGGAAACTTCCTCCTAAAAGCACATAAAAGAATAAAATACAGCAAATAAAACTAAACATGAAAATGAAATAAATACTGCAGAACAGACCACTTACACCTGGGGAGAAGAGAAGATAGAGATAAGGGTAAAGTGACAGAGCCATGACCGATCAGGACCTAAGCCCTCCACCCACAACAGCCTACAGATGGGAGAAAGAGGAATGGAGCATGGAGGAGGTAAGAGCCCAGGAGCACTGCACACCTGGCCCTGGAAATCTTCCCCAGAACTTGATCCCACATTACATTAGCTTCTGGTGATTAGTGGGTATCACCCATGTGTGTATTTCTCATGCACCTGGACTGGTTGACAGGGAGAGGTGGAACACTCTGGGAAGCTGAGACTCTAGCTAGCCAATTGTGGAGGATAGGCATACTCTGCTGGTCCTGCAACCCATATCAGAAGTGACAGTTTGAAAGACCTGCCAACAGTGGGAGGCATGCCAGAGGGGTGAGGGTTGGAAGGAGCCCTCTCCTCAAGAGAAATGGCAGGAGGGGGATACCTCCCTAACCCTCCAACAGGTTGAGAACTCTCAGGAACCCCATACACTCCATCACCCTCACTGGCAATGCAGCCTTGAGGATCCTCCATATGCATACTGACAGAATACAACCCACTCAGCCCAGCAGCAGCATCAGACTTTGAAAACTGAAAGGCAGAGGGAGTCTCTCCCAGCTTCCTTGACTCAATTTCAGACCAACTGGGGAGGAACCTGCAGAAGCCAGCTCCAAGAGCTCCTTGCTCCCTGTGGGTATCCAAGCCTAGTGCTGCACATTTTGACTGGGCAGAGCCACACATCAACCCACCCATCCTTCTATCCATACAGCCCCACCATTGCTGCAGACCAGGGAAAGGGCAGCCTAACTGACAGTAAGCTCAACAGAGACTCCTGAGCTGATCAGAAAGATGGCAGATGAAGCAAACTGCCAGCACAGACAGAAAGACATCCCACCCACCCACTGCACACTAACAGCTAGGATCCCTGCAAAGTAGAACCAGGCATCAGAGAGTAAAGAACCTTAAGAACCTTGAGAGTAAAGAACTTTGAGCTTCTGGGCACTATAGGATGCCATCTTCATAAAGCTATTACTCTATAGGTCAAGAAGCATAGCAGAGTCAAAGGAGGAAACACAAACCCTGACAAGATGAGGAGGCAGAGGAATATGTTCTAAACAAAACTAAGGATAAGATATCAGAAATAGGGCTAAATGAAACAGAGATCATCAATCTTCTAAACAGAGACTTGAAAGTAAAAGTCATAAATAAGCTCATGGATTTACAGAAAAGTATTCAAGATACCAGGGAGGACTTCAACAAAGAGATAAAAGAGCTGAAAAAGAGCCAAGGAATACAGTATCTGAAATGAAACATACATTGGAGGGATTTAAGTTTAGATTAGTGCAGATAGATAGAGGAGATGGTGAATAAGATGGAAATTAGAGAACAATAAAACAATGAAGCTGAGGAACAAAGAGAAAAAGGGATCTCTAGGAATGAAAAAGTGATAAGAGAGCTGTGTGACCAAACAAAATGAAACAATATTCACATAACAGGGGCACCAGAAGGAGAAGAAAGAGACAAAGGAATAGAAAATCTCTTTGGGAAATAATTGTTGAAAACTTTCCCAATCTGGGGAAGGAAATAGACACTCAGGTCATGGAAGCACAGAGAGTTCCTAACAAAAGGGACCCCAGGAAGATAATACCCAGACATATAGTAATTAAAATGGCCAAGAAGAAGGATAAGGAGAAATTATTGAAAGCAGCAAGAGAGGGGAAAAAATTATTTATAAAGGAAATATCATCAGGCTATCAGCAGACTTCTCAGCAGAAACTTTACAGTCCATCCGTGTTGTTGTAAATGACAGGATTTCTTTTCTTTTTATGGTGAATAATATTCCATTGTGTATATGTACCACTTCTTTATTCATTAATTTATTGATGAACACAGGTTGCTTCCATATCTTGGCTATTGTAAATGGACCTAGAAATTATTATACTAAGTGAAAAAGCCAGGCAAAGACAAACAAATATCATATGATTTCACTTATTTGTGGAATTTAAAAACCAAGCAAAACAGAAGGGACAAAACAGAAGGGACAAAACAGCAGTGTACTCAAAGACACTGAGAAGTGACTAGGAGGGGGAAGGGCTGGAGTTGGCAGGGAGAGTAAGGGGATAAAGGGGCACAATAATTTGCAATCACAGTATGAGTTGCTCATAGGGATGGTAGCACAGCATGGAGAATATAGTCAATGATTCAGTAACATCTTTCTATGTTGATAGCCAATAACTGCACTTAGGGGAGGATTTAAATATATGGGTAACTGCTGAATCACAGTGTTGTATATTTGAGGCAAATATAAGATTGTATATCAATGATAACTCAATAAAAAATTTGAAAAATCAAATTCAATATGCCTTTGAGGGAATAAATTTGAAATTGTTAATATGGACTATAATAAATGATATTCATTCATTAACTATTATGATTAACTTTTCTGGGTGTATAGTGATACTATGCATCTGTGAGAAAATGCTAATTTTGTTGAGATTTACACTAAAATAGGTGAAATCTCATTGTGTCTATAATTTATTTAAAAATACTCCAGAAGGAAAGATGAAGCAACCATGTAAAAATATAAATAACTGCTAAATCTAAGTGATGGGGATATAGGATTTAGGATTTATTATACTATTTTTTCTACTTTTCTGTGACCTTGGGTAAGTAATTTCATCTCTCTGTGCCTCATTTTTCTCATCTGGCAAATTGAGATTATTTGAGGGGGATTAATGAGTTGCTGCATTATAAATGCTCAAAATATTGTCTACCGCATAGGAAGTACTCAGTGAATCTGTGTCAATCTTTTTTCTTAACAGAATGGAGAATTTGGAGACCGGAAGATAACCAAATACAAGAGGGTTTAAGAATCTGCCCCTGTACCAAGCTGTGTGCACAGGTGCATGCTTAAGTGTAACCCCTGTTACATTTAAACTGTTTTCACTCTGTGCTGGGTCTTGGGGATAATGCAGGGATGAAAAAGTTCAGGCTCTTTCTATCCTGCAGCTCTCAGTAAGACCGGCAGAAGGCAAAAACAAGAAAGGCAAGAAAGGAGCACCTTACTGTGATAAATGAATGAGATTAAAAGATAGCAAAAAATAAAACTGCAAAGATAAGCTAGGATCACATTCTAGAGGTGGCCTATATATAATGGCAAGCCTGAAATAACCACTTTTTAATTTTTTTTATTTTATCAAATATACATCACAGTGGTTCAACTATCCCCCTCCCACTTTCCCCCACCCCCGCCCACTTCCCTCCCCTTTGGTAACCACTAGTCACTTCTCAGTGTCTGAGAGTCTAATGCTGTATTTTTTCTTCTGTTTTGCTTTGTTTTTATATTCCACAAATAAGTGAAATCATATGGTATTTGCCTTTCTCCACCTGGCTTATTTCACTGACCATAATACCATCTAAATCCATCCATGTTGTTGCAAATGGCAGGATTTCTTTTCTTTTTATAGCTGAATAATATTCCACTGTGTATATGTACCACCTTTTCTTCATCCATTCATCTATGGATGGACACATAGGTTGTTTCCACATCTTGGCTATTGCACATAGTGCAGTGATAAACATAGGGGTACATATGTCTTTTCAAATCAAGGATTTTGTCTTCTTTGGGTAAATTCCTAGAAGTGGGATTACTGCATCAAGTGGATTTCTATTTTTAGCTTTTTGAGGAGCCTCCATACTGCTTTCCACCGTGGTTGCACCAATTTACATTCACACCAAGTATATGAGGATTCCTATTTCTCTACATCCTCACCATCATTTGTTGTTTCTTGTCTTTGGGGTAGTGGCCATTCCAACTGGTGTGAGGGGATATCACATTGTGGTTTTAATTTGCGTTTACCTGGTGATTAGAGATGTGGAGCATCTTTTCATGTTCCTGCTGGCCATTTGTATTTCTTCTTTGGAGAAGTGTCTGTTCATATCCTCCGCCCATTGTTTTTATTAAAGTATCATTGATATACAATCTTATGATGCTTTCAAGTACAGAACACAGTAGTTCAAATTTTACCCTTATTGGCCAAGTCCTCACCTGCTCAATTGCAGTGACTATCAAAGAAGTAGTGGGGTGTTATAGAGTCATTCATTGTATTCTCCATGCTGTACTACTGTCCAAGTGACCTCCCTATATTGTGACTGTGATTTATAGTGCTCCTTAATCCCCTTCTCCCTCTCCACCTACCCTTCCCATCCCCTCCCCTTTGGTAACCACTAGACCCTTCTTGGTGTCTGTGAGTCCACTGCTATTCTATTCCTTCTCTTTTTCTTTGTTTTTATACTCCACAGATGAGTGAAATCATTTGGTATTTGTCTCTCTCTGGCTGGATTATTTCACTGAGCATAATACCCTCTAGATCCATCCATGTTGTTGGAAATGGCAGGATTTCTTTTCTTTTTAAGGCTGAATAATACTCCACTGTGTATATGTACCACTTGCATTGTGTATATGTACCACATCTTCTTTCCATTCATCTATTGATGGACACTTAGATTGCTTCCATATGTTGGTTATTGCAAATAGTGCAGCAATAAACATAGAAGTGCATATGTCTTTTCAAATCAGGCATCTTGATTTCTTCAAATAAATTCCTAGGAGTGGGATTACTGTGTCAAATGGTATTTCTATTTTTAGTTTTTTGAGGAACCTCCATACTGCTTTCCACAGCAGTTGAGCCAATTTACATTCCCACCAACAGTGTAGGAGGATTCCCCTTTTTCTGCATCCTCTCCAGCATTTTTTGTTTCTTGTCTTTTGGAGAGTGGTAATCCTAACTGGTGCGAGGTGATATCTCATTGTGGTTTTAATTTGCATTTCCATTATGATTAGCGATATGGACCATCTTTTCATGTCTCTGTTGGCCATCTGCATTTCTTCTTTGGAGAATTGTCTGTTCAGATCCTCTGCCCATTTTTTAATCAGGATATTTGTTTTCTGGTGGTGAGGTGTGTGAGTTCTTATATATTTTGGATGTTAACCCCTTATTGAATAAATCATTGACGAATATATTCTCCCATACTCTAGGATGCCTTTTTGTTCTGCTGATGGTGTCCTAGGCTGTGCAGAAGCTTTTTAGTTTGATGTAGTCCCACTTGTTAATTTTTTTTGTTTCCCTTGACCAAGGGGATGTCTTCAGGAAAAAGTTGCTCATGTTTATACTCAAGAGATTTTTGCCTATGTTTTCTCTGAAGAATGTCATGGTTTCATGACTTACATTTAGGTCATTGATCCATTTCAAGTTTACTTTTGTGTATGGAGTTAGACAATAATCCAATTTCATTCTCCTACATGTACCTGTCCAGTTTTCCCAACATCAGTTGTTGAATAGGCTGTCTTTTCCCCATTGTATATTCATGGTTCCTTTGTCATATATTAATTGACCATATATGTGTAGGTTTATATTTGAGCTCTCTATTCTTTTCCATTGATCTATGGATCTGTTCTTGTGCCAGTACCAAATTTTTTTGATTACTGTGGCTTTGTAGTAGAATTTAACATCAGTGAATGTAATCCTCTCAGCTGTCTTATTTTTGTGGGGAGGGCTTCATTTGTTCTTCTTTTTCAAGTTTCTTTAATTATGATTTTAGACTGTTCATTTGGGATTTTTCTTATTTCTTGAGATAAGACAGTACTTTCCTCTTAGAATGGTCTTTGATGAATTCCACAGATTTGGGGCTGTTGGGTTTCTGTTCTCATTTGTCTCCATATATTGCTTGATTTCTGTATTAATTTGGTCATTGATCCATTGACTGTTTAGAACATGTTGTTTAGCCTCCCTGTGTTTGTAAACTTTTACATTTCTTTTGTGTAATTTATTTCTAGTTTCATACCACTATGGTATGAGAAGCTGCTTGATACAATTTAAATCTTTTTTTAATTTATTGAGGATCTTTTTGTAGCCTAGTATGTGATCTGGAGAATGTTCCATGAACACTTAAGAAAATTGTGTATCCTACTTTTGGGTGGAATTTTCTGTAGATATCTGTTAAATATATTTGATTTAATATATTGTTTGGTGCCTCTGTTTCCTTATTTATTTTCTGTCTGGATGATCTGTCTATTGACATGAGTGGTGTGTTAAAATCTTTTAAAATTAATGTGTAACAATCTATGTCCCCCTTTAATTCTGTTAGTATTTTTTTTTTGCATATTTAGGTATGCCTATGTTGGGTGCATAGATATTTATAATGGTTATATCCTCTTGTTAGACTGACCCCTTAATCACCATGTAATGTACTTCTTTGTATCTTGTTACTTTTTTTGTTTTGAAATATATTTTGTCTGATATATGTACCACTACTCCTTTTTTCTCCCTATTATTTGCATAGAATATGTTTTTCCATCCCTTCAGTTTTAGTCTGTTTGTGACTTTGGATCTGAAATAATTCTCTCGTAGGCAGCATATATATGGGTATTGTTTGTTTATCCATTCTGCCACTCTATGTCTTTTGCTTGGTGAATTCAGTCCATTTACATTTTTTTTTATAATTTATTTTGGCATCATTAATCTACAATTACATGTGTAATACCATGGTGATTAAACTACCCCCTTCATCAGGTCCCCCCCACCAACCCCATTACAGTCACTGTCCATCAGCATAGTGAGATGCTATAGAATCACTACTTGTCTTCTCTGAGTTGCATAGCCCTCCCCATGCCCCCCCCAACATTACTTCTGCTAATCGTAATGCCCCTTTTACCCTCTTATCCTTCCCTTCCCACCCATCTTCCCCAGTCCCTTTCCCTTTGGTAACTATTAGTCTGTTCTTGGGTTCTGTGAGTCTGCTGCTGTTTTGTTCTTTCAGTTTTTTGTTTTTTGTTTTTTCTTTGTTCTTATACTCCACATATGAGTGAAATCATTTGATACTTGTCTTTTTCGGCTTGGCTTATTTCACTGAGCATAATACCCATCCATGTTGTTGCAAATGGTAGGATTTGTTTTCTTCTTATGGATGAATAATATTCCACTACATATATGAACCACCTCTTCTTTATCCTTTCATATACTGATGGACACTTAGGTTGCTTCCATATCTTCACTATTGTAAATAGTGCTGCGATAAACATAGGGGTGCATCTGTCTTTTTGAAACTGGGCTGCTGCATTCTTAGGGTAAATTCCTAAGAGGAATTCCTGAGTCAAATGGTATTTGTATTTTGAGTTTTTTGAGGAACCTCCATACTGCTTTCCACAATGGTTGAACTAATTTGCATTCCCACCAGCAGTGTAGGAGGTTTCCCTTTTCTCCACATCCTCGCCAACACTTCTTGTTGTTTGTGTTTTGGATGTTGGCCATCCTCACTGGTGTGAGGTGATATCTCATTGTGGTTTTAATCTGCATTTCTCTGATGATTAGCGATGTGGAGCATATTTTCATGTGCCTGTTGGCCATCTGAATTTCTTCTTTAGAGAGGTGTCTATTCATGTCCTCTGCCCATTTCTTAATTGGGTTATTTGCATTTTGTTTGTTAAGGTGCGTGAGTTCTTTATATATTTTGGATGTCAACCCCTTATCAGATACGTCATTTATGAATAAATTTTCCCATACTGTAGGATGTCTTTTTGTTCTACTGATGGTGTCCTTTGCTGTACAGAAGCTTTTCAGCTTGATATAGTCCCACTTGTTCATTTTTTTTTTAATAATTTATTTTATTTTAGTATCATTAACCTACAATTACATGAGCAATACCGTGATGATTGAACTCCCCCCATCACCAGGTCCCCCCCACCAACCCCACCACAGTCACTGTCCATCAGCGTAGTGAGATGAGAATCGCTACTTGTCTTCTCTGAGCTGTACAGTACCCCCCGTGCCCCCCCAACCTATGTCTGCCAATCGTAATGCCCCTTTTACCCTCTTATCCCTCCCTTCCCACCCATCTCCCCAGTCCCTTTCCCTTTGGTAACTGTTAGTCCATTCGTGGGTTCTGTGAGTCTGCTGCTGTTTTGTTCCTTCATTTATTTATTTATTTTTTTTTTTTTCTTTGTTCTTATACTCCACATATGAGTGAGATCATTTGGTACTTGTCTTTTTCGGCCTGAATTTACCCCAAGAATGCAGCAGCCCAGTTTGAGAAAGACAGATGCACCCCTATGTTTATTGCAGCACTATTTACAATAGCCAAGAAATGGAAGCAACCTAAGTGCCCATCAGTAGATGAATGGATTAAGAAGATGTGGTACATATACACAATGGAATATTACGCAGCAATAAGAAAGAAACAAATCCTACCATTTGCAACAACATGGATGGAGCTAGAGGGTATTATGCCCACTTGTTCATTTTTGCCTCAGCCACCTTTGTCATCACAGCAGAGGCCTTTGCTGGGATCACTATGGGAGGACTGGTCTCTGCCTGCCCTGTAGCAATGGTGGGGCTACAGGGTTAATGGGGTGGGTAGGGCCATTTTGTGGCTCTGAGGCAGAGCTTGATGCTCAGCACTGGGCTTGGACACCTACAGGGAGGAGGGAGCTCTTGGAGCTGAATACTGTACACACTTCCCCAGTTAGTCTGAAACAGGGCCAAGAAAGCTAGGAGAGTCTCCCTTTCTTGCCAGGTTACAAAGTCAAATTCTGCTGCTGGGACAAGTGGGTTGACTCACTGGAAGTGCATGCATGGAGTCGTCTCAGGGTTGAATTTCCAGTAAGTGGGATGAAATATCTAGGGCTCCTGAGAGTTCCTGACCTGCTGGACCAAGGGAGGGCAGGGGAGGCACCTTCCACCTGCCCTTTGTCCTGAGGAGAGAGCTCTGTCCAACACTCACCCTCCTGGCACCCCTCCCTCTGCTGGCAATATTACAAACTAATTCCTCTTCTTTGGGTCTCAGGACCTGTACAGTGTGCCTGTCCTCCACAAGTAGCTGGAGTCTCAGCCTCCTAGAGTGTTCCAACTGTCCCTGGTGGTCCCTGGTCCCTAATCATCAGAGCCCAGTATAATGTGGACTCATCCTCCCAGAGCATATCTCCAGAGCCAGGTGTTCAGAGTTCCTGGACACTTATCCCCTCCCCACTCTCTTCTTCTTCCTTCCACTTATGGGCTGGGACGGGGAAAGGGCGTGGGTTCCACTCAGTTATGGCTCTGCCAATTTACCCTTTTCTGTGTGGTCTTCTCTTCCCCAGGTGCAGGTGGCCTGTTTCACTGTCTTCAGGTCATTTAAGATTTAGTTGTGTTTACTGTAGCTTCTTCCCTTATGTGTTTGTGGGTAGAGGTTTCCACCTTGACTTCTTACTCCATCATCTTTTTTTGTGCGCTCTTGGAGTTTTACTTGAACCAGTCTCTACTGAAGTCCACATACTGCATGTGGTTGTTAAATCTCTTAAATATTTATTACTTCCCATCCTCCTTTTTGAAATTCATATCACTTTTTGAGGAGACTTGGACAAGTGTTTTATAAACTGCCTCGGTTTCTGTATCAGTCTAATTGGAGACTCTACTCTTCCAATTGCCATCCATCCAGCTTTCTTTTCCTATTCCTGCCTTGGCTCATTATTTTTATATTTTCTTTCCCAATAACAGAACAAAGATAATCTGATACCTTTTCAGGGCTCTTAGCCTGTTATCTGTAAATAGTTCCTGTTGAATATGCCAGAGGTGCTGCAGGGTATTCTATTTTTCAGTTATTCATGCCTCACTATCACCCTGTACCATGCCTTCTGTATCTCTCCTCTCATCTCTGCATCATGTCCTTCTGTCTCCCCTCTAGATCAGTAGTTCTCAATCATGGCTGTACATTAGAAAACTTGGCAAAAACCAGTGTCCAAGTCATACTCCAGCCCAATTAAACTGAAATCTGTAGGGGTGTAGTACAGGTATTCAAAATATTTAAAGCTCCCTAGGTAATTCCTAGTCAAATTTGAAAATAATTGTGATAGATCCCCTAATACAGTATTTTTTATTATTATTACCTTTCGACAAGGAACCTTTCTATTTTTTTCCAAATCAACCAACACGTGAAATTTAATACTACAATTTTAGTGTATCTCTGTTCATATACTATGACCCTTTGGGGGCCACAAACCAGTATACTAGCTAAGATCCTCCCACTAATCTCCCAAAAGCCAGTTTTCATCTGCTTGGGGACTATATCATCCCAGGTAGGAATGCCTGCTAACAACTTGCTGCTCAAATGTGGTCCTAAATCAATAACATTGGCCCCACGTAGAATGATAGAAATGCAGAATCTCAGGCCCCATACCAAACCTGCTGAATATGAACCTACTATTTAAAAATATTTCCAAGTATTTCACATACATTTTAAATTTGAGAAACACTACTCTACAAGGATTCTACTCCCACTCACAAAGCTGTTTGTCTCTGATTAAGGTCATTAGAAGCAGTGGCATCCACACAGATTCAGAACCTCAGGAATGAGCTAGAATTTAAAAGCATCTAATCTAAGCCTCTTTTACATGCTTAACCCTGTCCTAAAATGCCCTACTGGGCAGTTATCCAGCCACTGATCAAGTCTTTCTGGTGAGGAAACTCACTATTACTCCAAGCAAAACTTTCCAAAATTTCTTTTAGAAAGATTCCTTGTGTTGAACTGAAATTGTTCTTCCTATGACATTTACCCTTGTATCCTCCCCTGCCCTCTGGGACAAAGTAGAATGTGTCTATTGCCTCTGTCTCATAACTGTTCCAAGCTTGGAAGACAACAGCCACATCCTCCTGAGTCTTCTCCTAATCTCATTCAAACATTTTTCATAGAGCACATTTCCTCTTCTTCCTCCATACTGTTCATTTTCAACTGGATACACATTAGTCTGCTGGGACTGCTATTAATGGTCTAGGGTCTGCAGCTGGTGTAGGCTGTGATCCAGGTGTAGACTAATTAAAGAGAAATAAAGATGGATCATCACCTCCTGTATTCAGGACATTAAATTTTTATTAATTCCTCCTAAGCTTAAACTAGCTTTATTTACAACTGCATGATACTGTTGATATAATGAATTTACTCAACTGAAACCTCTAGGAAGTTTCCACATGAGCTCTTTTAAAGTCATTTAAACCCTCCTGAGATATGGATATCCCATGACACTGACCAGGAAAGGAAGAACTTAGTGTTCCAGTGTATAATAAATGTGCCTGTGACCTTAAAAACGTTTGTCCTTCAGTTGAGCTTTATTACCCGAGTGCAGATTTTGACATTTATCTGCACTAAATTTAACCTTGTTAAACAATTCAAGAAATATTAGTAACTCAAAAAATGCAAATTAATTAATTAATATTTTATAATTTGGGGGCCATTAAATTGGAAAAGAACTTTTAAATTTTAAAGCTCATTATTTCGGTGGGTTCAGGAAAGCAGATATTCTGTAAGAGTGGAATTTGGTGCAAACATACTGGAGGACAATTTGACAATATACAGCACAAAAAGAAACTTTCAAAACTTAATCCTTCTTTCCCAACAATTCCACTTCTAAGAATTTGTCCTAAGGAAATAATCAGAATCGTACAGAAAGCAAATATACAAAGATGTATTTTTATAACACTGAACAATTGGGAACAACCTAATTATGCAACAAGAGAGGATTGATTAGATAAAAATAAATAATTTGACAAGGTAAATCCACAACATCTGTAACCTGTCACAATTCAATTATAATACATATCAATGTCCTTATGCCACTCTTAGCTCAATAATAACTTGATAGTGCAAAATTTGGCAAGTCTTCTAAGAAATAAATAAATTCAAATATAGCCATGAAAATCATATATAAAACCCTTAAGGACATAAAAAAGTTTACATTGCTAATATTAAAAGTGGCTTACAAGACAATATACACAATTGATCTCAATTTTATAAACAAATATATACAAATATGTAAATGTGCATATTTATGTAATGATTTCACAGAAATTTCTGTTAAAGTATATGCCCTAAAACATTAATAACAATAATCTGTGAATAATAATATGTGGAAATAAGACAAAACCAAATGAGTCACACCTCCCCCAAGATACAGTTTTGCTGGAAAAGAAGATGGATTCTGTCAGGCTGAGGCCTAGAACAAAATGGAGCTACACAGCCATGTATTCACAGCAGACCACACAAGTACTCTGTGTTCTCAGAAAAACCACAAACTGACATCTGCTCCCTGAAGCAGAACCAGTTCCTGTTATATTCCTGCTACTGCTGCCAAAACAGACAACAACTGGGGAGTCAACCAATCAACTGTGCCTAGTATCAACCAATAAGGACTAAAGAAGCTTACATCCTTCATTTGTATAAACAAATCTGAATGGGAACCTGTGCTGGAACTTTTTCTATAAAAACAATTCCCTCTCTTTATTTCCTTGGAGTGAACTTTTGTTTTATAGCTGAAGGCTATATTTCCCCAGTTTGCAAACTGTCTTTTTTTTCTTTTTTTCCATTGCATTAAAGTTCTCCTTGATTAAATTTCATGTTGCATAGAAAAGTTGTTGACAGGTGCTATTGACTGAATGTTTGTGTCCACTCAAATTCAAATGTTGAAGCACTAACTTCCAATGTGATGATATTTGGAGGCAAGTCATTTGAGAGATAATTGTTTAGATAAGGACATGAGGGTGTGGCCCCCATAAAGGGATTAATTCCTTATACAAAGAGGAAGAGAGATCAGAGTTTCCTCTCTCTTCTCCATGTGAAAACATTGCAGGAAGGTGGCCAACTGTAAGCCAGGAAAAGCACTCTCACCAGAAACTGAATGCCAGAATCTTTATCTTGGACTTAGCCTCCAGATCTGTGATGGATAAATGTCTGTTATTTAATCCACCAATCCATCCAGTCTATGGTATTTTGTTATGGCAGCCTGAGCTGACTAGTACAGAGGACTTAGAGGTTATTTTCACAAGTCCTTAGTATTACACAATATTCTAAAGTGAGCATGTGTTAATTTTATAAGCAATATTGATTTTTCTTTTAACATATTTCATTTTGTTTGGTTCAACCTGCTAAATCTAGCCCACTCAGATTTTTTCAGCTTGAGGCTATCAACCAAAAACTGATCTCACTTCCAAGGCACTATGCTACATCTGGGAACCCAAAGATGAAAAACATATTACCATTGACCTGGAGAAGCTCTAGGTCTAAAAGGCCAAACATATATATAAACAGATCACTTTACTGCAACATTATGTATGCCTAAAGATAAGGAAATAATGTTGCCATGCAGTTGCATCTGGGAAGGTCTTTCCCTGCACATTAGGTGAAATCTCAACCTGTATGGGGAGGGGTTCTTAACTCTGATTGAGAAAGAATTCTTGAACAGATCAGATGAGTTTAGATAATGAAGTAATTCATTAAAATGAATAGCAGAGAATGGCAGCAGCTATGCAGGCATCAGGGAAGAACACAAGGAGGAAAGAGAACCTCACTGAACTCCTGCTTGGCATAAGGCATATCCGTTGACAACTCCTGAAGCCAGGGTCACCTGGTGTCCAGTATCTGCTTGAATCTGAACAGTATGTGGAAGCCAAGCCCCTATCACTCCAGGATTTGGGGAAGCCACAGAGCACTGGATAGAGTGAGATTGTGTTCTGAGAACTTCCCAAAGGTAAATAAAGGAGATTTTCAAGCAGGCTACTAAAGAGCTTGATCATACAGTGGCAGTCCTGTCCAGGTCACCCAGGTGATAGGAAATTGCAAGCTCAAATCAGATCTCAGGAGCCCTTCGCTACTTGTCTGAAGTAGAACAGAGAAAGAGAGACTAGCGTTTAGCTTAAGTGTAAAAAATTGAATGAAATAGCAAGTAGAAAGATGCTTACCACTGGAAAAGCAAAAAGACAAAATGCAATAAATTGAGCAGTGAGAAGTCTTTAAGGCAAAATACACACTCAAAGAAAGGGGAGTGTGGGCAACCCCAGAGAGGAGGTATGCTTAAAGGCTTAGGATTCTGTTTTTTAAGGATTTCAGCAATGGGGCAAAGGCAGAGGGGGAAGAAGTGTCATACATCTGACATGTGGTCTCATGATGTCTGTCTCTGGTGACAGACATTATATTATCATCCACAGTCTGTCCTCTAGATATTCTGTAAATAAGCTTAACACAAGGAATTTCTTGATCCTGTTCTTCTCCAAGATAGTGGTCACCCTCAAGCAGAAGGGATATACCATTTAGGACTGCTTGTCTTGCCTTAAGTAGGATAGGATATTGGCTGATTAGTATAAAATGTTAAGAACCTTACCTTCTAACTCCTTGGTTTTTAAAGTGGAATTTTAGCCTTAAGATGGAGTCCTTCCTGTTCTTATTATACTGTTTATATCTCAGTATTTTTATCATAGGCAGGAAAAATTAATCATGATGCTTGTCCCATGTCCCTGCCCTACCAAAATAATATGACGTTTTCTATTTTAAAGTGATGTTTCTATTGCTGATAATAAAATGAAAATGCCAAAATGATTGTATCACATAAGACTGAGCCCAAACTGAAAGTGAAATGATAAATAAAAATTCATTTGCTAGAGAACTCACAGGAAAGGGCTAATTGTCTACATAAACTTTTTTTTAATTTCAATATGATTTGTTCTATGAATAACCAGCAAGAGTGAACTTAAAGCCACTGATTTCATAATTCAATTCATTCAGAGTTTTCCTTGACACCTAAACAAGATTAAAACAAGAAAGAAAATGTAGGGGGATTCTAGGATAATGTTGGAGTAGAGAAAGCCTGAATTTACCTTCCTTCACCTATACATAGAATCTACACCTATACACAGAGCATTTACCCTGAAGAAGAATGGAGCTTGAAGTGACCACCCTATAGACAATAAAGGACATAAAGATCAAATAAAAAAATAAAACCAAAACAGAGACAAGGTAATTGTGGGAACCCCACCCCACTTGTGGAGGGGAGGTGTGGGATATCACTGAGAGGGCCAGACGTGGACTCCCTGCTGTGAGGCACAGGAAAAATGTCTTGAGGTTTAAAGTGAAACTGGACCATAGTAAAGTAACCCAAGTTTCAGAACTAAATATCCACCACTTGGCAAGGAAACTGTTGTAGAAAATCCAGGATCAGAGGGGCCTCTCGATGCCATTGTTTGTGCTCCTTCCACACGTATTAGTGCAGCTGAGAGCAGGACCTGGGTACGCACACCAATCTCAGACTTGGTATAGATAACTTCCTGACCCCCATACCCATACTCAGACATGCCTGCAGGAGATCCAACTGTCCACTGCCATCCATCTTTGCAGCTCCCATCATCAGGACCAGAAAGTTCCCCAGCCCACAGGGAGGGTACACAAATCTGCTGGCTGGTGATACCAAGGCAACTCCCCAGAGAAATGCAGGGCTTTAATGTGGGGCTTACAGCTGGCCACAAGCAGGACCTGGCAGGCACAAACACAGGGGTCATGAGGAAACACACACACACAAAGTGTCTGATCCTGACCACCAGCGTGACCAGTGGGTGCTGATGTAGGAATTTCTCTGGAGAAGCCCATAGCACACAGGGAATGTGGGGGAACACATGTGCTCAATGTCTGATCACAGCCCCTAGCAGGACTAGGGGTGCTGACACAGGAATTCCCTAGAACAGGCCAGAGCATCCAGGGGTCACAGGACAACACACACACATGCTGTCTGATCCTGGCTACCAGCAGGATTGCTAGGTCCCAAAGTGGGAATTCTCTATAGCAGCACAAAGTGTGGAGGGGCTGTGGGATGGGAATTCCCAAGAGCAACTAAGGGCATGCAGGGGAAGAGGGGGAATGCGCATGGAGTCTAACTCCATGCTGCCAGTGGGATCCAGCTGATACATGAGGTGGAAATTCTAGAGTGGTACTGATTGGCCCAGAGGGTGCACAGGTTTATAGGGGAGGTGGTACAGGGGACTGAGCTGGAAACAATCAGGAAGTTACCTGCATTGCACCCCTGACCATCTGCTGGTCCACCACCATCCCCCCACCACTGCAAAACACACAGGTGTCCACCCAGTATCCCCTCCAATGTGCCCCTAAGGCTGAGATGCTGGGACCACACCCTGGGAATCCCTGCAGCAGAAAAGCCTGTCTCACATTTACTCAACCTCTAGCATGCTAAAACCATGAGGCACACACAGTCTACACAGGTGACTCTCCCACATAAGGCCAAATCCTTCAATACTGGGATAGTTAGCCTCTTCAACTAATACATAGAGCCAAGCAAAGAAGGTCATAGAAAATGAGACAGAAGAATATGCACCAAATGAAAGAATAAGAAAAAAAATAAGAAAAAAATAAATTAAACAGTTAACCAATCTACTTGATAAAGAGTTTAAAGCAATGGTTGTAAAGAACTCAGTCTACTTGAAAAAACAATAGCAGAACTCAAAGCAGACCTCAACAAAGGGATAGAATGCCTACAAAAAAATCGCAGATGAATAATTCAATAGATTAAAAAAATACACTGGAGGGAATGAACAGTAGACTAGAGTATGCAGAAGAAGAGATCAGTGACTTGCAAGGTAGAGTAATAAAAAGCTGAACAGAAGGAAGAAAGACTTAAAAGAAATGAGGATATGGTTAGAGAGCTCTGGGACATCATCAAACTTCTTAACATCAAAATTACATGAGTCACAGAAGGAGAAGAAAGAAAGGAGTAGAAAATGTTAGAATTCATTCAAACTCAAGTGACCATCAGCTTATTGTAGATTGTTATATTCACAGGATGTCACTAAATAATCCTATTGTAACCACAAACCAAAAATTTATAATAGATACACAAAAAAGAAAGAGAAGGCAACCCATAACACTAAATATATAAAACAAAAAGAAAATAACAAGAAAGGAAAAAGGATCAGAGGAAAACAAAAACAACCAGGAAACACTTAACAAATTGGCAATAAATACATACATTTGATAATTACTTTAAATGTAAATAGCTTAAATGCTCCAATCAAAAGACATAGGGTAACTGGATGGATAAAAAAACAAGAGGCATCTATTTGCTGCCTACAGGAGACTCACTTCAGATCTAAAGACACACATAGCCTGAAACTGAAGGGACAGAAAAAGATATAAAATGAAAATAGGGGCAAAAAAAAAATGGAGTTGCAACATGTATATCAGACAGAATTCAAAACAAAGAAAGTAACAAAAGACAAAGGAGAAATTACATAATGATAAAGGGACCAGTCCAACAAGAGGATATATCAATCATAAACATCTATTCAATGAACGTAGGAGGACTTAAATATATAAACCAAATACTAACAGACCTAAAGGGAGAAACTGACAGCAACATAATAATACTATGGAACTTTAACACCTCAGTTACATCAATGGACAGATCATCCAAATACAGAATAAGAAAAAGAAATAGAGGTGTTGAATGACACATCAGACCAGATGGACTGAATGGCTATATACAGAACATTCTACCAAAAAGCAACAGAATACACATTTTTCTTACCTGCACATGGAATATTCTCCAAAATAGATATTAGGACACATAAAAAGTCTCAACAATTTTGCAAGATTGAAATTATACCAAGCATCTTCTCATATCACAGTGGTATGAAACTAGAAATCAATTACATGAAGAAAATTTTTAAAAGGCCCACAAACACATGGAAGCCAAACATGCTCCTAAATAATCAATGGATAAAGGAACAGATCAAAGAGGAAATAAAACAAGACATGGAGACAAATGAAAACAGAAAAATAATGGTTCAAGATAAGTGGGATGCAGATGCAGCAAAAGCAGATCTAAGAGGGAAGTGCAGAGCAAGACAAGCCTATCTCAAGAAACAAGAAGTATACCCAATAAACAATCTAAATTTACAACTAAAGGAACTAGAAAAAGAACAAATGAACCCCAAAGTTAGTAGAAGGAGGGGCATAATAAAGATCAGAGCAGAAATAAGTAAAATGGAGAATAAGAAAACAATAGAAAAAGTCATTAAAACCAAGAGCTGGCAATACAATAACATAAACAAAATAGACAAACACATAAACAGACTTATCAAGAAATAGGATACAAATGAAATAAGGAAATAAAAAGAAGTTGCACCTGATACCACAGAAATTCAAATAATTGAAAGAAAATCCTCTGAAAAAAAGATATGCCACTAAATTTAACAACCTAGAAAGTATGGACATATTCCTGGAAACCCACTGTTTACCAAGACTGATACAGGAAGAAAGAGAATCTACAAAGAACTATTACCAGTAACAGAAAACTCCTAACGAACAAAATCAAGGACCATATAGATCACAAGTGAATTCTACCAAACATTTAAGGAAGAGCAAATACTCACCCTTCTTAAAATATTCCAAAACTTAGAAGAGGAGGGAATACTTCCAAACTCATTCTATGAGGCCAGCATCACACTAATACCAAAACTAGAAAAAAAAAACATAAAAAAGAAAATTATACACCAATATCTCTGATGACCATAAATGCAAATATCATCAACAAAATATAGCAAACCAAATTTAAAATACATCAAAAGGATCATCAATCATTACCAGGTGGGATTTATTCCAGAAATTCAAGGACAGTACAATATTCATAAATCCATTGATGTGATACACCACATTAACAAAAGGATGAAAAACATATAATCTCACAATAGAAGCTCAAAAAGCATTTGACAAAACTCAACAAAATGAGTATAAAGGAAAGATACTGCAACATAATAATGGCCATACATGACAAAGTCCCAGCTATCATCATACTCAATGGTGAAAAGCTGAAAGCTTTTCCTCTAAAATCAGGAACAAGACAAGATGCTCATTTTCACCACTTTTATTCAACATAGTACTGAAAGTCCTAGTCATGGCAACCAGACAATATAAAGGGATAAAAGGCATCCAAATTGGTATGGAATGTGTAAAACTGTCACTATTTGCAGATAACATGACACTATATATACAACACCCTGAAGAGTCTACCAAAAATCTATTAGAACTAATAACTGGATTCAGCAAAGTTTCAGAATGATCATACAGAAATCTGTTGCATTCCCATATACTAACAATGAACCATCAGAAAGAGGAATCAAGAAAGCAATACCATTTACAATTGCAAATTCAAAAAGAATAAAATATCTAGGAATAAACCAAGCAGATGAAAAACCTATACTCTGTAAACTATAACACAATGATGAAAGAAATGGAAGAAAACACAAATAAATGAAAATCTATCCAGTGCTCATGGCTAGGGAGAATTAATGTTGTCAAAAAGGCTATCCTGCCTAAATCAATACATAGATTCAATGCAATCTCTATCAAAATACAAATAACATACAAGGCATACTTCAGTGAACTAGAACAAATAACCCTAAAATTCATATGGAATGACAAAAAAACGCAAATAGCCAAAGCAATCTTGAGAAAGAAAAACAAAGCTAGTGGTATCATGCTCCCTGACTTCAAGTTATACTAAAAAGCTACAGTAATCAAAACAGTATAGTACTGGTACAAGAACAGACTCATAGATCAATGGAACAAAACAGAAATCTCAAAAGTAAACCCATGAATATATAGACAATTAATACACAATAGAGGAAACGAATATACAATGGGGAAAAGAAAGTCTATTCAGTAAGTGATGTTGGGAAAACTGGGCAGCTACCTGCAAGAAAATTAAGCTGGATTGCTGTCTAACTCCATACACAAAAGGAAACTCAAATCAGATTAAATACCTCGTATAAGACATGAAACCATAACTCTCTTAGGAGAAAACATAGGCAAAAATCTTTTGAAAATAAGCATGAGTAACTTTTGTCTGGATACATGTCCCTGGGCAAGGAAAACAAAAACATAATTAAACAAGTTGCACTACATCAAACTAAGAAACTTCTGTGTATGACTCAACACCATAAAAACTAAAAACCCAATTAAAAATTGATAGAGATCCTGAATAAGCATTACCCAAGGAAGACACATAGATGGCCAACAGGCACATGAAAATGTGCTCCACATCACTAATCATCAGGGAAATGCAAATCAAAACCACTATGAGATGTCTCCTCACACCCACCAGAATGGCTACTCTCCAAAAGTCAATAAATAACATGTGTTAGTAAATTTTTGGAGAAATGGGAACACTGATACACTGTTGATAGGAATGTAAATTGGTGCAGCCACTATGGAGAGCTATATAGAGGTTCTTCAAAAACCTAAAAATAGAATTACCATATATTTCTATAATTCTAGTTCTAGGAATTTACCCAAAGAAAACAAAATCTCTGATTCAAAAAGATATACACACCCCTATATTTATTGCTGCATTATTTACAATAGCCAAGGTATGGAAGCAACCAAAGTGTGCATCAATAGATGAATGGATAAAGAAGAGGTGGTTCATATATGTAATGGAATATTAGCCATAAATGAAAGAAATCCTGTCAATTGGGACAACGTGTATGGGCCTAGTAGGTATTATGTCAAGTGAAAATTCCAGGTGGCGAAAAACAAATACCATATAAATTCACTTATTTGTTGAATCTAAAAACAAATCAAAACAAAATGAGCAAAACAGCAGTAAAGTCATAGACAGAGAAGTGACTGGTGGTTATGAAGGGGAAGGGGTTGGGGTGGATATTTGAAATTGGTGAAGGGGATAAAGAGGCACAAAAACTCAATTATAATATAAATTAGTCACAGGGATGAAAGTACAGCATAGAGAATATAATCAATAGTTCTGTAACATTATTCTATGTTGATAGGTAGTAATTATATTAGTTGGTTTGAGCATTTAATAATGTATATAACTCAAACTACTATGTTGTATACTTGAAACTAATACAATATTGTATATCAAGTACAGTTCAATAAAAAACTACATATAAAAAAAAAAAGGAAAAGAACCAACCAAACAACCACCACTTCAACAATCAACAAAAACAAATCCTGGGAATGTGGAAAAATCTGGTTTCCCAAGTCACTACATAATAATATTCAAAATGACCAGTTTTCAGCAAAAATATTATATATGGGACATGCAAAGAAAATACAAAATATAGCTTATTACAGGGAAAATAAATAAATTGATGGAAACTATCCATGACAAGAATTGGACTTATTTTACAAAGACTTTTAAATCAACTCTTAAATATGCTCAGAAAGCTAAAAGATACCATGGACAAAGAACAAAAGGAAACCAAAAGAATCAGAATAGTAACAAAGAGATAGAAATTACAGATTGTAATCAGTGAAATTATCATTCAATAGTGAAGAAGGAATTAATATATTGCTAGATTAAAAGCAAAATCAAAAAGAAAGCAGAGTTTAGAGTACATCAGTTTTAAGTTTGACCTACAAGTAATGCTGCAGGGTGCCCTCCAGGCTAATTAAAAACTAGGTAGTAATTTGATCTATATAAAGAAATAAAGAAAAATTGTAAATGTAGCTACATTGATAAATGAAAACACACTGGTATTGCATTTTTGGTTTGCCACTCTTTATTTCTAATATGATTTAATATATATATTATATTAAATATATAAAGCATATTTTATGTATGGGAAATGTATAAAGCAACAATTATAAATCTATGTTAATGAGTACACACAACATACACATTTAATTTGTGTATTACCAACATAAAAAGAAGAGAACAGAGCTCTAAAGAAACAGATATTGTAAAACTATTAAACTAAGTTGGTATTGAAACTTAATTGTTATAAGTTTAAGATGTTAATTGTAATCTTCAGAATAACGTGTAAGGAAAAAAAACTTTAAAATGTACAGATATAGAAATAAGAAAAACAAAATGGTACACAAGAAAAATCCAATCACAAAGGGAGGCAGTAATGTAGGAATTGAAGAATAAAAATATAGAAAACAAATAGCAAAATTGCATATGAGTCATTACTTATCAATAATTACTTTTTAAAAGGCAGAGATTGGAAAAATAGATTATTTTTTTTAATATTCAACTATATGCTTTCTACAAAACATTGACTTTCGATACAAACACACAGAAAGCCTGAAAGTAAAGGAAAAAGTACTTCATGTGAATAGTAGCCAAAACAAAGCTAGGGTAGCTATACTAATAGGCACTACATGAGCTTTAACACAGAAATTGTTACTACAGACAAAAAATATTAAATGTTGATAAGAGTCAATCTTCTTGAGTCATCAAGAAGATATTAACAAGTATAAGCATATGTGCAGTGTATTAGTCATTTTGCACTGCCATAACAAGATACCATAGACTGGGTGGCTTAAACAATAGACATTATTTTCTCATAGTTCTGGAGACTGGACATCCATGATCAAGGTGCCAGCAGGGTTAGTGTCTGGTAAAATCACTGTTCCTGGCTTTCAAATGGACATCTTCTTGCTGTGTCCTCACATAGTCTTTCCTCTCTGGTGCATGAGGAGAGACTGAGCTCTGGTGTCTCTTCCTTTTATTATAATGGCACTAGACCTACCAGCTTAAGGTTTTACCCTTCTGTCCTCATTTAACTTTAATTGCCTCCTTAAATTTCCTATTTCCAAATAGAATCACCTTGGAAGTTACGATTTCAACATACAAATTTTAAAGCTACACAATTCTGTCTGCAACAGCTAACAACAGAACACCAAAATAAATGAAACAAAAACTTTAAAAAATTAAAGGGAATATTTAAGTTTTACATTTATTAGGCCATTTATTCAATAGTGTTGGAAACTTCACTATGTTCACATATTATTTAACTTCGCATGTTAAATAATGGATACAGCAAATAGGCAAATAATTATAGGACTTGAAAAACACTATAGACCAAATATACATAATAAAGTTACATGGAACTCTCCACCAAATAAGAGAAGAAGACATATTTTTCCCAAATGCACATGGAACAGTCTCCAGAATAGATCATATATTAAGCCACAAAACAAGTTTCAATACATTTTACATTGAAATCGTAAAAGATTTTAAGAAACCACTATGTGATGGCAATATGTCAATAAAAGAAGAAAAACTTGAAAATTCACAACTATGTGGATATTAAACATGACATTCTCAAACACACACTGGGTCAAAGAATAAATTACAAGTGAAATTAGAAAATGCTTTGAGAAAAATAAATCTGAAATATAATAAACCAAAACCTATGATTTCAGCAAAATTCATGCTCAGAAGGAAATTCCTAGCTACAAACATTTACATTGAGAATGAAAAAGCTCAAAATTGCCCAAGAAATCTTTAGAAAGAAGAACAATTCTACGAGTATCATGCTTCCAGATTTCAAGCCATACTACAAAACTACAGTGATCAAAACAGTATGATACTGACAAAAGAACAAATGATAGACCAATGAAACAGAATAAAGAGCCAGAAAAAAAGCCCACACCTAAATGGTCAGTTAATATATGAAAAATGAGGCAAGAATATACAGTGAGGAAAAAGCAGTCTCTTTAGACAACAACAAGCAAAAGAATGAAGCTGGGTCACTATTGTACACCATATACAAAAATAAACTCAAAATGAATGAAAGACCTAAATATAAGACCTGAAACCATAAAACCCATAGAAAAAAAACAGGCAGTAAATTCATAAACATCAGCATTAATATTTTTACTGAATATGTCTCCTCAGGGAAGGGAAACAAAAGCAAAAATAAACAAGTGGGACCACATCATATGAAAAAACTTTTGTACAACAAAGGACAACATCAACAAAATGAAAAGCCAACCTACTGTATGGGAGAATATATTTGCAAAGGATTTATCTGATAAGAGGCTAATTTCCAAACTCTGTGACAAACTCATACAATGCAACACCAAAAAAAAAAAGAAACAATCCAATTAAAAAATGGGTAAAGGACCTGAACAGACACTTTTCCAAAGAAAACATACAGATGGCTGAAAGACACATGGAAAGATGCTACACATCACTAACCATCAGGGGAATGCAAATCAAACCCACAATGAGCTATTACCTCGCAGATGTTAGGATGTCGATTATCAAAAAGAAAAGAGGTGACAAATGCTGGTGAGAATGTACACCTTTGTACACTATTAATGGGAATATATATTGGTATAGCCAATATGAAAAATAGTATGGAGCTTCCTCAAGAAATTAAAACTAGAACTATCCTTGGAGATGGGTGGGAAGGGAGGGATAAGAGGGTAAAAGGGGCATTATGATTGGCAGACATAGGGTGGGGGGGCACGGGGGAGACTGTACAGCTCAGAGAAGACAAGTAGTGATTCTCATCTCACTACACTGATGGACAGTGACTGTAATAGGGTTGGTGGGGGGGACCTGATGAAGGGGGTAGTTTAATCATCACAATATTGCTCATGTAATTGTAGGTTAATGATACTAAAATAAAATAAATTGTAAAAAAAAAAAACTAGAACTATCATATCATCCAGGAATCACAATTTGGGGTATATACTTAATGGGAATAAAATCATTATCTTGAAGAGATATCTGTACTTCCATGTTCATGGCAGCATTATGAAAACAGCCTGTCCATCAACAGATGAATAAATAAAGAGAATATGATACATACACATGTGCCCTCATGCACATTGGAATATTATGCAGCCTTAAAAAGGTTCTCCTGACATATGTAACAACATGGATGAAAGTTGAGGGCATTATACTAAGTGGAATAGGTCGACAGAGAAAGACAGATATTGTATGGTATCACTTATATGTGGAATCTTAAAAACAATGTTGTGCTCATAAAACAGAATAGAATGGTGGTTGCCAGGGGATGGGAATGGAGGAAATGGGAAGAAATTGGTAAAAGGTACAACCACTCAATTATAAGATGAACGAAGTTTGCAGATGTAATGTGTAACATGGTGACTGTAGTTGCTAATACTGTATTGTATAATTGAAATTTGCTAAGACAGTAAAACGTATTCTTTTTCATTTCCAAAGGGAAAGGGACTGGGGAGGATGGGTGGGAAGGGAGGGATAAGGGGGGAAAGAGGGCATTACGATTAGCACACATAAGGGAAGGCAGTACAACACAGAGAAGACAAGTAGTGATTCTATAGCATCTCACTACGCTGATGGACAGTGACTGTAATGGGGTATGTGGTGGGGACTTGATAATCGAGGGAGTCTAGTAAAAATATGTTGCTCATGTAATTGTACATTAATGATACTAAAACTAAAAATAAATAAAAATAAAAGTAAAAGAACTTGTATTCTTACCAAAAAAAGAAAGGTAAACATGTGATGTGATGGATGTGTTAGTTACCTTGAGTGTGGAAATTCCTTCAAAATATATATCAAATCATCACATTGTATATTTTATATAATTATAATTTGTCAATTATACCTCTCTAAAGCTGAAACTGGATACCCATGTACAAAAATTAAATCTGGCCCCTATTTCACACCATATACAAAGTTTATTCAATAAGGAAATCAACAAAATGGCAGCTTAGAAATTTCTACCAACCCCCCACCAGAAGCATCAATGTTAACTATTTGCTCACAAAAAATATTTTCACAAGATTCAAGGACTCCAAGTAAAGGATTATACAGGTAAGTGATTTCTGGATGAAGCACAGAAATAAGAACGGATGCATGAGAAGAAAAGAAACATAGAGTAGCACTATCCACATTACCTGTCCCCCCTGCCCAAACAGCCCAGAACTGAGAATTCACATTGGAGGAGAGTAACAGGAGTTCCTGCCTTCATGTAGATCCCAGAGCAGGTCTGAACCCATTACCCAACTCCTTGTCAAGGAATGAGCCATCATACCAGACTGCTGAACTTAAATGACACATTAGAAAGAAGCTGCTAAAAGGAGCAAGCCAAGAGCTTTACTTATTCCTCCTTCCAAGAGAACTGTTGGTCCTGGAAAAAGCCCCTGTCTGTGTGTATGGAGTTTCCACACCCAGGACTTTTGTTAACAGCCCCACCTTTGAAAAAGCCAGAGTCCAGTGCCATGGAGGCCTGAATTCCCTGGGTCTTTGTGAAATGAAAGCTGGCTCCCAGGAATAAAGGAATTACCACTGTTATTTTTTCTTTTTGCATTGAAAAGATTATCTCTAGCATCATTAAGGAAAGTATATTTATAACAATAAAAATGGAAGTGTCTCATAATCACACACCCTAATAGCACTCTGTTCATATTTGCTTATTCCCTTCCACATGCGTACATATTTTAAATGGGCTTCACCGAAAATGGCTGGGACATTTGATGCATATTTTTGTTTACCATTCTATCATAACCATTCTGCTACATACCACTGCAGTCTTCCTCGTTACCTTTTCTCAAGGATGCCTAATGTTCCACTCTGTTGATGCACCAACATTAAGCCATTCCCTTAATGGTGGACCATTTTATTATTTATATTTCTTCACCGATGTACATGTTTCAGTGAGCATCCCTGAGCACATAGCTTTTCTGTGCATTTTGGAGTGATTCCTTGGGACAGATTTCTGTGGATTAGAATTCCCAGAACATAGAGTATGAGCTTGGGCATGGATCTTACTGAATACTTCCATAGTGTTTTGCCAAAAGGTACAAAATGATTTTCAAGGGTTTTAAGAGTACATGAACAAACATGTATTTCCACACAACTTTACCATCACTGGAAATTATTACTTCAAATCATTTTTTGCTACTCTAGTGTGACTAATATGTTAAGGCTTCCTAGTTTGCAATGTAGTGGTAGCATAGTTGTTAAGATCATGAATTCTAGAGAAAGACCACCTGGTTTTGCATCCTGGTTCCACCACAATATAAGATTAAGATGTGAAACCTGAGGAAGGTTATTTATCCTCTTTGTTATTCCATCTCCTGTCTGGGAAATGGGGTGATAATAGTACATAGCTTATAATATTTTTGCAAGAATTAAATTAATATGTTATGTATGTATATATATATACACACACACATGTACATATATAGAAAGATTATATATACATATATAGATAAACAATGCTTAGAGTAGTGCCCTGTACATTATTAAGCACTATTTATATTTTTTTCATTATTTCTTTTAGCAAGGTATCCTGTCTCTGGATTATGCTCTGTATATTCTGGGGGATCAATAGCCCTGCTAGATATCTCTCTTCACAAATTGATGTGCATTGAGGCTTTTCTTTTTAGCTGAAGGAATAAGGATGAATTTTGTGCTGGAGCATCAGGGACAGAAGGGAGCAGCAGGAAGACAGAACTGGCAGTGTCTGTTTCCAGCCCCTTGGATTGATTTTAAGCACTTTTTTAAATGACATACTTAAAGTAATTCTGGGCCCTCAAAGCAGCTGAACTCCAGTGATAAGGTATGGCTTAGATTGGGGAAAGAGCCATTTTCCCGATTTCTACCAAGAAAACAAAACTACTTTGATATTTTGAGGACTGGTGGTTTGAAGAACATCATAAGACAATTTTGGCACAGATTTGTGTTGTCATTGAAGGGAATTGGTAGCAGAAGCCACAGTGAAGTGTCATTGTACAGAAGATTGAGCAGGAAAACTTGAGCTTTCCTGTTTATGAACCCACATGAGTTCACGTTTACGGGTTCATGTTTATGAACCCACCTGAAATAAAAAGAAATAACATTAGGGGAAACTTTAAGGGATCCTTAATTCTTGCATAAGCAGCTACAAGCTAAAAGCCCTCATCAACCATTCCTAATGTTAACATGGCTTTATTGTATTCATAGGCTCTCAAGGTCAGAATGATGTTCAAATCTTTTTTCTAAGTGTTTGGTTATTATTTGAAATTATTCTGGTATTAATTACTTCTTCATGTCACTTAAACATGTATCTATTAGATTTTTCTTATGAATTGGAACTTGTTTTTTGTGCAGCATAATTGTTAAGTCTCTATACACTACAAGAGGAACTATTTTCAAAAGAGATTGCAACTCATCCTCTCCACTCAGTGTGTCAGAGCTCAGCACGAAGCAGGCTGGAGAGAAGAGGGTGGCAAGTCATTATTCTCAGGTCAGCATGAACTCTCCCCAAGCAAGGTAGGGAAAACAAACTTGAAACCTTCTTTCTCTGAATTTCAGAATTTAGCTAAGCAAAGGCAGGCAAAAATGATGGTACATAGAACCATGGCACTACTAAATGTGGCATGCAGAGTGTGATCCAAACATGTTGGCATCTGAATGGCTTTAAGCTAAAAAGAAATTATTTTTTAGGCTGCAAGTGTGCAATATCAAATTTTTCTGAGCCATTTAAAGTCATTCCAGTAGGCTTAAGGGCTGTCCTAATTTATAAATATGCCAGGTTTCCCCAGGCATGGAAGCACGATTTAGGCTTCAATCTCCTTTCTGCCTTTCTAAATGTCCTAGTGGTACCTTATATATCAATTAGTACCTGTAATTGACAACTAATACCTCAACTGATGAACAATTGAGAACTATAGAAATGAGACAAAGAATCAATATAAGGCAAAAGGAAAGGAGGTCACACTGGGTTTGGGGATTAGAGGTTTGTAAATTAAGAAGGATCAAATCATAGATTGTAGGCTTATATAATCCTAAAACTGTGGTTTTCAGATTATTATATGTCTAGAGATGTATTTAGTCCAACCTTCTCCAATCCTCCTCTTGCAGGATTTTACAAATAAGAAAAATGAGAAATGACTGATTAAGAATCATATAATTGCTAAGTGAAGAGAAGAAATGAAGGGACAAGATTTTGCCTATGTCACAATTTGTTCAGTGTCTGTGACCTTGATTCTATGCATCCAATTTGAATGAATGACTTTTAAACAACATTGAACCCAGTTTAAAATGTTATATACATTTTCATTCATTTTTTTACTTAATTGGGAGGAGTTTTGGGGTGGAGGAAGGGGCAGAAGATGAGATCTCCCAGCTTTCCCTTTGGCCCTATAGAGCAAGAGTTCTGGCTTGCTCCTCTTCTCCTGCAGCAAGGAGAATCTGAAAACACTTGAGACCCCCTTGCTACTGAGCTTTTGAGCAGACACCCATCTTCAGGAAGGGGTTGTACATCTACTTAAGTATTATTCAAAGGCTGAGGCTTACAGCTGAGTCAGTAATGTCTTGGGACATAGGAGCAACAGAATATACTCACATGGACATAATCACCCTATTTACCTTCCCCCAGACTAGAGCCTCTTCTTGGCTGAAGGAAACTACAAAAATCAAGATAAGAAAAGATATAGTGCCTCTCTGCCCAGCAGATTGGGAGCTTTCATGATCTTCAGGTGCTCCAGCTCCCTGGCTGCCTACACAGCTCCAAGAAACCCTTGTGTGGCAGGCAGACTACTGCACCTTTCTCCTGGCCAGCTCCACTGGGCTTGCAAACTGGGAAACCCTATGTTGTGCCCAAGTCACAAGTCCCCGAAAGACCACCCAGGAGCCGATTCCAATGCAAACACACAAGGGTCGTTTATTTCAAGCTCGAGGTCGGGCTCACACCTGTCACCGATGCAGCGGTTCCTAAGTGAGAGCCCCGAGCCCAGGGTAGGCAAGGTTTTTATGCATTACAAGGTGCAGGAAGAGGGGAACTCTAACTTGGCATATGCTGATTGGATGATTTAAAGTAAGGGTGTCTTTTAGATTCTTTATTGGTTGAGTCCGGCTGGTGCTAAGCTGCCGGCTGATATAACATGTAAGGTATGTTATCTTTAAGGAGCAGGAGCATCTGGACCTTGAGTGTCTGGACCTTGAGGTCATTGCTAGGGAACTATCTGGGGTGAGGGTCACTGGAACAATGCGTGGTTTTTCCAGTATCTGGAACAAAGTTTTCTTAGAACTAGGTCAGGGTTGAGGCCTCCTTCTTAAGATGGCCTTTTTAAAATGGAGTTTGTCTTGCTCTCACATTCCCCCCTTTTCTTGTACATTGGGTCCAATCATGGGCCAAAAGGTTCAAGGTTCAGCTGTTGGTACTGCATACATAACACCATAAGCTGTACTGTGTTTACTTGCTCTTTGATGAAGGTAACTAACTTGTTAGAATGCAGGGTCCAAATGTGAGCAAGACTAATAAAATTATTAGGGGACCAAGCAAGGTAGAGATTAGGGTAGTTAGCCATGGGGAGCTACTGAACCAGGATTCAAACCATCCTTGAAATTGCTCTCTCTCCCATTTTCTTTTGACTAGCCCTTCTCTAAGTTTAGCCATAGATTCTTTGATTACTCCAGAATGATCTACATAAAAGATTCCTGTAGGTGAGAGATGGAGTTTTCTAATCTCTCTATGTCTATGTCGATGGCCGCTCTTAGGTCACTGTAATGTTTGTTCTGGAGGATAAGGGAGGAGATGCCGGTCCCTGCTCCTGCAAGCCCTAAACCTAGGAGCATTGTTAGAGTAATGGCCGTCATGGGCTCTCTCTTGACTCTAGAGGCTCCTGCTAGTCGGCTGAAAAGCTCTTCATCAGAATGAAATAACAGTTTAGGCACTAGCTGAACTAGAACACAGAAGCTTTGGGTCTGACTGAGGACTGTCCCATGTAGGCAGGGGGTAAGCCCTGTGGAGCATGCCCACCAGCTGTCTGTAGCAGGTATAATATATCTGGTGGTGTTAACTGGAATCGTTCAATTGCAGAGGTGATGATGGGTGTTTGGTACTTGACCAACACAAAGACCTTGTCCTGTCACATATTGCAAGGTCAATCTGGCACTTTTCTGCTGCCAGCTACAGGAGCCGAGATTTTCTGATTCAGTATAACTAGCATCAAAAGCAATTCCTTCATAATAGGGAGGTTTAGTATCATAACACAACCAGCAGGATTGAGTAAGGTCTGGTCTGGAAGTATTCAGGACTTTAAAAGTGTGAATCATAAGCTCCCAGAAGGGGTCTCCAGTGGGAGATATTTCTGGTACTCTGAGAGTTGTTACTAGGGGCAGCACAGTGGCTGCAGTCAAATTGGGACTTTCAGTGGGAGCAGTTTTCTTATTGACTTTGGGGACCAGTACTGGATTGGGCCCAACTGGGATAGCCGGGCCAAGAGGTCTCACTAAGCGTTTGAGGGTCATAAGCAAGCCCTGATCATAACCTGTTTGATATAACCACAACCCCCAGTTTCATCCCATTGCCCACTGCTTGTAGTTCTTTCCCAGGTCTGTAAAGGTAACTTTTACAGGATTGCAAAGGAAGCTAGAACACCGACCATACACTGGGTTACTGGCTACTTTGGACTGCGGGACTCGTGACACGTGAATCAGGTCCTCTTGAACTGGCGGCGTCCACCACATGGAGCCCGTAGATTCACACCCCCAACTTTGGCAGTAGAAATGCTCTCCTCCCCCACACTTGGTTACTTGTGATCAGGAGCGATTTCCACCTGGGCACACATAAAACCAGATCTCTCGCAGACTGGCTCTCTTAATCAGATGGCTGCATCTGGGCCCGTTGGATTTCGGTGGGGGAAGGGTGCACCCCCTCCCTCCATTCCCACATTTAGGCCTCCCTGGCCTCCCCTTCGTTTCTAGGTCCCAGTCTCCTATGTCCCAACTCCCAGCAGCTAATCGACAGAGGTCAAACTGCAGCTCAGGCCACCAAGTATTAGGGGTGCCACTTTGGAGGTGGCATTAACTATGCCCCCCATGCTGGTGCTGATCACAACCCAGGTCAGGTTAAAGGGGATGTGTGGATTGGCTCTGGCATAACCTGCAATAGATAAGATCACTAGCATTAAGTAGGCCGAACGTGCTGCAGCTTGAGCTTGAGCGGGTTCCTGGCATCTGAAATCTGGACTTTCCAATGTGGCAAGAAGTCTTCTGTGAGTGCGAAGGGATCTGCTGGTCTCACATGAGTGTAATGGATCCAAGTTGTGATTCCATCGACTTTGAGAGTGGTGGGTGTTGTCAGGACCACCATTATGGACCCTTCCAGCGAGGTTGAAGGTTTTCTTGTCAGTGTCTTTTACATAGACCCAGTCTCCTGGTCGGTAACTGTGGGGGTCAGGCAGAAGTCCGGACTCATACAGGGTTTTCAGCTTAGGCCAGATGCTCCGGTGTGCTGCTTGTAACGCCTTCAAGGAATTTATCAAATTAGTATCTTCAAATTCAGTTAGCATTTCAGACTGAAGGTTAGGTATGATAGGAGGGGGGATTCCAAACATGATTTCAAAGGGAGAAAGGCCTAATTTATAGGGTGAGTTGCATACTCTAAAAAGGGCAAAGGGAAGGAGAGCCACCCAGTCCCCGCCAGTCTCTTGGGTTAACTTGGTCACGGTCTCTTTTAGAGTTCTATTCATCCTTTCTACTTGACATGAGCTTTGGGGTCTGTATGCACAGTGTAATTTCCAATTGGCCCCTAAAATGGCGGCTAAACCCTGGCTTACCTTGAAGATGAAGGCTGGCCGTTATCAGATCCTAATAAGACTGGGAAGCCATACCTGGGCAGGATGTCTTCGAGTATTTTCTTTGTTACCACCTGAGCAGTTTCATGTTTGGTGGGGAAGGCTTCTGTCCATCCTGAAAAAGTATCTACAAGCACTAGCAAGTATTTGTATCCATATTTACCAGGTTTCACCTCAGTGAAATAGACTTCCCAGTAAGCTCCAGGTCGATCTCCTCTCAGTCAGTTTCTAGGGTTTTTGTCAGTCTTGGTTGCATTAGTTAACTGACAAGCCTTGCAGTTAGCTACTGTCTGTCCAACTTTGATGTGGGCATTTTTGAAAATTATTCCTGAATGTCCTATTAAGTCTTGCATCTTCCTGGTTCCCATGTGAGTAGCTCGGTGTATCTTGAAAAGAACCTGATCTCCCAATTTTTCCGGGAGTATAACTTTACCATCAGCCATCAACCACCATCCTTTGGGGCAATGGGACATCGGTATCTGGCGGGCCCATTTGACATCTTCTTCAGTATATTCTGGTGATGCTGGTAGGCTGGGATTCCCAGGGTCAGGTAGTTGTACTGGCAGAATCACTGCTTCTATTGCCACTTTTCAGGCAGTGGCATCTGCCAGATTGTTGCCCCTTGCCACTGGGTATCTGCTTTCTAATGCCCTGGGCAGTGAATGATGGCTAGCTTTTTAGGTAGCCACAGGGCTTGTAGGAGGGCTAGTATTTCTTCTTTGTTTTTAATTGTTTTTCCTTCTGCTGTTAATAGACCTCTTTCCCAATATATAGCCCCATGAATATGGGCAGTGGCAAAAGCATAGCGACTGCCCGTGTACAAATTTAGTTTGGTGTCTTTTCCCAGAGTCAGGGCTTTAACTAGGGCTATTAGTTCTGCTTTCTAGGATGAAGTTCCAGCTGGCAATGGCTCCACCCAAATCACCTCAGTTTCTGATACCACCACAGCCCCTACAAACCTCTGCCCATTCTGGATGAAACGGCTTCTGTCAGTGAACCAAGTGACTTCTGTGTCTGGAAGGGGCCAGTCTGTCAAGTCCTCTCGCACCCCATGCACATATGCTAATATCCCTGCACAATCATGTAGAGGTGCTTCCAGGGACGGATCAGGCAGCAGTGTAGCTGGGTTGAGGGCTGCAGGAACCTGGAAGATAATCCTGTCAGGGTTGAGTAAAAGACTATGGTAGTGTGTCATGCAGGCGTTACTGAGCCATCTGCCAGAAGGTTGTTTCAGGACCCCTTCAATAGCATGAGGGGTGATTACATACAATTCTTGTCCCAGAGTTAATTTGTCGGCATCTTTAACCATCAGGGCAACAGCAGCAATTATGTGAAGGCATGGAGGCCATCCTGAGGCCACAGGGTCCAGTCGTTTGGACAGATACGCCACTGGGCGGCGCCAGGGTCCCAGATATTGGGTTAGGACTCCTTTGGCAATGCCTTTGTTTTCATTGATGTAAAGGTAAAAAGGCTTGGTCACACTTGGGAATCCCAGGGCTGCGGCAGACAGGAGGGCCTTTTTTAGGTTCTCAAAGGCCAGCTGTTTTTCTTCAGTCCAATCAAAGGGGGACTGTTCTTTTGTGGCCTCATAGAGGGTCTTGGCCATCTCTGCAAACCCAGGAATGCATAGACAACAAAACCCAACTGACCCCAGGAATTCTCTTACCTTCTGTGGCGTGTCAGGTGGGGGTATCTTCAACACAGTTTCTTTGCAGGCTTCTGAAAGCCAGTGCTTACCACCTTCAAGAATGTATCCCAAGTAAGTGACTTGAGGTTTAGAAATCTGTGTTTTCTTTGCAGAGGCCTGATATCCTAAGTCACCCAGTGTCTGTAACAAAGCTTGGGTTCCCTTTAAGCAGGTCTGATAGTCCTCCGCCGCTATAAGCAGATCGTCTACATACTGTAAGAGAGTTAACTGGGGGTTGTTAGTTCTGAACTCACCCAAGTCCTTATGTAGGGCTTCATCAAAGATGGTCGGAGAATTCTTAAATCCCTGGGGTAGGGGGGTCCAGGTCAGTTGACAATGGATGCCTTTCTCAGGATCAGACCACTAAAAGGCAAAGATTTCTTGGCTTTAGGGGCTAAAGGTAGTCTGAAGAATGCATCTTTCAAATCCAGCACTGAATACCACACATGGTGAGGGGGCAGAGAACTCAATAGTGTGTAAGGGTTAGGTATGGTCGGGTGAATATCTGTGACCCTCTTGTTAACCTCTCGGAGGTCTTGTACCGGACAGTAGTCCTCAGATCCTGGCTTCTTAACAGGTAGGAGCGGGGTGTTCCAGGCCGACTGGCACAGCCTCAGGATCTCCTGCTCCAGCAGCCGGTGGATGTGGGGAGTAACTCCCCTTCTTGCTGCTAAAGGCATGGGGTATTGTTGTGCCTTGACAGGGTCTGCTCCTGCCTTCAGCTCAATGAAAACCAGGGGCCGGTGTTCAGCTAGCCCCATTCTCCCCGTTTCTGCCCATGCTCTCAGGAACCGCTGGAGCCACGAATCTATATCCGCTGGGGCTTCTGGGGGCTTTTGATGAAGGTGATATTCATCTTCTAGACTAATGGTTAGCACTTGAATTGGGTGTCCCCTGGGGTCTAAGACCCTGGTGCCCCCTTGGTGAAAGTGGATGTGAGCTCCCATCTTGGTTAATAAATCGCGACCCAGAATGGGATAGGGACAGTCTGGAATAACCATGAACGAGTGGGAAACCCAGCCCACGCCAAGATCCACTGTTCTTCCGGTAGTCCATGAGTATTTTTTCATACCGGTGGCCCCCTGGACCCAAGATGACTTGGCTGAAAGTGGCCCTTGAGGAGCAAGGAGTACTGAGTGTTCGGCTCCAGTGTCTACCAGGAAGTCAATGGGGGTCCTCTCCACTTTTAGGGTTACCCTGGGTTTGGGGAGGGGTTCTGAACCCCATCCCCCCTAGTCACTGAGTTCATCAACAGTCAGGACAGGGGTCTTAGATTTTCTTTTGTCTTGGGGACAATCCCTTGCCCAATGTCCTTCCTCTTTACAGTACGCACACAGGTTCTCCCCCACCTGGGTCTGGGGCGGTTTCTCTTACCTTGGAAGTCTTCTTCAGCTATTTTCTGGAGTCGCCTCTCTCTCTCTTTGGGTTCAGCTGCAGTGGCCACCAAGAGGATACGAGCCATGTGTTTGGTTTGACGGTCTGCTGCTTTAGGTTGTTGGTCTTCAGGGATTTCTCTGGTGTTGTATACTCTTTCTGCTACTGCTACTAAGTCTTGAATCATTTTTTCTCCTAACCTGTCTACCTTCTGAAATTTCTTTCTAATGTCTGGGGCAGCTTGGTTAACGAAAGCCATTATAATGGCTGCCTTTGTTTCTATTGCCTCAGGGTCCATAGGGGTAAATTGGCAGAAGGCCTCTATGATACACTCTAAAAAGGCAGCCAGACTTTCATCTTTGCCCTGTTGAACATCTCCTACTTTAGCCAAATTAGTGGGCTTTCAAGCAGCCGCTTTGAGATCCCCCAACAGAGTCTGGGGGTAGACCCAGATTCTCTCCTTACCTTCTGCCATGTTGAAATCCCAATTAGGGCACGATAAAGGAAAAGAAGCATTAATAGTGTCCAAATCGGTGGTTGGTTCTCCCGTGTCCCCAGGAACCAGCTTTCTGGATTCGGTCTGAATCCTCTCTCTCTCTTCTGTCGTAAAGAGGATCTGGAGGAGCTGTTGGCAATCATCCCATGTGGGCTGATGGGTAAACAGAACAGTGTCTAAAAGATTAATTAATTCTCTAGGATTCTCAGAAAAGTTAGCATGTTGAGTCCTCCAGTTATATAAATCACTAGTGGTGAAGGGCCAATAGTGACAGGGTTGGTTCCCAGCTTCATCAGGAGGTCCCTTTGCCCACAACGGAAGGATAGTGGAATCAGCTGGGCTGGCTGGAGAAGCGGCCCTTCGACTCCTCATACTCTGAGCTGGCCCGCCTCCCCCAGCAGTAGCAACCTGTGCCAGTGGCAGCAGAGCGGGCTGTGCCAGGGGCAGGGCCACCTGCGCTGGCGTGGGGGGATGGGGGGAGGGAAGATGAGTTCTTCATTGGTCACTCCCTGTAAAACAAGATAAAGAGGTGCTGTTGGCTTAGTTTCAGATCCGGTCTTCATCTGAACAGCCAACACCGATTCAGGTTTCTGTAGGGGCAAAAAAGGTTTAAGCAAAGGAAGGGGATTCTTGACTAAATCTTCCCAGACCAGGATATAGGGAACCTGGTCTGAGTAGCCTGTACAGGGATTAAGGATGATCTGCCGGACTCTCAGGATGGCATCCAGGTCGAAGGTCCCCTCCGCAGGCCATCCGATACCATAAGTTGGCCATTCAGAGCTACAAAAAGTGATTAGTCTACCCTTCCTAATAATTCCTAAGCTAAGGTTGTTTGCTCATTCTTTGACTTCTTTAAAATGTTCCATTATCAGAGACAACGGAGTAGAAGAGGTCTGACCCATTTTCTCAAAATAAAAAAGCTATCGACAGCCCACTAAGTATCACAGACAAACAAAAAGCAAAACAAAAGATGCCTGCGGGCGTTCAAAAACAAACTTGGAAGTGGGACGACGGCACTCTACCGTTCGGTGGTAGTGACCCGCCTCGTTCCCCCAGAGGATCTAAACAGATGAGGGACACTCTGTCCCCTCCAAGTGGGCTTAGAGCCAGCTTTCAGACAGACAGGGGGTGGCCACGAACTCTGTAAGACCCCTCTGTCAGAGATGGGGAGGCCACGAACTCTGTAAGACCCCTCCAACAGACGGGGGCCTGGAATGTCTTCCAGGACCCATTAATGGGTGACCTCTTACCGCGTCAGCTCAGGTCCTGTGCCCATAACTTCAGATTCAGATTGGGCCCTTCTCAGAAAGTGAAAGAGCGCAGCTCAACACACAACATGAACAATAGATACAAAGCCTGTATCACTCACACACACAAAGTTCTTACTGGCCGGTTCAGACCCTTCAGGTCAGGAGTCTTGGGGGTCTTGGGGATCCCAGACGAGCCTCCAAATGTTGTGCCCAAGTCATGAGTCCCGGAAAGAACACCAAGGAGCTGATTCTGATGCAAACACGCAAGGGTCATTTATTTCAAGCTTGAGCTCAGGCTCACACCTGTCACCGATGCAGCGGTTCCTAAGTAAGAACCACGAGCCCTGGGTAGGCAAGGTTTTTATGCATTACAAAGGAGCAGGAAGATGGGAACTCTAACTTGGCATCATTTGGTGTAGAAATCCATAAGAAAAAGGAGAACAAATGAGACCCAAAGTCAGTAGAAGGAGGGACATAATAAAGATTAGAGTAGAAATAAATAAAATCGAGAAGAATAAAACAATAGAAAGGATCAACAAAAACAAGAGCTGGTTCTTTGAGAATATAAACAAAATAGATAAACCCCTAGTGAGACTTATCAAGGGAAAAAGAGAGTCTACTCACATAAACCGAATCAGAAATAAGAAAGGAAAAAACACTACGGACAGCACAGAAATACAAAGAACTATTAGAGAATACTATGAAAAACTATATGGTAACAAACTGGATAACCTACAAGAAATGGACAATTTTCTAGAAAAATACAACATTCCAAGGCTGACCCAGAAATAAACAGAAAATCTCAACAGATCAATTACCAGTAATTAAATTGAACTGGTAGTCAAAAACCTACCTAAGAACAAAACACCTGGAACAGATGGCTTCACAGCTGAATTTTAGCAAACATTTAGTGAAGACCTAATACCCATCCTTCTTAAAGTTTTCCAAGGAGTAGAAGAAGAGGGAATACTTCCCAACTCATTCTATGAGGCCAGCATCACTCTAATACCAAACCTGGGCAAAGACACCAAAAAAAAAGAAAACTACAGACCAATATCCCTGATGACCATAGACGCAACAATACTCAACAAAATATTAGCAAACCAAATTCAAAAATACATCAAAAGGCTCATCCATCATAATCAAGTAGGATTTATTCCAGGGATGGAAGGATGGTTCAACATTCGAAAATCCATCACTATCATCCACCACATCAACAAAAAGAAGGACAAAAACCACATGATCATCTCCATAGATGCTGAAAAAGCATTTGACAAAATTCAACATCCATTCATAATAAAAACTCTTAACAAAATGGGTATAGAGGGCAAGTACCTCAACATAATAAAGGCAATATATGACAAACCCACAGCCAACATTATACTTAACAGCAAGAAGCTGAAAACTTTTCCTTTAAGATCGGGAACAAGACAAGATGCCTACTCTCCCCACATCTATTCAACATAGTACTGGAGGTCCTAGCCACGGCAATCAGACAATACAAAGAAATAAAAGGCATTCAGATTGGCAGAGAAGAAGTTAAACTGTCCCCATTTGCATATGACATGATATTGTACATAAAAAACCCTAAGGAATCTACTCCAAAACTACTAGATCTAATATCTGAATTCAGCAAAGTTGCAAGATACAAAATTAATACGCAGAAATCTGTGGCATTCCTATACACTAACAATGACCTAGCAGAGAGAGAAATCAGGAAAACAATTTTATTCAAAGTTGAATCAAAAAGAATAAAATACCTAGGAATAAACCTAACCAAGGAAGTGAAAGACCTATACTCTGAATACTACAAGACACTCATGAGAGAAATTAAAAAAGATACCAATAAATGGAAACATATCCCGTGCTCATGGCTAGGAAGAATTAATATTGTCAAAATGGCCATCCTGCCTGAAGCAATCTACAGATTCAATGCAATTCCTATCAAAATACCAACAGCATTTTTTAACGAACTGGAGAAAATCGTTCTAAAATCCATATGGAACCACAAAAGACCCCGAATAGCCAAAGCAGTCCTAAGAAGGAATAATAAAGCTGGGGGAATTACAGTCCCCAACTTCAAGCTTTACTACAAAGCCACAGTACTCACGATAATTTGGTACTGGCACAAGAACAGTCCATAGGCCAATGGAACAGACTAGAGGGCCCTGATATAAACCCAACCATATATAGTCAATTAATATATGATAAAGGAGCCATGGACATACAATGGGGAAATGACAGCCTCTTCAACAGCTGGTGTTGGCAAAACTGGACAGTTACATGCAAGGGAATGAAACTGGATTCTTGTTTAACCCCATACACAAAAGTAAACTCAAAATGGATCAAAGACCTGAATGTAAGTCATGAAACCATAAAACTTTTAGAAGACAACATAGGCATAAATCTCCTGAATATAAGCATAAGTGACTTCTTCCTGAACGCATCTCCTCGAGCAAGGGAAACAATAGCAAAAATGAACTCATGGGACTACATCAAACTAAAAAGTTTCTGTATGGCAAAGGACACCATCAACAAAACAAAAAGACATCCTACAGTAAGGGAGAATGTATTTTTAAATGACATATCAGACAAGGGGTTAACATCCAAAATATATAAAGAACTCAGACGCCTCTACACCCAAAAAACAAATAACCCGATTAAAAAATTGGCAGAGGATATGAAGAGACAGTTTTCCAAAGAAGAAATTCAGATGGCCAAGAGACACATGAAAAGATGTGTAATCATCAGGGAAATGCAAATTAAAACCACAATGAGATATCACCTCACACCAGTAAGGATGGCCAGCATCCAAAAGTCTAAGAACAACAAATGCTGGCGAAGATGCAGAGAAAGGGAACCCTCCTACACTGCTGGTGGGAATGTAAGCTAGTTCAACCATTGTGGAAAGCAATATGGAGGTTCCTCAAAAAACTAAAAATACAAATACCCTTTGATCCGGGAATCCCCCTCCTTGGAATTTACCCAAAGAATACAACTTCTCAGATTCAAAAAGACATATGCACCCCTATGTTTATTGCAGCACTTTTTACAATAGCCAAGATATGGAAGCAACCTAAGTGTCCATTAGTAGATGAATGGATAAAGAAGAGGTGGTACATATACACGATGGAATACTATTCACCCATAAGAAGGAAACAAATCCTGCCATTCGCAACAACATGGATGGAGCTGGAGGATATTATGTTTAGTGAAATAAGCCAGGTGGAGAAAGACAAGTGCCAAATGATTTCCCTCTTCTGTGGAGTATAACAACGAAGCAAAACTGAAGAAAAAAAATAGTAACGGACTCAGAGACTCCAAGAAAGAACTAGTGGTTACCAAAGGGGAGGGCTGGTGAGGAGGGTGGGAGAAGGGGATTGAGGGGTATTATCTTCAGTACACATGGTGTGGGGAATCAAGGGGAAAACAGTGTAGCACACAGAAGGCAAACAGTTAATCTGTGTCATTTTACTGCACTGATGGACAGTGACTGAATTGGGATATGAGTGGGGATTTGATATTATGGGTAAATGTAGTAACCACATTGTTTTTTCATGTGAAACCTTCGTAAAAGTGTATATCAATAATACCTTAGTAAAAAAAAACGAAAAAAAAGAAAAGATATAGTGCCTGAAGTTTCAAGAAATCCCTTCACCTCTAATATACACACAGAGCAATATCAATGAAACTTAAGCAGAAACTTAAGGCAGGATGATCTGGAAAAATACCTTCCCTGGGAATCATGGGTCCTAGGCTCTAAGCTGTGCTGTGCTACAACCTATGTGACCTCAAGCAATTCTCCTCTCCTCTCTCAGACTCACCTACCTCATACATTTTTAAAATATGGGAAAATATTTGCTTCTCAGGATGACATGTATAAAATATCCAGCAAAATGTATGTCATAATAATAGCCAGCAGAGTGCCTGGCACAGTAACTTTTTCCTTAGCCGTGTTCCATCTTTGTTTACTATTTAGGATGAGTCCCTTGTCTCTGGCACCTGCCTAGTACATCCTCTGTTTAAACTTGTAGCTCAGCCTTGCCCTCACCAGTATTGTGCCAAGGGTCTCAGCCAAAATTTGGCAGCAAGAGTGAATCAGATGATCATCAAATTCCTCTTAAGTTCTAACAATCTAATTCTCTGTGGAACTGTCTCCTTAGTTCATGGACCATTTAGTACCTCTGGCACTATTTTCCCTCAATATGGGCTCATCTCTCTCTTACGATTCCCTTCAGGACAGGTCCTCTTCCTCTGAGCAGTCTAGTCATCCACTAAAGTCCAGGACACTGTCCACAGGCTCTGGACTCAGATGAGAGTTATAATCTGCCTGAGCACCCTGGAAAGTGTTCCAGGCTAAAGTGCTTCTCTGCCACAAGTAGTCACCTAAAGATCAGAGTCCCCCACTCCAAACATTCTCCACATGCATCTCTGACTCAGGGCCAGAGTGTCAAGTTGGCCAAGAGTATGGGATGCAGCTTCAAGGACTGTATTTTCCCTCACATTGGTATTAGGGTTTGCTCTCTACACCCAACTCCAGATATTAAATATTCCCATTATCTTTCTCTACAATTCCTTATGAGAACCTGAAGTAAAGAAGGAATAAAAACTCACTCACACTGAGGCAGTAGTTGCTATAATATCTCTAAATGTGAAAGGACAGAGAAGGTGCTGCTACCTCCTAAAAGGAATTAATGCCTTTCTTAATTTAACAACTCACAAAGTAGATAGAAATAAGACATAGTTGTGGTGAAGGTGAGGTAGAAGAGGAAGACTCAATGTCACAGAGGAAATTAGTGGTGACTGTGTTTATTTCTGGGTCCCCAAAAAAGAAAAATATTTTCCCAAGGTCACACAGTACAATGCATTTCACCAAATATGGTGTATGTACTATTCTATATTCAGCACCACACCAGGCACTGGGGATCCAGAGATAATTTAGACAAAAGAAGCTTACAGTGTAGTGAGAGATACACACACTAGGATTAGTTAATAATTACACTAACAGGTATACACAATGTGCTATATGGTCTTATAGAGAAAAGAGATATTTATGCCAACTTAGGAAGTGGAAAGTTTCTGGGAGTATGACATTCACTGAGACTTTCAAAACGTGCTGGATTTCAACAAGTCAAGACATTCACATTTGGCTTTTCAGAGAGGGGCCTCAATGTGCATAAAGGCACATAGTACTAAATAGGGAATTTATTTAGGGAAAGAGTAGCTCAGTGTGTTGAGTGAAAGGTTGTGGGTCAAGAGATAAAATAACAGATATGGCTAAGAAAGTATGAAGGGTCCAATGGTGGAGGCTCAAAAGGGGTTGGTCCAAAGAGTCTCAATTTGGTAGACAATGGGAATCCATCATTCCAAGAAATCACAGTCATAAATTTTATTTTATTTTTTAAAAATATTCTTATTGAAGTATAGTTGATATATAATAGCATATTGGCTTCTAGTATACAACATAATAATTCAGCAGTTATATATTAAATCCTTACCCTAACTATTATAGTTACTGTCAATTTAAAAAGATGTTAAAGAATTATTGACTATATTCTCTACAATGTACTTTCATCCCAGTGACTAATTTATGTTATGATTGAGATTTTGTGCCTCTTTATCCCCTTCATGAATTTCACCCACCTACCCCAAAACCCTCCCCCATGGTAACCACTAGTCTCTTCTCAGTGTCTGTGACTCTACAGTTATTTTGTTCATTCTGTTTTGTTTTTAGATTCCACATATAAGTGAAGTCATGGGGTCTATGTCTTCCTATGGCTGGGTTATTTCACTTAGCATAATATCCTGTACATCCATCCATATTGTCACAAATGCTAGGGTTTCTTTCTTTTTATGGCTGAATATTATTTCATTGTGTATATGTACCACATCTTCCTTATCCATTCATCTATCGATGGACACTTTCATTGCTTCCATATCTTGGCTATTGTAAATAATACAACAATAAACATAAAAGTACATATATCTTTCTGAATCAGTGATTCTGTTTACTTTGGGTAAATTCCTAGAAGTAGAATTGCTGGGGTGAATGGTATTTTTATTTTAATATTTTTGAGGACCCTCCATTAGGCTCTCCATAGTGGGGGCACCAATTTACATTCCCACCAACAGTGTGAGAGGGTTCCATTTTCTCCACATCCCCAACAATACTTGTTATTTCTTGTCTTTGGGATAGTGGTCATGCTGACTGGTGTAAGGTGATATCTCATTGTAGTGTTGATTTTCAGTTTCCTGATGATTAGTAATGTGGAGCATCTTTTCATGTGCATGTTGACCATCTATATGTCTTTCTTAGAAAAATGTCTATTCAGGTCCACTGCCCATTTTCTAATTAGGTTATTTGTTTCTTTGATGTTGAGTCATATGAGATCACTATATATTTTGGATATTAGCCCCTTATCAGATATATCATTTGTGAATATACTCTCAAAAATTGTAGGTTGACTTTTCGTTTTGTTGATGGTTTCCTTTGCTGTACAGAAGCTTTTTAGTCTGATGTAGTCCACCTTTTTTCTCTTGTTTCTCTTGCCCAGGGAAACATGACCAGAAAAAAATTACCTATGCTCATGTTCAAGAGATTTTTCCTTATGTTTTCTCCTAAGATATTTATAACTTCATGTGTTATATTTAGGTCTTTAATCCATTTTAAGTTTACTTTAGTGTTAGGGAATGAACCAGTTTCATTCTCTTGCATGTAGCTGTCCAGTTTTCCCAACACCATTTATTAAAGAAGCTGTATTTTCCCATTGTATATTCTTGACTCCTTTGTCACATGTTAATTAATCATATATGTGTGGGTTTATTTCTGGGCTCTCTATTCTGTTCCATTGATTTATAGGTATGTTCTTGTGCCAGTACAATACTGTTTTAATCACTGAGCCTTGTTGTATAATTTGAAGTCAAGGAGCATGATACAACCAGATTTGTTCTTTTTTCTCAAGATCGTTTTGGCTATTTGGGGTCTTTTGTGGTTCCATATAAATTGGAGGATTATTTGCTCTATTTCATTGAAAATTGCCACCAGTATTTTGATAAAGATTGCATGGAATTTTTAAATTGCTTTGGGAAGGACGGCCATTTTGACAATATTGATCCTTCTTACCCATGAGCATGGGATAGATTTATATTTATTTGTGTCTTCTTCCTTTTATTTTATCAGTGTCTTATAGTTTTCAAGTACAAGTCTTTCAGATCCTTGGTTAGGTTTAATCCAAGGTACTTTGTTCTTGATGCAATTGTGAATTAAAGTGTTTTCTTGATTTCTTTCTACTAGTTTGTTATTAATATTTAGGAATGCAACAGATTTCTGTATGTTCATTTTGTATTCTTTGACTTTGATAAATCCAGTTATTAGTTTTAATAGTTTTTTGGTGGAGTCCTCAGGGTATTGTATATATAGTACCATGTCATCTGCAAATATTGAACATTTTATGTATTTAATACCAATTTGGATGCTTTTTCTCTTTTTCTAGTCTGAATGCCATGGTTAGGACTTTCAGTACTATGTTGAATAAAAGTGATAAGAGTGGGCATCCTTATCTTGTCCCTGATATTAGAGGTGAAGCTTTCAGCTTTTCACCATTGAGTATGATATTCATTGTGGGTTTGCTATATATGGCCTTTATTATATTGATATGTTCCCTCTATAACCATTTTCATGAGAGTTTTTATCATGAATGGATGTTCTCTATTTTATTTATTTCTCTATAATCTTTATTATGTCCCTCCTACTAACTTTGGGTTTCATTTCGTTTTCTTTTTCCAGTTCTTTTAGTTGTGAGGCTAGATTGTTTACTGGGTATTATTACTATTTCTTGAGGTAGGCCTGTCTTGCTATATACTTCACTCTTAGAATGGCTTTTACTGCATGCCTCATGTTTAGAACCATTATGTTTCTGTTTTTATTTGTCTCCATATATTGTTTGATTTCCTCTTTGGTTTGTTCTTTGATCCATTGATGGTTAGAAGCATATTGGCTAACTTCCATGTGTTTGTGCTGTTCTATTTTCTTTATGTAATTGATTACTAGTTACATAACATTGTAGTCTGAAGATATGCTTGATACAATTTCAATCTTTTTCAATTTATTAAGGCTCTTTTTGGTGTCCTAATATGTGATCTATTCTGGATAATATTCCATGTGCACTTAAGAAAAGTGTATCTTACTGCTTTGGGGTGGAATGTTGCATATATATCTCAAGTCTATCTGGTCTAATGTATCAATTCAGTGCCTCTGTTTCCTTATTTATTTTCTGTGTGGATGATGTATCCATTGATGTAAGTGGGGTGTTAAAATCCCCTAATATGATTGTGTTTTTGTCTGTGTTCTCCTTTAGTTCTGTTAGTATCATTTTTTATATATTTAGGTACTCCTATGCTGGACGAATAGATATTTACAATTGTTCTATCTTCTTGTTGGACTAACACTTTATCATTATATAATTTCTTCTTTGTCTTTTATTAATTTCTTTGTTTTGAAATCTGTTTTGTGTGACATAAATATTGCTACTCCTACTTTTTTCTCCCATTTATTTGTATGAATTTTGTTCCATCCCTTCACTTTTAGTCTATGCATGTCTTTAAGTATGAAATGCGTCTCTTGTAGGCAGCATATAGATAGGTCCAGTTTCTTTATCCATCTGATGCCCTATGTATTTTTTCTTTTTTTAATTGAGTGTTGACATAAAATGTATTTTGATTGGTGCATTTGGTTCCTTGATACTTAAGGTAATTATTGATAAGGATGTATTTACTGCCGTTTTATTGATTGCTTTCTAATTATTTTTGTAGTTCCTCTGTTCTTCTCTTTCACTCATACTATTCTCTTGTGTTTTGATGGCGTTTAGTATTATGCTTGGATTCTTTTTCTTTTATTTTTTTGTTATCTATTATAAGCTTTTGGTTTGTGGTTACCGTAAGATTCATACAATTTCCTAAATATATAACAGTCTATATGAAGTTGATGGTCACTTGATTTCAAATACATTTTTAAATTACTTTTTTATTCTTCTTCTTCCACATTTTATGTATATAACATTATAATCTACATCTTTTGGTATCCTTTGACTGATTTTGTGTACACTTGATATTACTACCTTTGTTTTTTTTTTACTTCATACTTGCTTTGTAAGTAATTGGTCTACTACTTTTACTGTAGGTTTATTTTCACAGATGAAATATATTTAGCCTTAAGAACATTTCCATCTACAGAAGTCCCTTTCACATTTCCTGTAAGGCTGGTTTACTGGTGGTGAATTATTTTAAGGTTTTTTGTTTTTTTTTTACAATTTATTTTATTTTAGTATCATTAACCTACAATTACATGAGCAATATTGTGATGATTAAACTACCCCCTTCATCAGGTCCCCCCCACCAACCCCACTACAGTCACTGTCCATCAGTGTAGTGCCCATCAGTAGATGAATGGATTAAGAAGATGTGGTACATATACACAATGGAATATTACGCAGCCATAAGAAGAAAACAAACCCTACCATTTGCAACAACATGGATGGAGCTGGAGGGTATTATGCTCAGTGAAATAAGCCAGGCCGAAAAAGACAAGTACCAAATGATCTCACTCATATGTGGAGTATAAGAATTATTTTAAGTTTTGTTTATCTGGGAAACTTTTAATCTCTCCTGCAGTTCTAAATGATAACCTTGTTGGGTAAAGGATTCTTGGTTGTAGGTTTTTCCCTTTTAGTACTGAATATTTCATGTGACTCATTTCTGGCCTACAAAGTTTCTGCTGTGAAATCTCCTGAGAGCCTTATGGAGTTTCCCTTATAGGTAACTGCCTCTCTCTTGCTGATTTTAAGGTTGTCTTTTATCTTTACCATTTTAATTAGTATGTCTCTTCTTGTTTTCTTCCTGAGATTCATCTTCCTAGGGGCTCTCTGTACTTCTAGGACCTGGGTGTCTATTTCCTTCCCTATATTGGGGAAGTATTCAGCTATTATTTCTTCAAATAAACTTTCTACTCCTTTTTCTCACTCTTCTCCTTCTGGGATCCCTATAATGCAACTGTTCTTTCATTTGGAGTTGTCACACAGGTCTCTTAGCATCTTCTCATTATGAGAAACTCCTTTTTCTTTCTGTTCCTCAGCTAGGTTACTCTGAAGTTCTCTGTCTTCCATCACACTGATTTGTTATTCTGGCTCCTCTGTTCTGGTTTTCATTCTTTCTACTGTATTTTTCACTTCAGTTATTGTGTTCTTCAGGTCTGAATAGGTCTTTTCCTATTTTCCATCTCTTTGTTGTAATTCTCTTTGAGGTCATAAATTGATTTCCCCCTTTCAGTGAGCAGTTTATGACTGTTTCTTTTAAATCTTTACCAAGAAGATTGGTAATCTCCATTCATTTATCTTTTTCTGGTGTTTTACCTTCTTATTTTGTTTGGAACATATTCCTCTGTCTCCTCATTTTTGTCTGAGTCTCTGTGTTTCTTCCTTTGTATTAAATAGGTTGGCTATGCCTCCTCATCTAGAATTTAATGGCTTTATGAAGTGGGCATCCTGTGGTGCCCAGAAGCTCAAGACCTTCTGCTCTCTGTTGTTCTTGAGTCATGGTTGCTGTTGGTGGGTTATGGGTGGTGCCCTCCTTCCTGATTGTCTTCCAGGAATGGCTTATACACACAGCTAGACTCTACATGCACTTTGTGTAAGGTGAGGTGCTTCTGCTGAGATTTTTTATGGGTGTGCCCCTCCTCTGCCTACTGGTTAGCAATGGTGGATTGTTGCTGGCCTAAGTGTGCTGAAAGGGTGGGTACACCATGGGATGTGGAGTTTGAGCTAGTGGGTTTTGAAGGACCCAGAGCTGGATCCCACAAACATCTGGCAAGTTGCTTGCTGAGGGAGGGCTGGGAACAATGGAAATTATCATCCACCCTTTACCTGAGAGTCAGAAAAATCAGACTGCAGCTGGGCTGAGTGTTCTGGTCAGGGCAGGCATACAGGTGAGCACTGCTGAAGGGCTGAGCCACCAGTAAGAGGGATAGAGGGTCTCAGAGCTGGTTTTCACAGGTGCCTGACCAGTTGAGCTGAGGATGGAATGCGAAAGCCAAGAATGTGTCATCCTCCCTCTCCCTGCCAGTCAGTGAAGTCAGACTGCTCCTGGACTGAGCAGACCTATCAGGGCAGGTATGCAAGGAAGTGCCACCACCACAGCTGAGCCAAACCAGCAAGGAAGATGGAGCATTTTGGAGCTGGCTCCTATGAGCACCTGACCAGTTGGGCTGAGAAAGGGCTGTGAAAGTCATCTACTTGACCTTTCTCTTCTGGAGAGAACTCCCTACGACCCCTGCCTCTCTGGTACACTTCCCACTGCTGGCAAATATTTCAAACTGTTGCCCCTGTGTGTGTCTCAGGGAGACCAATAGAGTATGCTCATCCTTCACAAGTGACAGGAATCTTAGCCTCCCAGAGTGCTTCAACTCTCCGTGGTGTCCAGTCCCATTAATCATCAAAGCCCAATGTAATGTGAATGTGTATTCCCAGAGTAGATATCCAGGACCAGGTGTACCAGATACATGAGCATTTACCCCTCCCCCATTCTGTTTCTCTCCCTCCTACTTATGGGCTGCAATGGGGGAAGGGTTTGGTCTCAACTGATCACTTCTCTTCCCCTTTACCCTTCTCAATGTGGTCTTTTCTTCACGAGGTATAGGTGAGACCATCTGAGGGCATCTATTCTGTCGTCTTCAGGTAATTTTCAGGGTTAGTTGTATTTTCTGTAATTATTTCCTTGGTGTATATATGGGACGAAGTTTTTACCTTGCTGTTCTATTCCACCATTTTTCTAAAGCTAAAATTTAATTTAAAGTGTTCCTGAATTGGAAATATCCCACATATCTGGCAGAAGCTGATTTCAATTCAAATCTTCTCTGGAAAATCGAATCAAATAATTTGCACAGACAGCATTCCAAGGATAATGAGACTCTATAAAACCATGAATAGAAATAAAAAAAAGTCAGAAATCTCATATCTTTAGATGCTAGAATTATTAGACACAGAATAGAAAAATAATTAAAATGATTTAATATTTAATGAATAAGAGAGAAACTGAAAATATAACAAAGAATGAGACACTATAAAAAATAAAAGGAGTTATGAAAAATATATAATGTAGAAATTAAAAATGTAAAAACTTACATTAGATATTCAACAAACAGATTAAAACAGCAGATTCAATACAACTGAAGAGAGAATTCATGAACTCGAAAACATTTCCAAATAAGTGATCTAGATCATAATACATTGTGATAAACAATTGGAAACTATGCAAATGGGGTTGACACATACGGAAAAAGAGTGAGATTACATATATCAAATTGAAAGAGTGGAAGTAGATAATAAAGACAAAGGTAAAAAAGCAAAATTTGAATGTAAAATGTTGTAAATTTTCAGGAATTATTAAAAGACACCAATCATCACGGTATTGCTCATGTAATTGTAGGTTAATGATACTAAAATAAAATAAATTATTTAAAAAAAGACACCAATAGTCAGAACCAAGTAATCCAATAAATATCTTCCAGGTTAAGTAAAAAAGAAATCTATAGATAGTAACATTATAATGAAACTACAAAACCCTTGCTTTCTCAAAAAAAATGGTATCTTAAAAACAGCCAAAGCAAAAAGACAGAGACTACAAAGGAATGGAAGTTAGACCAATGGGTGACTGCTCAAAAGCAACAATGGATGCTATAAAACAATAGAAAGCTTCAATATGCTAAGGAAAATGACATCAATCTAGGATTATATAACCAGCAAACTTATCTCTCAAGATCAAAGGTGACCTAAAGGCATGTTCAGGAGACTTCTGGAAAAAGATGGCAGAGTAGGAAGGCAAGACAGAAACCTCCTCCCAAAAACACATAACAGAAGAAAAATAGAGCAAATACAACTAAACCTGAAATGACCTGAAAACTACAAGACAGATCACCTACAAGAGAGTACCACACAGAAAAGAGTAAAGTGGCAGAGCTGAGATCAAGTGGGACCCAAGCCCATGTGCCACAACCTACAGGCTGGAAAAGAGGAGTGGATCAGGGAGGTGGTAGGAGTCAACGAGTACTGCACACCTGGCACTGGAGATTTGCTTCAGGAGCACAAGCCCATATTACTTTAGGTTCTAGTGATAAATGGGGCTGGACACCAGAGAGAGGTGAAACAATACGGGAGGCTGAGACTCCAGCCATTGTGGACAATGTGGATAATTTGCCATTCCTGAGACCCAAGACAAAGGCAGCAGTTTGAAAGGCTTGTCACCAGTTGGAGGGGTACCAGATGGGTGAGGGTTGGAAGGGACTCTCTCCTCAAGAGAAAGGGCAAGTGGAGGAAACCACCCTCTCTTCCTTGGCTTTACATATTGGGAACTCTTGGGAGCCCAGAAACTCCATTCCCCATTGCTGGCAATGCAGCCACCACTGCACACACTGCTGGTAGCCAACCCACTTGACCCAGCAGCAACAGCAGCCTTTGCTGACTAGAAGATAGAGGGAGACTCTCCCAGCTTCCTTGACTCAATTTCAGCCCAACTGGGGAGGAGCCTGCAGGAACCAGCTCCAAGAGCTACTTGCTCCCTGTGGGTGTCCAAGCCTAGTGCTGCACATTTTTCCCGGGTAGAGCCACACATCAACCCATCCATCCCATTATCCCTACAGCCCCACCATTGCTACAGGCCAGGAAAAGGGCAGCCTAACCTACAGTGAGCTCAACAGAGACTCCTGAGCTGATCACAAAGGTGGCATATGAATCAAACTGCCAGCACAGACAGAAAGATACCCACTGCACACCAACAGCTAGGGTCCCTGCAAAGTAGAACCTTGAGAGTAAAGAACCTTGAGAACCTTGAGAGTAAAGAACCTTGAGCTTCTGGGCATCACAGGATGCCATCTTCATAAAGATATTACTCTATAGGTCAAGAAGCATAGTAGAGTCAAAGGAGGAAACACAGAAACCCTGAAAAATGAGGAGGAAGAGGAATATGTTCCAAACAGAACTACAGGATAAGACATCAGAATAGGGCTAAATGAAACAGAGATCACTAATCTTCTAGATAAAGACTTTAAAGTAAAAGCCATAAATAAGCTCATGGATTTACAGAAAAGTACTCAAGATTTCAGAGAGGACTTCAACAAAGAGATAGCAGAGTTGAAAAAGAGTCATTCAGAGCTAAGGAATACAGCATATGAAGTGAAACATAAAATGGAGGGATTTAAGAGCAGATTCATGCAGATGGAGGAGATGGTGAATGAGATGGAAATTAGAGAACAGTAAAACAATAAAGCTGAAGAACAGAGAGTAAAAAGGATCTCTAGGAATAAAATAATGAAAAGAAAGATGTGTGACCAATCCAAATATAACAATAGTCACATAATAGGAGTACCAGAAGGAGAAGAGAGAGAAAAAGGAATAGAAAGTCTCTTTGAGGAAATTATTGTTGAAAACTCCACCAATCTGGGAAAGGATATAGACACTCAGGTCATGGAAATTCAGAAAGCCCCTAACAAAAGGAACCTCAGGAAGACAACACCCAGACATACAATAATTAAAATGGCAAAGATGATGAAGGATAAGGAGAAATTATTGGAAGCAGCCAGAGAGGGAAAAAAAGATTACTTATAAAGGAAACATCACCAGGCTGTCAGCAAACTTCTCAGCAGAAATATTGCAGTCCAGAAAGGAGTGGCATGAAGTATTTAATGTCCTAGATCTATCAATGTTGTTGTTAGTGCCAGGATTTCTTTTCTTTTTATGGGTGAATAATATTCCATTTTGTATGTGTACCACATCTTTATCCATTCATTTACTGATGGACACTTAGGTGGCTACCATATCTTGGCTATTGTAAATGAACCTAGAAATATTTATATTAAGTGAAATAAGCCAGGCAGAGACAGACAAATACCATATGACTTAACTTATTTGTAGAATTTAAAAGCAAAGCAAAACAGAATGAACAAAACAGCAGTAGACTCAAAGACACTGAGAAGTGATTAGTGATCACCAAGGGGGAGGGTTTGCAGTGGGTGCAGGGGGAAAGGAGAGTGGGATAAAAGGGCACAATAATTCACAATCACAATATAAGTTTATCACAGGGACTGTTGAAGCACTGTGATGTACATTTGATACCAATATAAGATTGTATATTAGTGATATTTTAATTGAAAAAATACATCTTCAAGCAAACAAAAATGGAAAGGGTTTTACTACCAACACAATTTCTAAAGAATGAAACTCCGGTGGAAGGAATATAAACCTCAGTTAAAGGTATTAGGTGGAAGAAGGAATGGTGAGCAGACATTGGCAAACACTGAGGTAAATCTGAACATGCACTGAAGTATAAAACAGAACAATAATGCCTAATATAAGGTGTAAAAATAGGATGAAAATAAAATACTAGATAGAATTAGCATTCAAGTTAGGACTGTATGATTGGAGTTACAATATTCTAAGATTTTTTGCTGTTGAGGAAGAGGGCCAAATATGAACTAAAATTAGAACTTTTAAAAATTAAGTATGCATCTTAAAATAACCAGTGTAAACACTAAAAGACTAAACAGATCATTAACATCCAAATGATAGGAGAAAAAAATAAAGTAGGAAAATCTCCAGCCATTCCAAAATATGTTGATAAAGTCAGAAGAAAGAGGGAAACAGAATCAATGAAACATATCATAAATGCATTGAAATAAATTAAAAATATCAGCAATCACAGCAAATGGAAATACACAAATTTACCCTCATAGAAGAAAAGGATTATCAGACTAGTTTTTAAATCCTGCTATAAGCAGTTCAAAAGATATACACCTAAATCACAAGGGGACAGAAAAGTTGAATGCCAAAGTATAGAAAAGGATATAACTGGCAAATACTAACAACAATTTAAAGAGTTGCATGACTATATTAGTATCAGTCAAAATAGACTGTAGAGCAAAAAACATTACTAGAGATAAACATAGTACATAGTGACAAAATGATCAACTCACCATTAAGATAAAGCAATTCCAAACTTTTATGTATCTATCAACATAGTCTCAAAATTTATTTATAAAGCAAAAAAATAACAGAATGATAAAGATAAATTGACAAATTACACTATCACCAGGGGAAATTCAACAAAACTCTCTCAGTATTGGTCAAGCAGACAAAATATTAGTAAAGATATGGAAAACTTGAACAAAATAATGAATTACTTGGACATATATAGAATTTTACATCCAGCGACTGGAGAATACATATTATTTCTAAGCATGCATGAACATTTTTTTTATTATTTTGGTATAATTAATCTACAGTTACATGTGCAATATTATGGTTACTAAACTCCCCACTTCATCAGGTCCCACCCACTTACCCGATTACAGTCACTGTTCATCAGCATAGTGAGATGCTATGCAGTCACTACTTGTCTTCTCTGAGTTGTACAGCCCTCCCCGTGCCCCCACAACATTACATCTGCTAATCGTAATGACCCTTTTCACCCTTGTCCCTCCCTTTCCACCCATCTTCCCCAGTCCCTTTCCCTTTGGCAACTGTAAGTCCACTCCTCGTTTCTGCGAGTCTGCTGCTGTTTTTTTCTTTCAGTTTTTTCCTTTGCTCTTTTGCTCCATATATTAGTGAAATCATGTGCTACTTGTCTTTTTCCACTTGGATTATTTCACTGAGCATAATACCCTATAGCTCCATCCATGTTGTTGCAAATGGTAGGATTTGTTTTCTTCTTATGGCTGAATAATATTCCATTGTGAATAAGAACCACATCTTCTTTATCCATTCATCTACTGATGGACACTTAGATTGCTTCCATTTCTTGGCTATTGTAAATAGTGCTGCGATAAACATAGGGATGCATCAGTCTTTTTCAAACTGGGTTGCTGCATTCTTAGGGTAAATTCCTAGGAGTGGGATTCCTGGGTCAAATGGTATTTCTATTTTGAGTTTTTTGAGGAACCTGCATACTGCTTTCCGCAATGGTTGAACTAATTTGCATTCACACCAGCAGTGTAGGAGAATTCCCTTTTCTCCATATCCTCGCCAACATTTGTTGTTGTTTGTGTTTTGGATGTTGGACATCCTTACTGGTGTGAGGTGATATCTCATTGTGTTTTTAATTTGCATATCTCTGATGATTAGTGATGTGGAGAATCTTTTCATGTGCCTGTTGGCCATCTGGATTTCTTCTTTGGAGAAGTGTCTATTTGTGTCCTCTGCCCATTTCTTAATTGGCTTATTTGAATTTTGTTTGTTGAGGTGAGTGAGTTCTTTATATATTATGGATGTCAACTCCTTATATATATGTCATTTATGAATATATTCTCCCATATGGTAGGATGTCTTTTTGTTCTACTGATGGTGTCCTTTGCTGTACAGAAGCTTTTCAGCTTGATATAGTCCCACTTGTTCATTTTTCCTTTTGTTTCCCTTGCCCAGGGAGATATGTTCATGAAGAAGTCGCTCATGTTTATGTCCAAGAGATTTTTGCCTATGTTTTTTCTAAGAGTTTTATGGTTTCATGACTTACATTCAGGTCTTTCATCCACCTTGAGTTTACATTTTTGTATGGGGTTAGACAGTAGTCCAGTTTCATTCTCTTACATGTAGCTGTCCAGTTTTTCCAACACCAGCTGCTGAAGAGCTGTCATCTCCCCATTGTATATTCAAGGCTCCTTTATCAAATATTAGTTAACTGTATATGTTTGGGTTAATGTCTGGAATTTCTATTCTGTTCCACTGGTCTGTAGGTCTGTTCTTGGGCTAATACCAATTTGTCTTGATTACTGTAGCTTTGTAGTACAGCTTGAAGTCTAGGAGTGTAATTCCTCCTGTTTTATTCTTCCTTCTGAGGATTGCTGTGGCTATTCGGGGTCTATTGTGGTTCCATATGAATTTTAGAACTAATAGTTCCAGATCATTGAAAAATGCTGTTGGTATTTTGATAGGGATTGCATTGAATCTGTAGATTGCTTTAGTTCGTATAGCCATTTTGACAATATTTATTCTTCCTAGCCAAGAGCATGGGAAGAATTTCCATTTGTTAGTGTCCTCTTAAATTTCTCTTAGGAGCATCTTGTAGTTTTCAGGGTACAGGTCTTTCACTTCCTTTATTAGGTTAAATCTTAGGTATTTCATTCTTTTTGATGTGATTGTGAATGGTATTGTTTTCCTTATTTCTCTTTCTGTTAGTTCATCGTTAGTGTATAGGAAAGCAACAGATTTCTGTGTGTTAATTTTGTACCCTGCAACTTTGCTGAATTCAGATATTACTTCTAGTAGTTTGGGAATATAGTCTTTATGGTATTTTAGGTACAATATCATTTCATCTGCAAATAGTGACAATTTGACTTCTTCTTTACCAATCTGGATGCCTTGTATTTCTTTGTTTTGTCTGATTGCTGTGGCTAGGACCTCCAGTACTATGTTGAATAACAGTGGAGAGAGTGTGCATCCCTGTCTTGTTCCCGATGTTAAATGAAAAGCTTTCAGCTTCTCCTTGTTAAGTATGATGTTGGCTGTGGGTTTGTCATATATGGCCTTTATGATGTTGAGGTACTTGCCCTCTATACCCATTTTTTTGAGAGTTTTTATCATGAATGGATGTTGAATTTTGTCAAATGCTTTTTCAGCATCTATGGAGATGATCATTTGGGTTTTTTCTTCTTTTTATTGATGTGGTGGATGATGTTGATGGATTTTTGAATGTTGTACCATCCTTGCATCCCTGAGGTGAATCCCACTTGATCATGGTGTATGATCTTCTTGATGTATTTTTGAATTTGGTTTGCTAATATTTTGTTGAATATTTTTGCATCTATGTTCATCAGGGATATTGGTCTGTAATTTTCTTTCTTGGTGAGGTCTTTGCCTGGTTTAGGTATTACAGTGATGCTGACTTTATAGAATGAGTTTGGAAGGATTCCCTCCACTTCGATTTTTTGGAAAACTTTTAGGAGAATGGGTATTATTTCTTCTCTATATGTCTCGTAAAATTCAGAGGTGAATCTATCTGGCCCAGGGTTTTGTTCTTAGGTAATTTTTTGATTACACATTCAATTTCTTTGCTGGTAATTGATCTGTTTAAGTTTTCTGTTTCTTGCATGGTCAGTCTTGGAAGGTTGTATTTTTCTAAGAAGTTGTCCATTTCTTCTAGGTTTTCCAGCTTGTTAGCATATATATTTTAACATTATTGCCTTATACTTCTTAGTATTTCTGTGGGGTCCGTCGTGATTCTTCCATTCTCATTTCTGATTCTGTTTATGTGTGTAGATTCTCTTTTTCACTTAATAAGTCTGGCTAGGGGTTTATCTATTTGGTTAATTTTTTCAAAAAAAAACAGCTTTTGGTTTCATTGATTTTTTCTATTCTTTAATTCTTTTCAATTTTATTTATTTCTTCTCTAATCTTTATTATGTCTCTCCTTCTGGTGACTTTGGGCCTCATTTGTTCTTCTTTTTCCAATTTCAATAATTCTGTCTTTAGACTACCCATTTTGGATTGTTCTTCCTTCTTTAAATAGGCCTGGATTGCAATATACTTTCCTCTTAGAACTGCCTTCAGTGCATCCCACAGAAGTTGTGGCTTTGTGTTGTTGTTGTCATTAGTCTCCATATACTGTTTGATCTCTGTTTTAATTTGATTGTTGACCCATTGATTATTTAGGAGCATATTATTTGTGAACCTTTTTGTGTTCTTTGTGCAATTTATTTCTAGTTTTATTCCTTTGTAATCTGAGAAGTTGGTTGGTAGAATTTCAATATATTTGAATTAACTGAGGTTCTTTTTGTGGCCTAGTATGTGCTCTATTCTGGAAAAGGTTCCACGTGCACTTGAGAAGAATGTGTATACTGCTGCTTTTGGGTGTAGAGTTCTGTAGATGTCTGTTAGGTCCATCTGTTCTAGTGTGTTGTTCAGTGCCTCTGTGTCTTTATTTATTTTCTGTCTGGTTAATCTGTCCTTTGGAGTGAGTGGTGTGTTGAAGTCTCCTAAAATGAATGCATTGCTTTCTATTTCCTTCTTCAATTCTGTTAGTATTTGTTTCACATATGTCGGCACTCCTGTGTTGGGTGCATATATATTTATAATGGTTATATCCTCTTGTTGGACTGACCCCTTTACGATTATATAATGTCCCTCTTTATCTCTTGCTACTTTCTTCATTTTGAAGTTTATTTTGTCTGATGCAAGTACTGCAACACCTGCTTTTTTCTCCTTGTTGTTTGCATGAAATATCTTTTTCAACCCCTTCACTTTTAGTCTGTGTATATCTTTGGGTTTTAGGAGAGTCTCTTGTAAACAGCATATACATGGGTGTTGCTTTTTTATCCATTCTGTTACTATGTGTCTTTTGATTGGTGCATTCAGTCCATTTACATTTAGGGTAATTATTGAAAGATATGTAGTTATTGCCATTGCTGGCTTTAGATTCGTGGTTACTAAAGGTTTAAGGGTAGCTTCTTTACTATCTAACAGTCTAACTTAACTGTCTTGTTAAGCTATTATAAACACAGTCTGATGATTCTTATTTCTCACTCTTCTTCCCCCTCCATTTTTTATATACTAGGGGCTTTATTCTGTACTCTTTTACATTTCCTTTGACTGTTTTTGTGGATAGTTGATTTTATTCTTTGCCTTGAGTTAGTATTTGGATGGTCTGCTTTCTTTGCTATGATTTTATTTTCTCTGGTGACATCTTTTTAGCCTTAGGAGTGCTTCCCTCTAGAGCAGTCCATTTAAGATATCCTGTAGAGGTGGTTTGTGGGAGGCAAATTCCCTCAACTTTTGGCTGTCTGAGAATTGTTTAATCCCTTCCTCAAATTTAAATGTTAATCGTGCTGGATACAGTATTCTTGTTTCAAGGCCCTTCTGTTTCATTGTATTAAATATATCATGCCATTCTCTTCTGGACTGTAAGGTTTCTGTTGAGAAGTCTGGTGATAGTCTGATGGGTTTTCCTTTGTAGGTGATCTTTTCTCTCTCTGTCTGGCTGCCTTTAATACTCTGTCTTTATCTTTGATCTTTGCCATTTTAATTATTATGTGTCTTGGCATTGTCTTCTTTGGGTCCCTTTGTGTTTGGGGATCTGTCGGTTTCCATGGACTGAGAAACGATTTCCTTCCCCAGCTTGGGAAGTTTTCAGCAATTATTCCTTCAAAGACATTTTCTATCCCTTTTTCTCTCTCTTCTTCCTCTGATACTCCTATAATGCGAATATTGTTCCATTTGGATTGGTCACACAGTTCTCTTAATATTCTTTCATTCTTAGAGATCCTTTTATCTCTCTCTGCCTCAGTTTCTCTGTATTCCTGTTCTTTGATTTCTATTCCATTAAGAGTCTCTTGCACCTCTTCCATTCTGCTCTTACGCCCGTCGATCGTTTGTCTGATTTCTGCATTGTCTTTCCTCACTTCATCCCTTAGCTCTTACATATTTCTCTGTAGATCCATCGGTATGGTTATGACTTTTATTCTGAATTATTTTTCAGGAAGATTGTGTAAGTCTATACCATCAGGCCCTCTCTCTGGGGTTGTCTGGGTAACCTTTGTCTGTACCATATTCCTCTGTCTTTTCATGGTGATAGAAGTGGTCGCTGGTAGGTGCCACGTGTGTCAGCTGGGGGGACAAAGTCCCTTCCTGCTTGTTGTTCTCCTTGCCCTTCTCCAGGGCCTGAACTGGTTTCTCGCCCACCGGGAGGCAGTCTCTGGGATAATCCCCAGAGGTGCTTGTGTGCGGGGTCTCCCTCAGCTAGCTTATAGCACTGTGGGGGGTTGAAGTCTCATTGGGTGCCTTCTGGTCTCCTTGGTGCTTTCCAGCCCTTGATGTGGGTTCTTGGGTCCTTCCCGCTTAGCTGCGCAACAGCTGGGAGTAGATTCTGTGAGGTTGCTGTGGGCGTGGCTGCCCCTCTGCTGTTCCACAGCAGTGGGGATCCTGGACCCTTTGCAGCATTGGCCGGGAGGGTGTGGTGGGGGAATGAATGACAGGCTGCTGATCTCTGTGGGAAGCCTTGGCATGGCTGCTTTGCCTGGCCACCAGCCAGGGGTCTGAAATTCCCCAAGACTCCCAGCCTGCTGGGCTGAGTGCACTGGGATGATTTTGTTCTGCTGTTGGGCCCTTGTCTCTTTAAGACTTAAAAAAAAAACTGCTCCTTGTAATTTGTCCCAGGGAGCCAGCTGAGGGGACCCTCTTGCAGTCTCCATCTTGGATCCCACCCTTCTGTTTCTCTAATCTCCTATACACCACACGATGTGTGTCAATGCTCCCAGCGCAGATCACCAGAGCTGGTTATTTGGCGGGCCTGTACTTCCACTCCCTCCCACTCTGAATCTTTTCCTCCTGCCAGTGTGCTGGGGTGGGGGAGTGCTCAGGTCCCACCTGGTCGGGGCTTTGTATCTTACGCACTTCGTGAGGTGTAGCTGTAGCCTGGCTGTTGTATTGTATCTTCTGGTCTCTTTTTTAGGAATAGTTGTGTTTTTTGTATTTTCACAAATATATATGGTTTGAGGAGGATATTTCCGCTGCCCTGCTCACACTGCCATCTTCCCAGAAGTCCTGCATGCATGAACATTTATTGAAAATTGACTATATGCTTGGCCATAATACTAACCTCTAGGCCATAATACTAACCTCAAAAGATTTGAAAGGATTGACATCCTTCAGTTCAACAAAAATGTGATTAATTTTAAACCAATGGAAAAAAGATAATTAAACATACATTTAGAAATGGAAAAACACCCTAATAAACAACTCATGAGTCAAATAAGAAATCAGTGGGAAATTTGAAAATATTAAGAACTGAACAATAATGATGATACTATATAAGAACTAAAGAACTGCCTATAAGGAAACTTTTAGCTGTTGTTATATTAAAAAAGAAAAAAAGATTCAATGGTTTAAGCACTCAACTTTATAAGTTAGACAAGGAAAAGAACAGATCCAAATACAGTGGAAAGAAGGAACAATGTATATGCAATTTCACTAAGTTTTGCCAAATTGTTCTCCAGTTTACATTCCCACCAGTAGTGCCTGAGTATTTTTTTATCCATACTTAATGTTTTCCTTCTTACTATTTTTTGTCACTTTTATCTATATGAAGTTGTGGTTCATTATTTTATCTGTTCACCAGATAAACTGAATGTCTTTTCATATATTAATGATCTATTCATGTTTACCTTTTTGTGAATTATTTCATTATATAATTTTCCATTTTTCTATTGGATTTTGAGAGGCATTCAAGCATTAGATACATATGACGGGTGACTGGATGTGGGGAATTAGAGAGAGGGAGGGGTCAAGGATGAGGATACCACTTTGGATTTCTCTGAGTTATTGCTTCTTCTCACCAAATAACCTAGGTTCTACCACTCTCCATGGGTTCTGCTATTCAGCTCCTTCATAATTTGACTTTTTGTCCTCTGGATAACTTCTGGTTTGGTTAATATCTTTTAAAAGAGCAAGTCTCAGAGCTGAACAAAGCCATCAAAGTCAACTTCTCTCTATAGACTTCTATAATTCAGACTTGATATAGCCATACCATTAATTGTGTCAAAGCACCTAGAAACCACCAGTTAAATGGTGAAATGGTAGGACTTTCTGTATTTGGCATCTGTGATATTCTTCTTTTCACAAACTGATCTTAAGTACCTTAGAGCTGTGTATAATACCACCCTCACTCACCAATAAGGACCTCTAGTCTCTGTAGCATCTGGTCATTAGTTTCACAAATATTTTATGAGATATGTAGTCTGGATTAGGAATAAAACACAGCTTAGGGAGGCAAGTATATCCAACAGAGATAATTCAGCTCCCAAATATTAACTGCACTTCTCTTCATTCATCTATTTCAAAGATATTTGCCATCAGTCACAATGCATTTCTGCTTATGCTCTTCCTCAGGATGTTCGTCAAATCATGTGATGTATTCATGGTGGGTCAAAAGAATCCTTCAATAGAGACAGCATAAACTAGTCATTATGAGCACAGGTTCTGAAGCCAGTCAGACATCTAGATTTGAATCCTGTTTCCACAACTTGCTATCTATGAAATGTTGAGCAAATTACTTAACCCCTCATAGCCTCAGTTTTCTCACCTGGGAAATAGCACCTATCTCTTTGAAATGTTGAGAAGATTAAATGAGGCAATGTTTATATCAAGACCTCTGAATATAGTTAGTCCATGAATTTAAGAATTTTATACTATTGTTATTCATTGATATAATAGTATGTGAGCATAGAACAGAAATAAATTAGGTAAGAAGCATAATGAAGTGGAAAAAGCACTGTTCTGAAGTTAGTTAGTAGGCCTGGGTTCAAGTTTGGTTTGACCACTACTACTGAATATAGAAGCACAGATATGAAGGACATGTTTCAAGAAAAATGAGTGGTATAGAACATATATGGGGCATAAATTTTGCAGAAGAACATGGTAGATGATCTCATGGAGAATGTTGAATGCCAAGTTGGTGGTGGGGGTGCTTTGTAAAGATTCAGGACATGACTGGCTTTGTACTTTAGTATTGTATTCTGAAAGCAAAATTGAAACTGAATCTAAAACCAAGACTAATTGCCTTCTACAAACCATTCTACAGATTATTTTAGTCTTTAATTTGTCTACTCATACATTTAGCCATCTATGAATCTACACCTCCATGCCCAATACAATCTTCTTCCCTTTTTTCCTCTTGAAGAAACTCAAATTCTTGACCAGATCTTCTCATGTTGGTACAGCTTTCCAAGGCTGGATGAATAAAAATCTTTCAATGTTATAATCAGTTCCCCCATATCCTAGAAAGAAAAATTCTTTATACCATTAGTGTCTTCCCCTGGCTGCCATGTCCTGGTCTGAGTTCTACCTGCCATCCTGTACCTCCACCTGATAAGGGCCCAGGAAAATTCATAAATATGATCCAAATCCTAGAATTTTTCATACTGAAATATTTGGTTGTGTTATCACAATGTGAAGATTTATTCTCTTGTCTGTTGCCATCTCCCTGTTCCCCATATAAAGAGAATAGAGAAGGAAAGGGCCACTGGGAGGTATTCCCCAAGTGGACATGGGAAGTGCAGCCCAGGGAAGTTGCCCAGAAAACTACCACTATCTTTCATTTGTTTCATGTATTTTTTTTAATTAAAAAAAATTGTTTTTGATATTTTTATTCTCACTGGAACTACCAGGGCCCCAAAGGGGTCCAATGAGACAAAAGTGACACCCACAGCAACCAATCCCCTCATTGGTTGCCAAGGAAACACTCTCTGCTGATAAAAGCCTGGTCAACTTCATAGTCCCCTGTGCAAGGCAAGGAGGAGGGCTTTGTACAAAGCTTACAGCTAGTCCCAAGGAGGCCAGAACATGGGGGTTCAGACAGTAACCTTACTTCTTCCAGTTTGGGAGGAAACAGGAACAAATAGACAGTTACTCTCAGAAAGACAGAAAGACACCATGACTGTGGACCCTTTAAGTCTCTTTTTAGAACATAACTAGGTGCCATTTTGGGAAATTAACCTAATTTCAGAGAGGCACCATGGGCCTATGGGAAGAGTAGTTAACTAAGAGTCAGTAGTCACAGCTCTGATTTGACAATTTGAGAGACCATTGGTCCAGACTCATTGAGCCTGAGTCTCTCCATCTGACAAATGAGAGAAGAGTGAATTCAACTCGGTGATCTCTGAGTCCCTTTGCACTCTGATGCTTTATGAGTCAATACTGCCTCATCACCACCTCTCCATCCTGAAGTTATCTTTGGTGTTATAACAGCAATGAGAAAGGAGAACACCAAACCAGCCCTCCTTCACATGGACAGAATGTACATTTACACCTCTGATATGCTTCTCTACCCCTTCAAATAAGCTGACAGCACTCTTCTTTGTACAGTCCATGGTGAATGAGAAGAGAAAATGCAAATGGACCACAAGGGAGCTGAATTGGGCCCATTGGCCTCAATAATGAGGTATGCTAATCAACTGGGCTAATCTATTATAGACTAATAAAGCAACTTAATAGCCTTGTCTGAGCTTTCCAAGTGAAGATACCAGCAATAAAGATGTTCCAAAATAGTTATTTTTCCCCTGAAACAGGGAGGGTAGAAGAAAGGAAATAAGATAGCACTTCCTAAACCTACTATATGAGCCTCTGCACTTATAAAGTTATAAACTTTGTCATACATTCTCATACATACATATTATAAAGTTAGAAAGTCATAAACGTTCTCATACATTACATTATCCTGCTATGAGGGAGTTCCAGATACAGTATCTATCATTCCACTGACCCCCAAGGCTGAATCCTCTTTATCCATTGCCATCTCCTGCGTGTCACTCTTTCTTGGTTGAGGAGGATGACTTACTAATATAGAAGAGGACCATTATTTTGCCAAAGACTTAAAAGTGGCTGCTCCTGCTGGAATATTCATTGTCACATTTAATTCTCCTACTGTCTTCATAAGGTCTAAATACTCTTGCCCCCAAGTAAAACATGATCAAACTGAAAATCCACAAATCGAAATGGCTTACCCAAGGTCACACACTAGCAAGAGTCACAGCTGGAACTGGAACCCAATACTTCTGATACCATGCCAAGTATTGTTTATACTGTCTCTTGTGCACCTAGATCCCTCCATTCTTGGAAACTAGGAATAGGAGAATAGGGGAAAACCTCAGGAACACTGAATGGGCAACACAGCACAGTTTTGACCTTTGGTCCCAAGAAGATGCTTCACACTGGGAGAGCTTCCCACCTTTAGTGGCTGAAAAAATGTGCCAAAGTCAGCAAAGTAGCTTAGAAAGCTACTGAACTAATTTTATTTCTATCATAAGGAAACCACCTTGTGAAACCAGTGAGACATTATAGCATGAATGGGCTCTAGTACTCCCTCAGTTATCCTAATTTCTGTGTCATTTAAATGTTCTTGTCTTCTCTAACCTTTGCCTACTGATTCTTGGAGGAGAAATAAGGCCTCAAAACTTACAGGTTCTCTGGAGACCCCCTGCCTACCTCAGACTACATGAGATAAAGTCCAGGACCTGGGCCTTTGGCTGGTGGTATCATGAAATTACCACAACAAAGAGAAAAGGAAGGAGTGGGAAAAGCCCAGTTGGTGACAAGGGTAAATTATATTTTCTCACAATGAAATACTCATGGCAACAAGGTATTTGCCAAGGAATTCAGCAATATTCGTTCCCCTTGTTCCAGTCAAATCATCTGACAGAAGCCATAAAGAATCCACCGACACAGTTATGAATTCACACCTGCACACATCCTGTGCCTTCCACATGCATGGGCTTTTTACCTGGTACTAAATCTTAGGCCAGGCACACTAAGCAACTTTATTGGCTTAGCTCCTCCAAACAACCCTAAGAGAATGATTGTAATAATAGCTAATGTTCATTGAGCACTTACTATGTTTCTGTGTCTGATCATTTTTTTATTAAAGTATCATTGATATACAATCTTATGAAGGTTTCGCGTGAACAGCATTGGGGTTTCAACATTCACCCATATTATCAAGTCCTCGCCCCCCTATTGCAGTCACTGTTTATCAGTGTAGTAAGATGTTATAGAGTCATTACTTGTCTTCTCAGTGCTGTACTGACTTCTCTGGGTCTGTTCTTTAAACTTTGCATATATTAACTCAATTAATCCTCACAAGAAATCAATGAGGAAAGTTCTACTGTATTTCATCCATTTTTAGATACACTTCATAAAAAATTAACATCTTTAAAATTTGGATGTATCTTGTTTTAATACCTTGTTTTTCTTTCATATAACTTATTACAAATTATACATTTGTTTTTTATTACATCTCATTAAACTGTGAACTTCTTTGACATTCTTGTTTACTGTCTTATCCCCAGTACTCAGCATACAGCCTAATACATAGTTAAGTTTTCAGAAAATACTGAATGGATTAATCACACAACTAATAAGCAGACATCTTTGCTGTTTTGTTCTCTTTATTTTGGTTTGGTTTTAAATTTCACACATAAGTTAAATCATATGGTATTTGTCTTTCAACGCCTGCCTTATTTCACCTAGCATAATACCATCTAAGTCCATCTATTGATGGAAACTTTGATAGCCTCCATATCTTGGCTATTGTAAATAATGTGGCAATAAACATAGGAGTCTGTATATCTTTTTGAGTCAGAGGTTTGTTTTCTTCAGATGTATTTCTAAAAGTGGAATTACAGGGTTGTATGGTATTCCGATTTTTAGTTTCTTGAGGAAACTCCATACTGCTTTCCATCATGATTGCACCAAATTACATTCCACCAGCAGCATAAGGAGGTTCCCTTATCTCTACATATTTTCTAACACTAATTTCTTGTCTTATGGACAGTGGCCATTCTGACTAGGGTGAGGTGATAATTCATTGTGGCTTTCATTTTCACTTCCATGATGTTTAGCAAAGTGGAGCATCATTTCATGTGCCTGTTGGCCATCTGTATGTCTTCTTTGGGAAAATGTCTACTCAGGTCCTCTGCCCATTTTTTAATTGGGCTAGTTGTTTTTTTGATGGTGAAGCATATGAGTTCTTTATATATTTTGGATGTCAGCCAATTATCAGATAAATCATTTATGAATATATTCTCCATACTGTAGGATGCCTTTTTGTTCTGCTGATGGTGTCCTAAGCTGTACAGAAGGTTTTTACTTTGATGTAGTCCCACTTGTTCATTTTTTATTTATTTTCCCTTGCATGAGGAGGTGTGTCAAGGAAAAAATTGCTCATACTTATGTTCAAGAGATTTTTCCTACATTTTCTTCTAAGAGTTTTATAGTTTCATGACTTACATTCACATCTTTGATCCATTTCGAGTTCACTTTTGTGTATGGAGTTAGACAATAATCCAGTTTCATTCTCTTATATGTAGCTGTCCAGTTTTCCCAACACCAGGTGTTGAAGAGGCTGTCATTTTCCCATTGTATATTCATGACTCCTTTATCATATATTAATTTATCATATATGTGTAAGCTTACATCTGGGCTCTCTATTCTATTCCACTGTTCTATGGGTCTGTTCATGTGACAGTATCATAGTGTTTTCATTACTGTAACTTTGTAGTATATCTTCACAACAGGGAGCATAATGCCCCAGCTCTGTTATTCTTTCACAGGATTGCTTTGGCTATTTGCGTTCTTTTCTGGTTTCATATGAATTTTAGAACTATTTGTTCTAGTACATTGAAAAATGCTGTTGCTATTTTGATAAGGATTTATGGAATCTGTAAATTGTTTTGGGCAGGATTTCCATTTTGACAATATTAATTCTTCCTATAGACAAACTTGGGATATTATATATTTCCATTTATTGGTGTCTTCTTCAATTTATTTCATAAGAATTTTATAGTTTTTAGAATACAGCTTTTTCATCACCTTGGTTAGGTTTATTCTTAGGTATATAATTTTTTTTCTTATTTTTTCTTTTGGTATCATTAATCTACAATTAATGTGCAATATTATGGTTATTAAACTACCCCTTTCATCAGGTCCCCCCACCAACGCCATTACAGTCACTATCCTTCAGTGTAGTGAGATGCTATAGAGTCACTACTTGTCTTCTCTGAGTTGTACAGCCCTCCCCGTGCCCTCCCAATATTACATCTGCTAATCATAATGCCCCTTTTTCCCCCTTATCCCTCCCTTCCCACCCATCTTCCCCAGTCCCTTTCCCTTTGGTAACTATTAGTCCATTCTTGGGTTCTGTGAGTCTGCTGCTGTTTTGTTCCTTAAGTTTTATTTTTTCTTTGTTCTTATACTCCACATATGAGTGAAATCATTTGATACTTGTCTTTTTCGGCTTGGCTTATTTCACTGAGCATAATACACTCATCTCCATCCATGTTGTTGCAAATAGTAGGATTTGTTTCCTTCTTATGGCTGAATAATATTCCATTGTGTATATGTACCACATCTTCTTAATCCATTCATCTACTGATGGACACTTAGGTTGCTTCCATTTCTTGGCTATTGTAAATAGTGCTGCAATAAACATAGGAGTGCATCTGACTTTTTGAAACTGGGCTGCTGCATTCTTAGGGTAAATACCTAGGAGTAGGATTCCTGGGTCAACTGGTATTACTATTTTGAGTTTTTGAGGAACCTCCATACTGCTTTCCACAAAGGTTGAACTAATTTGCATGACCACCGGTAGTGTAGGAGGGTTCCCTTTTCTCCACATCCTCGCCAACATTTGTTGTTATTTGTGTTTTGGATGTTGGCCATCCTCACTTGTGTGAGGTGATATCTCATTGTGGTTTTAATGTGCATTTCTCTGATGATTAGTGATGTGGAGCATCTTTTCATGTGCCTGTTGGCCATCTGAATTTCTTCTTTAGAGAGGTGTCTATTCATGTCCTCTGCCCATTTCTTAATTGGATTATTTGCTTTTTGTTTGTTAAGGTGTGTGAGTTCTTTATATATTTTGGATGTCAACCCCTTATCACATACGTCATTTATGAATATATTCTCCCATACTATAGGATGTCTTTTTGTTCTACTGATGGTGTCGTTTCCTGTACAGAAGCTTTTCAGCTTGATATAGTCCCACTTGTTCATTTTTGTTTTTGTTTCCCTTACCTGGGGAGATATGTTCATGAAGAAGTCGCTCATGTTTATGTCCAAGAGATTTTTGCCTATGTTTTTTTCTAAGAGTTTTATGGTTTCATGACTTACATTCAGGTCTTTGACTTACCTTGAGGTTACCTTTGTTTATGGGGCTAGACAGTAGTCCAGTTTCATTCTCTTACATGTAGCTGTCCAGTTTTTCCAACACCAGCTGCTGAAGAGGCTGTCATCTCCCCATTGTATATCCAAGGCTCCTTTATCAAATATCACTTGACTGTATATGTTTGGGTTAATGTTTGGATTTTCTATTCTGTACCACTGGTCTAGGGGTCTGTTTTTGTGCCAATACCAAATTGTCTTGGTTACTGTGACTTTGTAGTAGAGCTTGAAGTCAGGGAGCATAATTTCCCCTGTTTGATTCTGCCTTCTCAGGATTGCTTTGGCTATTCAGTGTCTTTTGTGGTTCCATATGAATTTTAGAATTAATTGTTCCAGTCCATTGAAGAAAACTGTTGGTAGTTTGATAGGGATTGCCTTGAATTTGTAGATTGCTTTAGGTAGTATACCCATTTTGACAATATTTATTCTTCCTAGCTGAGAACATGGGATGCATTTCCATTTGTTTGTGTTCCCTTTAATTTCTCTTAGAAGTGTCTTGTAGTTTTCAGAGTATAGGTCTTTCACTTCCTTCGTTAGGTTTATTCCTAGGTATTTTATTCTTTTTGATGCAATTGTGGATGGAATTGCTTCTCTGATATCTCTTTCTGTTAGTTCATCGTTAGTGTATAGGAAAGCAACAGATTTCTGTGTGTTAATTTTGTATCCTGCAACTTTGCTGAATTCAGATATTAGTTCTAGTAGTTTTTGAGTGGAGTCTTTAGGGTTTTTTATGTACAGTATCATGTCACCTACAAATAGTGACAATTTGACTCCTTCTTTACCAATCTGGATGCCTTGTATGTCTTTGTTTTGTCTGATTGCCATGGCTAGGACCTCCAGTACTATGTTGAATAACTAGAGAGAGTGGGCATCCTTGTCTTGTTCCAGATCTTAGATGAAAAGCTTTCAGCTTCTCGCTGTTAAGTATGATGTTAGCTATGGGTTTGTCATATATAGCCTTTATTAAGTTGAGGTACTTGCCATCTATACCCATTTTGTTGAGAGTTTTAATCATGAATGGATGCTGAATTTTGTCAAATGCTTTTTCAGCATCTATGGAGATGATCATGTGGGTTTTTTTCTTATTTTTGTTGATGTGGTGGATGATGTTGATGGATTTTCGAATGTTGTACCATCCTTGCATCCCTGGGATGAATCCCACTTGATCATGGTGTATGATATTCTTGCTGTATTTTTGAATTCAGTTTGCTAATATTTTGTTGAGTATTTTTGCATCTACGTTCATCAGGAGTATTGGTCTGTAATTTTCTTTTTTGGTGAGGTCTTTGCCCGGTTTTGGTATTACAGTTATGCTGGCTTCATAGATTGAGTTTGGAAGTGTAACCTCCTCTTCTATTTTTTAGAAAACTTTAAGGAGAATGGGTGTTATTTCTTCTCTATATGTCTGGTAGAATTCAGAGGTGAATCCCTCAGGTCCGGGGGTTTTGTTCTTGGGTAGGTTTTTGATTACTGATTCAATTTCTTTGCTGGTGATTGGTCTGTTTAGTTTTTCTGTTTCTTGCTTGGTCAGTCTTGGAGGGTTGTATTTTTCTAAGAAGTTGTCCATTTCTTCTAGGTTTTCCAGCTTGTTAGCATATAGATACTCATAATATTCTCTTATAATTCTTTGTATTTCTGTGGGGTCCGTCATTATGTTTCCTTTCTCATTTCTGATTCTGTTTATGTGTGTAGATTCTCTTTCTCTTACTGAGTCTGGCTAGGGGTTTATCTAATTTATTTATTTTTTCAAAGAACTAGCTCTTGGTTTAATTGATTTTTTCTATTGTTTTATTCTTCTCAATTGTATTTATTTCTTCTCTGATTTTATTATGTCCCTCCTTCTGGTGACTTTGGGCCTTCTTTGTTCTTCTTTTTCCAATTTCAGTAATTGTGTCTTTAGACTGTTCATTTGGGAATGTTCTTCCTTCTTTAAATAGGCCTGGATTGCAATATGCTTTCCTCTCAGAACTGCTTTTGCTGCGCCCCACAGAAGTTGTGGCTTTGTGTTGTTGTTGTCATTAGTCTCCATATATTCCTTGATTTCTGTTTTGACTTCCTCGTTAACCCATTGATTAATTAGGAGAATGTTGTTAATTCTCCATGTATTTGTGAGTATTTTGATTTCTTCCTAAAATTTATTTCTAGTTTTATACCTTTGTGATCTGAGACGTTGGTTGGTAGGTTTTCAATATTTTGAATTTACTGAGGTTCTATTTGTGGCCTTGTATGTGGTCTATTCTGGAAAATGTTCCATGTGCACTTGAAAAGAATGTGTATCCTGTTGTTTTGGGTGCAGAATTCTGTAGATATCTGTTAGGTCCATCTGTTCTAGTGTGTTGTTCAGTGCCTCTGTGTCTTTACTTATTCTCTGTCTGGTTGATCTGTCCTTTGGAGTGAGTGGTGTGTTGAAGTCTCCTAAAATGAATGCGTTGCTGTCTATTTCCTCCTTCAATTCTGTTCGTATTTGTTTCACATATGTTGGCACTCCTGTCTTGGGTGCATATATATTTATAATGGTTATATCTTCTTGCTGGACTGACCCCTTTATCATTATGTAATGCCCTTCTTAATCTTTTGCCACTTTCTTCGTTTTGAGGTCTATTTTGTCTGATACAAGTACTGCAACACCTGCTTTTTTCTCCTTGTTGTTTGCATGAAGTATCTTTTTCCATCCCTTCACTTTTAGTCTGTGTATATCTTTGGGTTTGAGGTGATTCTCTTGTAAGCAGCATATAGATGGGTCTTGCTTTTTCATCCATTCTGTTACTCTGTTTCTTTTGATTGGTGCATTCCGTCCATTTACATTTAGGGTGATTATTGATAGATATGTACTTACTGCCATTGCTGGCTTTAGATTCGTGGTTACCAAAGGTTCAAGGGTTGCTTCTTTACTATCTAACAATCTAACTTACCTTTCTTGTTAACTTATTGTGAACACCGTCTGATGTTTCTTTATCTCTCCCTTCTTATTCTTCCTCCTCCATTCTTTATATATTAGGTGTTTTATTCTTTGCCTTTAGTTAGTATTTGGATGGTCTGCTTTCTTTGCTATGTTTTTATTTTCTCTTGTGACATCTTTTTAGCCTTAGGGGTGCTTCCCTCTAGAGCAGTCCGTTTAAGATATCCTGTAGTGGTGGTTTATGAGAGGCAAACTCTCTCAACTTCCGTTTGTCTGGAAATTGTCTAATCACTCCATCATATTTAAATGATAATTGTGCTGGATACAATATTCTTGGTTCAAAGCCCTTCTGTTTCTTTAAGTTAAATATATCATACCATTCTCTTCTGGCCTGTAAGTTTTCTGTTGAGAAGTCTGATGATAGTCTGATGGGTTTTCCTTTGTAGGTGATCTTTTTTCTCTCTCTAGCTGCCTTTAATACTCTGTCCTTATCTTTGGTCTTTGCCACTTTAATTATTATGTGTCTTGGTGTTGTCTTCTTTGGGTCCTTTGTGTTGGGAGATCTGTGGGCTTCCGTGGACTATGAGACTATTTCCTTCCCCAGCATGGGAAAGTTTTCAGCAATTATTTCTTCAAAGACCCTTTCTATCCCTTTTTGTCTCTCTTCTTCCTCTGGTACTCCTATAATGTGAATATTGTTCAATTTGGATTCGTCACACAGTTCTCTTAATATTCTTTCATTCCTAGAGACCCTTTTATCTCTCTCTGCCTCACCTTCTCTGTATTCCTGTTCTCTGATTTCTATTCCATTAACAGTCTCTTGTATCTCATCCAGTCTGCTGTTAAGCCTGTTGATAGCGTGTCTGATTTCTGCATTGTCTTTCCTCACTTCCCTCACTTCCTCCCTCAGCTCTTGCACATTTCTCAGCATGGTTATGACTTTTATTCTGAATTCTTTTTCAGGAACACTGTGCATGTCCGTCCCTTCAGGTTCCCTCTCTGGTGTTGTCGGGGTCTTGAGCTTTGTCTGTACCATATTCCTCTGTCATTTCATGGTGATATAAGAGGTTGCTGGTAGTTGCCACGTATTTCATCTGGGCTCTTTATGACTTTAAAAGGAAAAAAAAAAACACCCACCGGGAGTGGATTCTGTGGGTATGCTGTAGGTGGCACTGTTGCTCCACTCTTCCAGAGCTGTGGCCGCACCACTCTGCAGGGCCCTTTATAGCTCTGGCCGGGATGGGAACTAATGGGAGGCTGTTGATCTCTGTGGGAAGTCTAAGTGTGGCCACCCTTTCCCAGATGCCAGTTAAGGGGTCCGAAATTCCCGAGGACTCCCAGCCTTCTGGGCTGAGTGTGCCGGGGCGATCCGGTCCTCCACTGGGCTCCTGTCTCTTTAAGAACACTGAAAAAAGCACGTGTTTTTCTTCTTTTTTTTTTTTCTTCTCGGGAGCTGGCTGCAAGCACCCTGGCTCATTCCCTGCTCAGATCCTGCACCCTCTGTCTCTCCAAACTTCGGTAAACCACGCGATGTATGTCAGCGCTCCCTGCGCAGATCACTGGGGCTGGGTATTTCACGGGCCTGTACTTCCACTCCCTCCTGGCTCTGAATCCTCTCCTCCCACTGGTGCACTGGGGTGGGGGAGTGCTGGGGTCCCACCGGGTCACGCTCCATATCTTACCCACCTTGCTGGGTGCCAAGTCCTCTCAGGTGTAGCTGCACGCTGTGCGCTTTCCTGTGTATTCTGGTCTCTCTTTTAGGAATAGTTGTATTTGTTGTATTTTCATAGATAAATATAGTGTTGGCAGGAGATTTCTGCCACCCTGCTCACGTCACCATCTTCCTGCAAGTTTGTCAGGTATATAATATTTTTGATACAATTGTAAATGTAATTGTTTTCCTGATTTCTCTTTCTTCTAGCTCATCATTAAATCAATTGAAATTCCATAGATTTCTCTGTATTGATTTTGTATCCTGCAACTTTGCTGAACCCAGTTATTGGTTCTAATTGTTTTTTGGAGGAGCTTTTAGTGTTTTCTACTTACAGTATCATGTCCCCTTCAAATAGTGAAAGTTTTACTTCTCCCTTACCAGTATGGATGCCTTTTATATCTTTTTCTTCTCTGATAACTATGGCTAGGACTCCCAGTACTATATTGAATAAAAGTTTTGATAGTGGACATTCTTTTATTTTTCTACAAGAGTTATCTTGAATAAAACATTCTGTAAGTCTATGAAACCTGAAGAGGTCCATTTCTTGGCCCTGTTCTTTGTGATCTTTGGCCCCTCACCCCATCAGCTCTGCCTAGAAAGAGAGCCTCATTCTTATTTTTCATCCACTGTCTACATAAAATCAGGCCTCCCAACTTCAGCTGGAAGGAGGTGGAGGTAGTAGGGGGGAAGGCAATCCCAAGAATACAACATCTTCTAGTTGGAGTTTTCCATGAAATGAACAAGAAGTGGAAAATGGGCAAGCTACAGAAATTATCTTTCTTGTTAATGAACACCTCCTATGTCCTTTAAAGAGTTTTTAGGGAAAGGAGAAGAATGGAAACCAGAACAAGAGGTACAGAACTGTTCTGAGGATGAACTCCTGCCACTGTGACCTTGAGATTTGGGTAAAATTCTGGGGATCAGACTTTCCAAGGAACTTTTGTCCTTTCATGCATTGTCTAGAGGACATCACCTTAAGCTCTGTAAAGCTGCAGAGACCAATTCTTGGCATCAAGTGAGTGCTGACTTAGGTAAAAGCAGCCAAGTATTTTCAGCATTGCAAAGGGCTTGTCCTCCAGTATCTAATCAGATTCCTGAGAGATTAAAATAACAACTGCAATATACCCATAGCTTACAGAAGGAAAACTGAGCCTCAGGAAAGCAGAGTGATTTTCCCAAGGTCTAGAGCTGGGTCTGGGCTCTAGACTCACCTTCCAATACACTACACTACCTATGGGCCCTGAGCCAGCCTATCTCTTCCTTTCAGTCTTCTTCAGTCACTAACTTGTCACTACTATCTATGGACTATAAGACTTTATAGGTAAGAGGTTCTCAAGAGAAATAAGAATATCACTGAATTTAGAATGTACAGGCTGGAAAGGTGCCAAGTGACCATCTAGCCCAACATGTCTAAGGGTGTTCATCACATACCCAGCAATAAGGAATGGGAGATGGCAGGAACTGAGTATAGGGCCAATGATTCTCAATGAGTAGTACATCAGAATCACATGGTGAAGTGGAGAAAACAGTGCAGTTGCAAGGTATGTGGAATCAAAGGAATTTGGATTCTAGAGATAGCATGTAAAGGCAAAATTGGGACTAGTCAAAATTCCTCTTAAAAATCCCTTAAATCTCCAGGACCTAGGTGGGCATTTAGAAGCTCAAAAAGCAACATTTAATTTCTGTTTGTTTCTCTGTATATTTTGGCTGTGGTCTCTCTCTTTCCTCCCTGGGTCAGTGGATATAAGTTTAAATTGGGGTAGGTTCACAGAGTAAATAGAGCACCTTTTCTCCCTTTGCCACGCAACATACAACTAAATTCCCTTAAGTTAAATGTGTATATGATGTAACGACACTGTAAGAAAGGGGAGTGCTCCCCTTCTTCCACCTCTACATACACTGGCCCTGACCACAACCTTCCCTGAGATTGGCCCAACTAGAAAAGGCCCTAATATCATTCACATTTCTTTCACGTATTTTCTGTTTTCTTGTTACCTATCACAATCAACTATATAGGCAGCCTGTTGTGCTTGTGTTTGATCTTAAGCCCAAAGTGTCATTAAATTCACATCTCCCAACACCTAATATGGTAGCCTGATCATGACTCATTATCCCCATTTACAAAGGAAGAAACTGAAACCAAAGTCATACAGTGGCAGTGGCAGAGTTGTCCTGGTTTCCATTTTGGTGTTCTGTCTACAATACCATTCTCTCTCTTAACATATAGAAGAAAAAATAGCTACAATTTATGGAGCACTTGTTCTTTGCCAACTTTTACACCAAGCAATTTACATTTGTTAGCTGAATTGAAAAGATGGTTAGGTAATATTTGCAGAATGAGCTAGAGGAAATATTCAGAGGGAGGATGTCAGATAGAAGGCCTGTTGAAATTGGTTAGATGGAATAAAGAGCACATACTAGGAAACTGGTGGTGGAAAAGAGAAGAAAAAGAAAAGTGGGAGAACAAGCTTCCATTGAATTAGCTGGAAAACAGCAGGATCCTGAGGACATATGAGTTTTGCTGGAGGAAAAGAGAAATAAACAGGTGATCTAAAGAAAACTGCTGTCCAGATTGCTATCAAGCGTCTGTGTAGCTGCCTAGTTTCTTGAAGAATTTCATCCTAATGTAGACACATTTTAATTGCCATACTCCTATCTGCTTCTTCCCAAAGATGGAACTTCTCTCTAATATGGGTATTAATTTGTAGCTCCTCCATATGCTGGCCATAAATTCTTCTCCACAGTCCCTCAAAATCCCTTTAATTTTCACTTCTGCAGTGGTCTAGGGAAATGGGAGTTTAGCATGTTTTCCTGCAGGATTCTGGGTCTGTATAATTCACTGTGCCCAGCTCCCCTCTAACTTCCAAGTACAAATTTCTACCTACTTATCAAATTCAACATGTTTAAAACCTGCTCTTGATTCAACCCCTTGATTTTCTAGTTTCTACACACAATTTCTCCATTCTCTCATCCCCAAGACTCTAACCCTTTATATCATCCCAGACTTCCTCCTTTGGACTCCCCACATCAAATTAATCACAGAGCCTTATCAACTGAGCAAAGCTGACAACAGTGTATGACTTTCCACCTGAACTGCTCAAGTTAAAGCTCTCATTTCCAATGATCTGGATTATTGTAATAACTGTTCTTCCTTCCTTCTCTCTCTCCCTTTTCTGATACATTCTGCACCACCCACTCACCTACTTACTGAGCCCTTATGGTGGCTTATACACTGAACTAGTCATGTATACACAGATATAACAACCTTTGCCTTGAGAACCTCACCATTTAGTGAAGCTTCACAGAGAAACTAACACTTGAGTAGGATCTCTTTTTTTTTTTAGTTTAAGTCCATTTTATTTTTTGACAACCTACATGACATGTTTTTCTTTAAAACAATGCCTCCACTCCAAATAAATCAAGGTCAAAATAAATGAAGAGCTCAAGATGACATCAGTCCCATTTGTCTAAGTCCTGGTGTTGTGTGGATGAAAAGCAGCAGCCAGTTACGATGACAGGTGACAGATCCAAATACTCAAGTTTGTTAACATTTTTCCATTTCTAAACAATCCTTAAAGAAAATCATATATGGGGTCACACCATCCTCACGGTAGTCCAGCAGAGCAACCATGCCATCTGGTTTCATGCTTTCACCAATAAAGAACTGGTAGTTTTTGAAATTAGCAAGGATGTGCTTTGATTTGTTCTGCAGCCCCTGTCATAAAAGGTTTTACTCTTTCTGGTCTCTGTTCTTCAAGTTTGCCTTTGATTGATTTCATGTAATCTTTGATGTACTTCTTGTAGGCTTCTTTTGTAAAGCTAGTTTCTTGCAAGTGATGGTTCATGACAATATCGACACCAGTGACTACTGTGCTTTCAGTACCATCGCCCTCAGGACCTTCAGCAGAGGCATTTCCACCAATGAGCAAATCATCAATGTTACCCTCTGTCCTACTGATCATCTTCCCCTCTACCTCCAGGCACAGCCCATCCATGATCTCCCGGATTTTGTAGATGTGGGAGAACATCTCATCATGGCTGATGAGGTCCTGGTAGATGATCATGACGGCAGCTGGAGGGAGACTACAGCAGCACTAGCTTAGCAGGAGCCCGGAGTTTCGAGCGAGTGCGGTGCAGCCAGAGCGGCGCTCGGGGGGAGTGGGGAGTGGGCGGAAAAGACACTTGAGTAGGATCTTAAAGGTTAAATAGTTGACTTGGTGGAAAGGGAGAGAAAAATATTGTAAGTGAAAGCAAGAGCATGCATAGTAATATGGGCTGATAACACCAGGAATGTTAAGCACCCTGAGTGGTTAAAACACAGAGGCCTTGTAAGGTTTGCAGGGCATAGGGCTCAGCTACACCAAGCAGAAACCCATGTCCATCTTGGAGGAAGTTGGGGTGGGGAAAAGACTACACCTCAGACAGGATTTAGGCTCAGAGGTCTGTCCAAATGAGGGCTGTATCCTAGCAACATGAAGAGAGCCCAAAAAGTGCATCCATGGGTCTGCCAGAGCAGGACTATCATTCAGCAACCAGAACCTTCTGGCCCTGTTTAAGCTTACTGCAAGGCTCATTGTGCCTTGCCCTGTCACCCAGGGTCACAGTCAAAATTGGCTCCAGTCTTTTCCCACCAAGCTCTACTATCAGCTTGTTCTGCCTACCTTTCCATCAGCATCTCAAGAACCCCCTCATTCCCACCCTGGACTTCTGAGGGCCTTTCAGTGCTTTTCCCAAGGGAAAGTCAGGCCCCTGTACATTCTCCTCCAGGCCTCATCAGCATTTGGTAGGGTACAGATCCAGGGCACTCCAAATTATTTGCTTTTACTTTCTCATCACAAAGTACTCTCCCTCAGATGAAGCTCCTCAGCCTTGCTGGCTCATATTGTGTGTGTGTGTATGTGTTATGCAATATTTCCACTAGCTCCCTCAGAACAGAGGTTTTCTATGTTTTTGCCACTTTCCCATAGCATTCAGTGCAAAGTCTTGTAGATTGGAAAGATCCAGTGATATTTGTTGGTGAATGAGAATGGAACTGAGCTCTAAACCCGAATAATTGATTCTTGCACTTCCCTATGTCCTTGGAATATGATTTCTGACACTGAAAATTGACCAGAAATTCTTCCCACATTTGCCAGCCCATGCCCTCACCTCTCAGTGACCCTCTCCCTTCAAAATTCTGCACTCACGCCATAATCACTCTATTAGAGGTCTTTTATTGCTTTGGACTCTTCTTTCTGCTCAGGACCCCCTGTCTGTCTTCCCTGCAGCACCCTAGCCCCTGCCTTTCTGTCTACAGTGGCTTCAACCCTGCCCCCACCCCACCAACCACTTTCTCAGCAGCCCTATTCTCCTGAGTCTTTTCTGCAGTTCCCATACTCCAGGTCACTGCACTGTTAGATCTACACCAGACTCCTCCTTCCCCTTCACAGCTCTCCCTTTAGTGTGGGGAACTGCCTTTGCATCCAGCCTCGCCACGAGGGTGGCCGCTGGGAACTGCCTTTGCATCTCAGCCTTGCCACGAGGATGGCCGCTGAGAACTGCCTTTGAATCTCAGCCATGCCACAAAGATGG
>JAQQAC010016209.1:49145956-49216596 GCA_029783875.1 Phataginus tricuspis | reverse complement strand
ACAATATGGGAAAATATATTCATAAATGATGTATCTGATAAGGGGTTGACATCCAAAATATACAAAGAACTCACGCACCTTAACAAACAAAAAGCAAATAACCCAATTAAGAAATGGGCACAGGACATGAATAGACACTTCTCTAAAGAAGAAATTCAGATGGCCAACAGGCACATGAAAAAATGCTCCACATCGCTAATCATCAGAGAAATGCAAATTAAAACCACAATGAGATATCACCTCACACCAGTGAGGATGGCCAACATCCAAAACACAAACAACAACAAATGTTGGCGAGGATGTGGAGAGAGGGGATCCCTCCTACATTGCTGGTGGGAATGCAAATTAGTTCAACCATTGTGGAAAGAAGTATGGAGGTTCCTCAAATACTCAAAATAGAAATACCATTTGACCCAGGAATCCCACTCCTAGGAATTTACCCCAAGAATGCAGCAGCCCAGTTTGAGAAAGACAGATGCACCCCTATGTTTATTGCAGCACTATTTACAATAGCCAAGAAATGGAAGCAACCTAAGTGCCCATCAGTAGATGAATGGATTAAGAAGATGTGGTACATATACACAATGGAATATTACGCAGCCATAAGAAAAAAACAAATCCTATCATTTGCAACAACATGGATGGAGCTGGAGGGTATTGTGCTCAGTGAAATAAGCCAGGCCGAAAAAGACAAGTACCAAATGATCTCACTCATATGTGGAGTATAACAACAAAGAAAAAAAAAATGAAGGAACAAAACAGCAGCAGACTCACAGAACCCACGAATGGACTAACAGTTACCAAAGGGAAAGGGACTGGGGAGATGGGTGGGAAGGGAGGGATAAGAGGGTAAAAGGGGCATTACGATTGGCAGACATAGGGTGGGGGGGCACGGGGGGGACTGTACAGCTCAGAGAAGACAAGTAGTGATTCTCATCTCACTACACTGATGGACAGTGACTGTAATAGGGTTGGTGGGGGGGACCTGATGAAGGGGGTAGTTTAATCATCACAATATTGCTCATGTAATTGTAGGTTAATGATACTAAAATAAAATAAATTGTAAAAAAAAAAAAAAAGAAAAGACCCTTAAAGGGGGTACAGCTTCAGAGATGTAAGGATAAGAGCCATAGGAGAGAGATAAAATCCTAGAAAAAATTGAGGTCCCAAGGACATAGAGAGAAAATACTACGAGAAAATTAGTACTCTATAAAAGGAGAAGATGAGTGTTAACAAAATATGGAGTTTATTTTGAGGGTATTGAGAATATTCTACAATTGACAATTATGGTGACAATTATACAATTCTGTTTCTGTACTAAGAAAAACATTGAAGTGTACAATTTAAGTGGGTGACTTTTATGGTTTCTGAATGATATTTCAATAATACGTATCTCACTATATATTAAGATATGTATAGAGAGACACAGGCAGACTTAAGGACATAGGAAAGAGAGGCCCAGTTGGGCTCCTGAAATGAATGGTCCTAGATATAGAGTGAGAAGACACCAGGAGGGTATAGGATCCTAGAAAAAGGTGCCCTGCAAAACTGGGACACAAAAAAGGGGTAACTCCAGTAATTTGGGGCAAGTAAGTTGAAGAAAGGACTGCAGAAAAGGGGTGAAGTCACAGAGATGTAGGAATGGCTTTCTAGGCAAGAAACAAAACTGCCAAAAAGTGTGGGAGTTCCAGGGCTGCATAGAGGGTAAGATAGAATTGCCAATAATAGGTGAAATCTCAGTGATTTGGGAATGGAATTCCAGGGAGAAGGATGAACCTCAGGCACTTGAAGATATGGCTCTAAGAGAGTCACAGGACTTCAGAAAATGGCTACATTGTATTGTAAAAATAAATAAATAAATAAGATTGGGTAATATATATAAAAAATGAAGAAGTTAAGAGACTCTGGACAATAAGGGGTACCTCAAAAATCTGTGGTACCAAGAACTTGGTGAAGAAAGCAACTTCAAGAGAAAGATCAGTAACCAGAAAAAAGGTGGATCCCTAGGAAATAAGAGCAATTCCGTAAGCAAGGTAGGCCCCAGGGACTTAGGGTTGCCATTGAAGAAAGGGTTTTCAGAGAAAGAGTTTTACTCCAGGTAGAGCTTAAATCCCAGCCTGGCCTGCATCTTTTACATTTCCCTATCCCCACTCCCAGCCAGCTAGGCGGAGATGTCTGTGGTTTAAAGCTGTAATAGATAAGGAGAAGATTGGACTAGGCCACAAACTCCTGGGTTCAGGGTCTTAATTAAAATCTTGCATGGCCCCTTGTCCCCTCTTTCCTTGTTTCAGGCACCCACTCAGGCCTTAATCTTAAAGGGTTATTGACTACTATATTTTAAGTGATGTGTGAGCAGAGGGGCCTTCTTACTTTTTCGTATTTCAACTGCTTAGCTATGAGTCTGAGCTTTTTTTTAATCACCTTCTCATTTAAGGCTCATTTTATTTCTGTTTTAGCTATTTCATTAATATATTGTTATTATTATCATTACAATCACTGTTGTCAGCACACCACCTAAAATATAAACCTACCTAGGAGAAGTGACATCAAGTAATAAGACAAAGTCAAAAATAGTGTATAGTCTGTGTTCAATTTGGGTGTGCTGGAATAATTCACTTTTTCCATCTGGACCTCTGTTTCTTCATCTGAAATTTTCTATGTTATTCTTTGATTTTATAGACCAATTTCTGGACAACATATTTACTCATCTACCTCAGGGTGGCAATTAGTGAAGTCACCTGGCACTCAGGACAGCCCATTCTCACTAGTAGGATCCCAAGAGCTCCCCAGGTAGTCTCAAAGCCAAATCATACTAACAATATGGGCTAGGCCACCAGAGGTTCCTAGGAATCCAAGATTTGGTACAGATTCAGGAAGATCCTGCTTTTACTTTGGGCTTGGTAATCTGAAAGTCACTGATGCCTCTACTTTGTGTTTTATCAGTGAGTAAGACAAGTGACTTTTGATTGCTTATGCCTGCTGATCACTGCTCAGAAGAAATATCATGCATCTGGAGACAATACTTTGGCCCCCTATTATCTCCAATCCTGAGCTCATAGCCAAGTGTCTTTAGTTGGGGCACCAGGATAATCTCAGGGGTCGCCTATCAATATGCCAGAAAAGACCTCTGGAGGATTACACTGCTCCCGCAGAGTGCAATGCCCTCTCAGTTTCTCTCACCCCACAGAAATCTCAATTTATTAAATTGGTTAGCTCAGCTAGAATTGTTTCCTGAGGATTCTGGATAAATTATTTCTCCCCTTGTTCTATGTGTCCTACCCAGAATCTGCATTTGGTGGTAGCTGCCAAGGATTAGGAGCCCTTGTGAGGAACTGCATTACTGCTGCTGACACAAACCCAGAGAGCAAGATCCAGAAAGACTAAGATTTGGGGATGGATTTTGTTGGGGACCTAGAAGTCTAGGAATTATGTGGGTAACATTTTAAAACAAGCACTACTATTTAGTTTATGGTAAATATCCTATTTAAACTATGGACATTATGAGCTTGACGGGTCCCTGGGCACACTCTTTACCTGGTGCCTACACCCTGCCCTATGAAGACATCCCGTATGTCTTCTTAGCTCCAACCAGAGCCAAACACAGCAAACTCCCTCTGTCCCAGTTTTCTCTCTCCTTCCCACCCCCTCAGCTGAAATGAAGGGTATCTGCTCTATGCAAAGATCCATGGGAGGGGAAAATACTCTCTCTCTCTCTCCACCTTTCCCACCCAAGGAAAATACTCCTCAGGTAAAGCCTTCCTAACTGGAAACCCTTCTACCTCTTCTCTCTACTCACCCTACACTTAGCTAGAATGAGTCCAAACACAACACCATCATGAATGTCAAAGCTGAAAAGGAACTAAACTATCCTCCTCAGTTTACAGATGGGAAACTGAGAGCTAGAAAGAAAAGATTTTCTCAATTGCACTGTTGGTGGGAGAATAGGGTATAGAACTTGTATTATCATTCCTTCCTTCTCAGCACCAACCCTCCCATCCACCCACACACAACCCTGAGGCCCCTTCAGTATTGGAACAATTTGTCCACACTGAAATGTTAGCCACCTAGTGTGTTTCCCTTCTCAGGTGGATTACCTCTGAAAAGAAGACCTCAGGATATGGCTATCCTTAACCAAAGGAATGAACCAACTAGAGACCTTCTAGGGTATCTGGTATCTCATATCAATAATAGTTTGAGAGAGATTGGGTTGGAGAAAGTGGAGTAGGGAAGGGTGTGAAGAGGCCCAAGGAAGAGGAACATGGACAATGTCTTTATTTTTACTTAGATTTATAAAGCCCACCCAGCTCACATATGACCACCCCCCATTTACAGGCAGTTAACTCTGTGCCCCCCACTCTACCTCAAAGCCCTCTTACTGTAGCCAGTCCTAAGGCAACTACCTAAGACAGGAGGGAAATGATAAAAGGCCAAGATAAATGCTTATACTATTTTATTCTTCACCTCCTACTCAGTGGTCCTAGACTGACCTCAGTTATCTGAAGCTTTTATTACGAAGGTGGCATGTTCAAAAATCTGTAATCTTTATCACTCACCTTGGCCCCTGGACTGTACTTTTCTCCCTGGAAACCAATTCTTTTTCCTCTGGCTTATGATACTATGGGCTGCCCACATAGCCTTTTCCACCAGACAAGGCTAAGGAGCTGAACAAAGAAATAAGCAATACAGCTTTGAAGCTTCTGGGGTTTTTTAGGGGAAGAGAAGTAGTATGTGTGGAGGGGATCTATTTATAGATCCTGATTTTTCAGAATCCTCTCTAGCCCTGAGAGGTTCTGGTCCATATGTCATCTTGGCAGTCCTCTACTCTGGGAACAGGAATAAGGATGCAAATACTTACCTTTCTTGCTATAGTGTGACTTCTACATAAATTATATGAGTGAGTGGCAGTGTGGGTATTCATGGATATAACTGTGAGTACAGTCAGTTCCACAGGTCACTTTTACAAGTTTGTGTGTTCTTATTTCAGCTAGAGCAGTTAATATTTCTGGTTAACTTTGGCGTGAATGAAAACAAACTTCCAAGGATTTTTCAAAAGGACAATATTTATTCTAATTTCCTTAAGTATCACAGAGGGGGTCTGTGTGCATATAAGTCTTGGCATGCACACACACACATACACACACCCTGCATCACTGGAGAGGCTACTATTATAGGGACACTATAGCTATTTATTTGACATAGTAGCTCTTAGAGTAGAAACAAATTCTAAGTTTAGAGACTAGATCCTTGAAAATACCTGGGGCCAACTGGAAGACTAAGAAGCTTAGTTCTTGCTTTGGCTTTTAAAACAACTCTCTATGTGAATGTGGGCAGATCTCTTCAAATATCCAGGTCTCCTTTCCCCATCTGTAAACTTGGGCTGATGACCCTAGCATTCTTTTCATTTAAGGTCCTTTGTAAGAATATAATGTACAACAACTACCAAGTTGCAAACATAAATGAAATGTCTCCTATATTTAGTATTATACAAGGCTTTTGGAAAGCTTTAGTATTTTTTTTTTTCTGAGCAGACACATGAGGCTGCATCTATCACGGAAAATCATCTGGAATTTCTCATGTGGAATACATATACAACACTAGTGAACAACAAAAATCCTAGTGTTTGCAGCAGAATACTATAGATCAAACAAGATTTGTCCTAACAATAGATCAAGGAAGGGATTCAATAACAAGTGCGATCATCACCTTTGGTTTTTAGATATCATTTAATGCATACAATTAAATATGTTTTGTTTTAATAAACTTTCATTTGACTCAATTTTGGTTAAAATATTTTGGTTTAATGTTTATCAAATCTAATGAGTTTCCTATTTTCAATCATCAGCTTCTATTTTCAACAAAAGGCAAAATTTCAAAATAGCTTCGGCATTTCTCTTTCTCACTCTGAAATGTGAGGGGTTTGTTCCTTTGGTCTGTTTTCCTCTATTTAATTCAGGCTGTTCATCTTGTCTTTAAGGATTTTAATGTAATATTTAAATTTTCCTGAAGAGTCCAGGTAATTTTAGAAATATTTTATCATTAATTTTGATAAGCCCTAGGATTGAATGGTATTTATTTGAGAATGTATAACCTTGCATTTATTTGCACACAGAAAATGAGGAGAATTAAAGACCAGCTTAAGTCCAATTAATTTTTTATAATAATTCACACACTCTGCAACTCTTTCTTGAACTTAAGTTTACACAGTTGTCTGTGATGAGGTCTTTCCCTTCCCACAACACCCATCCATATAGGCTCTGAGATCAGGTCAAAGTGTTTCTCTAAACCACCCTGATTTAAATGCTCTTTAATTATGTACCGAGAGTCACCAGCTAACTCTTGTCCTCTGTGGTCCCAAGGTAATTTCTAGACCAATTATTCCTGAATAATTGATGATGAAACATTGTATATAAAACTGTACCTTAGCCCAATGACACCTAATTCAGACCACCACCAATGAAAACATAGCAGTATCCTTATCTATGAGGACCCGCCTCGTAGAGCGAGGACTCACAGATCTGCCCCAGAAAATTTTGTCTCAATTCTTTCTTCACCTTCATGTCTGTCCTCTGACTTTATTTATCTGTAGGTTCTATAGCAGATTTCACACTTTTTTCACTAGATATGAAATTATTTTATTTCTATGGATTTACTAACAATTTATTGACACAACTCAGCTATGAGCTAAGTATCCTCACGTCCATTTGGAAGATAAGAAAATGCAGATTTACAGAGAATAAACTCTAGCCATCATTCCACAGCACAATTTGACTCAAATTTTAGTTTGTCCAAGTTGAAGACCATGATCTTAATGAAAACAGTTTGCTTCTGAGTAGTTCTGGTCATCCTGTTTTTAAAGCTAAATGAATCATTCTGAAAAGGCTTTTTTTCATCTTATGGATTGATCTTTCTGTGTTTTACCTGATTTTTAGCCAAGCACTCTGGACTTTATGTTTATGTCTCCAAGTTTTCTTTGCCTTTCTTACCCCTGTGTAATAAGTTAGGTAGTATAATTCATCTCCTTTTAATTCATACATTTTATTTATGTTTTTGGTGGTATCACTTAATGTTTATTTATCCCAAATTTTTCTTTACACTCTTATTGTGAAATACAACATTAGTATTTGGAATTATTTAATGTATATTTAGAATTTAACAAGTATTTCTTAAATTGATGTCTCTGTACATGCCACTGAGGGCAATACAAAAAATGCTGGCAGTGCCTACCATGTCCAATGCTCCACTCAAACACAAGCTATACCTCCTACAAGAGAAACCCAACATCTTCTAGAAAGTCAGCTTCTTTTGGCTTTTTCTGATAGTTTTCCTTGTTGTGCATAAATTTTAAAAATAGTTTGGTTCTGTATATCATTGACATTTATATGAATGGAATTATATGCAATATGCTCTCTTTAGTCTTACTTCCTTTGCCCAATAAATGTAAGATTGACCCATGTAGCTTGATGCATCTCTGTATCATACATTTTCCTTGTTGTTGAGCACAAAATTTCACAATTTCTCTCTCTATTCTTTACTGATGGACCTTTATATTGCTTCCAGGTGTTGGCAACACCAACACTACTGCAAAAACTTGTCCATGTCTTCTGATGCACATCAGAACATCTTTCTTTAAGGCAGCAGTTCCCTCCCCAATATGGTTCTGTAAGACAGTGTCTTTTATAAATCAGGTGTCCAAATATGTGTGGATCTCTAAGTTCTACATGATCCCCACTTACCTGTATGTGTAACTGTACAAATATCTAATATTAAACTATCTGATTTCTAGTTTTTAAACAGTCCTGGTTTCTGATAGAGCAATCCACCTAAACTTTTTTCCCTCTGTCTTCTAAATGTCTTATTTTTCCTGTGAAGTTTCTTGAGTTTTAGAAATCTATTGTCAAGTTCAACAATAGCAATAAAAATGTTAAAGGCAACAAAAACTTAAAACAGCATTTTAGCACACTCTTAAAGACTTTTTCTCTTAACACTACCAACCACACCAGAATTTACTTTTAAATTGTGTATGTGTGCAAAATTATTTTCTTTCCAGACCTATTTCACCATCCTGCTTGGTGTGTCTTCTTATTTGAATATTTGTTTTTAAGAGGGTCATTGTGATGAATTTCCAGTTTAAAAAAATAAATTCTAAGGCCTAATATGCCCATAAATATTTGTATTGCTTTTTCTTTCAAATGCCATATTGGCCAGAGATATTTTGGTGTAAATACTTTTTCCTTCAATACTTCAAAACATTTATTTCTTGGCACACTTGCATTGCATAATTGTGGAAAGGAACAAGCTCAAGCTGATTCTTGTTCTTCCCTATTTCTCTCACTGGATGTGTATAGAACTTTCTCCTGTCATTCCCCTTTTCTTTGTGTTAAGGCATGTTTCCCTTTTATAAGCATTTCTCCTGTATAATTTTCTCTCTTTGTGTTATATTATCTTTAATATGTCTGCTTGTTCTTTCATGTCTTAGGTTTTTAGACTTCTTTTAAAATTTCCAATGACTCTACCATTCTTTTTCTCACAGTTTGGGAGTTGGGGTGGGAAAGTACCCAATACAATACCTGAGACAAAGTAGGGGCTCAATATATAGCAGCTGGTTTTCTGTGGAGGTCAAAGACTATGCCCTCTACTTACCTCCATGCCCCTTGTCCATCTTCCTTCTTAGAGGGAAGCCAACTCCTTGGACTCAGGGAAGCTCTTGTCAGAGTGATCAGGTTGGGTATTAGGAAGGCAGATTGTTTGGTAAAATCACTTTGAGCCCAGGAATCCCATCTCCACCAAGTTCAGAGCAGGAAGTATTGGCATCAACCAACCCATTTGTGCTTGGACCTCTGCCTAAGTGCACACAGAGTGGTGTTATTCCTTTCTGGTTTTATTATTTATGGTGGTGAAAGCCATTCTTCAGGACCATGCCCCCAGAGTTTCTGCTCCCACCACCTACTCCCAGCCATACCCATGCATCTGCTCACGGACTTTCTTTAAGACCTTTTACCAGATATACCAAAGGTCCAATGTCAAGGCCAACTCTCCACGGGGGTGAAGTAGTCACTGCCTCTTTGCAGTTTCAAAGGTGCCAAGAAAGGTCCTGTCACCTAAAAAATTATCCTCCTGGATGTTGCTGCCATCTTTACCTTTTGAGTCCTAGACACCTCAGTGGGAATGAATTTATCAGGGGAGAGGAGGGCATGTCTATTCCCTTAGGCAAATTGCTTATCTTCTCTGTCTCACTTTACTCATTTGAAAAATGGGGTTGAACTTTCCCACCTTGATTGCCTTACAAAGTCTCATGAGGATCAAATGAGACAAGGCGTGGTCTTTGTGCACCAAAAAAGCACAGGCAAATACTCATTCTCAAGTCTAAGAAATAAAATCAATCAACACAAATGAGGGATAGGGCTGGGGATAAGGGCATAATTCAAATATGAAATTTAGCACCTGTACCATTTCCCTTGCAACTGAGAATAACAAGAGGGGAGATGGAACAGAGTGATGGCAGCATGGACATCAGTAAAAGATGTCTAACTTTCCCCCTTAGTTTGATCACTACCTGAAATTCAGCTACTTGCCCTGTTCTGCATATTCTGATTTTTCATTTTTGTTTTTCTCTTCTTTTTAGGTGGTTTCAGCATGGGAGATATGAAGATTGAGGCAGGTGTGGTAGTGTGTAGGGGCAGCTAGGTCAATGCCCTGACAGACAGTGGGCAAACAATTCCTTTTTCCCAACCCCAGTATAAGGACTGGGCCCCTTACATTTCTGGGGGACACTTGACTTATGGTACAAATGGTTTAAGGGCTTGCAACTTTGCTAATCTGGAACCATCCTGGCCTCCAACCCTGTGCTCATGGACAAGAGGCTCCAAAATCACCTTCTTTGTCCTGGCCACACAGGCTGGTTGGCTGTTGTATTTTTTGGCAGAAGCCATTATACATACCCCATGAAGGACATAGGCTCAGGCGACTCCCAGGGGACAATAGACATTTGAAGCTGATGGTATGGGAGTACAGGCAGGAGAAACACAGGGTTCCTTTTAGGAACAGAACAACTGGTGGTTGGTTGTGAACTAGTTTGTCTTTAAGCCTGTCTACATTTTTTACCCCAAACCCTTTGGGAGAAGCACTGCTTATTCCTTAGGGATATACCTGGGAGCCAGCTTATGAGACTGAAAAGAGCCAGGAGATGCAGGCCTAATCCTGTCTGATGCTCATGAGCCAGGTGACCTGAGTCCAGGAACTCCAGCTGGGCCCTGGGCCCCCTCCTCCTACCTCATAAGGTTGTTGTAAGGATTTCATGAGGACAGGAGCCCAACACACATGATAGCTCAATAAATGTCTCTTGAGCAGATCTATGCAAGTGATAGTGCTTTGCAAACTATAAAGTTCCATACCAACTGGTAGGAAGAATCAAGCCACTCTGCTGTTCAACCACATAAAGGAAGTGATTTTTGCCACCAGTTCTCACCTCTAACTCAAGATTGGGGCATGGGAGGGAAATGGAGATAAAAGAATTTGGAAACAGTAAATAAAGGAATAAGAACATGGTAAATGAAAGAAGGACCTACAGCGAGATGACTCTCCATGGGACCAAAAGTATTTGAGAGTGGCAGTTAAAGTGCAGGCAGGAAGGACTCAAGAGCTCTTTCTAGGGATAGAAGAAAAGAGTATAAATGGACCTTACACATTTACTTTAAGGCCCCAGCTCCTCTTTGCACACCTCCAATAGAGTGTTCTAATCATAATTAGCTCTGTTAGAAAGCACTTCCTTATATCAAGCTGGTATCTGCTTCCCTGCAGCTGTAATTTCTACCCCTCGGTCCATATAGAAAAAAGCTAATGCCTTGATACCCAGTAAGCATTCATAGTGTCTGTTGGCTGATATATGGGAAGCTTCTAGGAAAGAGTAGACTATCTCCTTCTATATTTTCATGAGCCAGTCAGCTCAGCCTTAGATTTACTGAAGGTTCAATGAATATGTGTAGAATAAATGAATGCATGACAGAGTAGGCACCATCCCAGGGAAGGTGTGACTGCTGCAAACACTGGGATGAAATGATCCCTTGAAAATCATCCAAATTTATCAATCTACCTCTCAAGGAACTCAAAGCCATCCCATAGGAATCTGAGTCTTCAGTATAATCACCTGTTTGTTCCGTGACTTTGGGCCAAATTGCAATCTTACACTGGGAAACATAATCTATTGACATTCTTATTCTCTTTTACATCCCAAGGTTGATGAAAGAGAAAATTCAATAAGAACTGGCATTCTGGAGTGGAAGAGGATTCTTAAATCCAATGTGTGACAAATGCTTAAACAGAGGGTGCTATGGGGCAGGCTATCCTGCACAGAGGCAGGAGTACTTGGGTCCACCTGCCTGGGTAAAGCTGTGGGAGGAGATTCCGAAGCTGTGTCTTAATGGAGTTTCACATATCAACAAAATGGAAGGAGTAGATGTAAAAGGAGCAGCCCAGAGAGACGAAACTTGATGGAGTCCAGAACATGCATTCATGAGAAATTGCAGAAGAGTGCAAATTGGCTCAAGCTTCTTAAAGGGGATCCCACAATTTGGATGGGAGAGGAAAAAATAACCACTACTAATTCAGTTTGATTCTGGAGGTAACCCAGAATTTGACAAGAAACGGGACCATGACTAATTGTCATAGCTACTCTGTTCAGCACTGGTCATCTTCACCACTCTCATCTGTCAACATTACAATAGCTGCTGGCATCATCACTGCTCTCAGGATTTTCATTGCTGATACCCAAGGTGTCACCTTTTTGCTTTTTTGATATTCGGGCTTTATTAGGGGGAAAATTCTTACAAATTATTATTAGTACACGTGGCAGATTCAAAAATGGGTTAAAGAATGAATTTTTCTTTTTTATTATTTGTTTTATCAAAATATAGTTGAAATACAATATTACACTATTTCAAGTATACAACACAGTGATCGGACACTTATATACAACATTAAATGCTCACTCCAACTAATGTAGTTACTATCTGTCAACACAGAAAGATGTTATGGAATTATTGACTATATTCTCAATGTTCTAATTTCATCCCTGTTGACTTATTTTATATATGATTGAGATTTTGTGCCTCTCCATCCACTTCACTTACTTCATCCACCCACCCTAACCTCTCCCTCATTATAACCACTTCTCAGTCACTTCTCAATGTTTATGTGTCTATTTCTGCTTTGTTCACTTGTTTTCTTTGTTTTGTTTAGATTTCACATATAAGTGAAATCATATATTTGTCTATCTCTGCCTGACTTATTTCACTTAGCATAATACACTCTAGGTCCACCCATGTAGTAGCAAATGCAGTATTTCTTTCCTTTTATGGCTGAATAATGTTCCATTGTATGTATGTACCAATCTTCATTCATCTATTGATGGACACTCCATTTGCTCCCGCATCTTGGATATTAGAAATAAAGCAGCAATATAAAAGTGCATATATCCTTTCAAACCAGTGCTTTTATTTTCTTTGGATAAATTCCTTAAAGTGGAATTACTAGGTCTTATGGTATTTCTCCTTTTTTGAGGAACTTCCAGACTGCTTTCCACAGTGACTGGACTGATTTACATTCCTACCAACAGTGTAGAAAGGTTCCCATTTCTCCATATTCTTGCCAACACTTTTTATTTCTTGTCTTTTGGATACTAGCCATTCTGATGGGTGTGAGGTGATATCTCACTGTCGTTTTGATTTGCATTTCCCTGATGATTAATGATGTGGAGCATCTTTTCATGTGCCTGTTGGCCATCTGTATGTCTTTGGAAAAATGTATGTTCTGGGCCTCTATGCATTTTTGTAATTGGGCTGTTTGTTTTCTGGTGTTAAGTCATGTGAGTTCTTTATGTATTTTGGATGTTAGCTCCTTACCAGATATATTGTTTGCAAATATATCCTCCTGTACAGTAGGTTAACTTTTCATTTTGTTGATGATTTCCTTCGGTGTACAGTTTCAGCTTTGTGGCCTGGACAGAGAGGGTGATTTTGGAGTCTCTTGTCCATGGGCACAAGATTGGAGGCCAGGATGGTTCCAGATTAGCAAAGTTGCAAGCCCTTAAACCATTTGTACCATAAGACTAGTGGGCATCCTTGTCTTGTTCTTGATCTTAGAGGAAAAGCTTTCAGCTTTTCCCCATTGAGTATGATGTTAACTGGGGTTTTTTCTTATGTGGCCTTTATATTTAGGCATGATCCCTCTATACCCATTCAGTTGAGTTTTCATCATGAATGGATACTGAATTTTGTCAAAGGCTATTCAGTCTACTGAGATGGTCGTGTGTTTTGTATCCTTCCTTTTGTTAATGTGATTAACACATTGATTTATTATTATTGTTCCATCCTTGCATCTCTGGAATAAATTCCACTTGGTCATGATGGATGGTCTTTTTGATGTATTTTTAAATTTGGTTTTCTAATATTTTGTTGAGAATGTTTGCATCTGTGTTCATCAGGGATATCAGTGTGTAATTTGCTTTTGAGATGTCACCTCAATGGCCACCATTCCAGCCTATTATCATGTCCCCATTACTTCACCCACACCCTTCACCACTGACACACACTATCCCTCTTGTCATGGCATTCTAAGTGTTTATAAAATATCCCAGGAGCTGAAGAGATTATAAGATTAAAGATAGCAGAATAGGAAGGCAAAGGCAAGATGAAATCCTCCTCCCAAAAATACACAAAAAAGGAAAATACAGCAAATGCAACTAGACCAAAAAATGACCTGAAGATTGTAGAAAAGACACCCTACACCTAAGGAAGAAGAGAGGACCACACAAAGAAGGGTGAGGCAGCAAAGCCAATATCAAGTGCAACCCAAGCAGTCCCCACACACAAGCCTACAGACAAGAGAAAGAGAAATAAAATGTGGGGAAGCGGTGGATAGGAGCCCTGGAGTACTGCACATCTGGCCCTGGATATCTTCCCTGGGAACCTGAGCCTGCATTACATTGGGTTCTGGTGATTCCTGGAGCTGGACACCAGAGGCAGGTGGAACACTCTGTAAGGCTGAGACTCCAGGCAATGCTCCACCAGTCCTGAGACTTAAAGCAGAGGCAGCAGTTTGAAAGACTTGCCAACAGTGGGAAGAGTACAGAAGTTATGAGGGTTGGATGGAACTCTCTCCTCAGGAGAAAGGGCAGGTGGAGGATACCTCCCCAGCCCTTCCTCAGCACAGCCGATTAAGAACTCTTGGGAGCAATTAAGACACTCCATACTCCTTGCTGGCAACACAGCCCTGAGGCACCTCCCTTCATGCTTCCAAGAATCAACCCACTTGACCCAACAGCAGTATAAGACTTTGCTGCCTGGCAGGTAGAAGGAGACTCCCCAAGCTTGCTTGTTTCCATTTAACCCTAACCAGAGAGGTGCCTGGAAGAGACAACCCTAAGAGCTCCTTCCTTCCTGTGTGTGTCCAAACCTGGAGCTGTGCATCCAGCTGGGGCACATTGGTCCACCCACCTGTGGGTAAAATTGCAATACTTCCAGAATATCTCACCTGGTGTTAGTGTATCTCCATATCAATAGGTGTTTCCAAGGTGTAGAGAGTAGTCTACCTCCATATCAATAGGGCGAGTGAGGGCTTATATGGACCAGAAAGGTTGGGTGGGGACCTCTTCTTCTGCAGCCGGGTCAAGAGGGATGCAGGATGACTGCTTGTAAAAAATAAACAGGTTTCTCCCTCTTTATTTCTCCCTTTGACTGATTTAGGTATCAAAGGTATTTGCCCTAGGATTTTCCCCCAGTTACATCTGGATGTATTTGGCAGGACATCTGAACCCAAAATATGTCTACATGGGTGCAACCCTTGAGCAGGCTACCTCTAGGGATAGTGGGGAAGCCTCAGTGGCTGCAGTGGTATAAGGTGCAACTTCACTCAGAGCCCGCTATCTGTGGGGCTTCCCATTGGGGTGGCCCTAGTGGGAAACTGGTCTATGGTAAAGCACCTCCTAGAAAGTTGGGGCCTTCCTGAGAATTGGGGAAGGGTGGAGACACCAGAAGCTGCAGAATTAGCCCTCCATCAGATAGAAGACTGCTTAGAGGACCTGAGTGGCTGTGTAGCAGCTGGGATTGTAAGATCTCTTTTCCTTGAGATAGTAGAAAGTGTTATCAAGGAGAGAGAGGGGGTTATTGAGGAGAAATAGAGACTTTTTCAGGAGAGAGACACACTTTGACATTGCTTGGAGGAGCTGGGTGATGACCTACAGGATGCCCTTAAGGAAGAGAGACAATTATTGAGAAGATACGTCATGCTCCTGGAAGATATGTTAGCAGCAAGGAAGGAGACAGCCAGAGAACCTGCATTACAAGAGTCCATGGGGAATGGGGAGGAAAGAGTGTTGCCTTCAGCCCTGGAGATGGTAGAGGAGATGTTCGGGGAGGATCAGGGGGTGTGGCTGAGGGCCAATTTCTTGCTGAGGCCACTACCCAAGGCACCAGGCTCTTCAGTATTAAAGACGTGCCCACAAGCAGTCATCCTGCATTTCTCTTGACCCGGCTGTAGAAGAAGAGGCCCTAACCCAATCTTTCTGGACCATATAAGCCCTCACTCGCCCTATTGATATGGAGGTAGACTACTTCTCTCCAGACCTTGGAAACATCTATTGATATGGAGATGCACTAAAGCCAGGCAAGAGATTCTGTAAATATTGCAATTTTACCCGCAGGTGGGTGGACCAATGTGCCCCAGCTGGATGCACAGCACCAGGTTTGGACACACACAGGAAGGAAGGAGCTCTTAGGGTTGTCTCTTCCAGGCACCTCTCTGGTTGGACTTAAATGGAAACAAGCAAGCTTGGGAAGTCTCCCTCTACCTGCCAGGCAGCAAAGTCTTATGCTGCTGTTGGGCCAAGTGGGTTGTAATTAAGAAAGTAAAAATGCAACAACCTCGGGGTTCCTCAGGGGGAGGAGCCACCCCCTTCCCAGGTTGTGGAGCACTCCATGCTCCGCTGATATACTCAGGATGAGCTTGTGCACATGAGCATCCGGTATCAGCAGAAGCCATCAAAACCTCTACCTACATGGCTTCTGCATCTCTGGGATGTGGGGGTGGAAAACATTGTTATGTTGGGTTCTGAAATGAGTAGACTGGCTTCGCTGATGACTCACCCTTCCCTCTGGCAGTGGTTGCAAAGTGACCATCACACATCAGAGAATGAGGCACTTCTGGATTGGCTGACAGCAGCCATCATGGAAGTTTGGCCTAATCATGGTGATTTACCATACTTACTAGCTTGAAAATATATGCAGAGCTCCAGCAGGTGTTACAGCAGCTAGGCATAAAAAATATCATCTATAATATGGACCCCGAGGGTCCCAATGAAGAGTTATTCAATGTAGGAAGGAGAAACCTGGTGCTCTAAAAACTCCCCCATCTCTCTTTGGGTCCCTACTGACTATTCTTGCCCCCACATAGGGCAACACACAAGTGAGGCTACTCACACTTTAGCAGATCTGGGGGAGGTTGAAACAATAAGACCACAGAAGGAAGTACAGGCTATGACTGAAAGTAGAGATACAAAGGGCCCTGTGAAGGTCTCAAGGACCCAGATGTGGGTTGATTTGATAAAGGCCAGAGTAGTGAAATAAAAACTTGATGGGTAGCCCATTGAGATTTTCTTAGAACTGTGGCACCAATTTAAGCCAGAGCAGCAGCTCCATCTGCTGATATCCGGGACACAGAAGCTGGAGTCGAAGTCCCATGTCTGGCCTGTGTCCCTGAAAGACTTCCTGGGGGCTCCATCTGGGCCCTAACCCCCACAGGACGATGCTTGGATGTCATGGTTCGACTAAGGGGAAGGTCAAGTTCCCCACCTTGGGGGATGTGGTGTGGAACAGAAGACACATGTAGCAATTTATTGGTCCCCTGTGAATTTACATGTCATGGCACCAGTGGACACAGGAGCTGAATGTTCTATGAATTATGACAACCCTGAGTGTTTTCCTGGGACCCCTGCTGTGATAAATAGCTATGGGGAAAAGGCAATTAGAGTGAAGAAAGCCCAAATCCCATTGGAGATAGGGCATTTACCCTCAAATGAGTATACTGTGTACATTTCTCCATTTCCAGAATATATTTTGGGGTTAGATACCCTGCAGGGTCTGTGGTTACAGACTACTTCAGGTTAGTTCAGACTGAGGGTTTGTGTGGTAAAGGCATTTATGAGGGGCATGCTAAGCACCCACCTGTAGTTCTGCCTGTACCTAAGTGAGTGAAAATACTAAGCAGTATAAATTGCCTGGGGGGTACTAGGAAATTGGAGAAACTCTACAGGAGTTGGAGAAGATTGGCATCATAAAGCTCACTCATAGTCCTTTTAATTCCCCAGTGTAGCCAGTGAAAAAGCCAGATGGCTCCTGGCATATGACTGTGGACCACAGGGAATTGAATAAAGTCACATCCCCTTTGCATGCTGCTGTCCCCTCTATAGCAGCCCTTATGGACACTCAGTCCTGAACTAGGGACATATCATTATGTTGTGGACCTTGCTAATGCTTTCTTCTCTATTGACATAGCAAAGGAAAGTCAGGAACAGTTTGCCTTCATGTGGGAAGGACAGCACTGGACATTCACTGTCATTCCACAGGGATACCTCCACAGTCCCACCATTTGTTATGAACTTGTAGTCTAGGACTTGGTCACATAGAAGAAACTGCAAGTGGTGTTGGTGTATAACTACATTGATGATATCATGCTCACGTCTGATTCTCGTACATATTTATAAAGGGCAGTTCCTAGACTGCTGCAACATCTACAGGAGAAAGGATGGGCTGTGAACAGCACCAAGGTTCAGGGACCTGGTTTGTCTGTAAAGTTTGTCGGGCTTGTCTTCTGCAGCCAGGTCTAGAGAGATGCAGGATGCCTGCATGTAAGAAATAAACAGGTTTCTCCAACTTTATTTATCCCTTTGACTGATTTCAGTTTCAAAGGTATTTTGCCCTGGGATTTTCCCCCAGAGTTACACCACCCCATAAACCCTTCAGCCCCACCATTGCTGAAGACTAGGAAGAGGGAAGCCCCACACACCTCAGCTCAACAGAGATTCCTGAGATGATCATGAAAGCGGCAGCTCAAGCAAACTTCCCACTCATACTTAAACCACCATAGAAGCCTGGGTCCCTGTGAAATAGAACCAAGCATTAGAGAGTAAAGAATCATGAGATTCTGAGAACCATAGCATACCTTCACAATAAAACTATTACTCTTTAAACCAGAAACCATAGCAGAGACATCGATTACAAAGGAATAAACAGAGTCCCTAACAAAATGAGCAGGCAGAGGAATTTGATCTAATCAAAACTAAGACAGAACCCCAGAAAATGGGCCAAATGAAACAGAGATCACAAATCTTCTTCATAAAGATCTCAAAATAAAGGTCATAAACATGCTTGCAGATTTACAGAAAAGTATTCAAGATTGCAGGGAGGGCTTAAGCAAAGAGATAGAAAATCTGAAAAAGAGCCACTTAGAGTTGAAGAATATAGTATTTGAAATGAAAGATACAATGGACGGTTTGAAAAGTAGATTAGATCATGTAGAGAAGGTGGCAAAATAAATAGAAATTAGAGAACAGGAATACAAAGAAGCTGAGCAACAGAGAGAAAAAGGATCTCTAGGAATGAAAGAATGATAAGACAGTTAGGTGACCAATCCAAATGAAACTATTTTCATAATAGGGGTACCAAAAGAAGAAGAGAAAGACAAAGGGATAGAAAGTCTCTTTAAGGAAATAATTATTGAAAACTTCCAAAATTGGGAAGGAAATACACACTCAGGTCATACAAGTACAGAGAACACCTAACAAAAGAAACACCAGCAAGACAACCCGAGGACACATAATAATTAAAATGGCAAAGATCAAAGACAAAGAGAGAGTGTTCAAAGCAACTGGAGAGAGAAAAAAGATTACTTATAAAGGTATCCCATAAGGCTATCAGCAGACCTCTCAACACAAACTCTTCAGATCAGAAGGGAGTGGCATGATATATTTAATGTACTGAAACAGATGGACCTTCGATGAAAAATCCTCTACCAGGCAAGATTATCATTTAAGTTTGAAGAAGAGATTAAACAATTTCTATATACACAAAAGTTGAAGGAATTTGCCACCACTAAGCCAGGCTTACATGATACATTAAAGATTTTCATGATATGTTATTGCTGTAGATGGAAATACTAAGTCTAAATAGTTTTAATCAGTGAAAATAAACCCACAGTAAAGGTAGAAGACAAACTAATTAACAAGCAAGTATGAAATTAAAACAAAAGAAAAGAAGCAAACTCAAACAAAGTCAGTAAAGAGATACACAAAAAGTGCAGATTATGATATTCAGTATGAAAAATGTGGAGGAGGAAGAAGAAGGAAAAAAATTAGATTGTGTTTGAAATAGAATAATCAGCAATTTAAGATACACTGTTATATAGTAAAGAATCTATCCATGTACCTTTGGCAACCACAAAACTAAAGTCTACAATAAATACACACAGAAATAAATAAATAAAGTTTAAAAAGAGAGAGAAATCCAATTACAACACTAAAGAAAACCATCAATAACAAGAGAAGAATATAAGAGAGAAAGAAAGGATCAGAGAGGAGTTATAAAAAATCAGCCAGAAAACAATTAATAAAATGGTAATAAGTACATAACCATCAATAATCAACTTAAATGTAAGTGGACTGAATGCTCCAATAAAAAGGCATAGAGTAGGAGAATGGGTAAGGAAACAAGACCTATCTATATGCCACCTACAAGAGACTCACTTCAGAGACAAAACCATACACAGACTAAATGTGAAAGAATGGAAATAGATATTCCATGCAAATGATAAAGAGGAAAAGGTAGGAGTAGCAGTACTTACATCAGGCAAAATGAATTTCAAAACAAAGAAAATAACAACAGGAAAAGAAGGACATTACATAATGAAAAGTGGTCAGTCCAATAAGAAGATATAACCATTATAAATATCTATGCACTCAACATAGGAGCACCTAAATATGTAAAACAAATACTAACAGAATTAAAGGAGTAAACTGATTGCAGCACATTCATTTTAGGAGACTTTAACACACTTCTCACATCAAAAGACAGATCAACCAGACAGAAAATAAATAATGAAACAGAAGCAATGAATAATACATTAGATCAAATGGACTTAACAGATACCTACAGAACACTCCATGCAAGAACACCAGGATATACATTTTTTTTCAAGTGTAAATGGAACATTCTTCAGAATAGATCACATACAAGGCCACACTAAGAGCCTCAATAAATTTAAAATGATTAAAATGATTGAAGTTGTATCAAGCAGCTTCTCGACCACAATGGTTTGACACCAGAAATAAATTACACAAAGAAAACAAAAAGACTTATAAATATATGGAGGCTAAAAAACATTATTCTAAATAAACAGTGGATCAATGACTAAATTAAAACAGAAATCAAGCAATACATGGAAACAAAAGAAAACAAAAACACAAGAGCCCAAAATCTGTGGAATGCGGCAGAGACAGTTCTAAGAGGAAAATACATAGCAACACAGGCTTACCTCAAGAAGTAAGAACAATCCCAAATAAACAATCTAAACTCACAATTGAAGAAACTAAGAAAGAAGAACAAATTAAACCCAAAGTCAGCAGAAGGAAGGATATAATTAAGAGAGCAGAAGTAAATAAAATAGAGAATAAAACAATGGAAAAAATCAATGAAACCAGGAGCTGATTCTTCAATAAAATAAACAAAACAGATAATCCCCTAGCCAGACTTATCCATAAAAAAAGAGAGTGTACACACATAAACAGAATCAGGAACAAAGAAGGAATAATCACAATGGATACCACAGAAATACAAAGAATTATTAGAGAATATTATGAAAAATGATATGCCAATAAATTGGACAACTTAGAAGAAATAGACAACTTCCAAGAAAAATACAATCTTCCAAGATTAACACTGGGAGAAATAGAAAATCTGAGCAGACCAATCACCAGTAATGAAATCAAATTGCTAATCAAAAAATTCTCCAAAAATAAAACTCCATTCCAGATGGCTTCACAGCAGAATTCTATGAAACATTTAAAGAAGAGCTAGTACCAACCCTTAAAGCATTCCATAAAATAGAACAGGAGGCAATACTTCAAAACTCATTCTATGAGAACAGCATCACTCTAATACCAAAAGGAGACACCACAAAAAAAGAAACTTATAGACCAATATCCATGATGAGCATAAATGCAAAAATCTTCAACAAAATGTTAGCAAACTGAATTAAAAAATACATCAAAAAGATCATCCATCATGACCAGGTGGGATTTATTCCAAGAATGCAAGGATGGTACAGTATTCATAAATCAATCAATATCATATACCACATTAAAAAATAGAAGGAAAAAAACACATGATCATCTCAATAGATGCTGAAAAAGCATTGGACAAAATTAAACATCTATTCATGATAAAAATTCTCAACAAAATGGATATAGAGGGTATGTACTTCAACATAATAAATGTTATATATGACAAACCCAGAGTCAGGATCATACTTCATAGCAAAAAGCTGGAGGCTTGTCCTCTAGGACTGGGAACAAGACAAGGATGCCCACTCCAATACTTTGATACAACAATAGATAAAATGCATCAAAATTCATAAAGAAGTTAAACTGTCATTATTTTCCAATGACATGATATTATACAGAGAAAAGCCTAAAGACACCACCAAAAAGGTACTAGAACTAATAAATGAATGCCACAAAGTGGCAGGATACAAAATTAATACACAGAAATCTGCTGCATTCCTATATCTAAAAACAAACTAGCAGAAAGAGAAATCAGGAAAACAACTCCATTTACAATTGCATCCAAAAGAATAAAATACCTAGAAATAAACCTAACCAAGGAGGTGTAAGACTTATACTGTGAAAACTAGAAGACACTCATGAGAGAAATTAATCCCAAAAAATGGAAATCTATCCTGTGCTCATGTATAGGAAGAATTAATATTCTCAAAATGTCCATCCTTACTAAAGCAATCTACAGATTCAATGCAATCCCTATCAAAATGCCAACAGCATTCTTAAATGAACTAGAATAGTTCTAAAATTCATATGGAAGCACAAAGGACTCCAAATAGCCAAAGCAATCCTGAGAAGGAAGAAAAAAGCTGAGGAGATTATGCTCCATAACTTCAAGCTCTAACACAAAGCCATAATAATCAAAACAATTTGGTACTTGCACAAGAACAGACCCATAGATCAATGGAACAGACCACAGAGCCCAGATATAAACCCACACATATATGGCCAATTAATACATGATAAAGGAGCCATGGATATACAGTGGGGAAAAGACAGCCCCTTCAACAAATGTTGTTGGAAAAACTGGACAGCTACGTATAAGAGAATGAAATTGGATTATTGTCTAACTCCATTTACAAAAGTAAACTCAAAATATATCAAAGACATGAATGTAAGTCATGAAACCATAAAACTCTTAGAAGAAAACATAGGGAAAAATCTCTTGACTATAAACATGAGCATTTTTTCCTGAACACATCTCTTTGGGCAAGGGAAAAAAAAATGAACAAGTGGGACTACATCGATTGGCAGACATAGGGTGGGGGGGCACGGGGGGACTGTACAGCTCAGAGAAGACAAGTAGTGATTCTCATCTCACTACGCTGATGGACAGTGACTGTAATAGGGTTGGTGGGGGGGACCTGATGAAGGGGGTAGTTTAATCATCACAATATTGCTCATGTAATTGTAGGTTAATGATATAAAATAAAATAAATTGAAAAAAAAAAGTTAACATCCAAAATATATAAAGAACTCATATTCCTCAACACCCAAAAAACAAATAACCTGATCAAAAAATGGGCAGAGGACCTGAACAGACACCTCTTCAAAGTAGAATTATAAATGGCCAACAGACACATGAAAAGATGCTCCACATCACTAATCATCATGGAAATGCAAATTAAAACCACAATGAGATATCATCTCATACCAGTTAGAATAGCCACTATCCAAAATACAAAAAACAACAAATTCTGGAGAGGATGCAGAGAAGAACCCTCCCACACTGTGGGTGGGACGGCTAATCAGTGCAACCACTGTGGAAAGCAGTATGGAGGTTTCTCAAAAAACTAAAAATATAAATACCATTTCACCCAGTAATTCCACTGCTAGGATTTACCCAAAGTTAACAAAATCCATGATTCATAAAGATATATGCACTCCTATGTTTATCACTGCAATGTTTGAAATAGCCAAAATATGGAAGCAACTAAAGTGTCCATCAATAGATGAATGGATAAAGAAGATGTTGTACATATACAGAATGGAATATTATTCAACTATAAAAAGAAAATAAATTCTTCCATTTGCAACAACATGGATGGATCTAGAGGGTATTATGCTGAATGAAATAAGCCAGGTGGAGAAATACAAATACCATATGATTTCACTTATTTGTGGAATATAAAAACAAAGCAAAACAGAAGGAACAAAATAGCAGTAGACTTACTGTAGCAGTAGACACTGAGGAATGACTAGTGGTTACCAAAAGGGAGGGGGGATGGGGAAAGTGACTGTTGAACCATTGTGATCTACACTTTATTAAAATAAAAATATCCCAGGAGCTGAATGGAATGTACTGTCCTTCTGGGGGCCCTGGATATGCAACCCAGCTGTTGTCAGATCCTACCATCCCACCAAGTCAGCCCATGTGATATCCTCAGCCTGCACCTGCTCCAGAAATGGCCACCCTGGCATAGTGTACTCTGGGACCCTATAGGGCTATGCTCAGTCCAGCTTCCCTACCAAAGTGGCCCTGGTGCAGTATGCCCTGTCAAGCCCCAGCCCACACCCACTCCAGCTCAAATCATCCTACCAATGTGACCCCAGTGAAGTGCTCCCCAGGACCCCTGGACCACACCTATACCAGCTCCACCCAAATGCTATGGCAGCCCCAGAAAAGCAAGCCCCAGGACTCCCTGACCTACATTAATTCCAGTTCCAACCTTCCTTCTGGAGTTTCTCCAGCAAAGAGTACTTGGGGATCACTAGGTCCACGATTGCTCCTGCTCAAGCTATCCACCACAGCAGCTCCAGTACAGTGTGGCCTGGGACACCGCAGATCATTCCCACAGAAGAACTAGCTGAGCCACCAAGGAAGCCTCAATGAAGCATGCCACAGGATCCCACAGCCCGTGCCTTCCCCACCTCAAGGTATTCTGCCAAAGCCACCAGGCACACCCACTCTGCAGAGGCCATTCCTCCAAGACTGAGAGGCAGCTAATTCACCTAATTTATAAAAACAAAATCAGAAAGTCAAACAAAGTGATAACTCAGAAGAATATACTCCAAATGTAAGAAGAAGATAAAACCCCATTAATAAACCCTAGTAGAGATCAGTAATTTACCTAAACAAATGTTCAAAGTTTTATCATAAAATGCTCACTGAACTCAGGAGAATAGAGGAATAGAATGAAAACTTCAACAGTGACTTAAATATATAAGAAAGAACCACTCACAGCTAAAGAATAGATTAGATGATATAGAATAACAGATCATAAACCTGGAAGATAGAATAGAGGAAGTTACTCATTCATAAAAGAAAAAAGAAATAAATGATTTTAAAATCTGAGGATAGTTCAAGGTACCTCTAGGACAATATCATGTATACTAAAATTCACATTATAGGGACCCCAGAAGGAAAATAGAGAGACAAAGAGAGAGAAAATTTTTTGAAGAAATAATGGCTGAAAACTTCCCTAACCAGGAAAAGATTCAAACATTCATGTCCAGGAATCACAGAGTATCCAAAATAAGATGAGCCAAAAGAGATCCATAGCAATATATATTATAATTAAAATTGTAAAACTTAAAGGTAAAGAGAGAATCTTAAAGGCAGCAAGTGAAAAACATGTAGTCACATGAAAGGGAAACCCTTTAAGACGGTTAGCTGATTTTTCAGCAACATGTTGCAGGGCAGGAGAGAATGGCAGGATATGTTTCAAGTGCTGAAAACTTACAACCAAGAATACTCTACCCAGCAAGGTTTTCATTCAGAATCTAAGGAGCAATAAAGTGTTTCCCAGACAAGCAACAACTAAAGGAGTTGATCACCAGTAAGACTGCCTTAAAAGAAATGTTAAAGGTTCTTATTTAAGCAGAAAGAAATGGCTAATTACAAATATAAGAAAACATATGAAAGAAAAAATCTTGCTAGTAAAGGCAAATATATAGTAAAGGATTGGATCAGCCACTTAAAAAGATGGTATGAAGGCTAAAAGACAAAAATACTAGAAGCTGTAACTACAGTAAGTAAATGATAAATAAAAATATGTAAAATATGATGTCAAAAACATAAAACATGGAGGAAGGATAGTGCTTTTAGAATTTTCTCAGACTTAGGTGACTACCCATTCAAAATAGAATGCAAAATATATGAACCTTGTGATGACCATAAACCATACACTTTCAATGCATACATAAAAAAGAGAAATCAACTCAAACATAACACTAAAGAAAACCATCAAATCACAGGGAAGAGACTAAGAGAAGACATATAGAAGAATTTTTTAAAAAGAAAATAAAAGGCAATAAGTACATAGTTATCAATAATTGCTTAAAAGTAAATGACTAAATACTTTAATCAAAAGATAAAAGATGGATGAATGGATTTAAAAGAAAAACACCTATATATATGCTGCCTACAGGGACTTCAGATCTAATATGGGAATGCAACTTTTGAAAACCTATACCATTCATCAAAAACAATTCTATGATGGAATTTCATAGCAATACAGATTTACCTCAAAAAATAAGGAAAATCTCAAATAATCTAAATTTAAACCTAAAGAAACTATAAAGGACAAACAAATCCCAAAGTTAGTAGAGGAAAGGAAATAATTAAGAGCAGAGCAGAAATAAAGTACATCAAAAAAAAGAAATAAATCAATGAAACTAAAAGCTGTTTCTTTGAAAAGATAAACAAAATTAATAAATCTATAGCCAGGCTCATCAAGAAAAATAGGGCACAAATAAAATTAAAAATGAAAGAGTAGAAGTTAAAGCTGACACCACAGAAATACAAAGAATCATAAGAGCCTACTGTGAACAATTATAAGACAAGTTGGAAAAACTACAAGAAATGGATAAATTCCTAAAAACACACTAACTTTCAAGACTGAATCACAAATTAACAGAACAATTACAAGTAATGAAATTGAATCTGTACTTTAAAAACTCCCAAAAAATAAAAGTCCAGAAGTAGATGGCTCACAGGTGAATTCCACCAAACATTTAAGGGAAATTAATACCTATCCTTCTCAAATTATTACAATAAAACTGAGAAGAAACATTTCCAAACTCATTTTACAAGGTCAGCATTACCCTGACACCAAAACCAGACAAAAGCAACACACATACACAAAATACAGGCCAATATACCTGATGAACATGGATGCAAAAATCCTCAACAAAATATTAGCAAACTGAATGCAATACATTAAAAGGACTATACTATATAAGCACATGAGATTTATTTCAGGGATGCAAGGATGGTTCAACATCCACAGATAAATCAACATCATATATTACCTTAACAAAATGAAGGATAAAAATACTATCATCTCAATACTTGCACAAGAAGCACTTGACAAAATTCAACATTCATTTAGGACAAAAACTTTCAACAACATAGTTATAAAAGGGATGAACCTCAACAAAATAAAGGCTATATATGACAAACCACCAGTAAATATCAAACTCAACCATGAAAAGCTGACAACTTTTCCTCTAAGATCAGGATCAAGTCAAGGGTGCCCATTCTTACCACTTTGATTCAATGTGAATTGGAAGTCCTCACCACAGCAGTTCAGCAAGAAAAATAAATAAAATCATCCAGATTGGAAACAAAGAAGTATAATTTTTACTGTATGTAGATAATACAATTTATGGAAAACCTTAAAGACACCACCAAAAAATTGTTAGAACTAATAAATGACTTCTATAAAGTATCAGGGCACAAAATTAATATAGAGAAATCTGTTATGTTTCTAAACACTAATAATGAACTACCAAAAAGAGAAATAATCCAAGCTGAAACTAGAGGACAGTGATAAAAGAAATTGAAGAGGATACAAATAAATGGAAAGATATGTCATGCTAATGTACTGGAAGAATTATTTTTGTTAAAATGTCCATACTATCCAAAGCAATGTACAGGTTCAATGCAATCCCAATCCAAATTCCAATTGCATTTTTCACAAAAATAGAACAAATAATTCCTAATTTGTATGGAACCACAAAAGATCCTCAATAATCAAAGCAATTGATAAAGAACAACGCTAGAGGTATTGTGCTCCCTAATTCTAACTATACTACAAAGCCTAGTAAACAAAACATAATATTGGCATAGAAATAGACACATAGATAAATGGAACAAAATAGAGAGTCCAGAAATAAACACATGCATATTACAGTCAATTAATTCATGACAAAGGAGAAAAAATATACAATGGGGAATGGACAGCCTCTTTTTTAAATGGAATTCAGAAACCAGACATTTATATGCAAAAAAATCAAACTGGACCACTATCTTACACTATGTACAAAAATTAACTCAAAATGGATGAAAGATTTGAATCTAAGACCTGAAACCATAAAACTCCTAGAAGAAAACATTGGTAATAAATTCCTTGACATTGGCCTTACTGACGTATTTTATTGGATCTTACTCCAAATATAATGGTAAGAAAAGCAATAATAAATGGTACTACATCAAAATTGAAAGCTTTTGCACAGCAAGTGATACCAATAAAATGAAAAGGCAACCTACTGAATGGGAGAAGATATTTGCAAATCGTATATCCAGTAAGGGATTAATATTCAAAATAAAGTACTCATACACTGAAAAATAAAAACAATCCAACTTAAGAATTGGCAGAGGATAAGAAGACATTTTTTCTACAGAAGACATACAGATGGCCAGCAGACACAGAAAAAGATGCTCAACACCACTAATAATCAGGTAAATGCAAATCAAATTGACAATAAGATGTTACCTCACACTAGTCAGAGTGGCTCTTATCAAAAAGTCAAGAAATATCAAGTGTTGGTGAAAATGTGGAGAAAAGGGAACCCTTGTGCACTGTTGGTGGGAATGTAAATTGGTGGAACCATTATGAAAAACAGTATGGATAAATTCCTAAAGAAATTAAAAATAGAACTACTATATGATACAGCAATTCCACTTCTGTGTATCTATCTGAAGAAAATGAAAACCCAAATTTGAAAAGATATATGCACCCCCATGTTCATTGTAGCACTATATACAACAGCAAAGATATGAAAGGAACCTAAGTGTCTGTCAATAGATGAATGGATTAAGATGTTTTATATACATATAAATGTTCATACATACATATATATATATATATATATATATATATATATATATATACACACACATACATATATAATGTTCAATAGAATAATATTCAGCCATAAAAAGAAGGAATATCACCACTCCAAATATATGGAAGGACCTTCAGGGTATTATGCTAAGTGAAATAAGTCAGACAGAGAAAGACAAATGCCAAATTATTTCAGTTATAAGTGGAATCGAGAAACAAAACAAGCAAGACAAAACAAAGCTAAGACTCATAAATACAGAGAACAGATTGGTGGTTGCTAGGGAGGAAGGGTGTTGAGGGAGAGGCAAAATTGGTGAAGGGGATCAAGAAGTACAAACTTCCATAAATAACTCATTGGGATGTAATATACAGATAGAGAACACAGTCAGTAAAATTTATTAAATTTTTATGCTGACAGATGGTAACTAGACTTATTGTGATCATTTCACAATGTATGAAAAATGTCAAATCACTACGTTGCACACATGAAACTAATATAGTATTGTATGCAATTATACTTCATTTAAAAATTATCTTTATGAAACTATTTAAATTGGTCTTTCAAAAACATCTATCACTGATTAAAAGGCTTACTGAAAAATACCAGAAATAAAATTTTCTACTAAATTTTTTTTAAAAAACTATGGATAATCTCAGACTCACCATTAAAATGGTGGATGATGAGGATGTGGGTGGTCAGAGAAAAGAGAACCACAGGTATAGCCCGAAGTAGGGTTCTTCCTGCTATCAGTGAGTGTGGTGCTCTAAACATAAGTGGCTTGCTGAGAACAAGGAACTAATCATCTCAACATTCATCTAGTTTGCTTCCTTTCTCCCATACCATGCCCTTTCTTAGCCCTTTCCACAGGAATATAAGACCAAGACCAGTTCTATTGTCTTATACCCAACACCAGCTACTTGACTTTTCTGTGCGTTAGTTTCCTTAATTGTAAAATGGAAATAGTAAGGGTAAGACTTCATAGGGTTTAAGGGGAGTTACATGCATTAAATCTAAGGAAGTGCCTACTGCATTGTATTAGCTATTATCATTATCATCGTTAATATCATAGCAAATGGGATTTAATGAGCCCAAGCTAAGTTCTGAGACTTCAAGGGTATCTGCAGATGAATTCTACTTTAAGGAAGGTACACTCCTTCAACCAAGGGAAGAGATTTTTCTAGGCCTTAGGAGTGGCAAAATATCATCTCACAAGTAAAGATTCAAGAGCCGCTCTTTGGAATGTCTACCGCCTTTCCTCGTGGGCAAATAACCCATATCTGCCTAGAGAGGGGAGGATAGGAAGGAAAAAAAGACTTGACCCTGATGCCATACCTGACAGGGGGGGACCCTAATTTCTTTCATTTTACTTAGTTATCATATAAAATAATTATACTAACCTCTTGACTTTTGGAGAATATCATGGGATATAATAGAAGTGAAAATAGCTTTCAACTATACTGCATGCTCCAAACATAAGGTGCTAATGAGGACAAAAATGAACCACTCCTACAGGAAGAAGAATTTAAGCCATATTTTAGGAAGAACTTACTAGTAGCTCAGGATTCTCTATCCGTGCAGTGGCTTCAGTGGAGGGGAGAAGAAAGAGACAGTGAAAGCCTTTATAATCAGAAGCCATTCTGCTCTGGCTGGCTTGGCTCTAGTATAATCTTTTGTCCCAAGAAGAGACAATTCTTATTTCTGATGATCCCTTCCACATTGAAGATTCCCAACTCTCTTTGGTTGCAAGACAATCCAACACTGTATATCATACCCAGTTTCTGTTTGTAAACAACCTAACAGGTTACCTCTTTCTTCCCTCTCTTTCCTTCCCCCTTTCTTCTTTCATTCATCAAACCCTTCCTCCTTCCCTCTCTCTCTTCCTTTCTTTGTAAAATTTCTTTATTCTCTGGTTGACATCAACTGCTGCATATCTGTGAGGGAACTACAAAAAACAATCACCTCTCCACCACCTCAGAACTTCCTTCCCACCCTGCCCCAACACTCCTCTCCATATCCCTTCATCCCACTCTGTAGGTCTGTCTTGCAAAGATGGATTGAAGTTTGGTGATGGGTTCAGATCTGAAGTTTAATTTAATTAACCCAGGAGATGGGGGAATATCACCTTTTGCCCTCTATCTCCCAACAGTGTGCATGGGCTGCAGCAAGTCTGAATTCTCCTTGAAGGCAAAGGGAGGAACTTTAGGAACTTGGATGTGAAAGGGAATAGGAAGGACATGGACTTTTAGTGATCTTCAGTCCTGGCAAGAGGAGGTAGTAGGAGATCTAGCTTCTAGTCTTTCCAGGAAGCCACATACATGTTATTAGATGACTTTGAGACAAATTACTTATCTTCTCTGGACCTCAGTTTATGATTTAATAAAACTTTCTTTGATTTCAGAAAAAGTCTTCCCGCTGCCTAGCTAGTTGGTGTTTCCTTTAGGTTTACCTAGAAACTAATTGAACCTCACCATCCTATGCCTTTTAGGAAAGGGAAATGTGACAAAAAAGAGAAATAATAATGATTTTTGAGTACTTAATATATGCTGGGTAATTCACTTGGTTAGGATTATTGGTTCCTTGTACAGAAGAGGAAATGGAATTTCTGAGAAACAAAGTGATCTCCCCAAGAGTGCACAGTAAGTACAAGAGCTGCAACTGATACCCAGAGCTGCCTGATTTGCCAGCCCAAGTGGGCAGTGGTCAATATCGAAACTGGCATTACCAATGGATGTACTAACCACTAGATATGAGATATTTTGTATGTGATTTTGGTATAGTCACTTCCCTTCTCAGCTTCATCTTCCTCATCTGTATAATGAGGGTTGTTGTGCAATCATCACCACCACTCCAGAAATTTTTCATCATCCCAAACTGAAACTCCATACCCATGAAACATAGCTCCCCTGGAAACCACTATTCTATATTCTTTCTCTATAAATTTGATGATTCTAGGTACACCATAGAAGTGGAATCATATATTTGTCCTTTTGTGACTTATTTCACTAAGCATGTTTTCAAGGTTCATCCTTGTTGTGACATGTCAGAATGTCCTTCTTTTTTAAGGCTGAATGATATTTAATTTTACATGTATACCACATTTTTTTCCATTCATTTGTTGATGGACATTTGGGTTGTTTTCATCTTTTAGCTATTGTGAATAATGCTACTATGAATATGAATATATAAATATCTGTTCAAGTTCCCTTCTTTTGATTCTTTGGATATACATCCAGCAATGGAAAAATGGTATAATATGACAATTCTATGCTAATTTTTTGAGGATCCACCATACTCTTTTCCACAGGAGCTGCAAATTTTACATTCTCACAAGCAACGCAATTTTTCTAAATCATCGACAATACTTCTAATATTCTGATTTTTTAAATAATAGCCATCCTAATGGGTGTGAAGTACTATCTCATTGTGATTTTGATTTGCATTTTCCTAATTATAAATAAAGTTGAGCATCTTCTCATGTGCTTATTTTCTACTTATATATCTTCTTTGGAAAAATGTTGACTCAAGTTATTTACCCGTTTTTCTTTTAGGTGAAATGTAAATGCAAAAAACATGACTTTATTTTAATGGCCATGTGATATATCATATAGAATTAATAAATATTTTGGACATTCCTGTATTGATAAACATTTAAATACTCTCTGGAGTTTTTTTTTCCTTTTAGACCACAAGTACTATGGAATTTCTGTACCTGTACTTGGAAAATTCCATTCATATTTCATAGAATATACTCATAAGGGGAAAAGAAGAAACATTCACATCTTGATAGAAAGGGAACATAAAACCTCCCCATACACAAATGTACTACATTTTTTCATTTATAACATCATGTGGCAGTGTAAATAACCCTATATTGCTGTATTTTTGTATAATGATTTAGGAATTTTTCTCTGGATTATCCAGTGGGTGGCTGATCCAGTCCCTTCCTTCATGAAAGTAGAGGCAGATGCAGATGTCACTGCATTTTCCAATAAGTCACAGGCTTCTGCACATTAGGAATGGGGTGGTAAGAAAAATCTTCTAACATGGGTAATCCACACTGACCTCCTTCCAAAACTGGCCCATTCTTATGAAATTTAGATTGAGACCAAACATCCATTAGTATACTTTTTCATCTGTGAAACCTCTAACTTAGCAGACAGAAGTGCTTAAAACAAGAAAATATCTTATTTCCTAGGTGTAAATGTTTGTTAAATAATATTCAAAGTATTGTAGTTTTTCATATATAAAATTTCCATGGGATAATTAATATGCCAGAAGGTTTTGTTTTCTTTAACCAGCAGCATCACTAGGAAGTGGAAGTAGTATTTGGCCATGCATAGTTTATCTTTTTTATTTGTTTTTATTTAAGTATAATTGATATACAATATTATATTGGTTTCAGGTATACAACATAGTGATTAAACAGTTATATACATTATTAAATCCTAGGGCAGTTACTATCTGTCAACATAGAAATAAGTTACAAAACTATTGACTATATTATACATGCTCAACTTCCATCCCCATGACCAACTTATATTATAATTGAGATTTTGTTCCTCTTTATCACCCTCACACACCCCACCTACCAACTCCAACCCCTCCTCCATGGTAACCACCAGTGAACTTCTCAGTGTCTATGAGTCAACTGTTGTCTTGTTCACTTTGTTTTTAGAATCCAAATATAAAAGATATAATACCATGTTTGTCTTTCTCTGCCTAACTTATTTCACTTAGCATAATTATGGACCTCTAGGTCCATCTATGTTGTTGCAAATGGCAGTATTTCTCTCATTTTTGTAGCTGAATAATATTCCATTGTGTATATGTACCACGTCTTCTTTATTTGTTCATCTATTGATGGATATTATGGTTGCTTCCACAGCTTGGCTATTGCAAATAATGTAGCAATAAACACAGAGGTTCATAGATCTTTCCAAATCAGATACTTTGTTTTCATTGGGTAAATATCTAGAACTGGAATTACTGGTTTTATGGTATTTCTACTCTTAGTTTTTTAAGAACCTCCATACTACTTTCCATAGTAGCTTCACCAATTTACATTCTCAACAAACAGTGTAGAGGGGTTCCCTTTTCTCCACACCATTACCAACACCTTTTATTTGTCTTTTGGAGAGGGGCCATTTTGATGTGAGGTAATATCTCACTGTGGTTTTGATTTGCATTTCTTTGATGATTAGTGATGTGGAGCATCCTTTCATGTGCCTATTGGCCAACTGTATTTATTGTATGGAAAAAAGTTCACTTAGCCATTGTGTGCATTTTTAAATTAGGTTATTAATTTTCTGTGTTGAGTCATAAGAGTTCTTTATAAATTTTGTATGTTAACCACTTATCAGGTAAATCATTTATAAATATACTCTCCCTAACTATTGGTTGCTTTTTGTTTTCTTCATAGTATCCTTTGCTGGGCAGAAAAATTTTGTTTGACTTAGTCCCACTTTTTTATTTTTACTTGTGTTTCCCCTGCCTGGGGAGATGTATCCAGAAAAACTTGCTCATGCTTACATTTAAAAGATTTTTGCCTATGTTTTCTTCTAAGAACTCTATGGTTTCATGTCTTAAATTTAGGTCTTAAATCCATATCAACTTTACATTTATGTACAGTGTTAGGGAGTAACCCAGTTTTATTCTCTTGCAGGTAGCTGTCCAGTTGTCTCAACACCATTTATTGAAGAAATTGACTTTTCCCCATTGTATATTCATGGCTCTTTATCATATACTAATTGACCCTATATGCATGGGTTTATTTCTGGACTTTCTATTCTGTTCCATTGATCTATGTGTTTGTTCTTATGGAAGTACCACACTGTTTTGATTACTGTAGCTTTGTAGCACAGATTGAAGTCAGGGAGAATAATACCCCCGTTGTTGCTCTTCTTTGTCCAGATTTCTTGCACTATTTGGGGTCTTTTTTGGTTCCATGTAAATTTTATGACTATTTCTCTAGTTCATTGAACAATGCCATTGGTACTTTGGTAGGAATTGAATTGAATCTGCAAATTTCTTTGGGCAGGATGGCCATTTTGACGATATTAATTCTTCCTATCCATGAGCATGGGATAGATTTCTACTTATTTGTGCCTTCTTCAATTTATTTAATCAGTATCAGTTTTCAGACTGCATGTCTTTCACTTCCTTTCTTAGCTATATATATAGGTTTTTATTCTTTTTGATGCAAATGTAAATGGAATTGTTTTTTCTCATTTCTCTTTCTCCTAGCTCAATGTTAGTATATAGAAATGCAACAGATTTTTATATATTGATTTTGTATCCTGCAACTTTGCTGAATGTGGTTATTAGTTCTTATTGTTTTTTGGTGACATCTTAAGGGTTTTCTATATAAAGTATGTCATCTTCAAACAGTGACAGTTTTACTTCTTCCTCAACAATTTTGATGTCTTTAATCTTTTTATCTTGTTTGATTTCCATGGCTAGGACTTCCAGTACTATGTTGAATAAAAGTGGTGATAGTGGACAGCATTGTCTTATTCCTGATCTTAGAAGAAACAGTGAAATACCATTGAATATGGTGCAGCTGTGGGTTTGTCATATGTGGCCTTTATTATGTTGAGATATATTCCCTTTACCCATTATGTTGAGAGTTTTTCTCATGAGTGGATATAGAATTTTGTCAAATGCTTTTTCACCATCTATTGAGATGGGCATATGGTTTTTCTTCCTTTGTTAATGTGGTGTATCACATTGATTGATTTATGAATATTGTACCATCCTTGCATCCCTGTAATAAATCCCATTTGGTTGTAACATGTGATCCATTTGATGTATTTTTCAATTCAGTTTGCTAATATTTTGTTGAGGAATTTTGTGTCTATGTTCATCCAAGATACTGTTATATAATTTTCTTTTTGTGTAGTGTCTTTGGTTTTGGTATTAGAGTGATCCTGGAAGAGTTTGGAATATTTCCTTCTTTTTCGGTATAATTTAAGAATTATGGGTATTAGCTTGTCTTTAAATGGTTGATTGAATTCACCCATGAACCATTCTGGTCCTGGAAGTTTTCTTGTTGGGAATTTTTTGATCACCAATTCAATTTCATTTCTGGTAATTGGTCTGATCAGATGTTCTGTTTCTTCTGGGTCAGTCTTGGAAGGTTGTACTTTTCTAGGAATTTGTTTCTTCCTTCCAGTTGCCCAATTTGTTGGCATATAATTTTTCATACAATTCTCTAGTAATCATTTGTATTTCTATGGTATCTGTTGTAACTTCTACTTTCTCATTTCTGTTTTTGTGTATTTGTAGCCTCTATTTTTTCTTGGTAACTCTGGGTAGGGTTTGTCTATTTTCTTTATCTTCTCAAAGAACCAGCTCTTGGTTTCATTTATTTTCTTCTATTGTTTTCCTTTCCTCTATTTCATTTATTTCTGCTCTGATCTTTATTATGTCCCTCCTTCTACTAACTTTTGGTTTCATTCATTTTTCTTTTTCTAGTTCCTTTAGTTGTGACTTTAGATTGTTTATTTGGGATTGTTCTTCTTTCTTTAGGTAAGCCTGTATTGCTATATACTTCCCTTAGAACTTCCTTCTCTGCATCCCACGGTTATTGAGCTGTTGAGATGTTGTTTTCATTTGTCTCCATACATTGGAGAATAAAACTGGATTATTGTCTAACTCCATACACAAAAGTAAACTCAAAATGGATCAAAGACCTGAATGTAAATCATGAAACCATAAAACTCTTAGAATAAAACATAGGCAAAAATCTCTTGAACATAACCATGAGCAAATTTCTCTGAACAAATCTCCTCAGGCAAGGGAACAAACACAAAAATTAACAAATGGGACTACATCAAACTAAAAAGCTTCTGTACAGAAACGACACCATCAGCAGATCAAAAAGGCATCCTAGAGTATGGGAAAATATATTTTTAAATGACAAATTTGACAAGGAGTTAACATCCAAAATATATAAAGAACTCACATGCCCCAACACCCAAAAAGCAAAAAATCCAAATAAAAAATCGGCAGAGGTTATGAACAGACATTTCTCCAAAGAAGAAATTCAGATAGCCAACAGATACATGAAAAGATGCTCCACATTGCTAGTCATCAGGGAAATGCAAATTAAAACCACAACGAGATATTGCCTCACACCAGTTAGGATGGCCAACATTGAAAAGACAAGGAACAACAAATGCTGGCGATGATGCACAGAAAGAAGAACCCTCCTACACTGCTGGTAAGAATGTAAATTAGTTCAACCATTGTGGAAAACAATATGGAGGTTCCTCAAAAAACTAAAAATAGAAATACCATTTGACCCAGGAATCCCACTCCTTGGAATTTACCCAAAGAAAACAAGATCCCTGATTCAGAAAGACATATGCACCCCTATGTTTATCACAGCACTATTTACAATAGCCAAGATATGAAAGCAACCTAAGTGTCCATCAATAGATGAATGGACAAATAAGAGGTGGTACATATCCACAATGGAATATTATTCAGCCATAAGAAGAAAACAAATCCTACCATTTGCAACAACATGGATGGAGCTAGAGGGTATTGTGCTCAGTGAAATAAGCCAGGCCGAGAAAGATAGGCACCAAATGATTTCACTCATTTGTGGAGTATAACAAAAAAGCAAAACTGAGGAAACAAAACAGCAGCAGACTCACAGACTCCAAAAAGGGACTAGTAGTTACCAAAGGGGAGAGGTGGGGGAGGCAGGGTGGGGAGGGAAGGAGAAGGGGATTGAGGGCATTATGATTGGCCCACATGGTGTGTGTGGGGTGTCACGGGGAAGACAGTGTAGCCCAGAGAAGACAAGTAGTGACATGGTGGCATCTTATTACACTGATGGACAGTGACTGCAGTGGGGTATGGGGGGGGCTTGATAATATGGGTGAATGTAGGAACCACAATGTTGATCATGTGAAACCTTCATAAGAGTGCATATCAATACCTAAATAAAATGAATGACAGAAAGAGAAAGAAAGGGAAGAAAGAAAAGAAAGAAAGAAAAAAAAGAAAGAAAGAAAGAAAGAAAGAAAGAAGAAAGAAAGAAAGAAAGAAAAGAAAGAAAAAGAAAGAAAGAAAGAGAAAGAAAATGCAATCAAGAAGAAACAACAGTAATCAGTTAACAAATGTAAAATGGTCATTGACACTTAGTTAATATTAAAATATTTCATCTATTAATTTAATACCTAATAAAATAAAGTGAAGTGTTAATATAAATTAATACAACATTTTTGGAGGGCAGTGGCAATGTACATTAAATTTTTTTAAATCTTTTTGCTAGTTTAATTATATTATGTAAGATTTGTATTTCCTCTGCTGAGAAACATCAATATTCTATTTTAAATTTGTTCTTAAAAATGTACCATATTGCACTTTAACTTCTGACAGTTTAATTAAGGATTAGCTGAGTAACAAACAAAATCATACAAGAAACAGTAGTTTTTATTTTGCTTTATAATCAGCAAAGAGCTTTGTGTAAAAGCAGAACTTACAGTAGTGCCAATGAACCAAATAATTCAGGCAAATGCATGGTCAGTATCTTAGCAAAAGGACAGGCAACTGGCCTTAAAATCATACTGACAACAAACTAACTTGTGTACTTGTAATTGTGAAAGAGAATAACCACAGAAAAACTAAAAAAGAATGCTTATCTTGGAATTCTGATTCTTGGTTTAGTGTAGGGATTTTCCAAGTCACGTTGGATACATTGTGGAAGAGTTTAGTAACTAAGTTTAGGTTCTTCAAGAACAAGCATTCTTTCCGTGTATTTTATCTTAAGAAAGAAATCACAAGAGCATTTCATACCAACACCCTTTAGCTTAAAAATGTTCAGCTGAGTGGGAGGAAGGGTGTGTGTTTTTGTTAGATTGATAATATTTGCGTCTAATACACTGAATCTTCCTTTAGAGGTAAGACTTTAATAAATTTTAAATATACATTCCTTTGAATTAGTATTCTCTTTCCTAGGAATTTACCCTCAAGAAATGATGAAAATTTATTTATAAGGTTGTTCAGCACTGGATTGTTTAATACAGTAAAAAAGTAGAAATAATCCAAGTGGCCATTAGTTAAGAGTCAAATAAATAAATTATGATATGTGACATTCTATGTAATTATTTTTTAAAGTCAAAACAGCTAATTTCCTTATTACATAAACTTCTTACAAATCAATATGTGAAAGACTAAGAACCAAATAGAAAAATGAAGGATAAACAAAAGTTCCATGGAAAAAGAAATACAAATAGATATGAAACAAATTGAAAAGATGCTTAGTCTCACTCATAATTGTAGAAGAACAAGGCACCATTTTCCCTAATCAGATTGGTAAAACGGAAATGTTTAATAATGGGCAGTGTTGACAGCGTGTAAGAAAATATTTCAATACATTGTTATTGAAAGCAAAAATGACACAAATTCTTTGAAGGACAATTTGATAATTTCTATCAATATTTAAAATGCCTATAACCTTTGACCTAGCAATTCCATTTCTAGGCATCTATCCTGTAGATATACTGGCACAAATACATAAAGATGTACATAAAAGATTAATAATTGTAGAATTGTGTGTATTGACAAAAGATTAGACATACCAAAATATCCATCTATAAGAAACTATTATCTTGTGTACATGTGTATGATGGAATACTATATACTTATGAACAAGAATGAAGCTATGCTCCATCTACTGAAATATGGACATGTACACAATTTCTAAAAGGATTAATACAAACTGGTTGATTTTAGCAAAGGTATTGGGATTTGATTTGATTGACAGGAAGGAACTTTTATTATTTGTAATGTTTACATTTTTTAAATCACACACATTTTAATCAATGTAAAAATGATGTAGATCTTTTTATATCAATATTTAAAGATAAAATATGCAATTTAAAAAGTGAGTTATTCCACAGTATGATTCAATTTTTGGAAATACAAACACACAGATAACCAGAAGTGATTATATACATAGAATAAAAGCCTGAATGAAACTAAAATATTAACAAAAGTTAACTCATTTATAAAAATATGGGTAATCCTAACTTCTTTATTTTTCTTCTGAATTTTCTGAACTTTATATAATGAACATGAATTAAATTTATGAGTAAAGAAGAGATTAGAAAAACTTGGGTAAATGATGAGAAAACAATATGGGACATGATAATTTTACTCCTTCCTTTGGTTTGAAAAGCATATCATTATCTCCACTGTATTGATGAGATGTGGGTCCCAGTGAGGTGAAGTAGCCAGGATTACCTGAAGAACACTTGACGATAACCTTAACTCATGGACAGTTTTGGCCTTCTGGTTTGGGGTTCATCTTTTCTGAGCAAGACCAATATGCAGCCCACATCCTCTAAACAAATTCTGGGGCCAGAAATCAGAAAACTAAGACCACTAGGAAGTATGAGCTGGTGCAAGAGCTCATGATCTGCAAGGTTTTTTTATACAGAATGAGGAGAAACAAAACTCTAGCCAGGGCTGCTGTTAATAGATATGGCACCTTTGAGCAAATTAGATAAAGCCACCTCTTTCTCAAATAAAACATATTTTTTTAGTTAAGGAATTATCACACATCCTAAACAATGCTACAATATTTTTAAATTTGTTGGCCGCATCCTGGCTATGGATACACATATCCTCCACACTCTCACCTATTCACACATTTCCTGGATGCTGGGTCTCACATGCCACTGGCTATACACAGAGTCATCATCACCTCCCATCCCCTATCCTTCAAGTGAGATGACTCTTAGAATTCCAAGTTGGGAGGGGACAAGAATTGGATCTCTGTGAGTATCAGCAAGGAGAAAGAAGCTGTATCAGGGAATGCAGTAGGGATGGGGCACAGTTATGTGAAAATATGAGGACTGTGGGCTGGCGTGGGTTCTGAAAATGACTGCTCCTTTTCAATTCTTACACCTCACTCATTTTTTTTTGCTTTTAATTGGTCAGGATGTATTATATAATGTTGAATAGAAACAGTAATAATAGCTATCCTTTTCTTACTCTGAGCTTTCATGAAAAGGTTTCTAAGTCTCATCATTAGGTATGATATTATGTTTATATTATAGTATTTTTTTATTTTCTACTTTATTTTATGGGAATCTTTTAACATTTCTTTCTATTCCTATATACTTAATTTTATTAAAAATCATGAATGAGTACTGAATTTTACCAAACACTTTTTTGCTCCATTGGAATGATCATAGAGTTCTCTCCTTTAATCTGTTAATCTGGTGTTTTACAATGGATTTCCCGATGCAGAACCACCCCGGCATTCGTAGGATAAACTACTTTTCTCGTTTTTCATACACCAGTGAATTAAATTTGTTAATGTTTTACTTAAAGGATTGTTATATCTATGTTCATAAGTTTAGTGTCCTATCATCATTGTAAAATAATTTATGTGGTGTGGATAAAATGAGGGTTCCTGTGGCCAGGATTCTCACCTGGCTCTGGTTGACTAGCTTACTGCATACATGTGGGCAATACATTGCTATTGACTCTATATAAAGAGCTCCGCCCAGTGCTCTAGACACGACACAGTGGCACGTCTGCAAGGCTGCAGGAGAGCAGAGCAGAGGCTGGAGTTTTGGCAGAGCCAAGGACAGAGGCCCAGAGGATGGCTGTGTGGGCAGAAGGGCCCAGAAGCAGAGACTGGTTTGCTGCATGCAGACTCACTGTGACTGAACGGGATTAGTGATTGGCCTGCCAACATGGAAATAAATTTGGGTATAACCATTTCACCACAAGAACGTTTTACTGTCATTTTCTTTGGTCACATCGAATCCATAATGAACTTGCCCGGGTTATGAAACCCATTGGCAAGACATGTGACTTTTCTTATTTTCTGAAACATGGTAAGATATAATCTCTTAAAGTTTTGTAAAATTCTCCTGTTCAACTGTTTGGACTTTCAATCTTTTTAGAGAAGGGTTGTTTCTGATTATTGATTAAATTTCTTTAGTGACTATTGGTTTATTCAGATTCTCTTTTGCCTTTTGAGCAAATTTAGCTAATTATCTTTTTCTAGAAATTAATCCTTTTCTTCTCAGTTTTCAAATTTAATGGCATGAAATTTTCATAGAACTTTGTTATTTTAAAACACCTCCAATCTATTATTAGCTGTGATATCTTTATCTTTCCTAAGATTATTTTGTATATTCTTTTATATTTTGTCTTGATTTTTATTACCCATGGTTTATCTATTTTATTAGTTTCTTCAAAAAACTAGATTTTGGTTTGATAGGTGCTAATTTTTTAGAAAGCTAAAAATTATTTTTTAATTAATTGTTTCCATTCACTTTCAATCCACTCCTATCCTACTATTCTAACCACCCTTGGCTTCAAACTGCTTTTGTTAAAGTCACTATTAATTTTGATGTAACCAAATTAAATGAACACTTTTATCTTCCTATCCCACCCAACTACCTAGCAGCAATCAACCAATTTAGCAACCTCTCCTTAATTTCTCTTTCATCAGATGTAACTACTTCCAAATTTTCCAGTGGATTAATTTGGCACTGATATCAAACTACCTCTGTAAAATCATGCTTACATTGCTATTTAATAATTTTCCTTTTTAACATTATCTATTGGGTTTCTACTATGGAAAATAAAAATTTAGCTTTCTTTACTATCCCTGCACACAGACACACATGTTTCTTATCCCTCCTCCCATTTTTGTTAGATCATAATATAGTGCATTATTTGACTATGTGTGTTATTCACAGAGGAATTATGGGGTAAACTACCCTACTTTTTCAATTCTTCACAACTGTTTTTCTTTTGAGTTGATCGTTGTTTGGGGTTTTGTTTGCTTATACTATCACTGCTTCATTCCAAACTCTCTGCCACTCATTTATATCTCTTAATATGTTCAGACACATCAGCTATTTGATCAATTCCATCTTCTTGAAAAAAGGTCTCCAGGAGCCTTCTGATCTGCTCCAATATGGGATGGTTGTCCTCTATGCCTGTGCGTACCATCATCCTAAGATCTTTTTATCACTCAGGATTTCCCTCTCCACTCTGCTATATTTGGTCTCTTATTTTCTACATGCCCTGTCTTCATTTATTCTGTTTGTTCAATGGAGCATATCCTCCAGTACCTTCCTGAGAAAAAATGTGTTGTAGGTAAATTATTTGAGGCCCTTCATATCTGAAAATGGTTGGGTTTTTTTAATATCACATTTTATGGACAAGTTTTCTGCATATAGAATTCTATTTTGGCAATAATTTTTTCCTAGAAATTTGGAGGCACTTCTCATGAGAAGTTTAAACCCATTTTTATTTCTAATATTTCAAGTAACTTGTTTTCTTCTCTGTAGGACCATCTTTTTGCCTTCATGTCCTAAAATTTCACAATGATATTCCCTAGTGTTTATCTATTTTTATTCATCATGCTGGGTACTTAATGTGCCTTTTCAATCTTTAAATTTGTGTCCTTTAGTTAACATTTTCTTATTTGTTTGAAAATGAATTCCTATTTTCTCTGTTCTCTCTTTCTAGAATTACTTTTATGTAAATGTTAGCCTTCTGGGACTACTTCTCTAATATCCTTATCTTTTCTCTCCTATATTCCATCTTTATTTTTAGTCTTCTTTCTGAGAAAAACATTATTTTCCAACCTTTTTATTAAGTTTTTTCTTTCCTCTCTTGTTTTTAACTTCCAATATCCTAGAGTTTTATTTGTTATTTTCAAATGTTTCTTTTATACAGTATTTTTCTTGTCCTATAAATTTAATATTTTCTCTGATCTCATTGAAGATATTAATACTATATTTTAAAACCTTTTATCTCCCTGCATAGTGTTGGTTTCTGCCAAGCTGCTTTTCCTTGTCTGTTCTGGTCTCTATCATTTGTGCTCAAGGCTTTCCTCAGATGTATGTGATCCTTGGCTGTCCATATTTAAGAGTGAGATGATAAAATGCTGATGGAAATTTTGAATACACAGGTGGGGCTTTTTACACGTGAGCCTTGCTCTAGGCTAATGTGGCTGTACATTTTGTTGGAGATAATCTGTTGATAGTATATTTAAGTCTTTCCTCTTGACTGCTCCAGTTTCCAGGAGTGTACTCTTCAGATCTCCCACCTTGAAAGGTGAAGGAATGTCCACCAGAATCCTAGGAGCAAGCTGAGTGGAAAAGGGGGATGGTGTGCGGTCTCAGTATTCTGTATGCATAGATTCATTTAATCTCCATTTTCAGTAAAGCACTCCCAACTTCAGCTGTGCCTGTCATGCTCCAGTATAGAGGTTCTCTGTTTTGCCCTATCCAAAGAATTACCCTCCACTTTTTTGCTTGGATGGAGAGGGGACAGTTCTCTTAGATGCATGGACATGGCGAAAGGAATCTAAGGATCTGAATTCTTCTTAGTCCTCATGTTTGCCTGCACCCCTACTTTTATTTATTTATTTATTTCCACTTTTCTTTTTAGTTTAGTTGAGCCTTCAGTTTCTTTTACAGCAGTGTAAATGGGGTTGGTCCTTATATTTCCCCATTTTTGATTGAAAATTCATCTTTCTCATGTCTTCTAGTTTCCACTCATCCACCTACTCTACAGCCTACCAATTATTTTATCTTGTATTATCCTATTCTATTTCTTTGAGTGCATGCCTTTAAATATATATTTATTATTGACATAATGAGATTTGGGAAGGGAGAAAAAATAGAGGCATGTGTTCAGTATGCCATTTTACTTGAAAGCTGCTTCCTAATTCAGTCTCATTTTCTGGCTCTTCTTACTTTAACTAATCTTTAAGTGGAATTATCTGCAACTAAGGTCTAGCCCTTTTTCTCTATACTTGCATTTTTTTCTAGGTTATCTAATCCTGTCCTGCAGCTTTATATACTCATGTACATACTGATGGTACCCAAATTTCAAATTCTATCTCAAACTCAGACTTCTGATCTAGAAGCTCATCTAATATATTGCTAGGTAATGGTAGGTTGTGTTAACTATTTCGGGGCTCATTTGTATGTTAATATGATCCTTAGAGGTAATGTCTTAATTTAAAAGGGGAACTTTAATGAAGGAATTTTCAAGCACCATGGTAGTTTAATACGGGGTAATTCAAGGCATGGTGAAATCATCTTAAACTTTTCAAATCACACCAAGTGGGGAACCACTTACCTATAGTTAAACATTTGTTGAGTATCTACTATTTGTGAATCACAATGCCAGAATCTAAGTGGTGGTGTAATGCTGTGGAGGAAGAATAAGGGAGAAAGATTAACTGCTCAAGGCACTCCAATATATTAGAGAAGAGAGATAAATAAGTTATAATAAGCTCAATAAATTATAATACAACATAAGCACTGAGCAGGTTTTTAATATTTGCTGAATGACTGAAAGAGGAAGTACTCCAGAAAGAAGTAGTGCCTGAAAGCATAGCCTAGAAATGATACACTGCAATTCTAACTACATAGCGCTGGCTATAACAAGTCACACAACCCAAATCTATTTACAAGGGAGGCTGGGAAAATACATATTTGATAATTGTTGGTCATTATATGAACCAAGTACTACAGGAGAACAGCAGAGGGGAAAACTCACTCTGCCTGAGCAGTCATGTCATGGAAGGATCCAAGTTGGATGTTGGCGGATGATTAGGATTTAGACAAATAGAGGTCAGAATTAAAGTATTCTAAGCAGTGAAGAAAACATAGCAAGCATATATATGAGGATGCTCCTTGCACGCTCATTCTGTGTTAAATGTAGGGAAGAAACATTAGATGAGGATTAAGGAGATCTATAAATGGAGGAATCTGTTTCTGACTTCCAATTTAGAAATGTTGGAAAGCCTGAACCAAGAGTGCCCAAGGAAACCATTTAATACACCTGCTTAACCTCACACAGTGGTAAGACTGAGGCCCAGAGAGCAGAAAGGACTTGTTCAAAATTTTGCAGCCACTAACTGACTGATAAGACATTGGAATCCAAAGATCCTCACCCCATAATTTTTTAGCTCAGAAGGAAACTGAATGGCGATTGCTTGGGTCCTGGTCTATATTCCTTAATATATAATATCTGTCTCTCATCCTGGAAGAAGGAAGAATCCAGAGTAGTTCTATAATACCCAGAAAAAAATAATTTTCCATCCAATCTAGCTAATGAAATGTCAGGAAATTTCCCTCATCATGATGTTTATTTATTATGTACCTCCCTGTTTCCATGCTGTCAGGTGTCCCTTCTCATTTTTAGTGGCTCAGTGCCACGGGATTTTGAATATTTATTTGTTTAGACCTGGCTATGGATCATATATTGTTTGGCTGAGTAGATCTCTCCCTGTACTACTGAGTGAAAAGCCAGCCAGGGCATTTGAACCCATCTCACCATCTGTTCCAATTTTCACTCATTTTCACCAAGAAAAGGACAAGGGGCCACAGTGCCCTCAGAGACAAGAAAGCAGAGTGGGATAATATGGCTGCTCTCAGGGCTGATGGAAAAGAGAAACACTAAAGCCAGGTAGATTTATCACCAAAAAAGAGCTTGAATTCAGAGGCAGTGAACTCATAAGGGCCCATATATTGTCTATAGACAGGAAATGGTATTAGGGATGTGGGGGACTAATGGGATGAGGGAAGAGTTTGGAGATTCCACGCCTCTGGGTCTGTTGCATATCTACCTGCTGTCAGCTTCTACTCTTTCTTTGTTTCTCCTAGAGTCACTGATGTCTACCCACCTTCCCAATCTGCAGTCCCACTCTTTTTTTTTAATAGCATTTTTTTATTGTGGTAAATTATATAAAATATAAAATTTACCATTCTAACCATTTTTAAGTGTTCAGTTCTATGGCACTAAGTCTCTATCATCCCAAAAAGAACCTCTGTAACCATTAAGTAATAACTCTCCATGTTTCCCTACTCCAAGGTGCTGATAATATCTATTGTACTACATAGAATAAATCTCTTCTATTCTAGAATAGGTGTCTGTATTAATTCACCTATTCTAGATATGTCATGTAAGTGGAATCGTACAATATATTTCCTTTTATGTCTGGCTTATGTCACTTACTATAATGTTCTCAAGTTTCATCCATATTGTAGCATATATCAGAACCTCATTCCTTTTTATGGCTGAATAATATTCCATTATATGCACATACCAGATTTTGTTTATCCATCCACCTATCAATGGATCCTTGGGTTGTTTCCACCTTTTGGCTATTGTGAATAAGGCTATGAACATTGGTGTACATGTCCCATTCTTCAGTCTTAACCTGGACTGAAGGTAGTGGGTCAGTAGCCTCAGATGGTAGGACTGTGACTTAGTTTTAAGATGTTATTGGAGCAAATTTTTTAACAACTTGGAAGTATCTGAGTCACAACTACCTTCCTCCCATTGGTCCATACTAGGCTCCTACCTCAGTGTCCCTGCCTGGCATATCTTGGGTGGGGTGATGTTGTAAATAATTAGAAATAATAAAAGAACAGGACACAAACCTATCAGAAAGCAATCTGATTATCAAACTGGAGCAATGTCATAAAGGCCCTCCTACTGGCAATTTGTCAATATTTTAGTTGCTAGATTTTAGGAAAACCTAAGGAATCCTGAAAAGAAACTAGAGTGGCCAGGCAATGGTGGGAAGGAAGACTAAGGATTATTGCCATCTCCCTACTGGAATGAAAGTTTTAATATTTTAAGAGCTGATATGCATGTACTAGTAAATTGTACCTAAACACCATTCATGGGCATATGCATCCTGGAGCCCCAGCTCCCTGGCATGGCCTCATTCACAAATGCTTCCAAAGATAAAGGAGGGTACAGTCCTCAATTCATTCTATTAGGACAGCATTACCATGATAACAAAGTCATATGAAAACATCACAAGAAAGGTAGAGATCAATATTCTTTATGAGTTCAGATGCAAAATTCCTCAGCAAAATGTTAGCAAACTGAACCAACAACATATAAAAAGAATTATATACCATGAAAAAGTGAGATTTATCCCAGGAATTCAAGGTCAATTAAATATATGAAAATCAATCAATACAATACACAGTATTAATAGAACAAATAAACAAGCCTCATGATCATCTCAATAGATCCAAATAAAGCATTTGACAAAGTCCAACACCCTTTAATGATAAAAACATGTAACAAACTAGGAATACAAGGAAACATTTTCAGGCACCTATAAAAATCACACAGCTAACATCATACTTCATGATGAAAGACTGAAAGCTTTCACCCTAAATTTAGTAAGAAGACAAGGAAGTCAGCTCTTGCCACTTGAGTTTAGCATTGTGCTGGAGGTTCTAGCCAGGAAAATTAGACAAAAATAAATAAATAAATAAATAAAAATAAGGGCTATACAGATTGAATAATAAGAAATAAAACTATCTCTATTTATAAATGACATGATCTTGCATATTGAAAATTCTAAGGAATCCCCCCAAATTTAAACATAGAGTTACCATCATCCAGCAATTACACTCCAAGAGAAATAAAAATATATGTGCATACAAACATGTGTATGTGAGTATTAATAGTAGCCCTATTTATACTAGCCAAAAGATAGGAACAAACCAAGTTTCCATAAATCAATGATTGGATAAATAAAATCTGTTATGTCAATAAAATGGATTACGCAATCATAAAAAGAGTGTTACAATACATATGAACCTTGAAATGATCATCATAAGTGAATAAAACCAGATACAGAAGACTACATATTACATGATTTCATTTATATGAAATGTCCAAAATAGGCAAATCTGTAAAGACAGAGAACAGAGTACTTATTCCAGGGTCTTGTGGGGGCACAAAGGGAATGGTGGAGAATAACTACTAGTGGGTATGAGTTATCTTTTAGGTATGATGAAAATGTTTAGGAATTAGGTAGTGGTAATATTTTTACATCCCTGTGAATATACTAAAATCCATTGAATTATGCACTTTAAAAGTTTGTGGTATGTGAATTTTACCTCAATATAAAAATTACAATTAAAAAGGAAGTAAAAGAAGTATGATGACAATGACTTATTGAACAAGAACATCAATAAAGAGGCTTAAATTATAAAACAGAACCAAATGGAAATTCTAAGGTTAAAAAATCAATAACCTGCAGCTTCTGTGAAAAATGATATAGTGGATCCTTACAAAATTAAGCATACAATTACCGTACAATCCAGAAGTTCCACTTCTAGCTATAAATCCAAAAGAACTGAAAGCAGAGACTCAGATATTTGTACATCTATCTTCATAGCAACATTATTCATGTAGCTAAAAGGAGGAAACAATACAAACTATAGGGCAATGTATTGAAAGTGCTGCAAGAAAAAAAAAGTCAACCAAGAATCTACTAAAACCGTCTTTCAAAAATTAAGGTGACAACACCAAATGCTAGCAAAGATATGAAGCAATAGCAACTCTCATACATTTCAGGTGGGAATGCAAAATGGTCCAGGTGCTTTGGAAGACAGTTTGGCAGTTTCTTATAAAACTAAATATAATCTTACCATTATGATCTAACAATCGCATTGCTTGGCATTTATCCAAAGGAGTTGAAAACGTGTCTACACAAAAACCTGCACACACATATTTACATCAGGTTTATTCGTAATTGCCAAATCTTGCAAGCAACCAAAATGTCCAGTAAGTGAATGGGTAAATAAAACTGTGGCACATCCATACAATGGAATATCATTCATCACTAAAAATAAATGAGCTATCAAGACATGAAAAAACATGGAGAAAACTTAAATGCATATTACTAAGAAGCCAATCTTAAATGGCTACTATGGATAAAGTGAAGGTTCTATGGCCAGGACTCTCACAGCCATCCTCTGGGCCTCTGTCTTCAGCACTGACACCACTCCAGGTTCTGCTTTGCTTTCCTGCAGCCTTGCCGCTGTGCCACCATGTCACCCAGAGCACTGGGCAGAGCTCTATTATATAGAGCCAATAATGACATATTGCCCACATGTGTGTAGTGAGCTAGCCGGCCAGGGCCAGGTGAGAATCTTGGTCACAGGAACTTTCACTTTATCCATAACCATTCTGGTGAGTGATGTTAATAATGAGGGAGGCTTTGTATGTGTGGGGGCAGGGGGCATATGAGAAATCTCTGAACCTCCCTCTCTAAAACTGCTCTTAAAATTTTTTTAAGTGAAATAAAGATATTCCCATATAAACAAAAACATAGAATTTGTTGCTAGATGGCTAATCTTACAAGAAATATGAAAGAAAGTTCTTCATGCTGAAAGAGACACCAGCAGTAATTTGAATCCACACATAGAAACAAGAGTATTATTAAAGTTAATTATGCAATAAAAGACAGTAGAATTATGTATTTCTACTCTTTTATCCTCTTAACTAATTTAAAACAAAATGTATATAATTTTATTATTGGGCTAATAATAGATAGAAATGTTATATATTTCACATATATGACAATATATTGTCAACCCAAAGGAGGTAGAAAGGAACAAAGTTGCATTAAAGAAAAAAAAAAGCAGATGGTAACTTAAATGTATATGAATAAATGAAGAATTAATGGAACTGCATAAATTTTAAATAATTTGTCACAAGCCTATTTCTATTTGAGAGAGTGAATCCTGCCACTGGAAGTAAGTCCCTGTCTTGAGAATGGGTTTCAGCCCCGAGCAAGTTCACTATGGATTCACTGAGACCAAGGAATGACAATGGAATGTTCTTGGGGTAAAAGGGTTTATTACCCAGCTTGCTATCCCAGCAATAGTTCGAGCACTAGAATTACATCTACATCCAACAGTCTGCAGGTCTGTAATACTCCTTTGTGTCTGCTTCAGCACAGAGCACTGGGCCGAGCTCTTTATATAGTGACTCAGTCAATAATAGCCTAATGCCTACAGGTGTGGAAGCAGTAGCCGAGCAGCAGGCCAGTTACATAGTCAAGTTGTTTAGGGTCAGGTGATGACCCTCACAAGAGGAACCCCAACTTTCCACACACTCCACCCCTGCAGGATTCTTGCCTCACAATCTACATGCTCTCAGTCTTCCCCAATGGGCCCTGTGTGAGAAACCTGGAGCATTGTAACAAGAATCCACAACAGCAACAGAGAATAACAACAACATAGAGATAATAACAAAACTTAAGACACAACAAAATTTTGATACAGGTAACAAAAATTTTAATAATCCTCAAGCCTGAGGAGGTTATTTCATATATATTCAAAATCAGATCTACTCAGATGAGTTCATGACTCACACTTAGTAGTCATACAAATAGGGAGCTCCATGTACCCCAGCAAGTAGCAGTTTTCTGCTAGGGGTGAGTGCCCAATCCACAAAGGCCTTAAGGGTGATAAGATATATGTTTTAATGACACCAACATAGGAAAATCTTGTCCATCAGGTAGTATGCATTCAAAGAGCGGTCCTGTGATAGGACTGTAACAGGAAGGGGACCCCCTCCAGGTCTAGTAAAGCATACCTTTACCCCTCTCCCCAAGGTGGTTACTGATGGGTCTATATATAGTGCTACTGGAGGTGCATGCACTGGCCATAATGATAAAACAAAAGTCCCTGGTAAGATGCTCCTACCTGCTGGCCTTTCAGGATATACTACTGTGATCTTAGGGGGTCACTCTGCTGTTACTCCAGGAATACACAGGAGGCCAGCTTCCAGGCATTGTCCCCAAGGTGTCAGAAGAGCCAACCATCGTTGGTCCATGTGTCGAAAGGTCCAAGGACACATCCACCCAATGGAGTATCCAGAGTTTAATGCAGTTGGTGCTGGCAGCAAGATATTATTCTGGCGGCCAAACCTCAGCTTTAATGATTCTTCCTTGGTTTGTACTTGCAACTGTACAGGGAAGGCAGCAATATGCATTAGCATGTCTATGGAGCTCAGGGTTCCCCTTAGAGTTTCTCATTTAAACACCATAGCACTGTCCATAAGCAAACTGACCATCCCCACAGACTATTGGTGGATGACTTCATTCCAGATTTTAACAAAACATTGTACCTCTCTATCATGCCAGCCATGGGTAGGATTATACAGCACATGAAACATCCATTGATTCCCAACTCTTGCACCCATTCTTGTAGTGCATGTCCAGTAAAGTGGGTGCATTGATCACTCTCAATTACCTGTGGTCAACCATAGGCTGCAAAGAGACACTAAAGGCTTCTTTTGGTCATCTGTTGGTCTGCACAATACGTAGGAAAAGCAACAAGAAGTCCAGTAGCTGTGTACACACAAGTCATGGCATATTGGTACCCTTCTCACATGGGCAGAGGCCCAATATAGTCTATCTGCCACCTGATGAGGGGTATCAGCCCCATAGCTATTGTCCCATGTTGCTGTGGAACTCAGAGTATCTTTTAGAGCATACAATGCACTACTGTCAGGCTCTGCTGACTTCCTCAAGGTCAAAAGCCACAGCTCACATTGTCTTTTGCCCCACATGCAACAAACACTGATGTAACTTAACCACTGGACAACATCAGAGGCAGGCTTTCCTTCTAGCCAATGTACCTGGGCCAGTTCATCTGCTTCATCATTTCCTGGGAATGCCAGTGGCAAATGACCTGTCACATGATATGCTGTAACTGTTTAGTCTGACCACAGGCCCATAAGTCTTGCCATTATTCTTGCCCCCAAAGGGGCCAGTGACCAAACACCCAATTGGCATGGTACTATGCCAGTAGTCACAAGGTCAAGTCCCTATAGACGGCCCAGCTGTCAGTTCAGACAAATATTGGGGATCACAAGCCATACTGCCCACAACTCTACCCATGCACTACTCTTCCCCTCTCCATCTTCCATCCATATTGTCAGTCCTAGGATTGAAAGCAATGGCCTTCCATTTCAGGGGCTTCCCATGGCTGGAGCCATCTGTGTACCATGAATCTTCGGGTATAAGGACTCTTCCCTCATGAGAAGGGCTCTAAGGTCAATTCTTCCTACCTTTCACTAGTATGTGTAGCCCCAAAAAGCACTGGAGTTCTTCACTGAAGGGGCTACTAGAGATGGTGCTACACTGATGTAGGTAAGCACCCCACTTGGCCAGGGTAGGTATTTGAGCCACACCACTCCTTGGCTTTTGGGTACAATCTCGTACCCACCCCATGATGGGACAGTGGGTTATACCTTTAGTGGAACAATTCCAGTGATGGGTTCTGTAGCCAGAAAGATGTGATGCACAGAAGCTAATTGTTTTTCTATCAAGGTGTATTGTACCACTATTCCTTTCCAGAGTTGAGACCAGAATCCAATAGATTGGCGAGTTCACTCAAGCCGATGCCAGAGACCCCAGCCATAACCATCTTCAGTCCCATGACTTCCAGCTCACAGCACTTTGATTGGTCTATCACACTCAAGGAATGCATAGCCTTGACTGCCTATTTTACTGTAGTGAAGGCAGATGCACACATCTCATCCCAGTCCCACCTGGTGCCCTTTCATACCAACCAGTATAAGGGCTTCAGAATTTGTGCCAAGCATGGGATAAACACTGTCCAGCAGCCTAGAAGACCCAAAACCTCCTGTAACAATGCCACAGTGGTAGGAATAAGGAAGGCCTGGACTTTATCTATGACTTCTTCTGGTATAACTTTACTCTTACCCAACCAGACACACCTCAGGAATTAGACTGACACACCAGGTCCCTGAACCTTGGTGCTGTTCACAGCCCAACCTTTCTCCTGTATATGTTGCATCAGTCTATGTGCTGCACCTTGTAGATCCGAAAGAGAATCAGATGTGAGCATAATATCAATATGAAGGGTACAGCCACACCATTGGCAGTTTCTCTCATGCTGCCAACTCCTAGGCTACAAGTCCAGGACACATGGTGGGACTGTGGAGGTGCTCCTGAGGAAGGACAGTGAAAGCACATTGCCTTCCTTCTCACATGAAGGCAAATTATTCCTGACTTTTCTGTTCTATGTCAATTAAAAAGAAGGTATTAGAATGGAAAAGATCCACAACATAATGATACTTTCCTAGTTCAAGTTGAGGGTATCCATCAGTTCTGCAATAGAAGGGACAACAGCATTCAGAGGGGGTATGACTTTATTCAATTCTCTGTAATCCACAGTCATATGCCAGAAGTTGTCTGGCTTTTTTACTGGCCACAGCAGGAAATTGAAAGGACTATGGGTGGGATCTATAATATGCACCTTTTCCAGTTCCTGAAGGGTTTCTCCAATTTCTTTATGCCCTCCAGGCAATTTATATTTTTTAGTATTAGCCACCAACCGAGGCATAGGAAAAACTATGGGCAGGTGCTTAGCATGTCCCCTCAAAAACTGCCTTCACCACACCTAGCCTCAGTCTGAACTCACCTGCAATGGTCTGCAACTGTAGGCCCTGCTGGACATATATTCCCAAAATATATTCAGGGACAGGAGAGATATACACAGTATACTCCTTTGGGGTAGATGCCCTATATCCAAAGGGATTTGAGCTTGTATCACTCTGATAGCCTTACTCCTGTATCCATCTATAACAGTGGCAGTCCCAGGAACCCACTCAGTGTTGTCATAAATCAGTGAACATTCAGCTCCTGTGTCTACAAAAGCCAGGAAACATTGTACATTCACTGGAGGCCAATGAATTGATATTTCAATATGTTATCTCTGGTCCCACCCTTGTCCCTCAGGGCATGTACTTCAACCCTCCCCTCAGTCAAACCATGTCCCTTAATCATCTTCATGTGCAAGTTCAGGTGAGGTTGGTTCACTCTCCAGCAGAAACTCTTGCAAACACACAGGCCAGACTTGTGGCTCTCTCTACAGGCTCTGCTTCTTGGTCCTCAGTGGCTGGAACTGCTGCTCTGGTTTCAGTTGTTGCCACAGCTCCAGTAAGATTCTACTTGACTTCCCATCTAATTTCTCTCTATCTGCTCTTGCACCTATTAAATTAACCCACATCTGGGTCCTTTTGACCTTCATGGGGCCCTTTAAATTCTTCCTCTAAGTAGCAGACTGTATTTCCTTCCATGCTCTCATTCTTTCAGCCGCTCCCAAGTCTACTACCGATTGGGTAACTTCACTTATGTGCTTCCCTAAGAGAGGATCAAGATGGCCCCTAGAGGCCCAAAGAGGGACGTGGGAGCCATTTGAAACACCAAATTTCTCATTCCTGCAGTAAAAGGCCCCTCATCTGGGCCATAATTCTCTGGACTATAGATAGAATTTTTCATGACTCACTCCTGTAGCACATGTTGTAGCTCAGCATACATCTGCCATCTAGCAAGAAAGGATGGAAATCACCCTTATTGGGCCATAAAGCTTAAAGCACAGCCATAGCCTATCGAGGAGGAAGTGATTTTCTGGGGTCTGATGTGAATTTTGTAATCACTGCCTCAATGCAGGATTAACTGCAGGGAAGCCAGCTTTCCCATCTCTGATCCAGACAGTACAATTCCATACCCTCCTACATCCCAAAGACACAAGATCCAAGCTGATATTGACTCTAAAGGCTTCTGCCAAAACCAGGAGCCCAAATCCACCAGCTCAGCCTGAGTATAAGGGCACAGTGAAGAATTCTCCATGACCTAGGGAGGGGGCTGCACATTTCCCAGAGGAACCTGTGGTTGCTCCATCTTTATTTTATTTACTACAACTGGGAAGGCTTTCAACAGAATAGTGGTTGGTGCCTCTAGCACCACCACTTTGTCCTTCCCTGGCTCTTCTTCCATATATGGGGTTGATGGCACCTTTCACTCCACTCCCCTGAGTGCCTCCACTGCTACATCCTTTAACTTTTCTAAAGTGCCTCACAGCAATGCCAGCTCAGTCTTCAAAAGCTCTCATACCTTCACCTCAATACCTTACAGCTGAAATTCTCATGCTGCCTCTTCCTTTTCTTCCCTCAGGAGTATGTCTTCCTCCATGGCCTTTACTTCCTTCAGACCACCTTGCAGTACCACTGTCTCATTCTCCAAAGAATTTTTACCCCTCCACTGCACCTCACAGCTCATGTTCTTGCACTGCCTCTTCTTGTGCTTTTTCCAGGGGTCCATCCTTCTCCTTCATGGCCTTTTCCTCTTCCACCATGCCTTACAGCAATACCGTTTCATTTTTCAACAAGTGTTTTACTTCCTCCATAGTATTTCATAGCTTGTGTTCTTGTGCTGCCTCCTCTAGTATCAGTGTCATTTCATTCTTCAACAAATCAATAGCACTTCACAGCTTGTATTCTTGTGCTACCTTTTCTCGTGTCTCTTGCAGGAGCACGTTCTTCTCATCTGTAGACTGTTTTAATACTGTGAGAAACAGCCAACTACAGTTCCAGCTGTCTCATGGACACTGTGTTTCTCAAAGGACGTCCTTATTATGCTGAGGGCCACCTCTACTGTCTCAGGTGTCACCTCCATCTGTCCCCAGTCCTAGGGTGGGACCCATGTCCTAGGGTGGGACCCAACCCTCTAGGAGGCAAGACACATCAGACCACATGCCCATTGGTTATTGAGCATAAAGAGACACTCAACTGTCTCCCCATTCATAAGGGAAGCCTGCTGAAGTATCCCTCTCATGAGGGCAGCCTGTTCTGGTTCTCAATAAACAATGAATCCTACTGGCTATGACAGATTTTACCTGAGAGTTTCAGCCTGGACAAGTTCACTATGTATTCAGTGAGACTGACAAATGACAATGGAACATTCTTGGGTAAAAGGGTTTATACGCAGCTTTATTCTCCCAGTGATTAGTCGAGCACTAGAATCACATCTGCATCCAACAGGTCCATAATACTCCTTCATCTTTGCCTTCACCCAGAGCACTTGGCAGAGCTCTTTATATAGTGACTCAGTCAATAATAGCTTATTGCCTACAATGTGGAAGCAGTAGCCTAGCAGTAGACCAATTACCTCATCAAGTAGTTTAGGGTCAGGTGAGGATCCTGGCCATACTAACTTCCATTTTCTCCACATCTTCATGCTCTTATGAAGGCTTCCATGTACTTGTAAAAATTTAATAAAGTTGGTATGCTTTTCTCCTGTTAATCTGTCAGTTTAATTTTCAAAACCACCCTGGAACCCTAAAAGAGTCAAGGAAAACTTTTCCACTCCTATAGAATTCAGAAAGAAAAGGGGATACCATCCCAAGTAGAGAAAGCCACACATTCACAGAAAAATACATTCACTCATTCAACAAACATTGAGAACCTTATTATATGCCAGCAATATTGGAGGGAAGAGCTGTGAAGAACAGTTTCTGCCTTTGTGAGGCTTATATTCTAAATGGAAAACACAGGTAATAAACTAAACATCAAGAAATAGATTAGGCCATTTCAGTTAGTAAGAAATGTTATGAAAAAATCAAATAGGATAATGAAAGTATGAGGCCAAATCATGGCTTGACTCCTATTAGCTGTACAACTTTAGGAAGGTTGTTTACCTTCTCTGTACCTTAGATTCCATCCTTATCTATAATATGGGATAATAACAGCATTTACTTCATAGAAACATAGTGAGTATGATTAATGTATATATAAAGGGCTTAGAACAGTATCTGGCACATTATAAGACATAAGCATTAGTTATTATAGATCTGTGTGGGGAAAGTTGGGGTTCCTATGCCCAGGATCCTCATTGAACCTAAACCACTTGATGATGTAACTGGCCTGTTGCTAGGCTACTGCTTCCACCCTCATAGGCAATAAACTATTAATGCACTATATAGAGAGCTCCACCCGGTGCTCTGCGTGGAGGTAGAAGCACTAGTGTTCAACCTACTGCTGGCAAAACAAGCCTGGTAATAAACCCTTTCACCCCACGAATGTTCTACTGTCATTTCCTTGTCCATACTTAATCTATAGTGACCTTGCTAGGGGCTGAAACCCATTGGCAAGACAATTGGCATAGTTGGGAGTATTCATTGTTGACAAAGGAAAATAACAGGCTGCCCTTATGGGAGAGGTGCTTCAATGGGCTTCCCCTATGAATGGGGAGACAGTGGATTGCACCCCAGTGGGTATATGGTCTGAGGTGGCTTGTGTCCTAGAGGGCTGGGCCCCATCCCAGAACTGGAGGCAAGTGGAGCTGACACCTGAGGCAGTAGGGGTAGCCCTTGGTATAGTAAATAGGTCTTTCGAGAAGCAGAGTGCCTGTGAGGCAGTGGGGACTGTGGGTTGGCTTCTTCTCACAGTATTAAAAATGTCTACAGAAGAGAGGAACACACTCCTGAAAAAGACACAAGAAAAGGCTGCACAGGAACACAAGCTGTGAACTTCTGTGGATTTATTGAAGAAAGAAATGGCATTGATATGAGAGGAGGCAGCACAAGGATGATGGCAGCAAGGTGCCATTGAAGAGGTAAAGTCTATGAAGGAAAAGGATGGACCTCTGCAGAAACCACAAGAAGAGGCAGTTTGAAAATGTGAGGTGTGAGGTCCAGTGAAGGAGGTAAAAGGTTTCTTACAGAATGAGGCAGCAGCGCTGCCAGGTGCTCTGAAGGAGTAAAAGGCCATAGAGGAAAAAGACACACTCCTGAGGGAAGCACAGGAGGTGGTGGCATGAGAACACCAGCTGCAAAGAATTGAGGTGAAGGTAATAGAGCTGCTGAAGACTGAGCTAGCATTGCTGCAAGGCATGGTAGAAAAGGTAAAGTATGTAGTAGAGGAGGCACTCATGAGAGGGGAGAGAATGTTGCCATCAGCCCTGGAAATGGAGGAGCTGGGTAAGGGTAAAGGGGTGGTGCTGGAGGAACTGATCCCTCTTCTATTGAAAGCATGCCCAGTGGTTGTAAAGAAAATAAAGACACAGCAGCAGAGGGTTCCCCTAGGAGAGGTGCATCCCCCTCCCCAGGTCATGGAGCACTCTATGCTCTGCCCCTATACTCAGGCTGAGCTGGTGGATTTGGGCTCCCAGTTTAGGCAGAAGCCCTCGGAGTCAACATCAGCTTGGCTCCTGCATCTGTGGGACTTAGGGGTGGATGGAATTGTTCTGTCAGGATCAGAGATGAGAAAGTTGGCTTTCCTGACAGTGCAGCACGCCTTGAGGCAGCAGTTACAAAATGCACATCAGACCCCAGGGAGTCACTCCCTCCTCGACTGGCTTATGGCTGCACTTTGTGTTGTGTGGCCCAATCAGGGTGATCTACCATCCTCACCTGCTAGATGGCAGATGTATGCTGAGCTCCAACAGGTGTTACAGGAGCTAGGCATAAGAAATGCCATCTACAGTCCAGAGAATCATGGCCCAGATGAGGACCCTTTCACTACAGGGATGTGAAATATTGTGTTTCAAATGGTTCCCACGTCCCTCTTTGGGTCTCTAGTGGCCATTCTTTTCCCTCAATTAGGGCAGCCCATAAGGTAGGTGACCCGTACAGCAGCAGACTTAGGAGAGGCTGAACAATGAGAACATGGAAAGAAATAAGGTCTGCTACTCACAAGAAGAATTTAAAGGGCCCCATGAAGGTTACAAGGACTCAGATGAGGGTTACTTTAATACAGACAGGAGCAGACTGAAGGAAATTAGACGGGGAGTCAAATAGCATCTTACTGGAGCTATGGCAACAACTGAAACCAGAGCAGCAGTTCAAGCCATTAAGACCAAAGAGGCAAAGGTCAGAGACAGAGCCACAAGTCCAGCCTCTGTGTTTGCAAGACTTCCTGCAGGAGAGTGAGCCAACCTCACTTGAGCCACACAGGAAGATGATTGGGGAATGTGGTTTGACTGAGGGGAAGGTAGAGGTACCTGCCCTGAGGCACCAGGGGGGACCAGAGGCCACATGTTTAAATAGCTACCCACTGGTCCCCAGTGAACATACAACGTGTTCTTGCTCTGGTGGACACAGGGGCTGAATGTTCACTGATTTATAGTAACCCTGAGTGGTTTCCTGGGACCTCCACTATCATAGATGATACAGGGGTTAGGCTATCAGAGAGAAACAAGCCCAAATCCCTTTGGGAATACGGCATCTACCCCCAAGAGTATACTGTGTATCTCTCTCCAATCCCTGAGTATGTTTTGGAGATTTATATCCTGCAGTGTCTATGGTTGCAGACTACTGCAGGTGAGTTTAGACTGAGAGTACATGTGGTGAAGCAATTCTGAAGGGACATGCCAGGCACCCACCCATAGCTTTGCCTATGCCTCAGCAGGTGACTAATACAAAACAATACAAACTGCCTCAATGGCATAAAGAAATTGGATAAACCCTCCAGAAAGTGGAAAAAATGGGTATTATAAAGTCCACCCATATTCCTTTCAATTCCTCAGTGCAGCCAGTAAAAAAGTCAGATGGCTCCTTGCATATTACAGTGGATTACAAGATTGAATAACGTCATGCCCCTATGCATGCTGCTATCCCCTGTATTGGAAACCTGATGGGTGTCCTGAGATGAACTAGGAACACACCATTATATGGTAGATCTTGCTAATGCCTTCTTTTCCATCGACACTGAGCAGGAAACTCAAGAACAGTTTGCCTTCACATGAGGACAGCAATGGACTTTCACCTTCCTTTCACAGGGATTCCTCCACAGCCCTACCATCTGTCATGGACTTGTAGCCCAGGACTTGCCTACATAGGAGAAACTGCCAATGATGTGGCTATATCACTATATTGATGATGTCATGCTCATGTCTGATTCTCTATCATATCTAGAAGGTGCAGCACCTAGTCTACTGCAACATCTATAGGAGAAAGAATGGGCCGTGAATAGTACCAAGGTTCAGGGACTTGGTTTGTCTATCAAATTCTTGGAGGTCATCTGGTCGGGTAAGACCAAAGTTATACCAGTAGCAGTCATAGATAAATTCCAGGCCTTTCCTACCCCTACAACTATAGCATTGCTACAGGAGTTTCTGGGTCTTCTAGGCTATTGGAGAGTGTTTATCCTGCACTTGGCACAAATTCTGAAGCCCTTATACCTGTTGGTACTAAAGGGCGTCAGGTGGGACTGGGATGTGGCATGTGCATCTGCCTTTACTACAGCAAAACGGGCAGTGAAGGCCGCACAGGCCTTGAGTGTGATAGACTCATCAAAGCCCTGTGAGCTGAAACTTCATGTGACAAGATGGTTGTGTCTGGGGTCTCTGGCAGTAGCTTGAATGAATTTGCCAACCTATTGGACTCTAGTCACAACTCTGGAAAGGGGCAGAGGTATGATACACTTTGATAGAAAAACAACTGGCTGCTGTGTACCACACCCTGCTGGCTGCAGAACCCATCAGTGGAATGGCCCTGATAAAGGTAATAACCACCTATCCCATCTTGGGGTGGGTACGAGACTGGACCCAAAAGCCAAGAAGTGGTATGGCACAAATGCCTACACTGGCCAAGTGGGGTGCTTACCTACAGCAGTGTACCACCCTCTCTTGTAGCCCCTTGAGTGAAGAACTCCAATGTTTATTGGGGCTGGTGACATATACTAGTGAAAATCAGGAAGAATTTATTTTGAACCATTAGTCACAGAGTCCTTATTGGGAGGGAAGAGCCCCTATACCCAAAGATGCATGGTACACAGACAGCTTCAGCCATGAGCAGCCCCTAAAATGGAGGGCTATAGCTTTCCATCCTAAGACTGAGACAATATGGATGGAAGCTGGTGAGGGGAAGAGCAGCCAATGGGCAGAGTTGCAGGCATTGTGGCTTGTGATCAGCCAGGAGACCTCCCCTATAGTTACCTGCACTGACAGCTGGGCTGTCTATCAGGGCTTGACTCTATAGCTACCAACATGATACCATGCCAACTGGCTGGTTGGTCACCAACCTCTTTGGGGGCAAGAATTTTGGCAAGACTTATGGGCTTCTGGTCAGACTAAAACAGTTACTGTATATCATGTGACAGGTCATTTGCCACTGGCAGCCCCAGGAAATGATGAAGCAGATAAATTGGCCCAGATATGTTGACTAGAAGGAAAGCCTGCCTCTGATACAGCCCAGTGGTTACATCAGTGTTTGTTTCATGTGGAGCAAAAGACGATGTGGGCTGTAGCCCATCAGTGGGTCTTGCCTTTGACCTCTGAAAAAGTTAGCAGAGCCTGGCAGGAGTGTGTCATATGCTCTAAAATGGACTTATCCCAAGTTCCACAGCAACATGGGACAATAGCTAAGGGGCCGGTACACCTCGTCAGGTGGCAGATAGACTATATTGGGTCTCTACCTGTGTCAGAAGGATATCGGTATGCTATGACTTCTGTGAACACAGATACTGGACTTCTGGTTGCTTTTACTACATGTTGTGCAGACCATCAGACAACCAAAAGAGGCCTGGCACATCTATTTGCTGCCTATGACCAACCACAGGTAATTGAGGGTGATCGGGGCACCCATTTTACTGAATAAGCAATGCAAGAATGGGTGAAACAGTTGGGAATCAAAGTGAAGTTTCAGGTGCCATACAATCCTATCACAGCAAGTGTGATAGAGAGGCAAAATGGCTTGTTAAAATCCAGACTAAAGTCAGATAACAATAGTCTGTGAGAATGGTCAGTCTACTTATGGACAGTGCTACGGTGTTTGAACGAGAAACCCCGAAAGGGAGCCCTGAGCCCCGTAGACATGTTAACATATATTGCTGCTTCCCCTATACAACTGCAAATACAAACCAAGGAAGAATCGCTGAAGCTGAGGGTAGGTCACCAGAATAATATCTTACTGCCAGCACAAACTGTACTAAACCCTGGATACTCCATTGAGTGGCTATGTCCTTGGACCTTTCGACACATGGACCAACGATGGTTGGCTCTCCTGGCACCTTGGGGGCAAGGCCTGGAAGCTTGCCTTCTGTGTATTAATGGAATAACAACAGAGTGTCCCCAAAATATCACAGTAGTATATCCCAAACAGCAGAAGGTAGGAGCATCTTACCGGGGAGTTTTGTTTTATCATAATGGCCAGTGCATGCACCTCCAGTAGCACTATATATAGACTCTTCAGTAACCCCACAGGGAGAGGAGTAAAAGTATGGTATACTAGACCTGGAAAGGACCCCCTTGTTGTTACAGTCCTATCACAGGACCACTCTTTTGCATGCATACTACCTGATGGACAAGATTTGCCTATGTTGGTATCATTAAAACATGTGTCTTATTGCCCCTAACTTCCTTTGGCTTGAGGATTATTATAATTTTTGTTATTAGGAACCTCCTCTGGCTTGAGGATTATTATAATTTTTGTTACCTGTATCAAAATCTTGTTGTATCTTAATTTTTGTTATTATCTCTAAGTTGTTGTTATCCTCTGTTGCTGTTGTGGAATCTGGTTACAGTGCTACAGCTTTCTCACAGAAGGACCATTGCAGAAGATTGAAAGCATGTAGATTGTAAGGCGAGAATCCTGGAGTGGTGGAGTGTGGGGAATTTGGGGTTCCTATGGCCAGGATCCTCACTGAACTTAAAACACTTGATGATGTAACTGGCCTGTTGCTAGGCTACTGCTTCCACCCCCATTGGCGATAAGCAATTGTTGCATCATATAGAGAGCTCGGCCCAGTGCTTTGCACAGAGGCAGAGATGCTAGGGCTTGACCTACCACTGGCAGAACAAGCCGGGTAATAAACCCTTTTGCCCCAAGAACGTTCTACTGTCATTTCTTTAGCCACATTGAATCCATAGTGACCTTGCTCAGGGCTGAAACCCATTGGCAAGACAGTATGTATGTGAATGTTGGAATGTGGGGACTACATTAGATAGGGAAGTCAGGGAAGGCCTGAGTTGGGACCTGAAATGATGAGGAGATAGCCATGGTAAGTTCTCTGGGCATAGCATTCCAGACAGTAGAACAGTTGTGGGGAAAGTGAAGGTTCCTATGACCAGGATTCTCACCTGGCCTTGGTTGGCTTGCTTACTACACACATGTGGGCAATACATGGTTATTGACTCTATATAGAGAGCTTTTCCCAGTGCTCTGGATGGTTGCATGCCTGCAGAAGAGCAAAGACTGGAGTGGTGGCAGTGCTAAGGACAGAGAGTGAAATGACTATGGGGGCAGAGAGGCCCAGAGGAAGAGATGAAGGAGGATTACAGACTTGAAGACTGTTGAATGCAGACATAATTCTAGTACTCGACCTATTGCTGGGAGAGTAACATTCCATTGTCATTCCTTGGTCTCACTGAATCCACAGTGAAGTTGCCCGGGGCTGAAACCCATTGACAAAACAACAGTTAAAGGCACTGATTTTGGAAGGAGCTTGTGATATTAAAGGAACAGAAATAAGGACCAGGGCCAAACTGGTAGAAGCTGAGAAAACATGATTAGAAGGGGATAGGAGTTTCTGGCAGGTGACTGGCATCAAGGCAGAAAGACAGACCAGAGAAGATCTAGTGAGGAGGCCATGGCAATGGTCCTGGCAGCATAGGAGGAGTAAAGTAGATGTGGCATTAAAAAGCCATGTAGGAAGCTAAAAATATGGCAGGAGGATTGGGAACAGGGACAGGGTCAGAAGAAAAGGAATTTTCAAGGAAAAATATCCAGATTCTTATTTGGGGGAAATTAGTAGATAGTGGTGCCAGGCAAGTTCACTATAGATTCAATATGACCAACCAAAGAAATTGACAGCAAAACTGTTCTTGGGGTGAAAGGGTTATACCCAACTTTATTTCCAGGTGGCAGGTCAGTCACTAAAATTCCATTCACTCAGAGTGAGTCTGTATGCAGCAAGCCAGTCTCTGCCTCTGGGCTCCTCTGTCTGCACAGTTGTCCCACACAGCCATCCTCTGGGCCTCTATGCACAGTTGTCCCACACAGCCATCCTCTGGGCCTCTGTCCTCGGCACTTCCACCACTCCAGCCTCTGCTCTGCTCTCCTGCAGCCTTGCAGCCATACCACTGTGTCACGCCCAGAGCACTGGGTGGAGCTCTTTATATAGAGTCAATAGCTATGTATTGCCCACAGGTGTGCAGTGAGCTAATCAACCAGGGCCAGGTGAGAATCCTGGCCACAGGAACTCTCATTTTATCCACAGAGGGGCAAAAGAGAATGTGCAGAGTGGGGTGAGAATAGAGAGAATATATTTGCTTATTAGACCTTCTGAGTTTAAGGCTCTAAGAAACATTCAAATCTTGCCTCTCTCTCTCCTAGCTCTGTGCCCTTGGGCAAGTGTCTTGCCAATGGGTTTCAGCCCCAGGCAAGTTCACTATGGATTCAATGTGACCAAAAAAATGACAGTAGAAGGTTTGTGGGGTGAAAGCGTTTATACACAACTTTATTTCCACATTGGCAAGTCAATCACTAGAATCCTGTCCACTCAGACCAAGTCTCCAGGCATCAAGCTGGTCTCCACCTCCGGGCCTCTCTACCCATACCGCTGTCTCAGTCTCTGTCCTTGGCGCTGCCACCACTGCAGCCTCTGCCCCCATCTCCTGCAGCCTTGCAGCCGTGCCACTATGTTGCCCAGAGCACTGGGTGGAGCTCTTTATTTAGAGTCAATAACAATGTATTGCCCACACGTGTGTAGTGAGGCTGCCAACCAGGGCCAGATGAGAATACTGGCCACAGGAACCTTCACTTTATCCACAGCAACTTACTTATCCTCTCTGTGCTATAGTTTCCTCATCTGTAATAACTGCCCTTGCCTCAGAGACATTGTGAAGGTAACAGGAGGTAACAACTGTAAAGCACACTGAACAGTGTCTGGCTCACAGTAAAGTAATTAGTAAACATAATTACCTTGAAGGTATGTAGTCATGAGCAAGTCTGAGATGTTGAGGGGTTGTCAAGGGTCTCCTTTGCCTGGAATATAAAGTATGGGGAAAGGATAGGTTATGAATAGTGGGAAATAAGACAAGTCAAATTGTTAAGAGCCATGAATGCTCCCTAAGCTAAGGAATGCAATGGATGTTCTCAGAGAGTAACAGATTTGGAGCCTTCCATTTCAGCTCTAGAAAGGGACCTAGGTGTAGTGTAGCATAGCATGTTTCCTTAAAATCTCAACTAAAGGCTATAAGAAACACCACCTGCGCAGATGTGTTAATGTGGTAGGGAGAGCTTTGTCTAGGAATAAGACTGGACACAAAGCAACTGAGACAGTAAGAGAGGCACCCTTACAGGGGCAGACTGAGTACAGGACTGAGGCAGAGGCAGGAGACAGTCCAAGTCCTGCTACTGTGACTGGACAAGTGTCTTTGATTCTTGGGCCTCAGTTTCCCATACTATAAAATAGGGAGAAAGGATTGGATCCAGGAATCTCTCTGGTCCCTTAATTATCAGACATTATAATTAAGGGGTCCAGGAAAGTAGGCAATGGAGCACTACTCCTAGATGGTAGAGGCCTGATTCAGGTGTTGAAGGCCGACAGAAAAGTCAGGAGACAAGTTCTAGGCCTATATCTGCCCAAGTGCTTGTGTGACCTTATACAAGGTCCCTTTTCTCTATAGGACTCCACCTGTACCAAGAAAATGTTGGTCTACTCTTGACACATTCTAGGTAAATTCTCAGGCCCCACTTCAGACCTAAGGAATCAGAAACTTTGGAAGTGGAACACTTTTAGAAGCCTGTGAAGTGATTCTGATTGCTAAAATTTGAGAACCATTGTTCTAGAAGTTTTCAAACTTTTGCAGGAAAGGAGCCCAACTTTTTTCTTTCTTTTAGTTTAATTCACATAGACCTCAATGATTTTTTGTTAATACCCCATAACCACCACCGAAAACAAGAATATTTCCATGACCCCAGAATGTTTCCTTATGCCCCTTCCCAGTCCATTCCTCCCTCCCAACTCTCCACAACCATGCCCACTCTAGAACTTCATATAAATGGAATTGTACAATGTTTTACCTCTGCCCTTTTTTGTACAATGTAATGCCAAGGTTTATCCATATTGTATTCATCTGTAGTTTATTTCTATTGTTGAACAATTTACCATTGTATGAATATACTATAGTTTTGTCCATTCTCTAGTTGATATTTTGGTTGTTTCTAAATTGGAGCTATTGCAAATAGCACTGCTGTCTTCTGGTGGACAGAAGCACTCACTGCTCTTGGATATATACTCAGGATAACCATCATCCCCCTCCTTTTTAAATTAAATCTTTTTATTTTGATCTCATTATAGATTCACAGGCAGTTACAAGAAATAATAGAGGATTAAAGATGGCGGCATGAGAGGTGAGACAGACGCCTCCTCCTAAAACTGCATATAATACAAAAATATAATTAATACAACTAATCCTGAAAGAGCAACAGGAAAGAGGGCTGCGCCAGACTGCATACACCTGGAGAAAAGAATAGACATCACGAAGCAGGGTAACATACCAAAGTCATGACTCAGTGGGACCCAAGCCCTTCCCACACTCCAGCTCACTGGTGGAAGGAAGTGAAAGGGAGCCGGGAAGAACTGGCCCCCTGGGACTGCTGAACACCTAGCTCTGGAGATTTGCTCTGTGAGCACAAACTTACACTGCAGGGTGCTCTGGCGATTAAGGTGGTTGGAAAGCTAAGCTAGGCAGAACACCTGGATAAACTAAGATTTCAGCTGCTTGTGGAAAATGGGGATCCATATCTGGCTGCTCTGGGACGAAAGAAAGGCAGGCACTCTGAGAGATTCCCTACAGCGAGAGGGCTGCTAAAGGGGCAAGGATTACACAGAGCCTACTGCTCAGGAGAAAGGACAGGTAGACAAAATTGTCAGGGTGCACTTTGCCCAGCAGGTTGGGAAATTTCATGATCTTCAGATGCTCCAGCCCCCTGGCTGGCTACACAGCTCCAAGGCCCTCCTCCATGATAAGCAGCCTGTTGCACCTTCCTCCTGGCCATCCCGCATCTGGCTGACAAACCAGCAAAACCTACCCTGGCGTTAGGCCAGCCAGAGGGAAGCCCCGCCTACAGCAGCTACCAACACAAAGCATAGAGGCTTATACCTGTGTGCTTGGCCTGCTGGTTCTGGCAATAGAGACAGACATAGCAGTAAACAGCTCTTTCCTCCCCCCAGGCAGCAACACTGCTCCCCTGCGACCCCTGACATTGTTTCAGGGGCTGAGCAGCTCCAGAGAGTAGAGCTTCTGGGCACTAGGGGGAGCCACATACAAATATGAAATGTCAAAGGAACCTGGTTCAAAGCAAAATCATACATACACCTGAGAAAGAGTCAAATGAAACTGACTTCATGAATGTTCCTGAAATAGATTTCAAAATAAAAATTATAAACATGCTCATGGAGATACAGAAAAATATGCAAGAACTCAGGAATGAATTCCGGTCAGAGAGCCAATTGTTACGGACCTCAGTATCAGAAATGAAACATAAATGGAATGTTTTAAAAGTAGATTAGATATGGTGGAGGAGATGATAAATGATAAATAAATTAGAGAAGAGGAATACAAAGAAGCTGAGGTACAGAGAGAAAAAATGATCTCTAAGGATGAAAGAATATTGAGAGAAATGTGTGACTAATCCAAATGGAACAATATTGGTATTATAGGGGTAGCAGAAGTAGAAGAGAGAGAAAAATGGATTCAAAGTATCTTTCAGGAGGTAATTGTTGAAAACTTCCCCAATCTGAGTCTCTCAGGCCATGGAGGTGCACAGATCTCCCAACACAAGGGACCCAAGGAAGACAACACAAGACATATAATAATTAAAATGGCAAAGATCACGGATAAGGACAGACTATTAAAAGCAGCCAGAGAGAGAAAAAGATCACATACAAAGGAAAACCCATCAGACTATCATGAGACTTCTCAGGAGAAACCTTACAGGCCAGAAGGGACTGGCATGATGTATTTAATGCAATGAAGCAGAAGAGCCTCAAACCAAGAATAAATTATCAAGCAAGATTATCATTTAAATTTGAAGGAGGGATTAAGCAATTTCCAGATAAGCAAAAGCTGAGAAAATTTACCTCCCACAAACTGTCTCTACAGTGTATTTTGGAGGGACTGCTATAGAAGGAAGTGTTCCTAATGTTTAATAGCTGTCACCAGAGGTAATAAAACCACAGTAAAGAAAGTAGAACAGTTAATTACTAAGCTAATGCAAAATGAAATCAACTAACCCAAAAGTCAGTCAAGGGATAGACAAAGATTACAAAATATGATACTTAATATATAAAGAATGGAGGAGGAAGAAAAGGGAGGAAAACAAAAGAACCTTTACATTATGTTTGCAATACCATACTAAATGAGTTAAGTTAGACTCTTAGATAGTAATGAAATTAACCCTGAACCTTTGGTAACCACGAATCTAAAGCCTGCCATGGAAATAAGTACATACCTATCAATAATTACCCTAAATTCACCAATTAACAGACATAGAGTCACTGACTGGATAAAAAAAACAAGACCCAACTATATGTTGCCTACAAGAGACTCACTTTAAACCCAAAGACATACACAGACTAAAAGTGAAGGGATGGAAAAGGATATTTCATGTAACTAATAGGGAGAAAAAAAGCAGGAGTTGCAGTACTTGTATCAGACAAAATGGACTTCAAGACAAAGAAAGTCACAAGAGACAAAGAAGGACATTACATAATGACAAAGGGGTCAATCCAACAAGAAGGTATAACCATTATAAATATCTATGCACCCAATACAGGAGCACCTACATATGTGAAACAAATACTAACAGAATTAAAAGGGGAAATAGAATACAATGGATTCATTCTAGGAGACTCCAACACTCCACTCACTCCAAAGGACAGTCAACCAGACAGAAAATAAGGAAGGAGACAGAGACACTGAACAAAACATTAGAACAGATGGACCTAACAGACATCTACAGAACTCTACACACAAAACCAGCAGAATACACATTCTTCTCAAGTGCACATGGAACATTTTCAATAATAGATCATATGCTAGGCCACAAAAAGAGCCTCAGTAAATTCAAAAAGACTGAAATTGTACCAACAAGTTTCTCAGACCACAAAGGTATGAAACTAGAAATAAATTATACGAAGAAAATGAAAAATCCCACAAACACACTGAGGATTCACAACATGCTCCTAAATAACCAATGGATCAATGACCAAATAAAAACAGAGATCAAGCAATATATGGAGACAAATGATAACAATAATTCAACACCACATCTGTGGGACACAGCGAAGGCAGTGTTAAGAGGAAAGTATATTGCAATACAGGCCTACATCAGGAAAGAAGAACAATTTCATTTGAACCATCTAAACTCACAATTAACAAAACTAGAGAAAGAAGAACAAATGAGGCCCAAAGTCAAGGAGGGACATAATAAATATTAGAGCACAAATAAATAAAATTGAGAAGAATAAAAAAATAGAATCACTGAAAGCAAGAGTGGGTTCTTTGAGAAAATAAACAAAATAGATAAACACCTAGCCAGATTTATCAAGAGAAAAAGAGAGCCTACCCACAAAAACAGAATCAGAAATGAGAAAGCAAAAATCACTATTGATACCACAGATATACAAAGAATAATTAGAGAATACAATGAAAAATTATGTGCTAACAACTTGGATAATGGACAACTTTCTAGAAAAATAAAACTTTCCTATGCCAATGCAGAATGAAACAGAAAATCTGAACAGACCAATTACCAGCAACAAAATTGAATTGGTAATCAAAAAACTACCTAAGAACAAAATACCAGGACCTGATGGCTTTACTGATGAATTTTATCAAACATTTAGTGAAGACCTAATGCAAATCCTCCTTAAAGTTTTCCCAAAAGTAGAAGAGGGGGAATACTTTCTAACTCATTCTATGATGCCAGCATCACTCTAATACCAAAACCAGGCAAAGACACCACAAAAAAAGAAAATTACATACCAATATCACTGATGAAGATAGATGCAAAAATACTCAACAAAATATTAGCAAACAGAATTCAAAAATATATCAAAAAGATCATCCATCATGATCAAGTAGGATTTATTCCAGGGATGCAAGGATGTTACAATATTCGAAAATCCATCAACATCATCCACCACATCAACAAAAAGAAGGACAAAAACCACATGATCATCTCCATAGATGCCGAAAAAGAATTTGACAAAATTCAACATCCATTCCAAATAAAAACTCTCAAAAAAATGGGTATAGAGGGCACGTACCTCAACATAATAAAGGCCATATATGACAAACCCACATCCAACATCATAGTTAACAGCGAGAAGCTGAAAGTCTTTCCTTTAAGATTGGGAACAAGACAAGATGCCCACTCTCCCCACTTTTATTCAACATAGTACTGGAGGTCCTAGCCACGGCAATCAGACAACAAAAAGAAATAAAAGGCATCCAGATTGGCAAGGAAGAAGTTAAACTGTCCCTGTTTGCAGATTAAAAAACCCTAAAGAATCCACTCCTAAACTACTAGAACTAATATCT